>CM060927.1:55837857-57087857 GCA_030737875.1 Allium sativum | reverse complement strand
GTTGAGTAGATGGGTGATTGGATGGTAGGATACATTCTTCCTAACTTGAAGATTTCGGGGACGAAATCCTTTTAAGAGGGGGAGAATGTAACACCCCGTAATTCTGTAACATTAAGTTTCACAAATTAAAGAATACTTAATTATAAATGTGAGAATTAAGGGAAATGGGTTACGCCATTGCGTTCGTCTTGGAATTCGGCTTGAGATAGAGTCCGAGTTTGCATAAAACGGATACCGTATGAAGAAGATATGGACGAACGAAGTTAGGCAGAAAAACCAGAGATGGGCCAGAATGCACTGGCGCACTTGGGAAGTGCGCCAAAACAAAATTGCACTGGTGCACTTGGGAAGTATGCCCATGCAAAGTTGCACTGGCGCACTTGGCAGGTGCACCCAGGCCGAGATAAAAGCGTGCACAGATTTCTGAGGCTCTGATTCGAACGGTGAGTCAGTGCTGAGTCATTTCTGACTAGTTAATGAGTCATTTGGGCTGACTTGTCACCTATCTTGACTGAGTGGTTTTGATTAACCCTAAGATCATCCGAAGGCTATAATTAGATTGAAATTCTATATAAACAACCTTAGTCTCAACCTAAATTCACACAAATAAAATAGAGCTAGAACCGTCATGCTGCTGGAAGGAAGCCAAGAGTAGCCTGCACTTGAAGAAAGCTTAGAGACGAACAAATCTAATTCAAAACTATAAATCAAAGCAACGTTTATCTACCCAAAGGAAAGCATCTCAATTCCAGAACTCAGAATCCAGAATTCAAGTTCGTCGTTTGTTGTAAGTCATTTACTTCTTAGATTTGAACGTTTAGATCTATTTTTGGCATGAAATTAAATGAATATAAGAATATGCCTAATCCTTTCATTTGAATCAGTGCTTGTTTATGCCTTTGGATCTAATTAAGAACACTATTGTGATTAATTACCGATGAGACTGTGCCTATGACGTTGAAACTATTGTTAATGGCCTAAGACAATGAATATGAACATAAGATTATTGACTATGACTATGAACATAAGACTATGCCTATGCCTATGACTGTGAACATAAGACTATGCCTATGACTATGACTGCGAACATAAGACTATGCCTATGCCTACGAATGTGAACATAGGACTATTGCCTATGACTATGACAAGGACCATTGTGACTAATTACCTATGATTCATGACTATGAGATTATTGCCTAGGATTATGACTATGAAATTGAATCTAAGCTTGATTTTCTATTTAAACCTATTCTTAATTGTCCTTGGATCTTGATTTTTGGGAGTTTTTCTATTAAGTTAGGTCTATCCATGTTCTTGAACCTAGATTATTATTCAAACCTTTTCATGTTCATAATGTTATCAGATCTATGCCTGCGATGTTTTAGTTAATTTATTAAGTAGATCTGTAAGTCGTGAATTTAGGATTATCATCTTATGTCTATGCCATTTTTCATGGTATTCTTGTTTATTCCCTCTTATCTACGAATCTAGATTGACCTATAATCTAGACAGAATCACGATTACGCAAACGATGGGAATACGATTTTGGCAGAACATGAAACTAACATGAATGTGATTGAAAATTTGGAAGTTTGGTATAACATGAAATTTATATAATTTGGCCTAATAAATATGTTGGCATAATCTGAATTGGCTATAATAGTGAGTAATTTGCATGCCTTAGACGTAAACGGAAAATTGTTGGCCGCAAAACATGTAATTGGCATGTGAATCTAGTTTTGGCATAAATTGTAAACTATAATATTAAATCTAGTTCTAGCAGGAATCGTAAAATTGGATATTTAATCTAGATTGGGTCAAAAATGTAAATAGGAACATTAAGCCTAGATTAGGCTTAACTACTTATTTGGAACGCCAAATATATGGCATAGTGATTTTGGGTATGACTATTATAGCGAGTTTGGGAAGGTGAGTTATAGCCTATTCTGATTGATAACTTGAAATTACTTGTAATTGTCAAGTTTAGCATTATCATGGTTAGAGACACTTAATTTGGTAAAATCTTATAAACATGATTTAGAGGTAAAGTGGGCCATAATTGTTGACAATGTACAATAGAAGAGTAATTATGGCATATGTAAATTAGGAATTTGTCCTAAATGAGAAATGTGTATATTGTAGAAAATACGAATATCCCTAACCCGAGGTTAGATTGAGTTACGGTATAAGACTGCCCGGAACCGCCCAGCAAATCCAGCAACCGTAACAATACCTATCTAATGTAGGTGGTTAGAGCATTGAGCCCAAAAGGACCCGAGGTTAGACTGAGTTGTGGTGTAAATCTACCCGGAACCGACCGGCACATCCAGTGACCGCAACAATATCTGTCTAATGTGAGTGGTTGGTGCTTTAAATGAATAATTTAAAGCTAAGAAATAGTTAAGCTAGGATGGGAAGGTTAAGTCCACAGGAATACTTAACCAACTTAACATGTTAACAAGACAAGACTTGTAAGGGGTTAAATAACCGTTATAACATGTTGACTAGACAAGTGGGTAAGGTTTAACCGTTATAACATGTTAACCAGACTAGAAGGTGGGGTTAAGTAAAATACACTTAGCCAATTTAACATGTTAACTAGACTAGAAGGTGGGGTTAAGTAAACTCAGAATACTTAGCCATCATAGTGTGCCAAATGAACAAGGTTAAGTTAAAACCTGAAGGGACAACACTTAGCCATTAGAATATGTGAATTAAACAGATGTTAGGGTTAAGTTAACTAAGGGAACACTTAACCAATACAAGATGAAGGGGTGGGGTTAAGTAATAAGAAATACTTAACCAATATAACTTGATTTGTGGTTGGGTTAAGTTAACATGAACTACTGATAACACTTAACCAGTTTAACATGACAAATGAATGAGTTAAGTTAACTTGAAATGACTAATAACCAATCCAACTTGACGAGAAAGAGAACTAAGTAGTAAACCTTAGTAAAGAGGACTAAGTTGTAAACCTTAGTTAAGAAAACGACGGTTCAGGAAACTAAGTAGTAAACCTTAGTTAAGGGGACTAAGTAGTAAACCTTAGTAGAATATGAGAAGGAGCGAACGTCCATCTGATCTTAAGGAAGGCTCCAACGAACTGGGGTACGAAGCACGCGGCTTCAAGAGGACGTGAGGGTACTCTTGGTACCCCTCTGTGAGGCTGCAGATGATCTGCCTCGGCTCACAGAGGTTAAGGTCTGCGTTAGAAGAACCAAGGGTATGCCTTGGTTGCAATATAAGGCAACCTAAAGACTAGGATGGACCAGTGTGATTCGACGAGACCAGTAGCCCTGTGATAGGAACTCGTTGTCTACTTACCATCTTGAGTCAATCGAGATACGTGAAGCGGAAAGGCGGAGAACTCCAACAGACCATATACTTGCTATCTAGTTATGGTTGCGGATGGCCATAGGTTAGTGGGGCATGGGGGGGCCTGCGTATAGTTCTCATTTTTCAAGGTGTGCCTTTCATTAGTTGAAGGAGGGGTCAGGTGGGACCATAACCACTGAAAAAAAAACAGATCTTAGCATCTGCATCGGCAGATATCTGAAAGCTCCCGACCGAGTTCCGTGTTTCTTGGTTTGCCCTGCCATGAGACTCGGGTCGCACATATAGAGGACATGTGCATCTAGACAGCGATAACGATCCACGATACATATGTGGGGAAAGTCTAGGAACACATACCGCTCTGGGTATTGTGTCCTAGAGTAGGGGCATCATTCAATAGGTAGCATAATCCCTAGTTGGACCTAGGTCGCGTAAACCTTAAAATCCGAGAAGCATTAGATAATTCGCGTAAACCCTAGTTGAATCTAGGAAGCACTCGATAGAAAAACCCTAGATTAGATCTAGGTAATAGATAATAAATGTACGCCTGAAGGCAACCACAATTACAGGGATTGGGGGCACGTTATCATTTTATAAAGATTACTAGTTAGGTCACTAGTTAGGTGGTGCAGAGATATAAACCAGAATAACAGCGTAATCGCGAAGCAGAGAAAGTATGGAAGCATATTCAGTTTACTAGTGTATTCATCTTGTCGGTAGATCCAGTTTACCAGTATATTCAGTTTTATCTTGCCTTAGCATATCTTGCGTTATCTTGTTAGCCCTATCATCATGGTATTGTCTTGTATTCAGTTAAACTCATGTCATGTTGTTTTTACCTGTTCAAATGCTGAAAGTTACTGAACTTACCAGACTTTATGTCTACCTGTTTTCTTTCGCTTTCTTGTCTTCCGTTCCGCCCCCAGGTTCGCAGGGAAGGGATGTTACTACTTAGCTCAGTTTTCTTTCCAAGCTTGAAGATTAGTCGAAGTTTTCCTTGGATTCACTTTTCCATTGCTGTGGCTGGCTCATACTACATTGGGGAATATAAAAGTTATTTTATGCTTCTTTATTTTGTAAGACAGATACTCTGGTATTGGAAAACAATCGTTGTACAAACTATTTTATCAATAAAGTAAAGTTTTATTTCCCGATGTTTTAATTTTGTCTGTCTTGTAACTTATCTGTATCTTTTACCTATAATGCTTCACAGAACTTAGTGCATTCCCTTTGTGAGTGACACTAATGGATGTGGGGTGTTACAGTCGACCTGGTCAGGGTAGGTCGACCCCCAGTTCGACCCTATGGTCGACCTGGCACTGGCGGGAAATTTCCTGCCTAGCCCATTCTGACTCTGAAATTTGAATTTTCGGAATCTGTTTTTAATTTTCTGAAAATTCCGATGGCCATAACTTCTTCATACGAAGTCCAATTCACGCAAACTCGGACTCTATCTCAACCGAATTCCGAGACGAACACGATGGCGGAACCCATTTCCCTTTATTCTCCCATCTGAGATTAGTTATTCTTTAATTTGTGAACTTTAATGTTAATATAAATACGGGGTGTTACATTCTCCCCTCCTTAAAGGATTTCGCCCCCGAAATCTTCAAGTTAAGGAGAATGCATATCCTAACATCCAAACAACCATCTACTCAACCATCAAACACAGGCATCCATTGTCCTTATAAAATTCCTAGTGCTGTATGAACATATGCAAGAAGTGTGTGTATATGCTCTCTATCTAATGCAAAATCAGGCGGTCTACTAATTCAGTTGACCTCCTTAATGCAAACCATGATAGTGCCATGCATCCATTATGTATGCGAAAGAATCCTAACGATACATATTATTTCTAGATGTGTGCACAACCATTCACCAAAATGCAGCATCCATATGATAATACAACCATTATTCATCCATTAACTTAAATATGCACACACATTTATATGCAATATGCAAAATGAAGTGACTGAGCCGATCTAGTGCCTAAAGTATGTGTATATGTATCCACGAGCAACCACTATCAAACACTTGCATCCACATGCATCCATCATACATAACATGTCTCAAACACATGTTTCAACCATAGGACTTCCCTATCTAAAGGTCAAAGATACTAGCGAGAGGACATACTAAAGATAAACAAGTACAAGCTAAGCGATAAAGGAGAAATTAAAAGACATACCCTCGAAAAGAAAAGGGTACAATGAACGCATCTTCTCTTCCTTCTCCCAAGTAGCATTGCTCTCATCATCTCCCCATTGCGCTTTGACTAGCCTAACCTCTCGATTCCTCAACTTCTTACTCTCCGACCCAAGAATGCACGTAGGAGCTCGTCGAATCGTCGCGTCATGCTCAATCTCCGCCTCTCTAAGCAAGCTCGGCTCTACCACTTCTGCAGTCTCATGCAAGCACTTCCTCAAATGTGATACATGGAATACATCGTGTACACCACTAAGTCTCTCGGGCAACTCCACTCTATACGCCATCTGTCCAATCCTTTCCTTAATAGGAAACGACCCTACGAACCTTGGTGCTAACTTCCTAACGGACCCAAAGCGAACCACATTCCGTAATGGAGATACCTTGACAAAGACCATGTCCCCAATATTAAACTCAAGATCTGTCCTCCTCTTGTCAGCATAAGATTTTTGCTTATCTTGCGCTGTCTTCATCCTCCTTCGAATCAAATCGATCTTTTCCGAAGTCTCTCTAATCGTATCGGGCCCAAACAAGATCTTATCTGTAGATTCCCACCAACATGTAGGCGAACGACATGGCCATCCATAAAGAGACTCGAACGGTGCCATGCCAATGCTAGACTGAAAGCTATTATTATATGCAAACTCCACCAATGGAAGATGTTCCTCCCATGTACCTCCGAAGTCTAAGACACACAACCTCAATAGGTCCTCTAGAATACGATTCACCCTCTCAGTCTGGCCGTCCGTCTGAGGATGATATGCGGTGCTCAAACATAACTGAGTCCCTCCGCCTCTTGCAAGCTCTTCCAAAACTCGCTTGTGAAGATAGGATCGCGGTCGTTCACTATGCTAGAAGGAACACCGTGCAAACAAACTATCTCTCGAATGTATACAGAGGATAACCATGGAGCAGTCCTCTTACTCTTCATGAGAATGAAATGGGCGCTCTTAGTAAGTCTCTCTACCATGACCCAAATCCCCATATTACCCTTCGTCGACCTCGGTAACCTATCAATAAAGTCCATCGAGACAGTTTCCCACTTCCATTGTGGGTCCTCCAATGGGTGAAGCAACCCACCGGGCTTCTTTTACTCTGCTTTTACTTGTTGGCACACCAAGCATCTAGCGACAAACTCGACCACATCCCTCTTCATACCGACCCAAAAGTAAACTCGTCTCATGTCCATGTACAACTTGTCGCTGCCGGGATGGATAGTCATCTTCGAACGATGTGCATCATCAAGAATGGTCTTCCTCAAATTCTCGTCCCGTGGTACACAAAGTCTACTGTCCCTACATAACCAACCTTTATCATCTAGGGTATACCTACTGAGATGGCTCGATGACTCCCCCCTTTTGAGCTTCTCAACTAATCAACCAACTGTGGGTCATCTCGATGTGCCTCACCAATCCATCCCAAAAGCGTAGGTCTGACCTCTAAGGATGCTAGCAAAACGGGTACAAAGTCAACGGATGGTCTAAAGTCAAACGTAGAGATATCTCTAAGCTTCGCCGCTCAACAAAAATGGGACTCAAGGACAACCTTTTCCTACTTAAGGCGTCTGCCACCATGTTACCCTTGCCAGGGGTATATGCTATATCGAAATTGTAGGATGCTAAGAATTCCATCCACCTTTGCTGCCTTAACTTCAAGTCCTTCTGAGAGAACAAGTATTTTAGCGATTTGTGGTCAGTGAACAATTCGAATTTCTCGCCAAGAAGATAATGGCGCCAAGACTTAAGCGCGAAAACAATAGCGGCCAACTCTAAGTCATGTGTAGGTTAATTTTTCTCATGCACTCTTAACTGCCTTCCTCTATAGGCTATTACCCTTCCCTCTTGCATTAAGACTGCGCCTAGTCCTGTCCCACAAGCATCGGTATAAACAGTAAATGGCTTACTCCCGTCTGGCAACACTAAGACTGGGGATGTGGTCAAAGCTCTCTTTAAACGTTGGAACACATCAACACAATCTACGACCCATGTGAAAACTAGGTTCTTCTTCGTCAAGCGTGTTAATGGGGCTTATATTTTTGCAAAGTCTTTGATAAACTTCCTATAGTAGCCAGCCAACCCTAAGAAACTCCTTACCTCGGTAGCATTTTTAGGGACCTTCCAATCTTGGATGGCCACTACCTTTGCGGGATCCACTGCTATCCCTTCTTTGGAAACCACGTGCCCTAAGAATCACATTCCTTTCTCCAAAAGTGACATTTAGAAAATTTAGATTTAAAGCTATGCGCTCGAAGAGTCTCCAACACTTCCCTAAGATGTAGGGCATGCTCTTCCTCGTTTTTAGAAAAGATCAAGATGTCGTCCACAAAGACTACCACGAATTTATTAAGGTACTCCCTAAATACCCTACTCATCAAGTCAACAAAGTATGCGGGGGCGTTTGTCAAACCGAAGGGAATCACAAGCCACTCGAAGAAACCGTCCGGAGTCCTAAAGGCAGTCTTGTCTATGCTATCCTCAGCCACTCTCAACTGATGGAAACCAGTGGCTAAGTCCAACTGCGAAAACACGAAGGTGTCAACTAACTGATCGAAGAGATCGTCAATCCTCAGCAGTGGGTGCCTATTCTTCTTAGTAAGCTTATTAAGTTCTCTATAGTCCACACAAAGTCTAAGGGACCCATCCTCTTTCGTGTCAAATATTACTGGAGCACCCCACTCCGATATACTATGTATTATGAACCCCTTCTCAAGCAATTCTTTCACTTGCTTACTGAGTTCTCTTCTTTCTCTTGGAGCCATGTGGCGCACTGGCAATGCAACTGGCTTTGCATTATCTACTAGATATATTCGAAAGTCTGTCTCATGTTTTGGGGGTAAGCCCCTCACCTCATCGAAGACATCAACATATTCACGGACTATATGAACAGAATGTAAATCATCATCGAATGCGTCAAGGGATTCTAGGTAGCTAAGCATTACTGGACCTCTAGGGTCACAAGAAATATCAATGGTCTTTCCACAACGAATCAACAATCTAACTACCCTTCTTTCACAATCTTGGATGGCCCCGTATCTAGTTAGCTAATCCATACCTAGAATCAGGCCGTAGCCCATGAAGCCTAGAACAAAGGCTTTGCATTCAAACCCAACGCCCAAGATAAACACTCTCAAATCCCGACAAATCATAGAAAGATGAGCCGAATCACCAATAGGATTTGAGACTACTAAGGGATCTATAACTAGACTAGTATCTAGGTGCAGTGTTTCAGCTAATGATGTAGAGATAAACGAATGTGATGCGCCAGAATCGAATAAAGTACGGACAGGATGATCAAACATAAAAACTAAACTTTCAATGGAAATTGCTCTACCTCGTTCTTGTAGCGGTGGGACAACGAGAGCCTGAACTTGCCCCCTTGCCTGCCCTGGTGTCATAAGAGCTTGCACCAGTCCTCCCGAGGTAGACCCTACCCTCTTCCCTTTCCTTGGGCAGTCCTTAATCAGATGTCCCGCTTCGCCACAGTGGAAACAGCCAGTCTTCTTTTCTTCCTACAATCTTTGCTTAGATGGCCTGGTGTCCCACAGTTAAAGCACCTCTTCTTTCCCTTACCGTTGTTTCCTTTTCCACCTTTCTTGTTCTATTGTTGCTGTTGCGGTTTCTTTTGATCCCCTTTTTTTGGGTGCCTTATTAGCATTGGCGCCCTTATCCTCTTCATGCATAAGCTCCATGTCAACTTGTCTCTCAAAGGTAGCCCTCATGGGGATGTGGGTCATAGCTAACCCATGAAGCGGCTCGTTCAAACCCTTAACAAATCTCAGGGACTTCTTTTCTGGAGTATTCACCAAGTCCAAGCCAAATCTTGCCAACTAATTGAATTTGTTGACATATTCTTTCACCGATAGATTCTCCTGCTTCAATGCTAGAAACCTTTCCATGTATAGATTCTCTTCAGCCCGTGAGAGAAACTTCGCCTCAAACCTCCGCCTAAAATCTGGCCATGTATCAACTGGACGTTCTCCATTAGTGACCTCCCACCAAAACGAGGCCTCATCCTTCATTAGCCAGGCAGCTAACTGGACCTTTCTTCCATCTTCCACTTCAAAGATCCCAAACAATTCTTCCACCTCCTTTAGCCAATTTCGTGCTTCAACAAATGTCTCCGTCCCGTGAAAAGGTTTTCCACCCATTGCTCGAAAGTCCTTACATATCTTAGCAAAAGTATCGACCCGAGGAGGAGGAGGAGGAGGAGCATTTGTTGGACCTGCAGTGGTGGCCCTAGTCTCCAAATACCGCCTAAACCATCCTGGCATCGGTATCCCCTTAGGTATCTCGGGAATTCCAGACATGCTGAAACGAAAAAGGAAAGATTCAATACAAATGAACCAAAGGAAAGATATATGGCTCTTGGGGTTATGCTTTCTAAAATAAGCTTTTCTCTTGAAAATACTTTCCTTAAAACATACTTTTGAAGGTACTTCTTTATAAAAGTGTTTTTGAAAAACAGTTTTTCAAAATTCACATCTGTTCTGGTAACCTTCAGCTTTGATACCACGTGTAACACCCCACGTCCGTTAATGTCACTCATAAAGGGAATGCATTAACTTCTATGGAGTGTTTTGAGTGAGTATAGAACAGAAACTTAACAACAAGACAGATATAAACAGTACTTAAAAATTTAAAACTTTATTCATTGCAGCAGTAAACACATATGTTTGATTACATCATCAAATACCAGAGTCAAAGTACATAATATCCATCTTGACTAAATCAAAGTACATAAACTGAAAGACATAACCCCAACACAAAATAGCCATAAATAAGATAGGCTGGACTTTTACTTCAACGATCCAAGCAACTTCTAAAAGAAAGGGAAACAGCTATCCAAAATCAAGCTCCACAGGTGCTAGTTCCACCCTGAGCACCTTGGGGGGGGGGGGAGGAAGAAAAGAGGAGGAAACAAAGGGGGTCAGACATAAAATCTGGCAAGTGCGATAACTTTAATAATATAATTACCAAAATAACTAGGCTAAGGCATAAGTTGGAAAATAAGGAAATGACTATGAACAATTAAGTATGGCAGAGTAAACAAGGAAATAAGATGAACAAAGATAATGTTAATGGTGCACCTAAACCGCTATAAGATAATTACTATACTGCACCACCACTAGTTACCCTAAGGTTGATCCCGCCTACAAGACTTTAATAATGATATTGGTAGTTTCGTGCATCCCTAGTTGCCTTCATAGGTGTCGCCTGCCCCTATCTCCACTAGGTGTACCCACTACCCCCAAGCGATCGGCTCCCTAACTCGTAGATATCTGTGCCGGCCCCACAGTGGGGGTGTATCACTCCCCAAAGTGGCAACCCGATACCACCAATAATGCACGGCATATACCTACACGATGCTACAACATCTTACCTACCAGCCCGGGCCCACACACTCATATGAACCCGTTGGACTTGCGTTGCCACCGCTAACCCGTTTTGGCCTCTTATAGTCAAGCCCAGTATGCGTGTCCCGTCCTTGACTTGGGTCGAGCCCACAAATATACGTATGGGTTACTGGTTGAAACAGACCCCCATTACTTGACACAAGCTATCCACCTAAGCTTGGTCCCTTCTAGTACATCCCACTTAACCCTCTTCTTATTCATGTTCACTTACATTTTTCAATTTTGGTTAAGTGTTTCTAATCGTATTTCAAATGCCACCCAAGGTACCCTCTAAATTCCACATGCCACCCAAGACACCCACTTAACCTCTATGTCCCACCACATATTTATCTGGTTAAGTGTTTCTTAATTCATTAAGATCGTAACCTTATAAAGATCTCCCACATTAGACTGGCATTTGTGGCAGCTGGATTTGCCGGGCGGGTCCGGGCAGTCTTACACCATAAACGAGCCTAACCTCGTGTCTTTACAACTGTTACGTATTTAATTTATGCCTAAGAACTCTCACATTAGACTGGCATTTGTGGCAGCTGGATTTGCCAGGCGGGTCCGGGTAGTCTTACACCACAAAGGAGCCTAACCTCGTGTCTTAGACGATTAATTACACAAAATTAATTATTCGCCAATTTGAATTAATTTCCCTATTCAAATTATCAATTAATTCCAAGTTCAACTATGGCCATAATTGACTCAAGTATGTCCATCTATTTATGGAATGCAAAATCATACCAATTTTCATCACAAATTTATTTTATGCCATTTAAGGCATTTATGCCAATTATCAATATTAAATCTTTTAATATGATCCCATTACCCCATGTTGTACATTCTTTCGTTTAACGTAAAATATACGTTAGACTCGAATAATCTAACTTGTGGAATAAAGAGAAAACATCACAACATACATATAGATAAAACTAGATCTAAACAAAAGGGGTGAACTTGCATGTGTGAATGGGGTTCTACACCTAAAATTTGCATAGGACAAAGTCACAAACTTGCATAAAACTACATATGTCATAGATCCAAATCTAAAGGTGTGAACTTGTTTAGGCAATAGTCATAAACTTGCATAAATCATGTATGTCATAGATCTACATCTAAAGGTGTAAACTTGCATAGGCAATAACCACAAACTTACATAACATGATTCATACTCCAAGCACATATATTTATATAAACTTGCATATGTGATTTATGCAACATAGCAATGGTGTAAACTTACATCTAAACATATAAACTAGCATGTAAAATTTAGCATATAACTCACACATGTCATAGCCTAACTTTAGATCTAAAATAGATGTCATGAAACATGTAAGATTATGCACAAAATTTTCACTTACTTGCATATGATCTGTGTCTCAATTAACATCCTAACTTGCATACATACATATGATTTATCATATGAATCAACATTACCAAACTAGCATATGAAACATCACTATGAATACAAAATCATAGAATTACAACATGGATGATAACATCACAACTTTACAACATAGATGATAATATCATAGAATTTATAACATAAATGATAACATCACAATTTTACAATATACATGATAACATGCGGTCAATAATTCACAACATAACCATATAATTCGCATCATAGCTTAATCTAATTAGATTGTTAATTATTTTATTAAAGAAATTGAACTCACAACTCAAAGAAGGTCTTGAGTTCTAAAATTTGAGTTCTGAAGTTGAATTAGCTTTCCTTTGTAGTAGATTCGTTGTTAGAGTTGAATAGAATTAAATTTGATTAGCTTTCTTCCTCTCCAATTGGTGACGGCTATTCTAGGTTGCAAGGTTACGGCATGGAGGCCATGAATCCAATTTTAATTTGATTTTAGGGTTTGAGTCTATAAGTGTTTTTATAGAGTTTAGGATTAATTTAAGCCATCCGATCAACCCAGATTTAATCCCAGCCAATCAGAGCAGATCAGAAACCCTAATGAGTCAGCACACAGTCATAAATAGGTCACCAAACAAATCTGCCCAGGGGGCAGGTCGACCCCTAGGTCGACCCTATAGTCGACCTGGTCAGGGTAGGTCGACCATGGTCGACCTGGCCCTGGCGGGAAATTTCCCGCCTAGCCCATTCTGACTCTGAAATTTGAATTTTCGAAATCTGTTTTGAATTTTCTGAAACTTCCGATGGCCATAACTTCTTCATACAAAGTCCAATTCAAGCAAATTCGGACTCTATCTCAACCAGAATTCCAAGACGAACACGATGGCATAACCCGTTTCTGTTAATTCTCCCATCTGAGATTAGTTATTCTTTAATTTTTGAATTTTAGTGTTAACAGAAATACGGGGTGTTACATCTTGATCCATGCAAGTAGGAGGAAAATATGCCTTAAGAACCGGTCAAAATTGATGTGCAGCAGTAGGTCTAGGGTGACCCGATCCGGGGGGCGACCCGATCCAGGGGGACCCGATTCAGAGGGCGACCCGATCCAGGGGGCGACTTGATCCAGGGCGATCTCAGAAAGTAGTGAAGAATGCTCTCAAAATCGTGTTATGCCAAGTGGAGCTTAATCCATGCAAGTAGGAGGAAATTATTCCTTAAGAACAAGTAGAAATTGATGTGTAGTAGCAGGACCAGGGAGACCCGATCCAGGGGCGACCCGATCCAGGGGAGGCAACCCTGTAGGTTGTGCAATCCAAGTCTGTGATTCTCTGTTACTTTGGCACTTTGACCAAGTTTTCTGCCAACCTATGCTTGTTTGTACTCAAGTCCTGAGTAGTTCCAGAGACAGAATTCATGCTGAGACGATCTTTGCCAAAAGATAGTCTAACAAATTGCCCCTAGAACATATCTTACTGGTTGAACGAAGATGTGATCTGGATAATTCAACACAACCAGGGCTACGTCGGGCCTGCCAACTGCGAGTATAATCCATACTTGCAAAGGGAAAGAGGCAAACAAATTCGTCAATTCCTGATAGTACCGCTTAACCTTCCCAAGCATAAACCATGCTTAAGTGTCGATTTGAGCATAAACTGTAATGAACCAGGATTTTTGACCCCGAAAATCAACAGAAAACCCATGTCAACAATTCAAGCATCGAACATTCCAGATCATTAATAGAAAGAAGTTAGAGGGTGAGAAATAGAAAGAAAGTTAGAATAGAAGAAGAAGATCACATCAGAACAAAATCAAAATAAACACGAATCTCACAGCAGAACGAATAAAATATATTATATAACATAACTTTTGAAATACAAACTTACAACTGTATGTACATACCATTTCAAAGTACAACACATAACATCACAGTGGAAACAAATAACATCTATAAAATGTTGAAGCCTCCTGCTCTAAGCTCTTCCAAGTATCTGTAAAATCCCGACTACTTAACTGTCTGTAATAATTTGAGCACCCAAGAGTTTAGGGTAAAACAAAACAAAATAAACTCTGGGTCAGTCATAGAAGTGGTGTGAGTAAACTATAACCACTTGGTTTAACTTTAAAATTCTTTTTTAAAGAAAGAATAATCGTAAGATCGATCCACACATAAACACAGATGGTTTTTACCTTACGATAACCCAAAACAATTCTTTAAAATCATTATTGTTCTGATATTATAATAGTGTCTAAATCAAATAAATAGAAATCTAGCAGAACGCTTTCATCTCACGTTCCACATACGTAAAATATAATCAAAAACCTCAGGCGCTTATTGGGTAATGGATTCCAACTAACAAGGTATGGGACCACCTTCCGACATGTATCTCTAGAGAGGAATACCCCGGGTTCAACAAGAACATATTGCAACCCAAGCTAAATGAAACGACCTAGACTTCCCCGGGCCTCGAGGAGATGGAAGAGCCCGGATTGCTTTGAGAACACGACGCAACTGAACACAAACAATAGAACATTTCATTGCTATTACAACAATTACATCAGAGTACAAGATATCAAAGTTCAAATAAATAATATACAGTGGAAAATATCAAAGATTTAAATTATAGAATGGCTAATACATGAATATAGTATGTAGTGGAAATCATCAACTACCACAGCTGAAAAAAAAATAAACGGATGCGAAGCATTCCATATCTATCTCCAACTGTAATCCAGTATCCGGTGAAAAGAAGTATCTGCAAATCCAAAACTACTAGCTGCCCATGTGGAAAATATAGGCACCTGGAGTTTAGGTAGAAACAACAAACTTTGAGTCAGTCATGAGACTGGTGTGAAAACTAAAACAGTTATTAACTTTAATGCTGGGTAAATCAAGGGACCACGCCGTATGACATAGAATGGGTTTCCTCCCAAGAATACCATAAAACAAACAACGCAATGCTAAAAAGGAAAAATGAAGCCATTATAAGACTCAGGTCCCATCACACAATGCAACATTAACCAGAGGATAGAGTTTTACCTTACAATGGCCAAATGTGCTTGGTACGCAAAATTTATCTTTTATTATTACTATAAGTGAAGAAATCAACTTCAATTATAAATGTATCAATCATAGGTGGCATAGGTACCATATATTATGTCGCCATACATAGGTTTACAAATAAAACCGAAAAGTCGCGTATTGGAAATTGGATTTCCACCTATGAACGGAGGCAAGGGATCTTCCTCACCGATTTTGAGAACTCTAGCAAATGCCTCAGGATTACACACTTTGGGAAACCCTTGGATCTTCAGGGCCGACCAGTCGTCACTGATTGACAATACCATAAACTATAAATTAGCCGGTTCTATCGAACCTCCAAAATGATTAGTATCTTTGACCAATCAAGAGCCACTAGGGACTCAAATCAAATCCGAGGTACCATGCTATCATCAAATAAAATGCAACATCCATATAATTAAAAGTCTGGGCTCCATACAACGACATCAGTTCTAGCTAGAAGCTAACGTATGTCCATTTCCCTACAATCACGATCCCATTTTTGGTTCACACCGGGGTGTGAGGCTCGCGAATTAACGCAACACAAATCTATTCTTCTTAAAGCCGTGCTTTGATCATCAAAGCCTTGCTTTTCAACAAAAGCTTTGATCCATGCTTCTCAACATGCCACATTGTCAATCCGTACCGTATCACTGATTTCCACCAATATATAACCTCTAAGCTCGTACGTCTTAGAGAAGGGTGTTAAGCAAGAAAATAAATTCTCCACCACCAAACAGATATATATTTAGAAGAGATCAACAAAATAGTATAGAGGAATTCAATGTCAGACATACCATCCATTTACAAGTCCGTTATGGGTTTGAACGAAACCGAAGGCACCTTGTTTCTTGTTCTATATGTCCAATACAGGAGAGAGGCCCTTGCATATCTGGTCGATCTCCAAGTACGTCTGGATGATCACCACTTATTACTTTGTCTTGGGTGTATATCCCAATCAAGACATCAGTAATCATCCAAGCGAGAAGATCTTAGGTCTTCAACCACCGTCTTCATCGTCGACTTTTAATCGCCGTATCAGTTATTCAGAATGGGATAAACCCGGTCTTTACGAGTAACTCGCGTATTTTATAATCAATAATCAAGTGCTATGAAAACACATCGTATGCCTCATTCCAATTTAGAATATTCTTTTACTCAAATATTCACATCTTAGGGGAAAGGTTCCCATTAATTTTATCAAAGGTTGGTTCTTTTAAACTTATTCTTTAATCTTCCTTTGGATACCAATTTCAAAAGATTTATTTTATCTTTCCACAATCTAAACCAAAACAAGGTTTATCAACTAGTCGGGATTATCGAGCATTATTGAAGTAACCATATATATATATATATATCCCAATCCCAACCTATTCATCCCATGGAACAAAACTGCAAGTACTCCATATCTAACACCCACTATGTTATCGGTAAATTTAATTACCATTTCACGTTTCAAATCTATTTAAAGATTTAACTATCGCATGGAGTAAAACTGGTGGTACTCCATTCTCGATCATTTCTTGAATTCGGTAAATTTAATTAGCTCATTCCAATCTAATTAAAGATTCATTAAAACTCCAACTTGGTTTTAATATCAAAAATCATTACTTTATGATTATTCAACTTTAAGAAATTAATCTTGTCTTTAATTGGGTTAAAGAACCAATGTTATTAAAAACACAGTTTACAATAAACCCAAATCAACTTCCATTAAATATGGAATCTTCGGGGAAAACAAATCAATATATAATTGATATAAGTTTCCGTATCAGACTAATAATATAAATGGAATAACGGCAAAGCCTTTTTAATTCCATATATAGTAACGGTCTTCCTTTACAAAAGCTTATCTCGATTATAACCAAATTGAATTCCATTCAATTCCAATTATATTAAATTGGAAAACTTTACTTTAGAAAATTTTCATCAAATCTTAATAAAAAGATTTATAAATTCCAAATCATATCTTCATTGTTAATTAGGTTTTAAGAACAAATGTTATTTAAAACTTCGTTCACAATGAACCCAAAATCATCTTCCATTAAATTCCAATTTATAATTATAAATTGGAAAACCTCATTTATCTTAATAAAAGATTTATTCTTTTCTCAACGGGGTTTAAGAACAGTGTTATTTGAGGCACCATTCACGACAAACCCATAATCCATTTTGATATTAAATACAAGGCTCCAAATAGAACTTATATTATCTTATATTCAATATCAAATTCTGAAACCAACAAATATCGTATTGGGAATAACGATATATATATATATATCTTCCCAATTCCTCAACAATATCTGTATAATCACAGGATTCATTATCGAAATATTTGGAATATTATTTCCATTCAAATCCATTTTAATTCATACGTTGGAAAACTCTGGTTATTTCAAAATCCATTTTCAGTCCAATTTATTATTTCTAAAAATCATTGGATTAGTATTCTAGTTACCCACTAGTTTATTTAAATAAAAATATATTTTCATCTTTTCAAACTTGGAATTTTTCATCCAAAATCTTTCCAAATAAGCAATTATGATTTTACATAATTTTTCCATATTTTTAATAATTTTATTAAGGCCCTTACAATCGGTTTCCAATATCGGCCACCGAATTACATCCATAACGACCTTTTTTGAAATTGATTTGGACATAATATAAAATCTAACCATTCAAATTTAAATATCTTATATTCATTAGAAATATCTTTTCGATACGAACCCAACGGTTCCGGTTTTAGGAGAATCTGACAGTCGGATCTCCCGTTAGGACAATTCGAAGTTAATGGTTGAAATTCGCGAACGGTCGTTACGCGATACGTTCTATTCAAACCATTTAAATATATATATAATATATTTCTTCGATTTCCTTTTTAAAATGTATTTTATAAATCGTTTATAAATTCATTTTTAAAACGATTTTCAACTTCATTTTAAATTTTAAATCAAAATTGAATGTTTAAATCATTATAATATTAAAATGATATTATTTTCAAAATATCAGATTTTGAAATCAAATCTTTTCGATATTCATTACAAAATGAATAAATCCA
Organism: Allium sativum; assembly: GCA_030737875.1. NCBI lineage: Eukaryota > Viridiplantae > Streptophyta > Magnoliopsida > Asparagales > Amaryllidaceae > Allium > Allium sativum. The sequence goes on along the minus strand of CM060927.1, from coordinate 57,069,427 downwards.
TAGAAAAATCTGTTCGAGTTAAAATGGTGTTTACCTACTTAACTCGGCTTTGTAATTTCAATATTTTCATGTCCATCCAAAATCGGACATCAAAATCTTATTTTGATCCTTTATAGAATATTATTTTAAAATATTCATTTATATTCTGAATTGGAATCAGCCTCAATCAATTACCATATAATTTTATTTATATGGATTCCATACATCGTATGTATTCAAAAATAGTAATAAACAACTACTGAACAGTCAATTCACATCCAGAGTGCAATTTACAACTATATAAGCATTAAATAATCAAATAATGCTTATAACAGTTTGTCAATCAATCGGTTGACATATAATTAAATTCAGGAGAGATATGAATAAATTATCATCCCCAAACCCGTGTGGGGTTTTCAAATATTAACAAATAATTGGACGGTGTGTAAAATTATCATCCCAATACCCATGTAGGGTTTACATCATGATCCATGCGAATATAATTCTATTTTCATAGCTTAATAATGATAACAATATTGAAACTGTAAACAACCATCAACCGCCAACCAAATATAGTCACAGGCAATAAATACATATTCAGTTATAAAAATAAATAACTATACAAAATTTTTAGTGAGAGAGTTCTCACTTTGATTTCCACTCCATCAGTCTTTAATGGAGGAATTATTTTTAACTAAATTAAACAGGCATTTAATTTAGCAAAAAAAATCCAACTTGCTCCTTTTCCATTCCGGTCAATTCCATGTTGTAGTGTTCGTTGTCATGAGTGCAACGCAACTGAAATCGCCGAATTCCGATCTCGTATGAAAAAGATGTGGTATTAAATACATTAATTACATTTGCTTAAATAATTAAATTAATAGTTACTTAACCATTATTAATTTAATTCCCCTCTGTTAATTATGTTCCTCAATTAGTAAAACCTAGGCCATGCTCAAATTCTTCAATCCTAGGGCTAGAAACTGTCATCTCCTCACATGTCTAGAGCCAGATCGGAAGCCACGTCGTCGTTGGCCTTGGGGGCGCCCCTACTGGCAGGAGGGACAGCGAAATCGATCATCACTGGCGGCCTGAAAACTGCCATGAAGTCGTGGCCTTTGGACAACGATTTCAAACAACTCACACATCGATACATTATCAAATCCGTATCAAACTGTAGATCTCTTCTAGCTCTTGAATTTTTGCTTTAGAACCTGGATTTTGTGAAAATCAGAGAGGAAGTTTGGAGCGAAAATGGCCATCGATTTGTTGAAGGCAGCGGTAAAAATAAGAAAGAGGGAATAGGGTTTCCCGTTTTGAGTTGGGTTATATATATATATATATATATTTATTTTATTCAGAAATTACTTGTTTTACCCATTGAACTCCAAACGAACCCCAATGACTGTCTCTCCTAACCAAATACCCCCATTCCGGACATAATAGGATATGTTTCGTAAGCCAGTTATACTGGTTCAATCAGTTTTTGTTGAAATTAAAATATAAATCAATATAACGGTCAATATTGAATTTCAACGTACATTTTAATTTACCAGGGCCACATACTGGCTCCAAAAATTGTGAAGATTGAAATCTAGCTATGTTTTGACGATACAGTCCTAACAAAATTAGTTATGTCGAATTTGGAGACCGTTTGAAAAATGGCCTTTTTATTAGCTTATTAAATTTAAACTAAAATTGAAAACGCGTTTAAATTTACTGCGCTCACATACTAATTTCAAACGACTTGAAATTTTGAACCTGACAATAATTTGACATTCTGGATCCAAAAAAAGTGGTTTCGTCAAAAACGGAGGTCGTTTGCAAAATGGCTATTTTTAAGGGCTATATATTATTAAAATATATAAAAATTCTATAACGACTATTCTGAATTTTAAACTGGACATAACTTACAATCTATAAAGTGAAATCATAGTTTCTCACATTCGTTAGAAAGATATAGTTAAATAGATTCTAATGTTTCTTGTTTTGTCCAATTCTGATTTATATTTAATTCTGTACATTCATTTGAAATTAAAAATCAAATTTTCAAACTACCATGCCATTTTGAGTTCATTTTAATTAAATTTTAATTTATAAGTTCTAGCTTCGATTTAAATAAATTTTAAATTGTTAATTCTCAAAATAAATCACTTTTAAATTCTTAAAATCCATTAAATCAATTAAAATAAAATTTTAAATTGGTTCCAAAATCTGGGTTGTTACAAGAAATCATTTTAAATGCATATATTCAGCAATAAGAGATTTTGTTTTAGGAAATCAAAATGGGCATTAACAACAAGCTTCATTTCAAGCAAGATGTTTCAAAATGGTCAAAAGCAATACGTGACATAAAGCAACACGAATATTTGTGTGCATGCTGTCATAAAACAAGCAAGAAAATCAAGTTAACAGTCAATGTTAAAATGGTGCATCAAGAAAAAGGGGCAAAATGGTTTTGAATTCAAGCAGTATCAATGGAAGATTTTGGGTGAAGTACTATTTGCAGAAATGAAATCAAGGCATGAATATATCTGGCAATTGGAAAATGCAAGAGCAATATTTGGTCTTATCAGTTAATTAATCACATATGCATGCAGATTCATGTTCAGGACAATACAAGACCAAAATATTTGGAATATATTATTGGTTAAATCATATTGAAATCATTTCATGCTAATTTGGCAAATATACAGTGGTAAATGTAAGACATTTCTGGAAAGTTTTAAATACACAAATGAAACATTTTCAGTTTTTATATTTGGGAAAGATCTTTCAAAAACATTCAAATATTCAAGCTATGTAATCAAGAAATGAATCTATTCCAAGAAAGTGGAGATTTTCATTTTTCAATCAAAGAAAATAGCAAGAATTAATTTAGGATTTTCGTGGCAGTAAGTCAAGTAAATTGTGACGGCCCGCCCCGCACCAACCGACATTTACTCCAAAAGTGCGTTGTACACATGTTCAGTTAGTATGGGACGGTCGTCAGAAGGAAAGGAAGAAGACGAAGAACCAACAAGGAACCTGTAGAATGTCTCACAGCGCATAGAACAAAATATAATAATAACATACTTGACATAAAACAGGTGATTTATAGGTTGGAGGCCATTTTTAGTGTTTCTAAGAGGTAAGTGGAGGCTATGTAACAACCCGAAAATCTGGGCCAGTTTAAATTTTTTATTTTGGCTATTTTAACGAATTTTGATTATTTAAAATAGATTATTTTAAATAATATCGACGAGAAATTTATTTTGAATATATTCGAAAGTATATATTATACGCGTCGTCGTTAGAATATAAATATTTATATATAATTATAAATAGAATTGAAAATGGCGCGGTAGTTCGATAATTCGATTTCAAACTTCAATTGAATGTACCGGGTGCAAGACAATCCGGATTTTAGTGAAACCAAAAATAATGGAATCTAATAGTGAATATCTTTCCAACGAATCCGAAAAATCAAAATTTCATAGCGGGAATCAAAAGATATGTCCAGTTGAAAATTCTGAATAGTCGCTATGGAATTCAGGCCCTTAAAAATGGACATTTTGCAAATGACCTCAGATTTCGACGAAACCTGTTTTGTTGGGTCCGTGGTGTCAAGTTATTGCTAGGTTTCAAATTTCATAATTTTTCGATTCAATATGTGAGCGTGGCAAAGGAAAACGCGTTTGACCAGTTTCAGTTGATTTTAATCGACTGGAAAATGGCCATTTTTCAAACGGCCTCAGAATTCGATGAAACTAGTTTTGTTAGGATCGTATCGTCAATACGAAGCTAGAAAATATTTTTCTGGAATTTTTAGAGACGGTATGTGACCCCGGTAATTTGAAATCTACGTTTAAAATTCAATATAGTGATTTAAATGTAAATTCAACGGAAACTGATTCAAACGATCGAATCAACCTACGAAACATATCCCATTGTGTTCGGAATGGGGGTAAAACGCTATGGACGACAGGCGGTGGACCTCGTTTAGAGGTCTTATGTAAAAGTCAACTTTATGCAATTAAAATAATTAATTAAATAATAAAAAAATATCTTCTCCTCCCCCTTTAACCCATTCTGGCCCCCCCTCTATTTCTTCAATCAGCAGAAAAAAAAATGTCCATCGCACCGCACCGAAGATCGACGCCACGCCGCCGTCCCCCTCTTCCTCCTCCCCCTCTCCGATCTCGCCTAACCTCCCTCCTCCTCTTCTCCGAACCCCTCTACCTCGCGCTCACCCTCCAGTCACGAGACCCCTACCTCTTCTCCGACCACCTCCGCCGCTCGCGCCCCATCCACCGCGAAGCCCCCTTTGCCCTCCTACTGCCGATCGACGAAGACCCTTCCCCCCTAGTCCCAAACCCGCGACAGCAAACCCCGAGACCCTCCCCATCCCCAACGAACCACTGTAAGTTTTTAGATCTCAGATTTTTATTATTCATGCAAAAGAACGAATTTTTATTCATGTAAAATAAATGGGTTTTGTTATTATTATCAGTTTTAATTATTTAATGTATTAGGATCGAATGGAAAACAAAAAAAAGGGAATTTGCTTTTGAAAACAAAGTTTGCATCCTTTTTGGAAATAAAAATATGATTTTTATATAGTGAACTTCGAAATAAAAATATGATTTTTATATAGTGAACTTCGAAATAAAAATATGATTTTTATATATTGAACTTCGAAAGAAAAATATGATTTTTATATAGTGAACTTCGAAAGAAAAATATGATTTTTATATAGTGAACTTCGAAATAAAAATATGATTTTTATATATTGAACTTCGAAAGAAAAATATGATTTTTATATATTGAACTTCGAAATAAGAATATGATTTTTATATAGTGAACTTCGAAATAAAAATATGATTTTTATATATTGAACTTCGAAATAAAAATATGATTTTTATATAGTGAACTTCGAAATAAAAATATGATTTTTATATATTGAACTTCGAAATAAAAATGTGATTTTTATATATGTAGTGGCTACGGGCAACGAAGTTGACGAAGATGCAATAACGATGAAGATTTCTGCATAAGAAGAGTCGTGATATTGGATTAGCAATTCTGTGAGAACTTCTCACCTTTCAATTTAATTTTCTAGTTATATTTATATACTAGGATGCAGACGGTGCTTAGTAGCACCCGACACCCGTCATCCACAGACCATGGATGGCTTGTTTGTTAAATTGTTTGGTTGAGTAGTTAGTTAGAATATTTGATTGAATGGAAATTGTTTGGTGAAATGAATGGATTTGATTGATGTGTGAATGGCGTGGGCCTTCACTAGACCGGGGATAAGGCTAGGCCTCGTCCCGTTTCTAGTATCGTGCCGTTATGCCGCCGGAATTTTCTAAAAATAGTTAGAAAAATAAAAATATCATTTTATTGAATAAATGAACCGAGTAGAAATTCATATGTTAAAATAAAATGTTTTATCATTGAAAATATAATTTTTAACGTGGAGTGAATAAAATAAATATTCATTTACAAACCGGACGGTTTGTTTATGTACACTGATTTGACTGACATTGATTGGGACGATAACTTTTACACATCGCCCAACTGCACAAATAAAATCTGTGTTTGATTGTTTGAAACCCCACACGGGTATTGGGATGAAATTTGAAGTTCACTCATCCTGATAGATTAAATATGTCGATCGATTGATTGACAGGCTGTTATAAGCGTTGAATATCTATATTTGATGCTTATACAGTGTAGTGCACTTTGGTTGATGGTTGATTATTTTTCAATGCTATGATATACATGTGTTGTATGAAAATCCATATAATTAACTTTATATGGTAATTGATTGGGCCTCATTCCAATTTAGAAAATAAAGAATATTATAAAATAAAGGTTCATGTGTTGACAGTACTCATCCATTGAGATTGGTCATGTGTTGAACGAAATATTTTAATAATAAAATTTACATCTTTATCAATATAAAATAAAGGTTCATGTGTTGACAGTACTCATCCATTGAGATTGGTCATGTGTTGAACGAAATATTTTAGTAATAAAATTTACATCTTTATAATATAAAATAAAGGTTCATGTGTTGACAGTACTCATCCTTTGAGATTGTTCATGTGTTGAACGAAATATTTTGATAATAACAACTATTTTGAAAAAGAAATATTTGAAATAGAATATTTGAAAATAGAAATTTATGAAGCCGTGTTGATTAGATTGACGCCATTTTGACGTGAACGATATTTATATCGATTTTATTCATTTTGAAATGAATTGAATTGAAAACGATTTCGAAATGAATTGAATTGAAAACGATTTCGAAATGAATTGAATTGAAAACGATTTCGAAATGAATTGAATTGAAAACGATTTCGAAATGAATTGAATTGAAAACGATTTCGAAATGAATTGTATTGAAAATGATTTCGAAATGAATTGAATTGAAAACGATTTCGAAATGAATTGAATTGAAAACGATTTCGAAATGAATTGAATTGAAAACGATTTCGAAATGAATTGAATTGAAAACGATTTCGAAATGAATTGAATTGAAAACGATTTCGAAATGAATTGAATTGAAAACGATTTCGATATGAATTGAATTGAAAACGATTTCAAATTGAATTAAAAGTGAATTGAAATGAATTCAAATTGAATTGAAATTTGAATTGAATAGAAATGAATTTTAAAACGAATTTATAAAGAAGAATTCAATTTTGATTTGAATTGAAATGGAAGTTGAAATTGCTTTTGAAACGAATTTAAAACTATTTATATAATTCGTTTTAAATAAGAAACCGACGAAATATATATTATATATATAATATAATAGCCTGAATAGAACGCGCCGCGCCGCGGCAGTTCGTGAATTTCGACCATTTATTTCAAACGGACATTACGGGAGATCCGACCGTCGGATTCTCCTAAAACCGGAACCGTTGGGTTCGTATCGAAAAGAGCTTTCTAATGAATATTTGAAATTTGAAATCTAACGGTTGGATTTGGAATTATGTCCAAATCAAATTTGAAAAAGGTCGCTGTAAGTGCAGTTCGATGGCCATCGATGGAAATCGACTGTACGGGCCTTGATAAAATTATTAAAAATTGTAATAATTTGTGTAAAATCATAAGAAATGATTTGGGAAAAATTGGGATGAAAAACTCCATATTTGAAAAGATAAAAATAGATTTTTATCGAAATGAACTAGTTTTGAACTAGAAATATAATTCTATTTATTTTTAAATAAATAAATTGAATTTGAAAAGGGTTTTAAAAATAACCAGAATTTCCAATGGTTGTATTGGAGTGGATTTGAATCGAAATTGTCTTCGGAATATTTCGATGTTGGAATTCGTGATTATACAGATGTTGTTATGGAAATTTGAAAGATATATATTTATATCGTTATTTCCAATACGACATTTGTTAATCGTAGAATTTGATATTGAATATAAGCCGATATATTTTCTATTCAGAGCCTTATATTGAATATCAAATGTGATTTGGGTTTGTCGTGAATGGTGTCTTCACTAACACTGTTCTTGAACCCAGTTGAGAAAAAATTAAATCTTTTTATTTAGATTTAATGAAGTGTACCAATTAAATGATATTTAATTGGAATTGAATTGGTATTGATTTTTGGGTTTATCGTGAACAGTGTTTTAAATAACACTTGTTCTTTAACCCGATAATTAATGAAATGCGATTTTGGGTTTATCGTGAACCGTGTTTTAAATGACACTGATTCTTTAACCCAGTCGAAGATTAAAACTAAGTGGAGTTTTAATGAATCTTTAATTAGATTGAAATGATCGAAAATGGAGTATCACCAGTTTTTCTCCAGGCGATAGTTAAATCTTTAATTAGATTTGAACGTGAAATGGTAATTGAATTTACCGATAACACTGTGGTGTTAGATATGAAGTATTACCAGTTTTACTTCATGGGATGAATAGGTTGGGATGGGGAAATTAAAATAAATGATTACTTCGGTAAGGTTCGCTAGTCCCAACTAGTTTGAATTGAGATTCAAAAATAGAATAAAGAATAAATTCAAGGAATTTAGCTTGGATAAAATTAATGGGAACCTTTCCCTATGAATGTGAAATTTAGAAACTAACTGTCGGTTAGCCAAGAAGAATGGTTTTCTGGATATTGATCTGATGTTGGTTTCGGCCTTCGGGGTTAATATTTGGGGAATTATTCTCTTGATTAATTTACGGTTAGTGACTGATGAATTGGAATGAGGCGTATGTTGTGTTTGTGTAACACTTATTTAAAATATACACGAGTTATTCGGAAAGACCGGGTTTATCCCATTCTGAATAACTGATACGACGATAAGTCGAAGATGAAGACGATGGTCGAAGACCGGAGGTCTTCACGTCGTTTGGGTAATTACTGATGATCTTGATTGGGCTGTACACCCAAGAAGATGGAAACAGTTAGTGATCGTCCAGACGTACTTGGAGATCGATGGATATGCGGGGTACTAGGTGCCTCCGGTTTCGTTCAGACCCAGAACGGACTTGTAAATGGACCGTGTGTCTGACATTGGATTTTAGTCCGTGTGATTGATCTCTATTAAATATATATCTGTTTGGCGGCGGAGAATTTATTCTCTTGCTTAACGCCCTTCTCTGAGACGTACGAGCTCAGGGGTTATGTATTGATGGATATCAATCGCATGGATTGAATTGCCCGTGTGGCATGCTAAGATGCAAATGATCAAGGCTTCTGTTGAAAAGCAAAGTCTTGTGGTTGATGATCGAAGCACAGCCTTTGTGGCGTAGCTTTGTGTAACGTTGATTCGCGAGTATCACACCCGGTATGAATCAAAAACGGGAGACGGACCTCAGGGAGGACATGCGTTTCTTTCTAGTTAGGAGTGGCGTCAGTGCTTGAACTGGCTGACAAGTTTGACTCATGTGGATGTTACTTATTATTACTTGCTGAAAAGCGAGGCGCCTCGTGATATCGGTTTCGGCCGATGCTTCTGGTCGGCTGACGGGCCAGGCTTACGCCCCAAAGGGCAGGGAAACGCAGTGTTCAGGCATAATAATCCACATCGGTGGACCGGCCCTGACGATCCAAGGGGCAGTTGCGGCTGTTTCGGTGGCTCGGGCTAGAGAGTCACAAATCGGTAGAGGATCTTGCCCCTAGCCTCGGTTCATACCATAAATGATAACCCAACTTCCAATACGACATTTGCGGTTTTAATTGTAGAACTAGTATGGCGACATGATATATGGTACCCATGCCGTCTATGATTGATACTTATGATTTGAAGTTGTTTTATACACTATGCACTTATTATAGTATCAAATGATTTGTTTTAAACGTATTAAGCATTCTTTGGCTGTTATAAGGGAAAACCCTATCCTCGGCTGCGTTGCATTGTGTGATGGGACCTGGGTCTTATAACAGCTTCATTTTTCTTTATTTAGCATTGCGCTGTTTGTTTTATGCACTGGTATTCTTGGGAGGAAACCCGTTCTGTGTTATACGGCGTGGTCCCTTGATTTACCTAATGATTTAAAATAAAGATTAATAACTGTTTTTAGTTCTCACACCAGTCACATGACTGACCTGGAGTTTATTGTTTTGACCTAAACTCTGGGTGCCCTTATTTTGACACGGGCAGCTAGTAGTTTTGGTTTTGCAGATTTATATTCACAGGATCCTGGTTTACAGCTGGAACGATATCCGGAAAGCTTTGTATCCATATATCTCCTTCTAGTTGTGTATTGTATTATTTTCCACTGCGATGTATTTAAAGGTAATTTAAATCTCTGATATTTCTGTGTAATATTTATTCATTTATACTCTGTATATTCTTGTAATCTGATGCATTGATGTAATATACAATGAAATGTTCTTTTATATGCGTTCTGATTTGTCGTGTTCTCAAACGATAGGGCGTTTTCGAACGGTCTGGGTCGGTTTAGCGACTGGTTCGGACCGAGCGAAATTCTTTCTCGTCACAGTTGGTATCAGAGCTTTGGTTTACAGAGCTCGAGAACAAGACACATTAGAACCATACGAAAGAATTCATCAGATATTGGATTAGTAATATCCAATTAGAATGACTCGTTAGAGATAGGATCAGTAGTATCCTAAAACGAGTGTGAAGAGTCTATTTTTCAAATGAAAACAAATTTTGTTTTGAAAATTTAAATCAATTATTCGTATTTGATTATTTATTTATATTGATGTGGACAATCCAGAATATATAGATTTTGCGTATACGTCTGATCCACGTGTATTCAAAGTTTTAATATACTGGATAGATATGGAATCACATTCTAGTCGCCCGAAGATGGTTCTGATGATTGTCATGACATCATCAGTATTTATGTTCGTGTTTCGAAGGTGTGATTTTCTATATATTTCCATTAGACTGGTGTGAGAACCAAAATTAATATAGTTAGAACACATTGTTGTGAATTGGCATCAAAAACATGATTTTTGTATATATATCAAAATTATGAATTTGAAACTCTAATTCACTAATGGATTGATGTTTGAGTTGTTTGTTTGAAATTTTTTAAACCATTATGCCTAATTGCATCAAATATTGAATTGTATTGAAAACTGGTTGCGTTTGCTTGCATATACTTGTACTTACATTGAACAGGTCATAGCAAGGAGGCTAGAGCCGAAGAATAAAATTTGTTTGCCCAACAAATAGGTACATGTTTACTACATAATTTACTGTTTTGTTTGGGTGATGATGATTTTATGAGCCTATTGGCTAGCCGCTTGGCTTTTTCTTTTTCTTTTTGAGATCTGAAGGACCGGGGAAGCTATTTGAAATTCCCCGATGCTCCCGGTGCAGGGGAGGTTATGGCGAATTTTTTTGGAAATTTAGGGTGTTAGCCAAATTTTTGAAAATTTGAAAATTCTCAGAAACTGAAATGTTGGAGAATGGAAGCCAGATCGAACGTAGAGCTGATTAATCAAACCACTTTCGACTTTGTTCCTTTTCGGGGACGAAAAGTTTTAAGTGGGGGAGATTGTAACAACCCGAAAATCTGGGCCAGTTTAAAATTTTTATTTTGGCTATTTTAACGAATTTTGATTATTTAAAATAGATTATTTTAAATAATATCGACGAAAAATTTATTTCGAATATATTCGAAAGTATATATTATACGCGTCGTCGTTAGAATATAAATATTTATATATAATTATAAATAGAATTGAAAATTGCGCGGTAGTTCGATAATTCGATTTCAAACTTCAATTGAATGTACCGGGTGCAAGACAATCCGGATTTTAGTGAAACAAAAAATAATGGAATCTAATAGTGAATATCTTTCCAACGAATCCGAAAAATCAAAATTTCATAGCGGGAATCAAAAGATATGTCCAGTTGAAAATTCTGAATAGTCGCTATGGAATTCAGGCCCTTAAAAATGGACATTTTGCAAATGACCTCGGATTTCGACGAAACCAGTTTTGTTGGGTCCGTGGTGTCAAGTTATTGCTAGGTTTCAAATTTCATAATTTTTCGATTCAATATGTGAGCGTGGCAAAGGAAAACGCGTTTGACCAGTTTCAGTTGATTTTAATCGACTGGAAAATGGCCATTTTTCAAACGGCCTCAGAATTCGATGAAACTAGTTTTGTTAGGATCGTATCGTCAATACGAAGCTAGAAAATATTTTTCTGGAATTTTTAGAGACGGTATGTGACCCCGGTAATTTGAAATCTACGTTTAAAATTCAATATAGTGATTTAAATGTAAATTCAACGGAAACTGATTCAAACGATCGAATCAACCTACGAAACATATCCCATTGTGTTCGGAATGGAGGTAAAACGCTATGGACGACAGGCGGTGGACCTTGTTTAGAGGTCGTATGTAAAAGTCAACTTTATGCAATTAAAATAATTAATTAAATAATAAAAAAAATATCTTCTCCTCCCCCTTTAACCCGTTCTGGCCCCCCCTCTATTTCTTCAATCAGCAGAAAAAAAAATGTCCATCGCACCGCACCGAAGATCGACGCCACGCCGCCGTCCCCCTCTTCCTCCTCCCCCTCTCCGATCTCGCCTAACCTCCCTCCTCCTCTTCTCCGAACCCCTCTACCTCGCGCTCACCCTCCAGTCACGAGACCCCCACCTCTTCTCCGACCACCTCCACCGCTCGCGCCCCATCCACCGCGAAGCCCCCTTTGCCCTCCTACTGCCGATCGACGAAGACCCTTCCCCCCTAGTCCCAAACCCGCGACAGCAAACCCCGAGACCCTCCCCATCCCCAACGAACTACTGTAAGTTTTTAGATCTCAGATTTTTATTATTCATGTAAAAGAACGAATTTTTATTCATGTAAAATAAATGGGTTTTGTTATTATTATCAGTTTTAATTATTTAATGTATTAGGATCGAATGGAAAACAAAAAAAAGGGAATTTGCTTTTGAAAACAAAGTTTGCATCCTTTTTGGAAATAAAAATATGATTTTTATATAGTGAACTTCGAAATAAAAATATGATTTTTATATAGTGAACTTCGAAATAAAAATATGATTTTTATATATTGAACTTCGAAAGAAAAATATGATTTTTATATAGTGAACTTCGAAAGAAAAATATGATTTTTATATAGTGAACTTCGAAATAAAAATATGATTTTTATATATTGAACTTCGAAAGAAAAATATGATTTTTATATATTGAACTTCGAAATAAGAATATGATTTTTATATAGTGAACTTCGAAATAAAAATATGATTTTTATATATTGAACTTCGAAATAAAAATATGATTTTTATATAGTGAACTTCGAAATAAAAATATGATTTTTATATATTGAACTTTGAAATAAAAATGTGATTTTTATATATGTAGTGGCTACGGGCAACGAAGTTGACGAAGATGCAATAACGATGAAGATTTCTGCATAAGAAGAGTCGTGATATTGGATTAGCAATTCTGTGAGAACTTCTCACCTTTCAATTTAATTTTCTAGTTATATTTATATACTAGGATGCAGACGGTGCTTAGTAGCACCCGACACCCGTCATCCACAGACCGTGGATGGCTTGTTTGTTAAATTGTTTGGTTGAGTAGTTAGTTAGAATATTTGATTGAATGGAAATTGTTTGGTGAAATGAATGGATTTGATTGATGTGTGAATGGCGTGGGCCTTCACTAGACCGGGGATAAGGCTAGGCCTCGTCCCGTTTCTAGTATCGTGCCGTTATGCCGCCGGAATTTTCTAAAAATAGTTAGAAAAATAAAAATATCATTTTATTGAATAAATGAACTGAGTAGAAATTCATATGTTAAAATAAAATGTTTTATCGTTAAAAATATAATTTTTAACGTGGAGTGAATAAAATAAATATTCATTTACAAACCGGACGGTTTGTTTATGTACACTGATTTGACTGACATTGATTGGGACGATAACTTTTACACATCGCCCAACTGCACAAATAAAATCTGTGTTTGATTGTTTGAAACCCCACACGGGTATTGGGATGAAATTTGAAGTTCACTCATCCTGATTGATTAAATATGTCGATCGATTGATTGACAGGCTGTTATAAGCGTTGAATATCTATATTTGATGCTTATACAGTGTAGTGCACTTTGGTTGATGGTTGATTATTTTTCAATGCTATGATATACATGTGTTGTATGAAAATCCATATAATTAACTTTATATGGTAATTGATTGGGCCTCATTCCAATTTAGAAAATAAAGAATATTATAAAATAAAGGTTCATGTGTTGACAGTACTCATCCATTGAGATTGGTCATGTGTTGAACGAAATATTTTAATAATAAAATTTACATCTTTATCAATATAAAATAAAGGTTCATGTGTTGACAGTACTCATCCATTGAGATTGGTCATGTGTTGAACGAAATATTTTAGTAATAAAATTTACATCTTTATAATATAAAATAAAGGTTCATGTGTTGATAATACTCATCCTTTGAGATTGGTCATGTGTTGAACGAAATATTTTGATAATAACAACTATTTTGAAAAAGAAATATTTGAAATAGAATATTTGAAAATAGAAATTTATGAAGCCGTGTTGATTAGATTGACGCCATTTTGACGTGAACGATATTTATATCGATTTTATTCATTTTGAAATGAATTGAATTGAAAACGATTTCGAAATGAATTGAATTGAAAACGATTTCGAAATGAATTGAATTGAAAACGATTTCGAAATGAATTGAATTGAAAACGATTTCGAAATGAATTGAATTGAAAACGATTTCGAAATGAATTGAATTGAAAACGATTTCGAAATGAATTGAATTGAAAACGATTTCGAAATGAATTGAATTGAAAACGATTTCGATATGAATTGAATTGAAAACGATTTCAAATTGAATTAAAAGTGAATTGAAATGAATTCAAATTGAATTGAAATTTGAATTGAATAGAAATGAATTTTAAAACGAATTTATAAAGAAGAATTCAATTTTGATTTGAATTGAAATGGAAGTTGAAATTGCTTTTGAAACGAATTTAAAACTATTTATATAATTCGTTTTAAATAAGAAATCGACGAAATATATATTATATATATTATATATATAATATAATAGCCTGAATAGAACGCGCCGCGCCGCGGCAGTTCGTGAATTTCGACCATTTATTTCAAACGGACATTACGGGAGATCCGACCGTCGGATTATCCTAAAACCGGAACCGTTGGGTTCGTATCGAAAAGAGCTTTCTAATGAATATTTGAAATTTGAAATCTAACGGTTGGATTTGGAATTATGTCCAAATCAAATTTGAAAAAGGTCGTTGTAAGTGCAGTTCGATGGCCATTAATGGAAATCGACTGTACGGGCCTTGATAAAATTATTAAAAATAGTAATAATTTGTGTAAAATCATAAGAAATGATTTGGGAAAAATTAGGATGAAAAACTCCATATTTGAAAAGATAAAAATAGATTTTTATCGAAATGAACTAGTTTTGAACTAGAAATATAATTCTATTTATTTTTAAATAAATAAATTGAATTTGAAAAGGGTTTTAAAAATAACCAGAATTTCCAATGGTTGTATTGGAGTGGATTTGAATCGAAATTGTCTTCGGAATATTTCGATGTTGGAATTCGTGATTATACAGATGTTGTTATGGAAATTTGAAAGATATATATATTATATCGTTATTTCCAATACGACATTTGTTAATCGTAGAATTTGATATTGAATATAAGCCGATATATTTTCTATTCAGAGCCTTATATTGAATATCAAATGTGATTTGGGTTTGTCGTGAATGGTGTCTTCACTAACACTGTTCTTGAACCCAGTTGAGAAAAGATTAAATCTTTTTATTTAGATTTAATGAAGTGTACCAATTAAATGATATTTAATTGGAATTGAATTGGTATTGATTTTTGGGTTTATCGTGAACAGTGTTTTAAATAACACTTGTTCTTTAACCCGATAATTAATGAAATGCGATTTTGGGTTTATCGTGAACCGTGTTTTAAATGACACTGATTCTTTAACCCAGTCGAAGATTAAAACTAAGTGGAGTTTTAATGAATCTTTAATTAGATTGAAATGATCGAAAATGGAGTATCACCAGTTTTGCTCCAGGCGATAGTTAAATCTTTAATTAGATTTGAACGTGAAATGGTAATTGAATTTACCGATAACACTGTGGTGTTAGATATGAAGTATTACCAGTTTTACTTCATGGGATGAATAGGTTGGGATGGGGAAATTAAAATAAATGATTACTTCGGTAAGGTTCGCTAGTCCCAACTAGTTTGAATTGAGATTCAAAAATAGAATAAAGAATAAATTCAAGGAATTTAGCTTGGATAAAATTAATGGGAACCTTTCCCTATGAATGTGAAATTTAGAAACTAACTGTCGGTTAGCCAAGCAGAATGGTTTTCTGGATATTGATCTGATGTTGGTTTCGGCCTTCGGGGTTAATATTTGGGGAATTATTCTCTTGATTAATTTACGGTTAGTGACTGATGAATTGGAATGAGGCGTATGTTGTGTTTGTGTAACACTTATTTAAAATATACACGAGTTATTCGGAAAGACCGGGTTTATCCCATTCTGAATAACTGATACGACGATAAGTCGAAGATGAAGACGATGGTCGAAGACCGGAGGTCTTCACGTCGTTTGGGTAATTACTGATGATCTTGATTGGGCTGTACACCCAAGAAGATGGAAACAGTTAGTGATCGTCCAGACGTACTTGGAGATCGATGGATATGCGGGGTACTAGGTGCCTCCGGTTTCGTTCAGACCCAGAACGGACTTGTAAATGGACCGTGTGTCTGACATTGGATTTTAGTCCGTGTGATTGATCTCTATTAAATATATATCTGTTTGGCGGCGGAGAATTTATTCTCTTGCTTAACGCCCTTCTCTGAGACGTACGAGCTCAGGGGTTATGTATTGATGGATATCAATCGCATGGATTGAATTGCCCGTGTGGCATGCTAAGATGCAAATGATCAAGGCTTCTGTTGAAAAGCAAAGTCTTGTGGTTGATGATCGAAGCACAGCCTTTGTGGCGTAGCTTTGTGTAACGTTGATTCGCGAGTATCACACCCGGTATGAATCAAAAACGGGAGACGGACCTCAGGGAGGACATGCGTTTCTTTCTAGTTAGGAGTGGCGTCAGTGCTTGAACTGGCTGACGAGTTTGACTCATGTGGATGTTACTTATTATTACTTGCTGAAAAGCGAGGCGCCTCGTGATATCGGTTTCGGCCGATGCTTCTGGTCGGCTGACGGGCCAGGCTTACGCCCGAAAGGGCGGGGAAACGCAGTGTTCAGGCATAATAATCCACATCGGTGGACCGGCCCTGACGATCCAAGGGGCAGTTGCGGCTGTTCCGGTGGCTCGGGCTAGAGAGTCACAAATCGGTAGAGGATCTTGCCCCTAGCCTCGGTTCATACCATAAATGATAACCCAACTTCCAATACGACATTTGCGGTTTTAATTGTAGAACTAGTATAGCGACATGATATATGGTACCCATGCCGTCTATGATTGATACTTATGATTTGAAGTTGTTTTATACACTATGCACTTATTATAGTATCAAATGATTTGTTTTAAATGTATTAAGCATTCTTTGGCTGTTATAAGGGAAAACCCTATCCTCGGCTGCGTTGCATTGTGTGATGGGACCTGGGTCTTATAACAGCTTCATTTTTCTTTATTTAACATTGCGCTGTTTGTTTTATGCACTGGTATTCTTGGGAGGAAACCCGTTCCGTGTTATACGGCGTGGTCCCTTGATTTACCTAATGATTTAAAATAAAGATTAATAACTATTTTTAGTTCTCACACCAGTCACATGACTTACCTGGAGTTTATTGTTTTGACCTAAACTCTGGGTGCCCTTATTTTGACACGGGCAGCTAGTAGTTTTGGTTTTGCAGATTTATATTCACAGGATCCTGGTTTACAGCTGGAACGATATCCGGAAAGCTTTGTATCCATATATCTCCTTCTAGTTGTGTATTGTATTATTTTCCGCTGTGATGTATTTAAAGGTAATTTAAATCTCTGATATTTCTGTGTAATATTTATTCATTTATACTCTGTATATTCTTGTAATCTGATGCATTGTTGTAATATACAATGAAATGTTCTTTTATATGCGTTCTGATTTGTCGTGTTCTCAAACGATAGGGCGTTTTCGAACGGTCTGGGTCGGTTTAGCGACTGGTTCGGACCGAGCAAAATTCTTTCTCGTCACAGGCTAGAAAACTGAAATGGAATGAAATTCTAACTCTTTTTAGCCTCCCCATAACCCTATTCCCGAAATGGGTTTTGGGCCCATTCACTAGTCACCCTATTTGGCCCGGTTAAGCAGTTTTTCACCTTCCAAACCTTATTTCAGCCATATCTCCCAAACGGTAAGTCCGTTTGGCTATTATAACCACTCTCCAATCAAAAGTTATGGCCGAAACAAGATGGATTAGGGGCAAAATGGTCATTTAAAAATTGACAAAAATCATGAACATGGGAAATGGCCCCAATGGTCGTCTCCCAAAGTCACATGACCATACGACTTCATGTAAGAAAGAAATAAATATTCTACGATCCTCCGGTGCGTAGAATGCGGGTTGTTACATAAATATTAACGCAACAATCAAGCACATTCAAGATCCAAGTCTTGCGTGAAATCAGAGAAGTAAAAGGGTTGTAAATCACGGGCCATGAAATCATCGAAACCACAAGAAAAATAAGAGAGAAACAAAATTCAACATACTCACAATTCATATGTAGTTTCCATCAATTGCAAGCCCAAATCGTTCAACCAAGAGCATCGAAAGATCAAAGCATTAGAGAATAATTTCTAGAGAATCGGTTTGAAGTCGCGATTCGAATTAGGAATCAAAACTCCATTTTTTGTTTTTGACTGACATTGCTGTTTGTGAACAAATTGAACAATTGTAAACAACTGTTAAATTCGTTCAGCTTCCCTAAACAACAAGGGTTGTTGTAAAAGGTATCAAACGCTAGGACCAAAATTATTTTTATAATAAATCCAATTAAGTTATTCCGAAAATTTGATTGTTTGAAAATAATAGAAAGTAAACAAAAAGAGAGTTTTTAATAATAAATGAAAACAATTAGGGGGCAATGACATAGACTAGATTAATATGATTCAATAGCCAAATAAATTATTCTAGATCTAACCCATGTTTCTGTCACAAACATGAATCAACAACAGTTAGGTTTCTAGAATCAAACATGTGAGTAACAACAATCATAGCATATGCCGGAGCTAAGCTCTTAAACAACCATAGGCTATCAGGACAGATTCACTACTTTATTTCAAAAACCCTAAAAATTAGATATAAATCTGATAAGCATTAAATCAAACTCGAATATAGCTTGTGAAGGAGCACAGTTCTTAAACGACACAGAGTATGAAGGTTCAGATCTAACCCTTGGTTCAAATCTAGATCTATATACATGAAGTTCTAATCTTTTTGGCTATGTGATTCATATTGAATCTAATCTAAGCATCATCACCTCCTAATTAAAGGGGATTAGTTAGACATAGCTAAAAGAAAAGAAGATAAAAAGGAAATAAACAACATAAACATAAATAAAATAAAATAACAACTAAGAAGAGAAGGAGAAGAATTTTATTCCAAGAGAAGTTATACAAAATAAAACCCAATGTAATTCTAAATAAACAAGATGCAAGTGCATGGCCTTGCAAATGAGCCAATGTGAACGCAGCATGAGTCTTTAGTGAGCCAAATCTACCTAACTGAACTCTATTTGCAACCGTTCTTTAAGCTTTAAACTCTTCAAGCTTTAGTAATTTCAAACTTCACTCTTTTTAAGAAAATTCTTCATGCTTTATCCATCAAATTCTTTAAACCATGTATTTTATCAACAATCTGAAAACACAGCTATAAATACACACTATCAATTATAAATGGAAAACAAGATAAATAAGTGGATAAAATATACACATTTACGTGTATATCAAATACCCCCACACTTATCTTTTTATTCATCCTCGAATAAACTAAACTAAGATATGTCACACTTTCTTAGGAAACACGATTGCATTTAGCGTATGCAACAAGCTGTTAAACCCTTAGGTGTCCCTAGTAGGACGAGTGTTGTCACATGAGGGTTTTCAGCGGATACTAGCCACAAAATCCAAAGCATCTTATGTACATGGAATAATCAAACAATATATTTAAGGTCTTTCACGTTCCAAGGACTTCACCAAACTTCAATAATAACGGTTTAGTCCTAAATTGTCCATCCCATTATTGGTGCAAAAATGAATAAAAAATTTCAAGCTGAATCATAATTCCTTGATAACATTGTAATTTCGTAGAAGGCTAAGAGCGTGGTGTCAACCAAAGTTCTACACATCGACAATGTATACCCAATCATTTATTCATTTTTTTCTTTGAATAATTTTTCACTAGTGTAACTATAATGTATAGGATGTGAGTCATGCAAAGATGAAGGAGAATTTTGTAAGTTCTAAAAAATATTATAGATAAGAGGGCAAGTGTATTAGTTGAACTTCAAGCTACAAAAGATAAAGTAATACTATGGCACATATGGACGTTTTGTTTCCTTTCATCTCCTCTACTACAATCCTCGCTTCTAAGTACGATATGATGGATGTGGATGGAATGGAAATGAATGTTTTTATAGTCAAGAATGATGAATGACTATTTTATTCTCAGAGATTTTCTCTTCATTGCATTTTTTTCTATTTTTTTCTCTTTTTTTCATTTTTCTTTTCATTTGCATGATGAATGATGAGTGAAGATGGAATGGAATGATATCATAAATTATTTCATTTAATTCCTCCTCTACTAAGCGAATCATAACCAACACTTCATGAAAGGAAAGTTTTGTACCCTGGTTACTTTACTTCTATAACCCTAATTCAACACACGAGTCTAGATTGATGTTATAAAAAGTATAAAGGAAAGATAAGCAAAGTTTAGTAAGATAGATAACCCATATAAAATAATATGTGGTATATGGTTATCCTACCTTAAAACAAGTACGGAGTAGGTAGTGTAATACTAGTACAAAAAGTGACGTTTTTAACATTTGAAAATAAATCAGTAGAAAGGTTCTTAAGTATACAAATATAAGAAAATCTTGTTGAAACATGGATGTACGTCGACTAAAACTTAGATTCGAATAATGTGGGGGTATCGAAGAAGAATGCTACAATGAGTAGTTTCTCTTGAAGTGGGCCAAGTGGAATTTAGAACTTACAAGTTTGAAAATTTGAGTGAGAAGAATATTATGCATGAAAACAAACTCAGAAAATCGAACAAATATAGGTGTAAAATCATATTTATTTGATTTTTTATTATGATTATTTTTACTTGCACATTCTAACGTGTATAACAAGGGTTGATACGCTTACTCTAGAACATGACCAACGTCCACACAGTTTCAAGCTAGCATCTTAAAAAGACACATTACGACTCAATGAATAAATAATGTTCATTCTCATCACCCAACAATTCAACTTATCAAACAAGAACCTAGGTGTTATTCATGAATTTTAAGGTAGACCTTGTTCAACGAATGACCTAGTTCATAAAATTTGATTGCTGATGTAATGTAAATTCCCCCTCACACTTGAGTGTGACTATGTCCCCACAGTCGTTAATCAGACATATCTTAGTGAAAGGGAAAGAAAATAAGAGGTTAAGCATGGCTTACCGGATGCACGTACAGAAAATACACAGTCATCGAGTAGATGAACCGATCCACAATGGACCAGTGGATCAGCCTCGTTAAGATTATGAGACACATCTGAAGCACAGAAAACCAAATCATAAAGGATTTTATATTACGTATCAAATTTGGAAAAACAATTTTTTTTTTCAAAAGTTTGGATTGCTAATTTTAAAATTTTGAGCTTACAATTGATCCTAAAATCGAATTGAATTTTTGTAGCAACTACAGAGAGGTCATCGAGATGGGATTCAGTAAAAGTTTCAAAAACAAAGCTTGATTTGTTCAGATGATGTATAAAATGAGAGACGTGTGTATCATTCTCACCCCCACACTTGTTTTGAGAAATATTGTTCAGTTTTGCTTTGATATTTGAAATGTTGTTGACTAAAGGTTCATTCGTGAACCTAAAGTTAAAAACCGAACAAATGAATTTTCAGTAAATTTTGAAATTGTGTTTTTTCAAAAACAGTGTTATTCCAGAAAGAGTTCATATACTGCAGAAATTTATCATTGAAAAACAAGTGATCACATTGAGGTTCAGTTGAAACGATCAAGTCGCAAAGTGTCTCAACAGTCTTAGAAAAATCGTCATTGTGTTTAAGATCACATTCGATAGTTTCAGTGTTTTCAACCTCAAGAATTTCAAAGTTTCCAAATGTTTCATTTTCAGTTTCAGACCCAACAACATTACCGTCAATTAGTTCAATAAGCTTTCACTCATCAAAGTCGTCCTCACCTAAACAGTCGTTACCAACTTCGTCATTTCTTTCAAGTTGACAATCTAAAGTTCGTGCCCATTCCTTGATTTCCTCGTGACAATTCCAATTTTTTTGCATTGATTGATCAATTTCACTCAGACTGCCTTCAATAAAATTGGAGACACATCAGACTTCAAAATATTGTTTTTCAGAGTCGTCGTTCCTATGTGTTCCTCACTGGTTGACCTTAAAAATTCATCCATCTCATCTCTTAGAAGTCATCCATTATTTATTTTCCACAACCAACATCGCCAGAAATTTATCTTGTTCATAACACATTTTTCATATTCGATAACCAAACTTATATCTCCACTCGAATTACGAAAATGATTTTGGTTTCGATCGTTGAGAACCTTGTTGAAATTGTTTTGATTTTCAGCACTTTGCTTAGTCATTTGGGCTAACAGTCGACTCACCTTAGATAAATTCTCCTCAATCAGAAATTTTCAGCTTGAAATTTATTCTGATTTGAATTGTAACCAAAATCATTTAAATTTTGAAAAGAATTGCAATTTTGGTTGTACATGGGGCAAGCGCGCATGTACTAGAAGAAGAGAGTTTTTCATCGAAAAATCAGTTGCAAAACTTGTGGCTCTAAAGAAGCTCTTAAAAAAATATGTTAAAATTAACAACTTTGGATTATATAAATACAAGTTTGGGCCAGGTTCGGGCAGGTATTATCAGTGTGCCATGAATCACCATAGAAAAACGACTGAAGGTTTGAGAACCTATTTGAGTTCTAGACTCTACCATTCCGTAGACACATTAGAGAGTATCAATCCTAATTGTGAATTTAATGAATATTTTGTCCTTTGAGCTTTGAGGTCAATTTGATTTCAAAAATAATTTATCTCACGTTTGTTTTAAAATTTCCGACCACACATCAATAAGTAAAATAATCAATCACAGAATAGTCACAAAATAATAAATTGCATAAATAAAATTTTTACAAGCTAGCCACGACACCTGCACAAAATCTTTACAAGCAATTTTTATATGTTTTTCAAGCAGCGGCAGACCGTATAGAGTTTAGAAAATTCTCACCTAGATCGGCAGTCCGTCCAGTGCAACTGAGTAGCGCTAGCGCGTTCAGAGGGGGCGGAGTGATTGAAGGTGGTGATGGTTGTTTTCGAGTTTCAAAGTTCGTGATTGGAAGACTTCGAAAGTGAGGGTATTCACTTGGGTATGCCATTTGGTTGTTGTCTGACAAGGAATTCGAACGGGGGATTTTGAAGTTGCGAATTCTGGTGGTAGTGAGGAAGAAGGCAGTTAGTATTTGGGAAGTTAGCGGGTTTCTATGGATGTCACGGGTTTTGGTATGTTGAATGGAGGAAGAGTGTTGAAAGTGATATGGGGACTGCATTGCATGTTTGGCTCTGAGATGGACTGCAGTATAGTGGACCCGAGTTTCTGATATGATGTGAATGGATTGAATTATGATGAGGTTGAAGTGTAACTGTGGGTGGTTGTTGGTTGCAGTGGTGAAGGTATGGAGTTTGTGGTAGAATTGAGGGTTTTCGACTTGCGTTTTAATGAACTATGAGGTAGAAGGGGATGGTCGGCTGATGGATGCGAATATGGAGAATCTGATGCTTTGCGAGGAGGGTTTTGAACCGTGGGCTGTGTGCATTCAAGATTTGTCCCACTTATTTGCGACTGGTACGTGAGCAGTAGTGGTTGCAGAGTTTGCTTATTTGTGGTTGATTTCAGAAATTTAGTGGTGGAAGATGGTGAATTGAAGAAGGAACAGTGGTTTGAAGAAGATTCATTAATGATATTGGAGGAGGGGATGGTTTGCGTGAGTTCGTGATTTCAAGACTGAAGGTGGTAGATTACTAGGGAGGGTTGTTGAGGGTATGAAGTGGTGTTTTTGTGATTGAGTAGTGAACGTGAGGGTTGAGTGCATTGTGAAAGTGGAAGTGGTAGAATATTTGGTTAGAGGAGTTTGATGGTTGGGGAAGTTGTGGTGTTGGGGTATTTTTGGCGTGAAGATGAGAAGGTTGGAAGTAAGGCAGTAAGGTTTGTGACTGGCAGTGTCGTCAATGGTGGATTTTTGGAAGTGGTCGACACTTGTTTCAACTGAAGAAGATGGTGGTTGTTATGTTTTGGTGATAGTCGGAAACAGTTTGGTGGTAGAGAACAGAGAAAGAAAAAGGAACTTTTTTTAATAAAGAAATTATAAACAGGAAGGAAGGAAACCATAGAATAAAATGAAAAGAAAACAGGGAAAGAAATCGGAAAAGAATTGGCAATGTTGAAAAGAGGAAAGAAGGTGTAATGGGAAAGAAATTGAAAAATAGAAAGAAATAGAAATGGTAAAAGGAAAAGAAATTTGAGGAAAAGTAGCATGTTTTTTTATTATTATTAGTAAGAGTTGTAAAAGAAGAAATATGAGAAATCGGAAAGAAATTTGAAAAGAAAGGAAAGAAACAGACAGGAAATAGGGAAACAAAGAGGAAAAGAAATTGCACAAAAAATTGGCAATTTTTTATTTTTCATATAAAAGGAAAAAAGCAAAAAAATTAAAATTAAAATATTTTTGTGTTTTTTATGGAAAAATAAGAAAATAAAAATATAACCCGAAGGATTTACTAATAAAATTATTTTGATCCTCGGCAATGGTGCCAAAATTTGTTTGCCAACAAATTGAAAAATTGTAAACAACTGTTAAATTCGTTTGGCTTTCCTAAACAACAAGGGTTATTGTAAAGGGTGTCGAACTCTGAGACTAAAATTATTTTAATTATAAATCCAATCCAGTTATTCCGAAATTTTGGTTGTTTGAAAATAACAGAAAGTGAACAAAAAGAGAGTTTTAATAATAAATCAAAACAATTAGGGAGCAATGACATAAACTAGATTAATATGATTCAATTGCCAAACAAATTATTCTAGATCTAACCCATGTTTCTGTCACAAACATGAATCAACAACAATTAGGTTTTCAGAATCAAGCATGTGAATAACAACAAGAATAGCCTATGCAGGAGCTAAGCTCTTAAACAACCATAAGCTATCATGACAGATTCACTACTTTATTTCTAAAATATTAAAAATTAGATCTAAATCTGATAGGAGTTAGATCAAACTCGAATATACCCTGTGAAGGAGCACAACTTATAAACAACACTGAGTATGAAGGTTCAGATCTAACCCTTGGTTCAGATATAGATCTATATACATGAAGTTCTAATCCTTTTGGCTATGTGATTCATATTGAATCTAATCTAAGCTTCATCACCCCCTAATTAAAGGGAATTAGCTAGACATAGCTAAAAGAAAAGAAGATAAAAAGGAAATAAACAACATAAACACAAATAAAATAAAATAACAACTAAGAACAGAAGGAGAAGAATTTTATTGCAAGAGAAGTTATACAAAATAAAACCCAATGTAATTCTAAATGAACAAGATACAAGTGCATGGCCTTTGAGCGTAGGATTAGAGTAGTAGAAGGGTTTGCGAGTTTACAGGGTTTTGTAAGCGGGAATCTGTTTTGATACCTAGTAGAAATCTTGAGAATGTACCAATGGGCAAGGGTTTGCCGAAGCTGGGTAAAAAATCTGTGTTATTTATTTTTTGCTTTTATTTTCTCCGCTGAAATCTATACTGTGATAATTTTAATATCTTGTAAAACTCCAATAAACCCTATTCACTCCCCTATAGGGTTAATCTAGATCCAAGAAGTGGTATTAGAGTAGGTAATTTATTAACTCTAGAGTCATGGTTTTCCCTAGTTATCAGTCTAGAGAGAGTCAGTTCGGTAAAATTTCACCTATTGTTCATGGAATAGATTTTTTTAAATTGGAAATCCAAAATGGAATATTTAAAATCTGTAAATATTAGATATTAGGATTTTATTAAAAATGGATATGATATGGAAGATAAGAATGATATTTTAATTGATGCTCCTGCTCTGCATATTATATTATTCTTATCTTAATATTGATCAGTTTAACCATATCTCACAATGTCTAACTCATAGGATATTTGGAATACTATGGAGGCAAAGTATAGGCGAAAAGACGACAACTGCTCAAAAACCTCAAAGGCCAAATCAAGCTCAGTTTTGTGCTTAACATGTTTTACAGATGAAAATTCAGATAACTTAGATGATGAAACAAAAGATTTCTCATATTAAGATTTGGTTTATTTTTATTCTGAATTAACAAAAGCTGTTGATAGTCTCAAATCTAAAAATAAAACTTGGAAATCTAAAAAACTTTAGTTGATTAGCAAAAATAATACTTTTAAAGTAAAACTTAAAAACGTCAAGTAGTTTTCAAACTCTAATAGCAAATATTGTTTGAATTTGGAAAATAATCTTATTCATCTAAAAATATATACTCAAAAGCTTGAAAATGAAATTCTGATTTAAAAAGAGAACGGGATTAAGCTTAAATGTACAAACAATTTTTTGCAAAAGGAATATGAAAATTTTAAGATTACCAGAAATTCCAAACATGAAATTGCTAATAAACAAATTTTGCTAAAAAAAAAAAAAAATCAGTTTTGTGCAAGCTTGAAAAAGAAGCTGAAAAATTCAAGAAATTTGAGAAACTTGAACTTGAGAAACAAAATCATTTTGAATTTGAGATTTCCGAGTCCTGAGCCTAAATTAAATTGCTTGAAAACAAAATTTTGGTTTCGAAACAAACTAATGCTGAAAAGAGGAAGGTCACTATAAGTTGTTTCTCAAATTGGATGAATGAAAATAGTGATCTTAAATTTAAAATTCAAGGACTTGAGTCAACTCTGGTTTGATTTTCTGGTGGAGAAAAATTGTTGAATATGTTGTTGCAAAACAATTTTCTATTGGAAATAAATGTGGTCTTGGCTTTGGAAAAATCGATGATTTTCAAAAAGTCAATTCAAATGATTTTAAAAATGCTTCAAATTGCTTTGAAGAAGATCGACTTGAAAACTTGGACCCTAAAAATTTTAATGGGTTTTTAAATCACAAACGAGATGAAAGTTAATTTTGTAAAAACC
Organism: Allium sativum; assembly: GCA_030737875.1. NCBI lineage: Eukaryota > Viridiplantae > Streptophyta > Magnoliopsida > Asparagales > Amaryllidaceae > Allium > Allium sativum. The sequence goes on along the minus strand of CM060927.1, from coordinate 57,042,488 downwards.
ATTTAAACAATTTTAGACCCAAAAGAAATAAATTCAATTCAATTCAAGAAAGATCAAATGTGTTTGGGTTGCTAAGGGCACAAAAGTAAATTCGAATGGATTGTTGTACAAACAAGTTTGGGTACCAAAACGTGTGAACGAAACTGTGAGTGGATTTACAAGTTTTAGTAGACCACTCGTTCTTCTAAAGGCTTAGGTACTGAAGGACGGTTGAGGAACAACTTTGCGAAAGAGATATTGTATTCAAATTTTTCTACACTATGGAACCGTTCATGGTTCCTTAGCTAAGATTGTTGAGTTAGAGATTCACTGGTTCACATTTATATCAGGTACGATCTCTAAACTCTTTTTTATGTTTATATTTTTTTCTCCTTCTATTCTTCTTTTGTTCTTCTTTCTGTTTATTCAGATTCATTTTGACACTACCACAATATTTTTTATACTTCTTGAGCTTTCTAACTTCCAATTGCAATATTCATGATTTTTTGGAAATTAATTTCATTTATATAACACTCTCTTGTTTTGATGATTTACAGATTATGAATTCAAATTTGTAAATATCTGAAGTTGTTTTGAACTTTATTTTTTTTATTCATGAATTCCTAACAATGCTGAAGCATTCTTATCATATCTTGAACACCGTTATTCAGAATACTAAACTTTTTTTGAAGATCTGAAAAGATTTTGAAATTTCGCACAACTTTGTTGTTTTTAAGTTTCTTCCAATTCATTTTGGAAAGACTTGGAAAACTATATTCATTACAGCACACTACTATTTTTCAGTTGTAATAATTTCATTGCCTTTTGGATGGGCTTGATTATTTTGAATTGAATTTTTTTTGACAAAGATTCTTGTGTTGCATCCTGAAACTCACTTTTAAATCTTGATCTTATGGCTGGATAAATGACTTTGAAATCATTTTAAATTGTTGATATCTTGAATCTCACGCACTTCTTGGATTTGAAATTATAGTCTTGTGTGATCAATTTATTGAATCTTGAAATTTACACATCTCGTTGAGTGATTTCAAATGAACTACTTTAATCTTGAATCATGATTGTCTCTTGTGCTTGTTTAAAATATTCTGAAAAATTCTCTTGTGAAACTTGTTCTGAAATTGAAACTTTGCTGCTCTGGTAGACGGAATTGAATTGTTAGATTTGTTGGATTAGGATTGATTTATTCTGAAAAATCAGTGTATTGTTTTTTCATTGACTTCTATGGACAATTAGGAGCTTCAAGTGATATCCATCTTATAAGTTTTGAAAATTTCTCATTCATCTGTTGGATTTTTCAAACTAATTTTTAAATTTGTATAGATCTTTCTAAATCCCTCTGTAATTGATATTTTCAATTTTAAAATATCTTTTTGATTATTTATTCAGAAATCGAAATTATTGACCAAAATGAACTATATTTGGAACTAATTAAAATTATTATCAGAAATTTGAAATTGCGATGGGTTGTGACTATAGTATACTTCACTACAAGAGGAAATATTATTTAAATTTTCATGATGATTGAACTGTTTTTATAATATTTTTGAATTGGTGCTTATTTCACGAATATCTTCTTTTCCTATCATCATTCTATCACCCGTCATGGTTTTAATTAATGAGGAGAGTTTAATATTTTTTAAAATCATTAACGAATATACAATTTCAAATTTTGTGATGGAAATGTGTGTAAAGGATCATAATTCCGTACCATTTGAGCTGACTGAATATAACTCACGTCCAACCCAAATTGCATGAAAACACGAATCTTTAATAGAAAAAAGTTAGAGGATGAGAAATAGACAGAAATAAAATTAGAGTAGAAGAAAATAGATAGAAGATAGAACTGAACAAGAACATATAATCCATAACACCTCGTAAACGACATAAATATTAACAATAAATAAAAATAAACAATTTAATAATAAGGCTGGAAAATGATATTTTTGAAACTTTAGGAATTTTGCTACGAAAATCTTTTATTGGATTCATGGCGAAATTCTAAATCGTTTCATATATAAAATGCTGAAAACGGTGAATGTATGGAGAAGTTACAAGCAAATGAAATTGGACCGTAAAATGCATATATATATATATATATGTAATCAGATGAGTAATATATATATGTCCAAAATATATTAAAATAAATAAGGGAGAATTTGAATTTCAAACAGAGGATAAGATAGTGAGAACAAAGAGTATTTTAAGTAAGGAAAGAGATTAAGCAAATAAAGTAACATATTATCTAATTAAACACTTCAGCGCCGTATACGTTCATTTGACGTTTTGGCGACCAGGAGGTTGACTACCCCTTAGAACGGGTGTCGACAGCCTAACGGTTGAAAGGCCCAACGAATCTATGCTTGGATAGGGTTTTCTAAGGGAATATATATAAATATATGAACATGATTACATATGAATAATCTAACGGCCTACGTTTACACAAGCGACTATATATAGGCCCACATATCTCACAAAAAAAACCCTTGCCACTCTCTTTTATCTACCTCCATATGTCCTTCTACCATTGTTGAATTCCAAAAAGGTTAGGAATTTCTCTTATATTCCTCTAACCTCCATTCTTATCTTTTCTCTAATCTAAATTCTGAATTTAGTATAAATTCTGGAATTTAGTTTTATATATGCATAAGATTCTAAAGATAATTCTTACATATATATATTAGGAGGATTGGAGCACGTTTATCATGAAGACTAAACACAGATCTGAATCTATAGCAAAAATCCTATTTGTTCTTCCTTAGATCTATGAGTGGAATATCGTGTTCTTAGGCATACTCTATTTTCCTAATAGATTAACATGTTGATAGTTATGCCTTGAAGGATTTGGCAATGATAACATCAATACAAAAATCCCCAAATCCTCTATTTTATGTTTGCGTATGAATTGTCAATTTATTGTTATTGGGTTTGTGGATTTTGGATCTTAATATTGAATTAAGAATAAAGGGGCATTGTATTTCTACTTTGTGTAATTCACCCTTATGTAAACATTTGATTATAACCTAAAAGGGTTTAAATTTGGTTTGTTCCATGGTTTGATTAGATTTGTGTAACAACACGGAAAATCTGAGCCAATTTAATTTTTTTATTTTGGCTATTTTAATGAATTTTGAATATTTAAAATGAATTATTTTAAATAATAACGACGAGAAATTTATTTTGAATAGAATAGAATGTATATATTTATATAAATCGTCGTTAGAATATAAATATTTTATTTTAATTATAAAAGGAATTGAAAATGGCGCGTTTGATGCCAAAGCACAACAAATAATCTATGTAGTTTTGGTTCTCACACCAGTCTATGGAAATATATAGATATCACACCTTCGAAACTCGAACACACACTACTGATGCTATATAGTCATCAGTAGAATAATCTTCGGGCGACTAGAGTGTGATTCTATATCTATCTAGTATATTAAAACTTCGAATATACGTTCATGACGTGTATATGCAAAACCTTTATATACTGGATTGTCCAAATCCAAAATAAATAAATATTCAAATATGTATAAAATGGTTTAAATTTTCAAAACAATATTGTTTTCATTTGAAAAATATACTCTTCACACTCGTTCTAGGATAATACTGATCCTATCTCTAACGAGTCATTCTAATTGGATTTCATTAAAACTCCTTTTACTGGGTTAAAGAACTAATGTCATTTAAAACACAGTTCACGATAAACCCAAATCACATTCTATTTATTATCGGGTTAAAGAACAAGTGTTATTTAAAACACCGTTCACGATAAACCCACAAATCAATTCTAATTCAATTCTAATTAAATATATTAGAAATTCTGGTTATTTAAAACCCATTTCAAATCCAATTTATTTATTTAAAAATAAATAAATTATTATTCTAGTTCAAAACTAGTTCATTTCGATAAAAATCTATTTTTATCTTTACAAAAGTGGGATTTTTCATCCCAGTTCTTCACAAATCATTTCTTTTGATTTTACACAAATTATTAATATTTTTGATAATTTTATCAAGGCCCGTACAGTCGATTTCCATCAACGGCCATCGAACTGCACTTTCAGCGACCTTTTCTGAAATTGATTTGGACATATCTCAAAATCCAACCGTTAGATTTCAAATATCTAATCTTCGTTAGAAAGCTCTTTTCGATACGAACCCAACGGTTCCGGTTTTAGGAGAATCCGACGGTCGGATCTCCCGTACTGTTCATTCGAAGTCAATGGTCGAAATTTACGAACTGCCGCGGCGCGGCGCGTTCTATTCAGGCCATTATATAATATATATTTCGTCGATTTCTATACAAATTTTATAAATAGTTTTAAATTCGTTTCAAAAACAATTTCAACTTCCATTTCAAATTCAAATCAAAATTAAAATTTTCCTTATAAATTCGTTTTAAATTCATTTCAATTCAATTCAAATTCCAATTCAATTTGAATTCATTTCAAATTGATTTTTATTCTATTTCAATTCATTTTCAATTCAATTTGAATTCATTTTCTATTCAATTCAATTCGAATTCGTTTCCTTTTCAATTCAATTCAATTCGAATTTCTTTTATTTTCAATTCAATTCAATTCGAATTCGTTTTCTTTTCAATTCAATTCAATTCGAATTCCTGTTATAAATATTCGATTTTTATCTCTTTTCAATATTCATTATAAAAACGAATATAATCGATATAAATATCGTTCGCGTCAAAATAGCGCATCTCTAATCAACACGGCTTTATATTTTTCAATAACTTCGTTATTCTATTCACCAAATGAATCTATATTTCTTTCAATACATGACGCTATATTTTTGTCAACACATGACTAATCTCAACGAATGAGTACTGTCCACGTGTGACTATTTTTGTTATTTAATATATTTTATAAAAATTATGGTATCTATCATTTGATTTCAAATCAGACTCCAACCGTAAATTAGTAAGAGAACGATTCCTTGAATATTAACCCCGAAGGCCGAAACCAACATCAGGTTAATATCCAGGAGACCACTCATCTTAACTATTTTCCAGTAAGTTTCTAATTTTATATATGATAAAGATGTAAATTTTATTGTTAAAATATTTCGTTCAACACATGACTAATCTCAACGGATGAGTACTGTCAGCACATGAACCTTTATTTTATAATATTCTTTATTTTTTTTCCAATTGGAATGAGGCCCAATCAGTTATCTTATAATGTTAATTATATGGATTCCATACAACACATGTATATAATAGCAACGATAAATAATCAACCATCATCCAAAGTGCACTACTCTGTATAAGCATCAAATATAGATATCTAACGCTTATAACAGCCTATCAATCAATTGATCGACATATAACTAATTACTGGGATTAGTGTATGCCATATTTTATCCCAATACCCGTGTGGGGTTTCAAACAATCAAACACAGATTTTATTTGTGCAGTTGGGCGATGTGTAAAATTTATCGTCCCAATCAATTCCTTCAAATAGGTGTACATAAACAAACTGTCCGGTTTGTAAATGAATATTTATTTATTCACATTCACGTTAAAAATTATATTTTTAATGACCAAATTATTTTATTCAACCTATGAATATTCTATTCGGTTCATTTATTAAATAAAATGATATCTTTATTTTTCTAACTTATTTTAGAAAATTTCAACGGCATAACGGCACGATACTAGAAACGGGACAAGGCCTAGCCTTATCCCTGGTCTAATAATGGCCCACGCCATACACATATCAATCAAATCCATTCCATTTCACCAAACAATCAAATTCAAATCAAATAATCTAACCAACTACACAACCAAACAAACAAGTCCATGGTCTGTGGACGATGGTGTCGGGTGCTACTAAACACCGTCTGCATCCTAGTATATATTTATATAACTAGAAAAGAAAAGTTAAAGTGAGAAGTTCTCACCAGCTAGCTAATCCAAACGCCACGACTCTTCTTATGTAGAAATCTTCGTCGTTTCTTCTTTCATCACCTTCGTCATCCGTATTCACTACATATATAAAAATCGAATTTTTACTTCGCTATTCAATATATAAAAATCGAATTTTTACTTCGCTATTCAATATAAAAATCGAATTTTTACTTCGCTATTCAATATATAAAAATTGAATTTTTACTTCGCTATTCAATATACAAAAATCGAATTTTTACTTCGCTATTCAATAAATAAAAATCGAATTTTTACTTCGCTATTCAATATATAAAAATCGAATTTTTACTTCGCTATTCAATATATAAAAATCGAATTTTTACTGTCTCTTCTATATCAAAATTATATTTTTAATCTTTACATCATCTAAAAATTATATTTTTAATCTTTACATCATCTAAAAATTATATTTTTAATCTTTACATCATCTAAAATTTATATTTTTATTTCGCTACTTCTATAGAAATCGTGTTTTTATTTCATTAACATGAAAATATAATTTTTCATTAACGTAGAAATCAAACCCTTGAATACATAAAACTAATTTGATAAATTAGAAACTGATTTCATAAATTAAAATCACCTGAGGGGCGCTTGGAGGGGAATGACCGGAGGTTGGCTCGGCGGTAGGGCAAGAGGAGTTGGCGGCAAGGATAGAGGGGCGGGTGGTGGCTGTGTCTGGCCAGGGGGGTTGCGGTGGGTTAAGGGGGGCGCGAGGTGGGTTCGGGATGGAGGAGGGAGGGTGGAGGGCGGTGGCCCCGCCCTGAGCGGCGGTGGCGGCTCGATCGGAGGAACGACAGCTCCTCCTTCTTCTTCCCTTTTTTGATTTAAAAATGAATCGGGGGGCTGAATGATTAAAGGAGGAAGGAGAGATAGGTTTATATAATTATTTATTAATTTTTACTTTTGAATCCAAAAAGTAACTTTAATTTTCGAACTCGAAATCAAACCCACCGACTGTCGTCCCTAGCTAATTACCCCCATTCTGAACACAATGGGAGATGTATCGTAAGCTAATTCGATCGTTATGATTAGTTTTCGTCAAAATCAAAATATATATTGAATTCGAACGCACATTTCAATTTACCGGGGCCACATACTAACTCGAAAAATTCCTAAAAAATATTTTCTAGCTTCGTATTGACGATACGTTCCTAAAAAAATTAGTTTCGCCCAATTCTGAGACCGTTAGAAAAATGACCATTTTCCAGTCGATTAAAATCAACTGAAACTGGTCAAACGCGTTTTCCTTTTCCACGCTCACATATTGATTCGAAAAATTATGAAATTTGAAATCTAGCAATAACTTGACATCACGGACCCAACAAAAGCGGTTTCGTCGAAATCCGAGGTCGTTTGCAAAATCTTCACTTTTAAGGGCCTGAATTCCATAGCGATATTTTGAAATTTCAACTGGACATATCTTTTGATTTCCGCTATGAAATTTTGATTTTTCGGATTCGTTGGAAAGATATTCTCGATTAGATTCAAATATTTTTGGTTTCGCTAAAATCCGGTTTATTTTGCACCTGGTACATTCATTTGAATTTTGAAATCGAATTATCGAACTACCTCGCCATTTTCAATTCTCTTTTATAATTATAAATAAATATTTATATCCTAACGACGATTCGAATAAATATATACGTTCTATTCTATTCAAAATAAATTTCTCGTCGATATTATTTAAAATAATTCATTTTAAATATGCAAAATTCACTAAAATTGCCAAAATAAAATTTTTAAACTGGCTCGCATTTCCGGGTTGTTACAGCGCGACAGTTCGAAAATTTGATTTCAAAGTTCAAATGAATGTACAGGATTCAAAATAAACCGGATTTTACTAAAACCAAAAATATTAGAATCTAATTGAGAATATCTTTCCAACGAATCAAAAAAATCAAAATTTCATAGCGGGAATAAAAAGATATGTCCAATTGAAAATTCAGAATAGTCGCTATGGAAATATAGCCCTTAAAAATGGAAATTTTGCAAACGACCTTCGTTTTCGACGAAACCACTTCTGCTGGATCCGAGATGTCAAGTAATTTCTAGATTCCAAAATTCGTAATTTTCTGAATCAATATGTGAGCGTGGCGAAGTAAAACGTGTTTTAACAGTTTCAGTCAATTTTGATCGACCAGAAAATGACCATTTTTCAAACGGTCTCAGAATTAGACGAAATTAGTTTTGTTAGGACCGTATCGTAAATACAAAGCTAGAAAATACTTTTTGGGAATTTTTAGAGTCTGAATGTGGTCCCTGTAAATTGAAATGTGTGTTTAAATTCAATATATAGATTTATATTTTGATTTTACGGAAACCGATTGAAACGGCCAAACTGGCTTACGATACATATCCCATTGTGTTCAGAATGGTGGTAATTAGCTAGGGGCGACAGTCGGTGGGTTTGATTTTGAGTTCGTATTAAAAAGCTACTTTTTGAAATTTAAAAATAATAAAATATAAACCTAGTCAACCACTTTTCCCTTACACCCGGTCAAACCCTTTCCCCCACTCCCTCGTTTAGATCGAACATAATAAAATAAAATAAAAACCGCTGAGCGGATTCCACCGCGACCCCCTTGGCGACGGCGCCTCCGCCCACTGCCCCCCACCAGCGCCCCTTCCTCCTCCTCTCTCTCCTCCCTCCTTTCTCCTCCCCCTCCATATACACCCACACGCACTTGCCCCAATTCAACCCTAAACCATCGTCAATCCCCTGCACCACCACCTGGGCCCTCCCCCGACCACATAGCCCACTGCGCCACTCTCACTAGCCGCATCGACGTTCGGGAGAGCCGCCACCCCTCTTGCTCCACTTCATCGGCCGATTTACCCTCTTTTTCTTCGATTCAAGGTATGTAAATGCAAATTGAACTTTTATTTCAGTTATATATATATATATATATAGCGAAAGAAAAGATTTTGTTTTAAAATGAAATAATGAAAAAAACTTGATTTTTATTTATATGAAAATTTTGATTTTTAGTTATATGAACGAATTGATTTTTAAAACTGAAAAGAAATGATTTTTAGTTCTATAAAGAAGTGATTTTTATTTCCAAAATGTTGTAATGTTTAAAAAAAAGTTAAGATTTTTAATGTAAGAAAGGTGAGATCTTTCATTATGTAAAAGTATGATTTTTACATATGAAGTAGTGGAGGAAAGATTCGATTTTTATTGTTGAAATGGCGAAGTAAAAATATAATTTTTATATGTACACAGCAAGGATAAAAATATAATTTTTTTAAGTAGCGAAGTAAAGGTATGATTTTTTTATATGTCTGATAATAAAAATATGATTTTTATATTGATAGAGTAATAACAATATAATTTTTATGTATGTAGAGAAGTAAAAATATAATTTTTATTATATTACTAGCAAGATAAAAATATATTTTTTATCATGGAAGTAGCGGTGTGAAGGAGAGATTTTTATATATGTAGTATAGATATAAAAATACGATCTTTATATATAAAAATGTGATTTTTATATAGAGAATAGCTTGATAAAAATATGATCTTTATTACATGAGTAGCGGTATAAAAATAGAATTTTTATCTATACAGTAGCAGTATAAAAATGTGATTCTTATCCATATAGCGTAGTTATAAAAATGTGATTTTTATATACATAGGAACAATATAAAAATGCGATTTTTATATATGTAGTGAATACGGACAACGAAAGTGACAAAAGGAAACTCGACGAAGATTTCTACATATGAAGAGTCATGACGTTTGGTTTAGCTTATAGGTGAGAACTTCTCACTTTAATTCTTGTTTTCTAGTTAAAATTATATACTAGGATGCAGACGGTGCTTAGCAGCACCCGACACCTATCGTCCACAGACCATGGACGACTTGTTTGATTTTGTTGCCTTGTGAAAATTGATTGTGATGTGGAATGAATGAAAATAAATATCAAACGATTTGTTTATGTACACCCATTTGAAGGATATTGATTGGGTCGATAAATTTTACACGTCGCCCAACTGCACAAATAATATTCATTGTTTGTGGATTGAAACTCCACACGGGTGTTGGGATGATATTTGGCGTACACTAATCCCAATTGTTTAGTGGTATGTCGATCGTTTGATTGACAGACTGTATGATCGTTAATTAGTTATATTTAATGCTTATGCAGTTGTGTGGTGCACTTTGGATGATGGTTGATTATTTATCGTTGTTATTATATACATGTGTTGTATGGAATCCATATAATTAACATTATATGGTAATTGATTGGGCCTCATTCCAATTTGGAAAATAAAGAATATTATAAAATAATGATTCATGTGTTGAATAGAATAAATAGTCATGTGTTGACGATACTCATGTGTTGAGAATATTCATGTGTTGAAAGGAATATATATTCATGTGTTAAAGAAAATATTCATTTGTTGAATGGAATAAAGAAGTTATTGAAATATATAAAGCCGTGTTGATTATAGATACGCCATTTTGACGCGAACGATATTTATATCGATTATATTCGTTTTATAATGAATATAGAAAAGGAAGTGATTTCAAAATCTAATATTTTGAAAATATTATCATTTATATATTAATGATATGAAATATTCAATTTTGATTTGAAATTGAATATGAAGTTGAAATTGTTTTGAAAACAAATTTAAAACGATTTATAAAATACGTTTTGAACTGAAATCGACGAAACATATATATAATATATATATATTATATATATTAATGGCCTGAATAGAACGCGTCGTGCCGCGGTAGTTCACGAATTTCGACCATTGACTTCGAATGACGTTGCGGGAGATCCGACCGTCGAATTCTCCTGAAACCATTGGGTTTGTATCTAAAAGTGCTTTCCAATGAATGTTAGAAATCTGAAATGTAACAGATGGATTTGGAATTATGTCCAAATCAAATTTGGAAAATGTCGCTGTAAGTGCAGTTCGACGACAGTTATTGGAAATCGACTGTACGGGCCTTGATAAAATCATTAAATATATCAATAAATTGTGTAAAATCATAATAAATGATTTAGAAAGAATTGGGGTGAAAATCCCATATTTAAAAAGGATAAAAATATATTTTTATCGAAATGAACTAGTTTTGAACTAGATTTGAAGTGGTTTTGAAAATAATCAGAATTTCCAATATACGAATTGGAATGGATTTGAATCGAAATTATCTTCGGACTATTTCAATGTTGGATTTCGTGATTATACAGATATGGTTGTGGAAGATAAAGACGGTGGTGGAATACCGGAGGTCTTCACATCATTTGGATGATTACTGATGATCTTGATTGGGCTGTACACCCAAGAGGAGGGAATTAGTTGGTGATCGTCCAGACGTATTTAGAGATCGATGGATATGCGAGGAATAAGGTTCCTCCGGTTTTGTTCAGATCCAGAACGAACTTGTAAATGAACTGTGTATCTGACATTGGATTTTATTCTGTGTGATTGATTTCTATTAAATATATATCTGTTTGGCGGCGGAGAATTTATTCTATTGCATAACGCCCTTCTCTGAGACGTACGAGCTTAGAGGTTATATATCGATAGATATCAATCGCATGTCATGAATTGCCTGTGTGGAATGCCTAAGTGGAAAATGATCAAGGCTTCTGTTGAAAAGCAAAGTCTTGTGGTTGATGATCAAAGCACGGCCTATGTGGTATAACTTTGTGTATGGCGTTAATTCGCGAGCCTTACACCTCGATATGAGTCAAAAACGGATAAGGACCCAAGGAGTGCACGGCGTTTCTTTCTAGCTATGGGTGATGTCAGTGACCTACCAGCCCTGACATATATATTATTTTTATTTTTACCTGTGTGGTGTTGGATGCGAGGCGCCTCGGATATAGGTCCTATAGGACCGGGAAACGTGTGTTCAGGAATAATTAATCCTCAAAAGTAGGAGAGGACTGACCTTGGAGGATCCAAGGATCGCTGTGTGCGGTCCTGAGACATTTGCTAGAGTGTCTCGAACGGAGAGGAGCTTGCCCCTTGCCTCGACTCATGACGGAAATCCTATTTCCAATACAACCTTTGCGGTTTTAATTGTAGAACTAGTATGGCGACATGATATATGGTACCCATGCCGCCTATGATTGTTGCATTTATATTTGAAGTTGTTTTCTTCACTTATAAAAATAATAAAAGATGAAATTTAGCATATCAAGCATTCTTTGGCTATTATAAGATAAAACCCTATCCTCCGGCTTGCGTTGCATTATGTGATGAGAGCTGGGTCTTATAATAGCTTCATTTTTCTTTATTTAGCATTGCGCTGTTGTTTTATGCACTGGTGTTCTTGGGAGGAAACCCGTTCCGTGTTATACGGCGTGGTCCCTTGATTTACCTAACTTTAAAAATAAATATTAATAACTGCTTTAGTTCTCACACCAGTCACATGACTAACCTGGAGTTTATTGTTTTAACCTAAACTCTGGGTGCCCCTATTTTCTACATGGGCAGCTAGTAGTTTTGGTTTTGCAGATTTATATTCACAGGATCCTGGTTTACAGCTGGAATGATACTCGAAAAGCTCTGTATCCGTGTATTTCTTTCAGTTGTGCTTTGTATTATTTTTCCGCTGCTACGTATTTAAATGTAATTTAAATCTCTGGTATTTTTCAAATGTGTAATATTTATTCATACTCTGTATATTCTTGTACTCTGATGGGATTGTTGTAATAAGCAATGGAATGCTCTTCTGTTTGTGTTCTAATTTGTCTTGTTCTCAAAGCAATTCGTTCTTTCTCTTCTCTTTGGAGACCGGGGAAGTTCGGGTCGCCTTAGTTGGATTCTATTTTAAATCCAAACGTATTCATACTTAAAATATAACAAATACAAACGTTTTTATGTGCAATACACCAAAAATGGGTGAACTAGAAAAAGTGGAGCTTATAAATATACATGTATCAATTTATTAATATATTTGTTTATGTGTATACTATAATCGATTCTTGATCCATTATTAAAATCATTCCAGTAAGCTTAGGATGCAAGTTGAAATTAGTATGCATGATTTATTTTCCATTCACTACTATCTATTATTGTGTTTGTGCCATCATGCCTAAATTGTAGCGGCCAGAAATATGGAAAATTAATTTGTATACCATGATTTAGGACAAATTGACAACTGCTATCTCGTTAGAACGTTTCCTCGTTCATGCGAACATTAACGTTATTTATGCGTTATGATTATTATAATTATATAAACGTAATCAATGTAATTAACGTAATAAATGCGATTAGGATAGAATTCGAATTTGAAATGTCCCCATATATATTAATTGATTGCATGCGTGTGTTTGTGTACATAATGGCTTTACATATATTAACAGTGACACACAGGCATGAGGTTAGTTGCCATTTGTGGTAGAAGCCTGCCCAGAGCCGACCGGCAAATCCAGCAACCACAAGTAGGCCCAACTAATATGAGAGGCTGGGTGCCATGGGCCATTTGAAAACTTAGTAAACTATGACACGAGGTTAAACCTACTTGTAGTAGAAGTCTGCCCAGAATCGCCCGGTATATCCAGCGTCTATAGGTATATGATTTAATGTAAGAGATCTAGTGTATGTATATATAACTATATATATAAGTCTATTATGTGTGAAAATAGTTAGGTTTACTACACCTTGAGTACGTCTTAAGTGGCTGACTCTCTTCTTATCTAATTTGGGTTTTAATTGGTTAGGACTAGGATCCCTCCGAAGGTTTATTCCTTGGAGAGGAACGAAAGTCACATGACCCACCCTTGTTAGTTTCGAAGTAAGTTATTGGGTCCTCCTTCTCTAAAAGTGGTTAGGCATAAGTGGTAATAGAGCAGGGTAGTTCACGGGGGATGTCCACTTCCTTTAGAAGCTTATAGGGGCTCAACTAGGGACAGAATTGGTATATAAAATATATGTGGCTTGCAAGCTCACTAACTGTCAAAGGGAAGTCTTAAGCGATCTTGGTGTTCTACCATAATATCAATTAAGTAGTAACATTTGCAATACTACTTCTCATATTACAATTGAGAGTATACACTTAATAACATTGACGTATTGGGACGGGGACTTAAGGGGCTAGAGTCCGCCTCAGGTTTATAAGAGATCATAAGAATCCACCTCTAATGGGGCCAAGGTTTTAAATCTCGGATATCGGTCGCGTTTCGTCTCGGGGATTTAATAGACCCGGTCTCGTATCGGGGGAGATCTCGGACGAGATGAATCTAACTCGGGAGTTCGTCTCAGATTTTCATCTAGGGTCTGAAAGTTCATATCGGAACAATCTCGGGGTATATAATATGTTAAAAATGATATTTTAACAAAATTATTTTTATGAATACTATTAAAAACATAGTAACTTATACTTAAAATGCAAAATAACTTTATTATTCTTTATTTTGCAAAAGATCACTCATACTCTAAATCGTAATATGCTTAAAATAGAAATATCGTTAGATAGGAAACATTAAAAGGATCCTAAACATTAAAAAATTCATCATAAATAGACCATAAAATACATAATTTCATAAGTAACATGTATGTTAAAACGAATATGAAAATCATAAGCATTGTAAAACATATACAAACATACAATACAGTCATTTAACATGCAAAATATAAAATAACAAAAGATTGATATGGCTAGATTTGAGTTCTTTAATTATAGTTCTAGTTCACGCACAAATTTAAAATTTAACCAAAAAAACTAAGATCTCAGACGATATTCCAGTATTTCATCTCGGTCGATATATCGTTCGATATTGCAATATCTCGGACGATATATTCGAAAGGATATTTAAAGTGATATTTGCTATTTCATTTCGGAAGGAGCCCAAAACGAGATCTCGGAGGAGATCCCGGGCGATATTTGCGAGATTTGAAACAACGAATACGACCATAAGTGACCGATAATGCCCGCCTCATTGGGTCTTTAACCTAAAAACACTAATGAGCGATTGAGTTGGATATCCACCTCATTGGTTAGATACTTGGTGTTTGTGTGGATGTTGTGTGTTGTGTAGACATACCTTGACATATGTAACCTGCTAAAAATATAGGGTATGGACTTTAAGTAATCACCATATTTCAATCACACAAAACTTTATGTTCTGACCCCTCTCCTTAACATATCCAATAGGCCAGTAGATGGGGTAAAATTCCATGGACGTAGTCATGATGGGAGCTGAAGACGAAATCATTATGCTATTATTAGTTGTTATTGCTGTACTTCTTTGAGAATGAATTTATTGATATACCCATGGAACAAATGTAATCTTGACTATTGTCTTGGAATTGTGTGATTTTTAATAAAGTGGTACATCTTTTTTCCGTATTATATTTTCTCTTTCCGCTGAGTGAGATTTCCTTTCGATATGTATATATATTATCTATGCAAATGTAATTTCTTATAGGAACCAACGACCCTTTACAATGGTTTTAAGTTTCGATGGGCCTTTTCTGGGTCGAAATTAAGGGACGTTCCGGGTGGGTTGTTACATTTGGTATCAGAGCTTAGGTTACCCGATTATAAGGAAATTATACGTATGAAAGGTGTATTTATAGTTTGAATAAGGTTTTTCAAACTATTTTTATAATATTTATTTACCCCAATAAGCATACACATCTATACTAGGCATCTTTATTGTTTTCTTCCCTTTTCAGCTTAAACACTATCTCAAGCGTATCCCAAAGTTAACGTGGAATGTTTGATTTCCCAAAGTTAATAATCATTATATTGACGATTAAAAAACCAAGTGGATATTTAATGAATCTTTAATTAGATTGGAATGTGATAATTTAAATTATCAAATTTGGGAAATGATCAAGAATGGAGTACCACCAGTTTTGCTCCAGGAGATAGTTAAATCTTTAATTAGATTTGAACGTGAAATGGTAATTAAATTTACTGATAACACCATGGTGTTAGATATGGAGTATTACCAGTTTTGCTCCATGGGATGAATAGGTTGGGACTGGGTAATTAAACAAATGATTACTTCGGTAAGGTGTGCTAATCCCGACTAGTTTGGATAAATCTTGATTTGGTTTGAATTGACATCCAAAGGAAGATTAAAGAATAAATTTTAAAGAGTTTATCTTTGATAAAATCAATGGAACCTTTCCCTAATGATGTGAATATTTGAATAAAAGAATATTCTGAATTGGAATGAGGTGTATGTTGTGTAGCACTTGTTTATAATATACGCTAGTTATTCGGAAAGGCCGGGTTTAAACCCATTCTGAATAACTAATTCGACAATAAGTCGACGATGAAGACGGTGGTTGAAGACCGGAGATCTTCACATCGTTTGGATGATTACTGATGTCTTGATTGGGCTGTACACCCAAGACGAGCTAATAAGTGGTGATCGTCCAGACGTACTTGGAGATCGTCCGGATATGCGAGGACCTCTCTCATGTATTGGACATATGGGACGAGGAATAAGGTGCCTCCGTTTTCGTTGAGACCCAGAACGAACTTGTAAATGGATGTGTGTCTGACATTAGATTTTATTCTGTGTTGATTGATTTCTATTAAATATATATATATGTATGTATGTATTTAGTGGCAAAGCATTTATTCTCTTTCTTAACACCCTTCTCTGAGACGTACGAGCTCAGAGGTTATATATCGATAAATATCAGTCGGGTGGCATGAATTGCCTATGTGGCATGCTGAGGTGCAAATGATAAATGCTTCTGTTGAAAGGTAGAGTCTTGTGGTTGATGATCAAAGCACGACCTTAAATGTCATAGCTATGTGTATAGCGTTAATTCGCGAGCCCCACACCTCAGTATGAGTTAAAAATGGGATCGTGACTGCATGGAGTGCACAACGTTTCTTTCTAGCTGTGGGTGTTGTCATGGTATGAAGCCCAGACATTTATTATATTTTTACCTATATGGATGATGGATTGCGAGGCGCCTCGGATATATCGGTTACTACGAAGCCGATGGATATATGTCCGATTGGACCGGGAAACGTGTGTTCAGGTATAACTAATCCGTTATGTGTGGACCAGCCCTGAAGATCCAAAGGTTCGCCAACATCCGAGCCCTGAGATATTTGCTAGAGCATCTCGAACAGAGAGGAGCCATCCCTGGCCTCGACTCATAGATGGAATCCAATTTCCAATACGTGACATTTCAGTTTTAATTGTAGAGCCTAGTATGGCGACATGATAGTTGGTACCCATGCCGCCTATGATTGATACATTTATATTTGGAATTGTTTTGACATTATACACTTACTGTAATATCTAAATGATTTCTTTTAAACATACCAAGCATGTTTAGCTATTATAAGGGAAAAAAATCTATCCTCCGGCTTGCATTGCATTGTGTGATGGGAACTGAGTCTTATAATAGCTTCATTTTTCCAAAAAGCATTGCGCTGTTTGTTTTATGCACTGGTATTCTTAGGAGTAAACCCGTTCCATGTTATATGGCTTGGTCCCCTGATTTACCAAATTTTGAAGTAAAGTTTTAAATAACTGTTTTAGTTCTGACACCAGTCACATGACTGACCTGGAGTTTATTGTTTTAACCTAAATTCTGGGTGCTCTATTTTCCACACGGACAACTAGTAGTTTTGGTTTTGCAGATATTATATTCACAAGACCCTGGATTTACTACTGGAACAATATTCGGAAAGCTCTATATCCGTGTATTCCTTTCAGTTGTGTTATGTATTATTTTTCGCTGCTATGTATTTAAATGTAATTTAAATCTATGATATTTTCTGCTGTATATTATTTGTTCATACTCTGTTATATTCTTATACTCTGATGTAAATTGTTGCAATAAAAATGAAATGTTCTGTTGTTTGTGTTCTGATTTGTTGTGTTCTCAACTCAATCCGGGCTTTCCTTTACGAGGAAGTTTGGGTCGTTTCATCTTTGTATCAGAGCTTTGGTTTACAGAGCTCGAGAAAAGGAAACATCGGAACCGAATGATAGAATTCATCAGAGGTTGGATTAGTAATATCCAATAAGAATAACTCGTTAGCGATAGGATCAGAAGTATCCTAGAGCGAGTGTGAAGAGTGAAAATTTTAAAATCAAATATAGTTTTAAAATTTTATATTAAGTATTCGTAATCCACAAGCATACATTGTCCTTAGAAATCTTCTAATGTTGTATGAATGTATTGCAAAAGTGTGTGTATATATCTCTTATCTAATGCAAAGATCAGGCGGTCTACTGATTCAGTTGACCTCCTCAATGCGAACCATGTTGGTGCCATGAGTCCACTTATGTATGCAAGAAATACTATTTGATACGCTTCATTTCTATATGAGTGCACAACCACTCATTCATATGCAACATCCATGTGCTGAGTCACCCATTTTGCATCCATAAAAAAAATGCACACACATCCATATGCAGTATGAGAGTGTTTTTGAGCCGATCTAGTGCCTACTGTGTGTATATGCATCCACGAGCAATCACTAGCAACCACTTGCATCCACTTGCAACCATCAAACATAACATGTCTCAAACACATGTTTACACACATTAGTTTTTACCAAAAGGTCAAAGGATAAAGTCGAGTGATAGAAGCAAGTATAAAATTAAAGCTACGTTCCCATTAGACATCGGTTCAAGAGAATAACTTCTAAGTATCAACCCCGAAGACCGAAATCAACATCAGATTAATACTCAGAGAATCACTCCCATTAAAAAAATGCCCAACTGGAAACCTATTTCACATTTTGAGTAAAAACTCCTATCCTTTTCAGAAACCTACAGACTACTGATACAGATCAGATTACCAAATGATTCTTAGGAAACTAAGCATGATAAAAACTCAAACTGTATACGTCACACCCAACACAGATGCCCTCAAACCCCATCTTATTACAAACAGATGAGTCGTAACCCTCATGGGGTCTGAGACTAAAACGGAAACAGAAACAAGACTAGTATTAAAGTGCAGAGTTTCAATTACAGAATCAAAATGCCAGAATCAGAAAGAGTTTTTAACTCCTCAATCAGATAAGGAAATTAAACCTTCTACATAAATTTTCTTATTTCTACCCTATCTACCAGTTACTTGGGCATTCGCCTGTCCTCTAGAAGTGGGTTCTGCCCTCTTCCCTTGCCCCCGTTTCTTTGGGCAGTCCCTTGTGAAGTGCCCCTTTTCTCCACAGTTGAAGCAAGTGCCCTTCCTTTTACTGCAATCCTTGTTCAGATGGGTCGAGCTTCCACATGTAAAGCACTTCTTCTCTTTCTTATCTTCAATCTTCTCATCCTTCTTTTGTGTTTCCTTTTTGGGCCCCGCCTTCTTGTTTTGTGGTCCTTCAAGATTTTCCTCTTTCTTTTTACTTTCGGCTTCCTCTTCATGCATTAACGCCATGTCCACCAATTTTTCAAAGGTTGCCCCCATAGGAATGTGGGACATCGCCAATCCATGTAGCGGCTCATTCAAACCTTTAGCAAACCTTAGTGCCTTCTTATGCGGTGTATTTACCAGTTCTAAGCCGAATCTTGCCAATTGATTAAACTTGTTGACGTACTCTCTCATTGATAAATCCCCCTGCTTTAACGCCAAGAACCTTCCTACGTATAGACTCTCTTCTGCTCGTGAGAGAAATTTCATCTCGAACCTATGCCTGAAATCCATCCATCTCTCTACCAGACGCTCTCCATTTGTGACCTCCCACCAAAAAGAAGCTTCGTCCTTAAGCAACCATACCGCCAACTGTACCTTTTTCCTATCGTCCACCTCGAAGATAACGAACAAATTCTTAGTTTATTTGAGCTAGTTCCTTGCTTCCACGAAGGATTCAGTTCCATTAAAGTTCTTCCCACCCATGGCTCAAAAGTCTCTACATATCTTCGGGAAAGTATTCACGCGCGGAGGAGGAGGAGGAACCGCTACAGCTGGGGGAGGAGGGACGTTTGTTGGGCCCGCATCATTAGCCCTAGCTTCTAGGTACCTCCTGAACCAGCCAGGTATCGGTACACCCTCTGGAAGGTTAATATCCCCAGACATGCTGAAACGAAAGAAAAAGGAAAGATTCAAAACAAAGGATAGAAAGATAGGCTATGGCTTTGGGGATTATGTTTTTCAAAATAAACTCTACTTTTGAAAATACTTCTTTTTTTTTTTAAAACCTTTTTGAAAATAGTTTTCCAAAACTTTTTTATCAAATCCGGTAACTTTCAGCTCTGATACCAAGTGTATCACCCCACCTCCGTTAAGGTCACTCACAAAGGGAATGCCTTTACTTTGATGGAGCGTTTTAGTAGACAAAACAGAAATTTACAAGATAGACAAAACAGTACTTGAAAAATTAATAACTTTATTACAACAGAAACCGAAGTAAGTTTGGTTACATCTTTTCAAATCACAATATCAGAATTCAAGTACAAAATATCAGCCATGTACAAAAGCCTTAAGAATGCAAAATGTTTAAAATCATAATCCCAAACATAAACTGCCATGGAAAAGGGGTGAAAACAAGCAAGGTCAGACATAAAGTCTAGCAATTCCAATGACTTTCAGCATATGAACAGATAATAATATCATGACATGAAAATAAAGCTGGATAAGAGACAACAACAATAGGAGTAACTGGTATACTTAAGCTAAACAGAAGAAACTGAACGATATAGCCCAAGTTATGCTTCTTACTTATATTTTACTTCTCTGCACTAATACTAGTATAACAGGATTAGGCGTTACCCTAATGTCCAAACTAAAACAGAAACGGAACAGAATAATCTATACAGGAACAGAATGCCAGTAATGGGCCTTTACCACCCCAACAGACAGAAGGTACATAAACGGATTCAGAGACGGAAACAGAATAATCCCTATAGAAACAGAATGTTAGAATTAGGTGTGCACTAGTAAATGGGCCTTTACCACCCCAACAGACGGTACCACGCAGAAACAGACAGGTGTTACCACCCAACAGAAACAGACGTACCCCAACGGAAACAGATAGAACTAAGTGTATCCTAAATCTACTCAAGCGATCGGCTCCTTAATACATAAATACCCTGTGCTAGCCCCACAAAAGGGTGTATCACTCCCCAAAGTGGCAACCTTTTAATGACACAGACCTATTTACAGATGTCACGGCGTCTTACATCCACAGAGGCAGACCGGGATCCATGCACGCACATGACCCGGTTGGAACGCAGCATCCACACTCCTCGCCATTATCAAAATGAACCACTTATAATTAGTTCAGTAAGCGTGCGCGGACCCTACCTACTGTTGGGTCATAGTTTTGATACCAGAAAGGGTTACTGACTAATATGGGTCCCGAACAACAGATGACACAAGTATTTTCCCTACTAACCTTGTGTCCCCAGACTAACAGATTTCAGATTAACTTTTTTACAAGTTTTAGGCCTACAGAGTTCAGAATCAACTAGTTCACAGACCATAAATTCAAGTCAACAGGTTTTCAGACTAACGGATCAGATGTATAGTTTTAACAGACTTACATATTGTCTAACTTTGTATTGGGCCTACAGATTCATGAAACAAGTTTATTAATTCATTAGTCCAGTTAGTTTAGCCTTATCTACCCAACACGTTTTAGACATCATATTTATCTCAGATTTGCATTAATTAAATATTAATGCGCAGACCTCTCACATTAGGTCGGTAGCTTGTGGCCGCTGGATAAGCCGGGAGGTTCCGACCAGACTTCTGCCACAAGCCAGATCTAACCTCGTACCTAAGCATATTTTGGTTATGCCTACGACCTCTCACATTTGACTAGCAGTTTGCGGTTACGGGTTAAGTCGGTTGGGTCCGGGCAGGCCTCTACCGAAAACATGAGTCTAACCTCGTGTCTCAACATTTTTATTTTAACCAGTTTATTCCATTACAAATTATACAAATATCAGACTAATTATGTCAATTTAACAGATTTGACTTCTTTTCAAGTCGCAGCAGATTAAACAAATTAACATGTTTTACACAAATTATGATTATTAAGCTTTTCAACAGATTTAACAGATTTAGCATCTTAGGCGGTTCAACAGATTTAGCAGATTAGGCAACTCAACAGATTTAGTAGATTAGGCAAAATTAGCAGATTAGGCGATTCAACATATGTAACAGTTTAGGCAATTTCAACAGATTAAACAGGTAACAGGTTTAGTAGATTAGGCAAATTTAACATAATAAGCAGATAATAGTTTTAGCCGATTTAAACATTCCTTAAAGTCCTATTCACATATCTTGCCTAATTCATAAGGCAAGCCTAAACTTATATGCCCAAATTATGGTCATAATCCACCATATAACATATGTCCCAATTTTTAATTAAACTTGCATAGTTCAGAATATTCTCCAAAAACCTTACATATAAATTATGACAAATATAGCCATTGATTACAATGCATGTCACATATCCAAAAAAAAACCTTACTTAGGTTTATTCACACTTAACAATTATCCAATCTTAATATGGATCTTTACACCTAAGTTAAATGCAAATTAATTCTCTTTTTTCTAAATTTCAGACTATAATATATATAGTATGTCTAGATCTAGATCTTGAATTACAACTTGTACTATGCATCCAAATCAATTACATGTTCACAGTTAAACTTTACGCCACAAATCCCAAGTCATATGTTAAATATACCTTATGTTTTAAATACAACATGCCAAATTATATATCTCAGATTTATGTTCTAAGTTCAACCTATGTTCTTTATGTTCTAAGTCACAATAATCCTCTCCTTCCAAGTCATAGATCGTCTTATACAATATGCCTCAAATTTATGTCCAGAATTACAACATGCGTTGTATCCTCAAATTAGTTACAAATCAATTATGCCCAAATATGGCTCATTCAATATTCTTCCCAAATTTAGTGTTTATGTATTCATCTCTTATGAGATCTGGCTCAGGCTCGTGGTAGCCTGGCTATCAAACAAAGAGAAAGAAAGGAGGAAGAAATACAGAACAAATAGAATAATAAAACAGAGGAACAGATATGATAAATAGAAAAAGGGCATAATCTCAGATTAAGTTTTATAATTATGTCAAGATCATGATTAAAATTCATATCGGAAAATAACTGCACTTGCCTTGGTTGGATTATAGAAGAAGAGTTGCAGTAGTTCTCTTTTAATCTTATTCAGATTTGGAAGAAGATGCACTAGTTCTAGTTTTGATCCCAACAGAGTAGCGACGCCATTATTTTATTTATTTATTATAGAGGCAGAGTATAGGCAAAATGAAATTGTGTGAAGAGAAAGTGAGGTTTGGGGTGTTTTTATAGGAGAATAGGGTGATTTACAGTCTTCAGATCAGTCTAGAAGTCATCAGAACCACCCAGCTCGAAGACATGTCATCCAGCCACTCAAAAGAAGACACGTCATCACAGAACATTCCAGAATTCTATGCTGGATCGGTATGGGCGCACTTGACAGGTGCGCCAGTGTATTTTTGTACTGGCGCACTTCACAAGTGCACTAGTGTATTCTGGCCTGTTTCCGATTTTTCTGCCTAACTTCGTTCGTCCATATCTTCTTCATACATCATCCGTTTTACGCAAACTCGGACTCTATCTCAAGCAAAATTTCGAGACGAACGCAATGGAGCAACCCATTTCCCTTAATTCTTCTCCTAAAAATTAAGTATATTTTAATTTGTTACTTATACGTTCACCGAAAATACAGGGTGTTACATCTTTATTAATCTATATTACCTCATTTTCCATTTTGGAAAATATCCTTGATTACATTTGGAAAATGATTCCAAAATCATTTACTTCGTTAATTTGAATCAAACATGTTTAAACATATTTATCTGCTTCAAATTCTCTTGTTAAACTCCAATCCAGTTTAAATCTATTTGATTTAGCCTCAGTCAAATTATAATCCATTCAACTTATTCTAGTAAAATTCCACAATCCAAATTTCTGGTTTTTATTCCAAACTAGTTTGAAATCACATATCTCAATTCCATTCTAAATTTAAAACCCTTTAAATTTTCCCAAAACATTTTTCTTTACTCAAAAAAAAATCCCAGTTTGTCTTGTTTGTATATCTTATTCTTATACAAATTTTATTTAGCTTAATATATACCCATTATAATCTTATTTGATTATAATAACAACAGTCGACACATCCATATATAATAATAATTTCAAAAAAAAATATTGTTTATATATTAAAATAAAATTCTGAGTAAAATTATTTCATTTACCCTTCTTTTAAAACAATACAGCGTCAAATTATTCTATCCAAGTGTTTAGAAACACCTATCGATACAGTTGAATAGACTTATCGACCAAAATTCATAAACCACTCGACAAACCAATCAACACAATATAAAACAGTTTTTATATCAATTAACAAATACACGCTTATATATATACACTCAAACTCAATCTAGGGTATTACTAACCCTATTTCAATCGAGTTACGCAATAGAGCCAAGGTTATCACTCAACCTTATGCTCTGATACCAAGTGTGATGAACCGAATTTCGGTAACCTTTGAGCCGATGAAATACAACCTAAGTCCAACTCAAAGAACACAAAAACTCAGAAGTTGAAGAAAGAAATTAGTGGGTGAGAGAAGATAAGATAGAAAAGTTAGAATAGAAGAAAAATACAACACAACAGAA
Source organism: Allium sativum (assembly GCA_030737875.1). Lineage (NCBI taxonomy): Eukaryota > Viridiplantae > Streptophyta > Magnoliopsida > Asparagales > Amaryllidaceae > Allium > Allium sativum. The sequence goes on along the minus strand of CM060927.1, from coordinate 57,017,941 downwards.
TCAGAGTAAATACGATCTCACAGCGGAATGAATAAAATATATTATATAACATAACTTTGAACTTACAAAACTACATTTGTACTTACATACATCATCAAAGTATATTACTAGTTACTATAAGCAGATTTTTGGTTCTAAGATTAAGAGGAGAATCAATGCTAGATGGAATGAAATTTATCCATCTCAAATTGATTTAGCAGATTTAGATAAGCCTTTCTTAGAGCAGGAGATTTGGAAGGCAATTAATGATATGCCTAGTGACAAAGCTCCCGGTCCAGATGGTTTTTTCTGTTCTTTTTTATAAGAAATTTTGGGATGTTTTGAAATTTGATATTATTTATTCATTTAATGAGTTTTATAATGGAATTTGCGCTTAGGTAGTTTTAATTTTTCTAATGTTATCCTTATTCACAAGAAATTAGGAGCTAATTCTTTAAAGGATTTTAGTTCTATTTCCTTAACTTGCTATTCCGTTAAAATTATTACCAAAGTCCTTGAGAATAGGTTTAGTATTAAAATGAATGATCTTATTTTTTTTCCAAACCGCTTTTTTAAAAGGCAGGAATATAGTTGAAGGGGTGGCCGCTGTTCAAGAATATATTAATGTTTGTTGTAAAAATAATTTTTCTTGTGCTATTTTGAAAATGCTTTTGATTCTGTTGACTAGGATTTTATTTGCGAGTCATGTTTATCTATGGGCTTTAGTGTTAGATGGATATATTTGCAGCAACCCAAAATTTCAAAACCAATTTAAAATTTTAATTTAGCTATTTTAATGGATTTTGAATATTTAAATGACTTATTTTAAATAATAATGACTAAAATTTATTTATATCGAAATTAGAACGTATAAATTTAAAATTTAATTAAAACGAGCTTGAAATGGTGCGGTTGCTTGAAAATTCGATTTTAAAATTACAATTGAATATACGGAACTCAAAATAAATCGAATTTCAGTAAAATAAGAAATATTTGAATCTGTTTAGCTATATCTTTCTAATGAATGTAAGAAATTGAGATTTCATAATATAAATTATAAGTTATGCCCAGATTAAAATTTAGAATAGTCGCAATGGAATATATATATATCTTAATATAATTATAGGCCTTAAAAATAGCCATTTTGCAAACGACCTTTGTTTTCAACGAAACCACTTTTGTTGGATCTGAAATGTCAAATTATTGTTAGGTTTCAAATTTCATAATTTTTGGATTTAATATGTGAGCATAGTAAATTTATATGTGTTTTGATAGTTTTAGTTTGAATTGGATCGACCAGAAAATGGTCAATTTTCAAACTGTCTCCAAATTTGATGAAATTAGTTTTGTTAGGACCGTATCATCAAAGCATAGTTAGATTTTTTTTCTGGAATTTTTGGAGTTAGTGCGTGGCCTCGGGAAATTAAAATGTATGTTTAAATTTAATATATATTGATTTATATTTTAATTTTGACAAAAACTGATCGAAACAATCGAATTGTCTTGCGAAACATATTCCATTGTGCCCGAAATGGGGATACTTTGCCAGGGCGATAATCGTTGGGTCTCATTTGGAGTTCAAATGGAAAAGAACCAACTAGAGAATTTAATATTAGTAAGTATATATATATATATATAATTAGCAAAAACCCTCATTTTTTATCTTCCATGTTCAACCATATTCTGCCTCCTTTTGAAATTGATTCTAGAAATTGCCTAATCTTCCTCCCTTCTGTTATGCAAATCCATTGCATAATTGTCAACCCTTCTAAAGCGAAAAAGGATAAGCTCATTGGCCTCTAGAATATCAACGGTTGAGATCAATTTGAACGCTATGGTTTGGGAGGATTTAGGGCAAGAAGCCGCGATGTTTGAAGGGGTTTTGGGGGAGCGCGGCTCGACGCCATAGGTGTTGATGGGAGGCGACGTTGGTGGTTACCCGATGGACGAAGCTAATCAGATGATAATGGCCTTGGAGCGCATGCGCCAGTGGAGAGGGGGGTAAAGAATGGGTTACAGGAATCGATCCTGGAAGAAGAGGTAGTGTGGCCCGAAATTACTTAAGGGTATAATTAAATTACTTAATTAATTAATTGATTATTAAAATGCTTAATGTAACACCCCGTGTATTCTATAACAGTGGGATTCACAAATTAAAGTATAACTAATTTCAAATCAAAGAATTAAGGGAAACGGGATAAGCCATTGCGTTCGTCTCGGAATTCTGCTTGAGATAGAGTCCGAGTTTGCGTAAAACGGGTATCGTATGAAGAAGATATGGACGAACGAAATTGGGCGAAAAACTAGAAAACGGGTCAGAATGCACTGGCGCACTTGGAAAGTGCACCAGAACAAAAATGAACTGGCGCACTAGGGAAGTGCGCCAGTAAATTTTTAGCCTGGCGCACCTGCCAAGTGCTCCCAGGTCAGAATGACCTGCTGGTCAGGTCTTGGCTGGCCTGGTCTGTGTTTGGTCGATTTTCTGAACCTTGCCTTGTCACTAGGGCTAGGTGTCAGCTCCTGGTTGGTCTCCCCTTCAAACGAACGGCTATTATTGAACCAAGCTCCATCGACGGTCTAAATCAACTCACAAACTCTATAAAAAGGACCTAAGACTAACCCTAATTCACACAAACTAAAATGGAGATGAGACTGTCATGCTGCTGAGGAGAGACTAAGGATAGCCGTCAGAAATAGAGAGACAATTAGGAGATAATTCAAAGCTTAAAGCAACGTCAATCAAATCAAAACAACGCCTACAACAAAGGATAGCATCTCCAAATTCAGAATTCAGATTCCCGAATTGAAGATTCGTCATACGTTGTAAGTAGAGTGCTATTCCGATGTGAATAATTAATTGCGTTTGATTTGTGTAAAATGCGAAATGGAATTGTGGCGATAATAATCTATATCTGTATGTTGTTTTGATTCTAAACGATTTGGGAATGTTATGGTATACAATTGGATATTTGCAAGAATGTGATTTGCGTTGGAGGTTAACAACGAAATGGAATTGTGGCAATAATAATCTATATTTGTATGTTATTTTGATTCTAAACGATTTGGCAATGCTATGGTGTACGATTGGATTCATACAAGTATATGATTTATGTTGACAACTACATGTTGTGGAATTTTAATTGGGATTCATGCAAGTATATGATTCATTATTATGCTAATATGATGTACATACTTTTATGATCACTTTTAGTGTGTAATTGAATCGACTAAGTACTATGATTTATATGAATCTATGTTGAAATTGGCAAATCATACTTTTGTATTAGAAACAAAAGTAAGCACCTTTATGAACATGACCAAACTATGTTTGGTATTATGCCTAGTTGAATTATGTTTTAGGCCTAAGTTGTTATCAAAACCATATGGTGATATATGTGACACAATTAAGTTAGATTTACATCCCAATTGCAAGTTTACAATGATTCATGTTTAAGTATTAATTATGCCATGATTACATGAATAGAATGATTCATGTTTAAGTATTGTTTATGCCATAATCATATGAATAGAATGATTCATGTTTAAGTATTGTCTATGCCATAATCATATGAATAGAATGATTCATGTTTAAGTATTGTTTATGCCATAATCATATGAATAAATGATTCATGTTTAAGTATTGTTTATGTCATAATCATATGAATAGAATGATTCATGTTTAAGTATTGTCTATGCCATAACCATATGAATAGAATGATTCATGTTTAAGTATTGTTTATGCCATAATCATATGAATAGAATGATTCATGTTTAAGTATTGTCTATGCCATAACCATATGAATAAAATGATTCATGTTTAAGTATTTGTTATGCCATAATCATATGAATAGAATGATTCATGTTTAAGTATTGTCTATGCCATAATCATATGAATAGAATGATTCATGTTTAAGTATTGTTTATACCATAATTGTATGAATAGAATGATTCATGTTTAAGTATTGTTTATGCCATGATTATATGGATTAAATGATTCATGTTATGCCATGATTATATGATGTTACAATTGCAAGTTCACATGTGCCTACTTTATGTTAATTGAATCGTTCGTTGCAAGTTCATGCGTTCACACTCCCCTCTTTCATGTTACCTTATAAACACTATGTTATAAGACTCCCCTTTTCATATGGCTAAATTGGGTTTAAATATTAAACCCAACACACCTTACATTGCAGCGAACGTGTAAAACGGGGGTAATGACGTTTGGGTTAAAATATAGAACATGTGTGTTGGCATGTTTGACGCATGCCAACAATCTTGAAAAAAAAACAATTTAGTGGCACAAATAAATTTTAATCAATAAAGATGAATTTGAAAAATGGGTCGTAAATATTTACATATAAAAAGAAAAGAGACAAAATATGTAAATGTAGAAAATACGATGTGTTTAACCCGAGGTTGGATTGAGTTGTGATGTAAACCTGCCCGAAACCGCCCGGCTGTCCAGTAGTCACAACAATACCTATCCAATGTGGGTGGTTAAACACGGAGCCCTATAAGGACCCGAGGTTAGACTGAGTTGTGGTGTAAGACTGCCCGGACCCAACCGGCAACAGGCAGCCACAACAATACCTGTCTAATGTGAGAGGTTGAGGCTTTAATAAGACAATTAAGGATGAGTCAAGATTGATAGGATTAAGTAAATTATATTAATACTTAATCAAAATGGAACATGCTAAACTATACAGACTGATTGGGGGTTAGGTTTATAAAACACTTAACCAACTTAGCATGTTGGCTAGAAATAGAAAACCTAGTAGCAGGGGACCCTTTTCAGCAGTAACCCTACAAGGTGTATCAGGATACCCTGAACTAGGAAGGGTTGGGCACGATTACTGGGCTGACTGTAAGAGGTCAAATCGACGGCGGTGGTGCAGCAACGTAGGTTCTAAAGGGGTGCGGGCGGGCACACACTCCGGCGCAGAAAAATAAGGCACTGGGCACCAATAGCATACCTGTGCATTCTAGAATTGTGTCGGGCCGCCACCATGGAACTTGATACACCCCATGGTGGGACCAGCATAGGCAACTACAACATCGGGGGTCGTAAGACACATGTAACTATGCGAGCAGGAGCCGATCATCAGAAATGGATCACTTCACCCTGATTATGGGGTGCCTGTTGGGAACTAGTTTATATGGGTACAGAGATTAATATGGGGTACGATAGTATATTCAACCCTAGACAACTTAACTTAGTTTATGGTGCTTTCCCATTTCCAGTTTATTCCTATTCAACCCAGTTCTTTATTCATAGACTGAATAGTCCTAGACTTACTCAGGCTTTATGTCTGACTCTACTTTTCTTTCGCCTTCTTTTCTTTCGTTTCCCCCCCCCCAGGTCCACAGGGAGGGAACACCGTAGCTTGACCAGATTTCACATCCAGCTTGAAGAGAAAGAATGTATTGCTTGGATCTTTTCCGTTTTGGACTATGGCTTTGGACAGCAATTATGGGACTTTTGCAGTTTATTTATGTTTTCTTTATGCTTCTTTAATAATGTAATCAAGACAGTTATGAAGTTGTTATGATTTTGGAAGTATTGTAAGACAATTATGGCATGGTTTGTGTAACACGTATTTTGACGAAATAAAATTGGTAGTTGTTTTCCGCTATTCAAAAATATGTGTTATTATATCTGTCTTGTATATCTGTGACTTATACTTATAAACCTCCACCAAAATTAGGGCATTCCCTTTGAGAGTGACCCTAACGGAGGTGGGGTGTTTCACTTGGTATCAGAGCATAGGTTTACCAGATAAGATAAAAAGTTTTGAAAATTTATTTTCAAAAAGGAAATTTAAAGAAGCATTTTTAAAAGATAAAATATTATTTTATTTTAAAAAGGCAAAGTCCCCCAAAGCCATAGGTACTGTCTTCTATCCTTCGTTTTGAATCTATCCTTTCTGTTTCAGCATGTCTGGAGACCCTACTCCCCAGCTGTTGACGCTTTCACTCCTCCTCCTCCACGTGAACCAGCAAGCGGAAGAGTCCCAGAGTAGGAAGACGAATAATAGTCAAACAAGAAAGGATCGTAACAGTAATAACAAGAAACGAGAAAAAAGGAAATGTTGTTTCTGCGGAATTCTTGGACACCTGGAGGGAAACTGCAGGAAGAAGAAGAGGATGAGTGCTACTTTCTTTCAGTGTAGGGAGACATGCCACTGGGCTAGGGACTGCCCAAGGAAGAAGGAAACAAAGGCAGAAAACTCTCAAGGGAAGAAAGAGGTCAAGCCCAACGATTCTCAGAATAAGAAGGTAGACTCCGAGAAAGAAGGAAAGAACAGCAACTCACGTGATAAAAGGAAATGCAATTTCTGTGGTACGGAAGGGCACATAGCCAAGGATTGTAGAAAGAGGAAGAGAAAGCAAGGTGAATGTTTTCATTGTGGGGAGACTGGACACATCAGCAAAGACTGTCCTAAGAAGCAGACCGAACCTTCTGGCGGTACATCGTTAACTTCTCTTAGATGCTTTGTTTTATCTTGTTTCTCTCCTCGATCCTATCTTGAGAACCATAGGTAGATTCTCTGCACCTAAGAACTAGTATGGTAGAGGACCCCTTAATTTTTCAAACCCAATTGGGGGCCCGACTCATTTGTCTATGATCTGTGTGGGATTGAAAATTTCTATTCTAAGCGTAGAGTTTAAATGTAGTGCCTTTGTTTTGGGCCATTGGTTGATTCTAGCGATGGAGTGGTTATCCAGTAAGGGTGACCATCTCGGTTTCGAAAAGAGGGTAGTTAGACTCTTGACTTGCCTCGGTAATACCCTCGAAGTCGCAGGTAACCTTTAGGGTTCTATCATGATTTGTTTTCTAGAATCTCTTGACACATTTATTGGTAATTTGTAATCCGATCGAGTAGTGTTCGCCACTAAGGCAGAAGGTTCATTTCGCTTATGCATGAGTTGTGGAGAATCACCTTAGTAAGTACATTTGGCAACATGGTTGGCATTTATTTCCAAGAGATAGTTCTTCTACGTGGAATACCTGATAGTAAGTGGACGAGATCTAAGATTCACTAGTGATTTTTGGAGAGCTTGCATGAAACCATGAGTACGCCGTTATGTTTGAGCCGAGTATACTAGAAGTAGAGTAAGTGAAAGAGGAACGAGAGGCAACAGTGAAATAGGTTCCAACTCATATTTTGGAAACAAGAATTAAGAAGCTACGAAATTGTGAAGTTAAAGACAGACAAAGCATAATGGAGTTAAGCTCAAGAAATGCGACTTAGAAGATTGAAAACTAGATTCGTGCATCATATCTCTTCTTAAGAGTATATCCTTGATCCCTCTCTTCCTGTAGAGCTTACTTGCATGCTATCTTTTGTGTATATCCTCTCGGTCCCATTCTCAATCCAATTTCTGTTGCAAACCCCATAGGGAGTATGACTCATCTGTTAGTAACACATGTTGGGGCTTGAGGGTGTTCGTTGGTTTGACTAAACTTTTTGGGTTTTATAGGATACGGGTTGGTCTTAGGAAGGGACTCCCTTGTGACCTAAAAGGAGTCCATCATGCTTAGTTTCCTAGAATCATATATAGTGGTTGGGTTGAGTAATTCTTTGGGTGTCAGTCTGATGTTGATTTCGGTCTTCGGGGCTGATGCTTAGAGAGTTCTTCTCCTAATCAATATATATGTGGCATAGATTTCCAGTTTTGACATTGCCTAATGGGCACAAAGTTTTTACTTGCTTCTATCATTCGACTATACCTTTAGATAGGAACAATTGGGTGTAAACATGTGTTTGAGACATGTTATGATTGATGGTTGCAAGTGGTTGCAAGTGATTGCTAGTGGTTGCTCGTGGTTGCATATACACACACAATCTAGGTTTTAGATCGGCTCAGTCACTTCATATTGCATATGCATATATGTTTGCATTCGTATATGGTTGAACTTTAATGTGTTGTCATATGGATGTTGCATTTGTATGAATGATTGCGCACTCATATAGAATCATGAGTAGGAAAATTTGCATACATAATGGATTCATGGCACTTACATAATTCGCATTAAGGAGGTCAACTGAATCAGTAGACCGCCCGATTTTGCATTAGACAAGTACATGTACACACACACTTCGCATATGATCATGAAGCATTAGAAGTCTTTTAAGGACAATGGATGCTCGTGTTTGATGGACGAGTAGATGGATGTTTGGAGTTAGGATATACATTCTTCCTAACTTGAAGATTTCGGGGATGAAATCCTTTTAAGTGGGGGAGAATGTAACACCCCGTGTATTCTATAACAGTGAGATTCACAAGTTAAAGTATAACTAATTTCAAATCAAAGAATTAAGGGAAACAGGATACGCCATTGCGTTCATCTCGGAATTCTGCTTGAGATAGAGTCCGAGTTTGCGTAAAACGGGTATCGTATGAAGAAGATATGGACGAACGAAATTGGGCGAAAAACCAGAAAACGGGTCAGAATGCACTGGCGCACTTGGGAAGTGCGCCAGAACAAAAATGAACTGGCGCACTTGGGAAGTGCGCCAGTACATTTTTAGCCTGGCGCACCTGCCAAGTGCGCCCAGGTCAGAATGACCTGCTGGTCAGGTCTTGGCTTGCCTGGTCTGTGTTTTGTCGATTTTCTGAGCCTTGCCTTGTCACTAGGGCTAGGTGTCAGCTCCTGGTTGGTCTCCCCTTCAAACGAACGACTATTATTGAACCAAGCTCCATCGACGGTCTAAATCAACTCACAAACTCTATAAAAAGGACCGAAGACTAACCCTAATTCACACAAACTAAAATGGAGATGAGACCGTCATGCTGCTGAGGAGAGACTAAGGATAGCCGTCAGAAATAGAGAGACAATTAGGAGATAATTCAAAGCTTAAAGCAACGTCAATCAAATCAAAACAATGCCTACAACAACGGATAGCATCTCAAAATTCAGAATTCAGTTCCCGAATTGAAGATTCCCGAATTGAAGATTCGTCATACGTTGTTAGTAGAGTGCTATTCCGATGTGAATAATTAATTGCGTTTGATTTGTGTAAAATGCGAAATGGAATTGTGGCAATAATAATCTATATTTTTATGTTGTTTTGATTCTAAACGATTTGGGAATGTTATGGTATACAATTGGATATTTTCAAGAATGTGATTTGCGTTGGAGGTTAACAACGAAATGGAATTGTGGCAATAATAATCTATATTTGTATGTTATTTTGATTCTAAACGATTTGGCAATGCTATGGTGTACGATTGGATTCATACAAGTATATGATTTATGTTGACAACCACATGTTGTGGAATTTTAATTGGGATTCATGCAAGTATATGATTCATTATTATGCTAATATTATGTACATACTTTTATGATCACTTTTAGTGTGTAATTGAATCGACCAAGTACTATGATTTATATGAATCTATGTTGAAATCGGCAAATCATACTTTTGTATTAGAAACAAAAGTAAGCACCTTTATGAACATGACCAAACTATGTTTGGTATTATGCCTAGTTGAATTATGCTTTAGGCCTAAGTTGTTATCAAAACCATATGGTGATATATGTGACACAATTAAGTTAGATTTACATCCCAATTGCAAGTTTACAATGATTCATGTTTAAGTATTAATTATGCCATGATTACATGAATAGAATGATTCACGTTTAAGTATTGTTTATGCCATAATCATATGAATAGAATGATTCATGTTTAAGTATTGTCTATGCCATAATCATATGAATAGAATGATTCATGTTTAAGTATTGTTTATTCCATAATCATATGAACAAATGATTCATGTTTAAGTATTGTTTATGCCATAATCATATGAATAGAATGATTCATGTTTAAGTACTGTCTATGCCATAACCATATGAATAGAATGATTCATGTTTAAGTATTGTTTATGCCATAATCATATGAATAGAATGATTCATGTTTAAGTATTGTCTATGCCATAACCATATGAATAGAATGATTCATGTTTAAGTATTGTTTATGCCATAATCATATGAATAGAATGATTCATGTTTAAGTATTGTCTATGCCATAATCATATGAATATAATGATTCATGTTTAAGTATTGTTTATACCACAATTGTATGAATAGAATGATTCATGTTTAAGTATTGTTTATGCCATGATTATATGGATTAAATGATTCATGTTATGCCATGATTATATGATGTTACAATTGCAAGTTCACATGTGCCTACTTTATGTTAATTGAATCGTTCGTTGCAAGTTCATTTGTTCACACTTCCCTCTTTCATGTTACCTTATAAATACCATGTTATAAGCCTCCCCTTTTCATATGGCTAAATTGGGTTTAAATATTAAACCCAACACACCTTACATTGTAGCGAACGTGTAAAACGGGGGTAATGACGTTTGGGTTAAAATATAGAACATGTGTGTTGGCATGTTTGACGCATGCCAACAATCTTGAAAAAAAAACAATTAAGTGGAATAAATAAATTTTAATCAATAAAGATGAATTTGAATAATGGGCCGCAAATATTTACATATAAAAAGAAAAGAGACAAAATATGTAAATGTAGAAAATACGATGTGTTTAACCCGAGGTTGGATTGAGTTGTGATGTAAACCTGCCCGAAACCGCCCGGCTGTCCAGTAGTCACAGCAATACCTATCCAATGTGGGTGGTTAAACACGGAGCCCAATAAGGACCCGAGGTTAGACTGAGTTGTGGCGTAAGACTGCCCGGACCCAACCGGCAACAGGCAGCCACAACAATACCTGTCTAATGTGCGAGGTTGAGGCTTTAATAAGACAATTAAGGCTGAGTCAGGATTGATAGGATTAAGTAAATTATATTAATACTTAATCAAAATGGAACATGCTAAACTATACAGACTGATTGGGGGTTAGGTTTATAAAACACTTAACCAACTTAACATGTTGGCTAGAAATAGAAAACCTAGTAGCGGGGGACCCTTTTCAGCAGTAACCCTACAAGGTGTATCAGGATATCCTGAACTAGGCAGGGTGGGGCACGATTACTGGGCTGACTGTAAGAGGTCAAATCGACGGCGGTGGTGCAGCAGTGTAGGTTCTAACGGGGTGCGGGCATGCACATACTCCGGCACAGAAAAATAAGGCACTGGGCACCAGTAGCATACCTGTGCATTCTAGAATTGTGTCGGGCCGCCACCATGGGACTTGATACACCCCATGGTGGGACCAGCATAGGTAACTACAACATTGGGGGGCCGTAAGACACATGTAACTATGCGAGTAGGAGCCGATCATCAGAAATGGATCACTTCACCCTGATTATGGGGTGCCTGTTGGGAACTAGTTTATATGGGTACAGAGATTAATATGGGGTACGATAGTATATTCAACCCTAGACAACTTAACTTAGTTTATGGTGCTTTCCTATTTCCAGTTTATACTTATCATACCCAGTTCTTTATTCATAGACTGAATAGTCCTAGACTTACTCAGGGTTTATGTCTGACTCTACTTTTCTTTCGCCTTCTTTTCTTTCGTTTCCCCCCTCCCCCAAGGTCCACAGGGAGGGAACACCGCAGCTTGACCAGATTTCACATCCAACTTGAAGAGAAAGAATGTATTACTTGGATCTTTTCTGTTTTGGACTATGGCTTTGGACAGCAATTATGGGACTTTTGCAGTTTATTTATGTTTTCTTTATGCTTCTTTAATAATGTAATCAAGACAGTTATGAAGTTGTTATGATTTTGGAAGTATTGTAAGACAATTATGGCATGGTTTGTGTAACACGTATTTTGACGAAATAAAAGTTGTTGTTGTTTTCCGCTGTTCAAAAATATGTGTTATTATATCTGTCTTGTATATCTGTGACTTATACTTATAAACCTCCACCAAAATTAGGGCATTCCCTTTGAGAGTGACCCTAACGGAGGTGGGGTGTTTCACTTAATGTATAAATAGTTGTAACATATTCATATTAAATCAGAATTCGATGAGGTTGAGTGCTTTGCAATCGTAAATTAAAAATCTAGGCCATGGAATAGACTAGAAAAAAAACGGAGCTGATTTGAATTTGAGGCAGATTCAAACTCAAACAGTAGAAAATCTTCAAATAAAGAACAACGGAGTGAAACCCAAAGTGAGAACTCCTCCTCAATAAATTGCATTTTATCATATTATTGTATTCATGTATAAAAATGTATAGAATTGCCAATGTAGATTTTTATCAGTTTAATTACTATAAATTGTATACGGTGCCTATTAGCTCACCTCCCTCGTCCACAGACCATGGACAATTTAATTGACTGTATTGTGTTTTTTTTGTGATATGATATTGGAATGTCTAACATATTAAAAATAATGTTAACATTAATGTAGTAATTGAAATTAAATTATAAATATCCATTTATAATTTAAATAGTAAAATTGGAATAAATATTCATTTACAAATCAGATGGTTTCTTTATGTACATCCATTTAACTGACATTGATTGGGACGATAATTTTTACACATCGCTCAAATGCACAAATAATAAATAATATTTGATGGTTGAAACTCCACACAGGTATTGGGATGACATTTAACATACACTAATCCCAATTGTTTAGCTGTATGTCAATCGATGGGTTGACAGGCAGTATAAGCGTTATTTATCTATTTTAATGCTTATATAGTTGAAAAATGCACCTTGGATGTTGTATGAATTTTTAATGATTGTTTATCATTATTGTTGTATACATGCGATGTATGAAATCCATATAGCTGAAATTATATGGTTATTGATTGAGTCTGATTCCAGTTCAGAATTAACGAATATTTTAAAATAATATTCAGTGAATAATCAAAATGTGGTTTTGATGTTCGATTTTGGATGGACACGAAAATATTGAAATGTGAAGCCGTTTTAAGTAATTAAATGCCATTTTAACACGAACGGGATTTTCTGTCGATTTTATTCATTTTAAAATGAATACCGAAAAGTGATTTCAAAATTTGTTATTTTAAAAATATTGTCATTTTAATATTATAATGATATAGAATATTCAATTTTGATTTGAAATTAAAATAAAAGTGGGATCCGTTTTAAAATGAATTTATAAACAATTTATAAAATACGTTATAAAATGGAAATCGACGATATATATATTATATATATAATGGCCTGAATAGAACGCGCTGCGCAGCGGCCGTTCGTGAATTTCGACCATTAACTTCAAATAGACGTAATGGGAGATCCGACCGTCGGATTCTCCTGAAACCGGAGCCTTGGGTTTGTATCGAAAAGAGCTTTCTAGTGATAATAAGATATTTGAAAACTAACGGTTAGATTTTAAAATATATCCAAATCAGTTTTGGAAAAGGTCGCTGTAATTTGGTGACCGATATTGGAAACCGACTGTAAAGATCTTAATAAAATTATTAAAAATATGGAAAAATTATGTAAATTCATAATAAATGTTTTGGAAAGATTTTGGATGAAAAATTCCATATTTGAAAAAATAAAAATATTTTTTTATCGAAATGAACTAGTTATTAACTAAAATTTTAATCCAATTATTTTTTGAAATAATAAATTGGATTGAAATTGGGTTTTAAAGTAACCAGAATTTTTCAAACGTATGAATTGGAATGGTTTTGATTGGAGATAATCTTCGGAATATTTCGGTACTGGATTTTGTGATTTTATGGATATTATTGAGGAATTTGGAAGATATATATCGTTATTCCTAATATGATATTTGTTGGTTTTAGAATTTAATATTGAATATAAGCCGATATAATTTCTATTCAGAGACTTGTGTTTGATATCAAATCTTAACTGACACTGTTCTTAAACCTAGCTGAGAAAAGAATAAATCTTTAAATTAAGATTTAGTGAAGTTTTCCAATTAATTAATTTTAATTGGAATTGAATAAAATAAATAGATTTTTGGGTTTATCGTGACAGGTGTTTCAAATAACATTTGTTCTTTAACCCAACTAACAGTGAAGAATACGATTAGGAATTTACAATCATTTAATTAAGATTAATGGAATTTTTCAAAGTAAAGATTTCCAATTTAATATATTAAATTGGAATTGAATGGAATTTGATATGGTAATAATCGAGATGAGCTTCTGTAATGGAAGACCGTTACTATATATGGAATTTTAAAGGTTTTACCGTTATTCCATTTATAGTATGGATTTGATACAAAAATTTATATCGACTATATACTGTTATGATTTCCGTGAAGATTCCATTTTCATGGAAGAGGATTTTTGGTTTATCGTGAATGATGTTTTAATTGACATTAGTACTTTAACTTAGTAAAGACAGGATTTATTTCCTAAATTTGAATAATCATTAAATAATGATTTTTGGATATTAAAACTAAGTGGAGTTTTAATGAATCTTTAATTAGATTGAAATGTTAATGTGGTAATTAAATTTGCCAAATTTGAGAAGTGTTCAAAAAATGGAGTATCACCTGTTTTACTTCATGCGATAGTTAAATCTTTAATTAGATTTGAACGTGTAATGGTAATTGAATTTACCGAAAACACAGTGGTGTTAGATATGGAGTATTACCGGTTTTGCTCCATGGGATGGGATAAAAAATGAATGATTACTTCGGTAAGGCGTTAATCTCGACTAGTTTGATAAACCTTAATTTGGTTTAAATTGTGAAAAAGATACTATAAAATCTTTTGAAATGATTTACAAAGAAATGGATTAAACAATGTATTTAAAAGTGATAATCTTTGATAAGATTAATGAGAACCTTTCCACAATAAAGAAATACGAATAAAAAGAATATTCTGGATTGGAATGAGGCGTATGATGTGTTCTTATAGCACTTGATTATAAGATACGCTAGTTATTCGGAAAGACTGGGTTTAACCCATTCTGAATAATTAATACGACGACTAATAATCGAAGAGAATGATGACGGTGCAAGACCGACGATCTTCACATCCAATGGAAGGGTTGCTACTAATGCCCATGATTGGAGTAGCTACCTTGGAGGGGCTACATTGGTAGCCGTCTGGTCGTATTTGTTGATTGTTCGGATATGCGAGGGCCTCTCTCCTGTATTGGACACACGGGATGAGGAATAAGGTGCCTCCGGTTTCGTTCAGACCTAGAGCGGACTTGCAAATGGATGGTGTGTCTGACATTGTACTCTATTATGTTGTATTCATAGATCTCTGCTAAATATATATCTATTTGGTGGCGGAAAATTTATTCTCTTGCTTAACACCCTTCTCTAAGACGTACGAGCTTAGAGGTTATATATTGGTAGAAATCAATGGTATGACATGGATTGATAGTGTGGCATGCTGAGATGCAGTGATCCAAACTTCTCTTGAAAAGAAAAGTTTGGTGGATGATGATCAAAGCATAGATTTAATTAGCATAGATTTGTGTAGCGTTAATTCGCGAGCCTCACACCCAGATATGGTGGTGAACTGATGGTCAAGTCAGTATGCTTTTGAGATGAGGATAGACACACTTAGAGGTGTCATGGATTCGGTCGACCGAGATGAGTTAAGAGTGGTCGCTTCACTCTCAGAGGGATAGGGCACACCCCTCGATTCCCATAGGGATAGAGTAAGCGGTGTTTTCTCTAGCTGGGACGTAAGCTGCAGGGATACTTGATTTCCCAAAAGGTCGGACGTGCATTACGGTGTTTTATCTAGCTGGGACGTAAGTCATTGAGTATTGCACTATGCGGTAGATCTTTCGAATCAGGAGCCATCAGTATGGAAATATAAACTTCCAATACAACATTTTTCAGTTTTAATTGTAAACCCATGTATGGCGACATAATATATGGTACCTATGCCGCCTATGATTGATACATTTATGTTTAAAGGTTATTTTTTCACTTATCATAATAATAAAAGATAAATTTCGCGTACCACACATATTTGGCCATTATTAGGTAAAAATCTATCCTCCGGCTTGTGTTGCATTGTGTGATGGGACCTGAGTCTTATAATGGCTTCATTTTCTTTTATTTAGCATGGCGTTGTTTGTTTATGGTATTCATGGGGGATAAACCCATTCCGTGTTATACATCGTTTACCTAACTTTAAAATAAAAGCTACTAAATGTTTTAGTTGTCACACTAGTCCCATGACTGACTCAGAGTTTATTGTTTCTACCTAAACTCTAGGTGCTCATATTTTCCACATAGGCAGCTAGTAGTTTTGCTTTTTGCAGATACTTCTTTTCCTAGTATCCTGAATTACAACTGGAGCTATATTCGGAAAGCTTTGTATCTATGTATGTCATTCAGTTGTGCTAGTTGATGTACTTCCTCTACATATTATATTTATACATTTTATTTCTGCTACTATGTATTTTAATTCCTTGATATTTTTCTGTATAATATTTATTCATACTGTGATATATTCTTGTACTCTGATGTAAATTGTTGTAATAGCAATGAAATGTTCTATTGTTTGTGTTCTAATGCGTCGTGTTCTCAATTCAATCTGGTGTTTCCTATAAGGGCGGTCTCAGTTTGGTATCAGAGCTTTGGTTTACGAAGCTAGAGAACAAGACACATTAGAACCGAATGAAAGAATTCATCGGAGATAGGATTAGTAATATCCTATGAGAATAATTTGTTAGAGATAGGATCGGTAATATTCTAGAATTAGTTTGAAGAGTGTTATTTTTAAAAATCAAATTAGATTTTGAAAATTTTATATCTTATTATTCGTATTTGAATATTTATTTTATATTGAATTTGGACTATTGAGTATATGAAGATTTTGAATATACGTGTATTCGAAGTCTCAAATATACTGGATAGATATAGAATCACACCCTAGTTGCCCAGAGATGATTCTGATGATGTGGCCACATCATCAGCATCTGCATTCGAGTTTCAAAAGTGGGATATCTATATATTTCCAATTGACTGGTGTGAGAACCGAAACTTGATATGGTTTATTGTTTGTGATTTGCACTGAAAATATGATTTTGACTATACATAGAAGTTATACGGTTGAAAAGCTAATCAACTAATCAATCGCTGATTGTGATGTTTGATTAATAGTTTGACTAATTGAAATATTGGAACAATAAAACCAATATGTGAATGAGAGTGTAAATTTAGCCAAATCGAATCGAATATTGAACGAACTTGAAAATTGATTAGAATTGCAAACATATACATGTATATATAATGAACATATCATAGCATGGAAGCTAAGAAGAGGAATAAAATTGTACGCCCGACAAATAGGTACATGTTTACTATATTCATTGGGTTTGATGATATTATGAGACGATTGGCAAACGGCTTGGCTTTTTCTTTTTCTTTTGGATCGATGAGGGCCCTGTGAGGCAAGTTTTGGTTTTACCGATCAACCCGTATAAAGGAGGTTATGGAGAATTTTTTCAAAAATTTAGGGTGTTAACCAAATTTTTGAGAAAGTGGAAAACTCTTATAAACTGAAAAGTTGAAGAATGAAAGTCAGAATGAAAGTTGAGTTTGTTAGTTAAACAACTTTCAGCTCTGTTCCTTTTCGGGGACGAAAAGATTTTAAGTGGGGGAGATTGTAACAACCCGAATTTCAGAACCAATTTAAAATTTTTAATTTAGCTATTTTAATGGATTTTGAATATTTAAATAATTTATTTTAAATAATAACGACTAAAATTTATTTAAATCGAAGTTAGAATGTATAAATTTAAAATGTAATTCAAACGAGCTTGAAATAGCGCGATAGTTTGAAAATTCAATTTTAAAATTACAATTGAATAAACATAATTCAAAATAAATCGGATTTCAGTAAAACAAGAAATATTTGAATCTGTTTAGCTATATCTTTCTAACGAAAGTAAGAAATCGAGATTTCATAATATAAATTGTAAGTTATGTCCAGATTAAAATTTTGAATAGTCGCCATGGATTTATATATATTTTAATATAATATATAGCCCTTAAAAATAGTCATTTTGCAAGCAACCTCCATTTTCGACGAAACCACTTTTATTGGATCCGGAATGTCAAATTATTGTTATGTTTCAAATTTCATAATTTTTGGATTTAATATGTGAGTGCGGTAAATTTATATGTGTTTTGGTAGTTTTAGTTTGAATTGGATCGACCAGAAAATGGCCATTTTTCAAATGGTCTCCAAATTCGACGAGATTAGTTCTGTTAGGACCGTATCATCAAAAAATAGTTAGATTTGTTTTTCTGGAATTTTTGGAGTCAGTATGTGGGCCCGGTAAATTAAAATGTACGGGTTAAATTTAATGTCTATTGATTTATATTTTAATTTTGACAAAAGCTGATTGAAACAATTGAATTGCCTAACGAAACATATTCCATTATGTCCGGAATGAGGGTATTTAGCTGGGGGCTGACAGTCGTTGGGTAACCTTTGGAGTTCGAACGGAAAATAACCAATTAGAGAATTTAATATTAATATTAATATATATAATTAGTCAAAACCCTCTTTTTTTTTATCTTCCACGGTCAACCTTATATTTCGCCCCCTTTTGAAATCGACGCCAGAAATCGTCCAATCTTCCTCCCCTCTGTTCTCCAAATCCATTGCATAATTTTCAACCCTTCTAAAGCGAAAAAGGATCAGCTCAGTGGCCTCTAGAATCTCAATGGTTGAGATCAATTTGAACGTTGTGGTTTGGGAGGATTTAGGGCAAGAAACCGAGATGTATGAAGGGGTTTTGGGGGAGCGGCGGAGCGACGAGCTCGATGCCATGGGTTGCGATGAGAGATGACGTTGGTGGATACCCGGTGGAGGAAGCTGATCGGTCGATAATGGCCTTGGAGTGCGTGCGTCAATGGAGAACGGGGGTGAGGAATGGGTTACGGGAATCGTTGGTGGAAGAAGAGGTAGTGCGGCCTGAAATTAGTCAAGGGTATAATTAAATTACTTAATTAATTAATTTATTATTAAAATGCATAATGTATAAATTGTTGTAACGTATTCATATTAAATCAGAATTCGATGAGGTCGAGTGCGTTGCAATCATAAATTCAAGATCTAGGCCATGGAACATACTAGAATAAAAACAGAGTAGATTTGAAGTTGAGGCAGATTTAAACTCAAACCGTACGAAAATCTTCAAATAAAGAATGACGGAGTGGAACCCAAAGTGAGAACTCTATCTCACTAAATTATATTTTACCATGTTATTGTATTAATGTATAAAAATATATAGAATTGCCAGTGTGGATTTTTATCAGTTTAATCACTATAAATTGTATACGGTACTTGTTAGCTCACCTCCCTCATCCATAGACCATGGACAATTTGATTGACTGTATTGTGTTTTGTTTGTGATATTGGAATGTTTAACATATTAAAAATAATGTTAACATTAATGTGGTAATTGAAATTAAATTATAAATATCCATTTATAATTTAAATAGTAAAATTGGAGTAAATATTCATTTACAAATCAGATGGTTTGTTTATGTACACCCATTTAACTGACATTGATTGGGACGATAATTTTTACACATCGCCCAAATGCACAAATAATAAACAGTATTTGTTAGTTGAAACCCCATACGGCTATTGGCATGATATTTGACATACACTAATCCCAATTGTTTAATTGTATGTCAGTCGATGGGTTGACAGACTGTATGAGCGCTATTTATTTATTTTAATGCTTATACAATTGAAAAATGCACCCTGGATGTAGTATGAATTTTTATTGATTGTTTATCATTATTGTTGTATACATGCGATGCATGAAATCCATATAACTGAAACTATATGGTAATTGATTGAGCCTGGTTCCAATTCAGAATTAACGAATATTTTAAAATAATATTCAGTGAATAATCAAAATGAGATTTTGATGTTCGATTTTTGGTTGGACACGAAAATATTGAAATGTGAAGCAGTGTTAAGTAGTTAAACGCCATTTTAACATGAACGGGATTTTCTATCAATTTTATTCATTTTATAATGAATATCGAAAAGTGATTTCAAAATCTAATATTTTGAAAATGTTATCATTTTAATATTATAATGATATAGAATATTCAGTTTTGATTTAAAATTGAAATAGAAGTTGGAATCGTTTTAAAATGAATTTATAAACGATTTATTAAATACATTTTATAATGGAAATCGATGATATATATATATTATATATATAATGGCCTGAATAGAATGCGTCGCGCAACGACCGTTCGTGAATTTCGACTATTAACTTCAAATGGATATAATGGGAGATCCGACCGTCAGATTCTCCTAAAACCAGAACCATTGGGTTTGTATTGAAAAGGGCTTTTGTGTGGTAATAAGAGATTTGAAATCTAACAATTAGATTTTAGAATATATCCAAATCAGTTTTGGAAAAGATCGATATAAATGCAGTTCGTTGGCTAATATTAGAAACCGACTATAAAGACCTTAATAAAATTATTAAAAATATGGAAAAATTATGTAAATTCATAATAAGGGTTTTGGAAAGATTTTAGATGAAAAATTCCATATTCGAATAGATAAAAATATATGTTTATATAAATGAACTAGTTACTAACTAGAATTTTAATCCAATTATTTTTAATAATAAATTGGATAGAAAATGGGCTTTAAAGTAACCAGAATTTTTCCAACGTATGAATTGGAATGGTTTTGAATGGAAATAATCTTCAGAATATTTCAGTATTGGATTCTGTGATTATACGGATATTGTTAAGGAATTTGGAAGATATATATATCATTATTCCTAATACGATATTTGTTGGTTTTAGAATTTGATATTGAATATAAGCCGATACAATTTCTATTCAGAGACTTTTATTTGCTATAAAATTGGATTTTGGGTTTGTCATGAATGGTGTCTTAAATAACACTGTTCTTAAACCCATTTGAGAAAAGAATAAATCTTTAAATTAAGATTTACTGAAGTTTTCTAATTAATTAATATTTAATTGGAAATGAATAAAGGAATTGGACTTTTGGGTTTATCGTGAACGGAGTTTTAAATAACATTGTTCTTTGACCAAATTAACATTGAAGAATACGATTTGGAATTTATAATCTTTTAATTAAGATTAATGGAATTTTCCATAGTAAAGATTTCCAATTCAATATATTAAATTGGAATTGAATGGAATTCGATTTGGTAATAATCGAGATGAGCTTCTGTAAAGGAAGACCATTACTATATATGGAATTTGAAAGGTTTGTCATTATTTCATTTATAGTATGGATTTGATATGGAAATTTATATCGACTATATACTGTTATGATTTTCGTGAAATTTCCATTTTGATGGAAGAGGATTTTGGGTTTATCGTGAACGATGTTTTAAATGACATTGGTTCTTTAACCCAGTAAAGATAGGTTTTATTTCCTAAATCTGAATAATCATTAAATAATGATTTTTGGAGATTAAAACTGTGTGGAGTTTTAATGAATCTTTAATTAGATTGAAATGTTAATGTGGTAATTAAATTTGCCAAATTTGAGAAGTGTTCGAAAATGGAGTATCACCAGTTTTACTTCATGCGATAGTTAAATCTTTAATTAGATTTGAACGTGTAACGGTAATTGAATTTACCGATAACACAGTGGTGTTAAATATGGAGTACTACCGGTTTTGCTCCATGGGATGAATAGGTTGGGATGGGATAATAAAATGAATGATTACTTCGGCAAGGCATTAATCCCGACTAGTTTGATAAACCTTAATTTGGTTGAAATTGTGAAAAGATACTATAAAATCTTTTGAGATGATTTCCAAAAAAATGGATTAAACGGTGTGTTCATAAGTGATAATCTTTTATAAGATTAATGATAATCTTTCTAGAATAAAGAAATACGAATAAAAAGAATATTCTGGATTGGAATGAGGCGTATGATGTGTTGTTATAGCACTTGATTATAAGATACGGGAGTTATTCAGAAAGACCGGGCTTAACCTATTCTGAATAGTTGATACGAGACTAACAGTCGAAGAGATTGAAGACGGTGCAAGACCGATGATCTTCACATCGAATGGATAGGTTACTACTGATGCCCATGATTGGAGTAGCTACCTTGAAGGGGATACAATGGTAGCCATCCAGACGTATTTGTTGATTGTTCGGATATGCGAGGGCCTCTCTGCTGTATTGGACATATGGTACAAGGAATAGGGTGCCTCCGGTTTCGTTCAGACCCATAATGGACTTGCAAATGGATGGTGTGTCTGACATTGTAACACCCCGAATTTCAGTTAACACTGATATTCACTAATTACAGAATTAATAATCTCAGATGTGAGAATCAGGGGAAACGGGTTACGTCATTGTGTTCGTCTCGGAAAAATACGCGAAATAGAGTCCGAAATTTTGTAAATCGGAGTCCGTATGACCCGGTTAAGGCCCAAAGAAGTTTTCGGGAAATTTGAATTTCGAAACATGCAGAAATGGGGGCTAGGCGGGAAAACTCCCGCCCAGCCAAGTCGACTTGGCTGTCGATAGGGCTGTCGACTTTCCTGTCGGCATGCCTGTCGACTTGGCAGTCGACAGCGCTGTCGACTTGCCCTGTCGGCTGATTCTGGCCTGGGTGCACCTGGTTGAGTTTTGGGCTGGGTTGGAGGGCTTGGGACGAAATCTGACGGACCTAAACTAACCTAGGGTTAATCTAAGGGTCTAAAACACATCCTAATCCTATAAATAAGACCCTAAGCTAGCCCTAAATGATCATAATCCTATCCTCTAACTAAACTATGCCAAAATTTTCTATGATCATGGCCTCCACTCAAAATCCTAGCCTCCATCCTCTTTCTAAACTATTTCTATGAAGGCTTTCATGTTCATACAAGCATTTTTAAGTTGTATGAGTGATCATTAGCTTGCATTCATCATCAAGTTGCAAGCTTTATTTTCAAGGCTAGAGTTTTTGGGTGATTTTTGGCAAGGGTTTGCTTATTGGAGTTTAGTGGTGAGTTTCTATAGCCTTAATAATCAATTGTTAAATTGATTATGATAGGATATGATAAGATATGGCTATATTTGTGGATCAATGTGTTTATGCAAGTGTATGTTGTGTGTTTTGCAAGTTTTATGCTATATGTTATGCAAGTTTAATGCTATGTTTTATGATGCTCATTATGCAAAACACTATGTTGAACATTGATTCATATGTAACATGTTATGCAAGCTATATGTGAGATTATATGCAAGTTCATATGTAACATGTTATGCAAGTTATGTGTTTGGTTATATGCAAGTTATGTGCATGATTATATGCAAGTTCATATGTAACATGTTATGCAAGTTATGTGTTTGGTTATATGCAAGTTATGTGCATGATTATATGCAAGTTCATATGTAACATGTTATGCAAGTTATATGTTTGGTTATATGCAAGTTATGTGCATGATTATATGCACGTTCATATGTAACATGTTATGCAAGTTATGTGTTTGGTTATATGCAAGTTATGTGCATGATTATATGCAAGTTCATATGTAACATGTTATGCAAGTTATGTGTTTGGTTATATGCAAGTTATGTGCATGATTATATGCAAGTTCATATGTAACATGTTATGCAAGTTATGTGTTTGGTTATATGCAAGTTAACATGTGACATGCTATGCAAGTTCACACCTTTGTATGACATAAGGATCATATGCAAGTTACCCCCTTTGTGACATATGTGCTTCATGCAAGTTTGGGTTAAATGCTAGTTGGGTTTAATGTATGCTCATATATGCAAGTTGACACCTTTTAAACCTATGATAAAGTTATATGCTATGTTGGTTAAACCCATGGCATTTGTGATGAATCTTCCCTTTATTATGTCATGTTATGAGAACGAATTACGTGGGGAACGATGGGGTTAATATGCATGTTAATAAAATGGTGTGAAATGGGTATGCTTAAGCATAACATAAAGTGAATGGACATAGTTGGGAATTTACCTATTAAGTTAGGTCTACCCATATTATGGAATTGGGAATTTACCTATTAAGTTAGGTCTACCCATATTATGGAATTGGGAATTTACCTATTGAGTTAGGTCTACCCATATTCTTGAAATTGGTAATTAATTAGGGATAATTAATACAAATTATGGGGGTGATTAATTAGGTGTAATTAATCGACTAAGACACGAGGTTGGACCCTTTTGTAGCATAAGACTGCCCGGAACCGACCGACAAATCCAGCGGCTACAAATGATGGGCCCAATGTGAGAGGTCTTGGTCATAAACTAAATACGTGACAAGTGTAAAGACACGAGGTTAGACTCTGTTATGGTGTAAGGCTGCCCGGAACCAACGGCATATCCAGCTGCCATAAAAGACAGTCTAATGTGAGAGGTCTTTACAAAGGTTACGATCTTAATTAATTAAGAAACACTTAACCAAACTAGCATGTAGTGGGGCATGAGGGGTTAAGTGGGTGCCTTGGGTGGCATGTAGTAACTAGTGGGGGTGCCTTGGGTGGCATGAGGAAACTGGTGGGTTGCCTTGGGTGGCAATAGAAAATACGATTAGAATACTTAACCAAAGTGGAACATGTAATTGGACATGGTTAAAGGGTTAAGTAAGTGCCTTGGGTGGCATGTGGGAATCAAGTAAGTGCCTTGGGTGGCATGTGGAAATCTAGTGGGTGCCTTGAGTGGCAATTAAAATATGATTAAAAGACTTAACCAAAATTTATAACATGTAAGTGGACATGGTTAAAGGGTTAAGTGGGATTCACTAGAAATGACAAGCTTAGGTGGGTAGCTTGTTGGGGCCCATTTCAACCAATATCCCAAACGTATCTTGGTGGGCTCGACCCAAGTCGAGGACGGGACACGCATATTGGGCTTGATTGTAAGAGGCCAAAACGGGTTAGCGGTGGCAACGCAAGTCCAACGGGTTTCATATGCGTGTGTGGACCCGGGCTGGTAAGTAAGACGTTGTTGCATCGTGTAGGTATAAGCCGTGCACCGTTGATATTATCAGGTTGCCACTTTGGGGAATGATACACCCCACTGTGGGGCCAGCACGGGTATCTACGTTAGGGAGCCGATCGCTTGGGGAGTAGTGGGTACACCTAGTGGAGATAGGGGCAGACGGCACCTATGTAGTCAGCTAGGGGTACACGAAACTACTATTAAAAATTACTAAGTACACTTAGTGGGATCAACCTTAAGTAGGAATTACCCTTGGGTGGGTAGAACTGGTGTGGTGCAGTGTAGGAATTACCCTTGGGTGGGTAGATCTGGGGTGGTGCAGTGTAGTAATTATCCTTGGGTGGGTAAATGCGTCTTCTCGGTTATCTTAGTACATCCTGTGTTTAGTTGGCTACTTAGTGTAGTCATTATCCCCAGAGGTACCGTACCTTGTTTATATCATACCCTAATTACTTTAATGATTGTATTGTTAAGGTTATAGGACTCGCTCAGACTTATGTCTGACCCCGTTGTTTTTTTATCCTTTTCCCAACCCTCAGGTTATCAGAGTGGGCCTAGCACTAGTGGGCTTTGATCAGACTGCTTTATCTATCTTTTGGAGCTTGGACCATGGATGTAAAGCTCAGTTTATCTTTTCTATTATGGCTATTAAGTTATGTAGTGGGATTATGTACTTTTGTTTTATCAGGATGGATATTATGTACTTGACTCTTGTTTATGGTTTTGGTGTAACCAAACATGTTTTACTTTCCGCTGCAATGAAATGATGTTTTAAATTCTCAAGTATTACTTATATCTGTCTTGTTGTAATTTTTCTGTTCTATATTCACTTGAAATACTCCACCGATGTTATGGCATTCCCTTAGTGAGTGACCGTAGCGGGTGTGGGGTGTTACACGTGGTATCAGAGCTTAAGGTTACCAGAACAGATAATTTTTTTAGAAAAACTATTTTCTAAGAATATTTTTGAAAGGAGTATTTTCAAAAACATGTCTTTTAAGAGAAAAGTTTTTGAAAGAAAAGCATAATCCCTGATAGCCGTATCTTTATCTTTCGAATTCTCCGTTTTGAATCTCTTCCTCTCTCGTTTTGAGTTTCCCCTCCGTTTATAGATGATCTTTCTAAGATAGATAAGAATGGAAAACCACTTCAAGGGACTTAGACGTTAGTCGGATTAGAAGTTGGTTCAAGAAGGAGGAGGACTGGTAGGTACCTATTGGATAGACGATGGGAGGAAGGCTCAAATAGTTGTTTGGTTAATGAAGGATGAAACCTCATTGGTGGGAGGTTACGAGTGGAGAATGGGAAGAAGAAGGCGAGTAGTTATCCTTTTGGGAGGAATAGGACACCTTATTAGGGTTGTCCAAAGGGGCAAGGGCAAGGTATGGAATCTTCTGGAGGGTAGTTGTATTCCCTCACGGCTAGTGTACCAGATGGGGATAAGACCGTCTAGGTTGGAATTTGGATTTCTTTATTATCCGGTTCGAACTTTATTTGATTCTGACGCATCGAGTTCGTTTATCTCATCGTTGTTAGTTGAGTCACTGCACTTAGACACCAGTTTAGTAGATGATCCCTTAGTTGTTTCAAACCCAATTGGGGGCTCCATGATGTGTTTGGGTTTCAAAGTTTCTATACTTAGCGTTGAGTTTAGATGTGATGCTTCTTGGGCTTCACGGGCTATGGGTTAGTTTTGGGCATGGACTGGTTATCTAGTAACGGTGCCGTTCTTGTTTGTGGAAGGAGAGTTGTTAGGCTTACGACCTGCTTGGGTAACACTCTCGAGATCTCTTGTAATCCCATGGAATCTGTTATGCTAAGTTATCTAGAATCGCTTGACACGTCGGTCTAGAGTTTGCGATCTGTTAGAGTGGTCCGGGAATACTCGGATATGTTTGAGGAGGTGAAGGGTTTACCTCCGGAGCGGGAGATTGACTTCCGAATATATCCGGTAGACAATGCCAAACCAGTATCTTGGCCAGTGTGCCACATGGCTCCTCGTGAGAGGAGGGAACTCCATAAGCAAGTAGGCGATTTGCTTGAGAAGGGGTTTAGAAGACGAAGTATATCGGAGTGGGGTGCTCCAGTAGTTTTTGCCACGAAGGCGGATGGGTCCCTCAGACTTTGTGTAGGCTAAAGAGAACTAAATAAACTCACAAGGAAGAATAGACACCCATTGCCGAGGATTGATGATCTCTTTGATCAGTTGGTTGGCGCCTCAGTGTTATTGTAGTTGGACTTAGCCACGGGGTTTCATCAGTTGAGAGTGGCTGAGGATAGTATAGAGAAGACTACATTTAGGACTCCGGATGGTTTTTATGAGTGGCTGGTGATGCCATTTGGTTTGACGAACGCCCCCGCATACTTTATTGATTTGATGAGAAGGGTGTTCAGGGAGTACCTAAATAAGTTCGTGATGGTCTTTGTAAATGACATCTTGGTCTTTTCTAGGAGAAAAATAAGTTTTCATATGTGCTCAATAGGTTGAGCAAAGCCAGTTATGGGATAAACGGTGGTTTTGGAGCGAGACTGGCGAGGACATCCAGAGTTGGACAAGGGCTTAATTATTTAGCCATTTTTACTAGTATCATCTCACGTAGGTCGTCTGAATTCGAAGGAGGTATCCCTTAGGTGTTTGTCTGATATTGGTTTAGGCCTTTGGGGCTTGCATTTGGGGGATGTCGAGTTCGACTAGGGTGGTCTGCGTGAGAGATGGACAGTTGTTATGATTTTGGATGGGGTAATATCCTGGTTTTCTCTAAAAGTGGAGAAGAGCATGCCCTACATCTTAGGGAAGTGTTGGAGACTCTTCGAGCGCATAGTCTTAGGACAGCAAAAGTGGATGGGATTCTTAGCATCCTATGAGTTTGAGATAGCGTATACCCATGGCGAGGGTAACGTGGTGGCAGACGCCTTAAGCAGAAAAAGGCTGTCTTTGAGTCCATTATTCGTGGAATGGCGAAGCTTGGAGTTTATTTCTATGTTTGACTTTAGACCTTCCGTTGACTTTGTACCCGGTTTGCTAGCCTCCTTGGGGGTTAGGCCTACTCTTTTGGGACGGATTGGCGAGGCACAGCGAGACGACCCACAGTTGGTTGAGTTAGTAGAGAAGCTCATAAGGAGGGGAGTCGTCCAGCCATTTGAGTAGGTACACCCTAGATGGTAAGGGGTGGTTGCGGAGAGACGGTATACTTTTTGTACCGCAAGACGAGGGTTTGAGGAAGGCTATACTTGATGATGCACATCGGTCGAAGATGACCATTCATCCCGGTGGGGACAAGATGTACCAAGACATGAAGCGAGTTTTCTTTTGGGCCGGTATGAAGAAAGATGTGGCTGAGTATGTCGCTAGATGCTTGGTGTGCTAGCAAGTGAAAGCGGAGCAGAAGAAACCCGGTGGGTTGCTTCACCCATTGGAGGTTCCGCTATGGAAGTGGGATAGTGTCTAGATGGATTTCGTCAATGGATTACCAAGATCGAGGAAGGGTAATACGGGAATTTGGGTTGGGGTAGACAAACTTACTAAGAGTGCCCATTTTATACCCGTGAAGAGTAAGAGGACTGCTCAATGGCTAGCTTCAATCTACATTCGAGAGATTGTTAGATTGCATGGTGTACCTTCCAGTATAGTGAGCGATCGAGATCCTATCTTCACTAGAGAGTTTTGGAAGAGTTTGCAAGAGGCGGTAGGGACTCGGTTGTGTTTGAGTACCGCATATCATCCTCAGACGGACGGCCAGACCGAGAGGGTGAATCGTATTTTAGAAGACCTTTTGAGGCTTTGTATCTTGGATTTTGGAGGTACATGGGAAGAGCATCTTCCATTGGTGGAGTTCGCATATAATAACAGCTTTCAGTCTAGTATTGGCATGGCTCCTTTCGAAGCTCTTTATGGAAGGCCTTGTCGATCACCTACATGTTGGTGGGAATCTACGGATAAGATCTTGCTTGGGCCCGATATGGTTAGGAAGACTTCGGAAAAGATTGATTTGATTCGAAGAAGGATGAAAGCGGCGCAAGACAGACAGAAATCTTATGCGGACAAGAGGAGAACAGAGCTTGAGTTTGATGTTGGGGACATGGTCTTTGTCAAAGTATCTCCGTTACGGAATGTGGTTCGCTTTGGATTTGTTGGGAAGTTAGCACCAAGATTTGTTGGACCGTTTCCTATTAAGGAAAGGATTGGACAGATGGCCTATAGAGTGGAGTTGCCCGACAGACATAGTGGTGTACATGATGTATCTCATGTATTACATTTGAGGAAGTGCCTACATGAGACCGCTGAGGTGGTAGAGCCGGGCTTGCTTAAAGAAGTAGAGATAGAGCGTGATGAGACGATTCGACGAGCTCCTACTTGCATCCTTGGGTCAGAGACTA
This sequence comes from Allium sativum, assembly GCA_030737875.1. NCBI lineage: Eukaryota > Viridiplantae > Streptophyta > Magnoliopsida > Asparagales > Amaryllidaceae > Allium > Allium sativum. The sequence goes on along the minus strand of CM060927.1, from coordinate 56,988,727 downwards.
GGAAGTTGAGGAATCGAGAGGTTCAACTAGTCAAAGTGCAATAGGGAGAAGATGAGAGCAACGCTACTTTAGAGACGGAAGAGAAGATGCGTTCATTATACCCATTCCTTTTTAGGATATGCCTTTTAATTTCTCCTTTATCGTTTGACTAGTACTTATCTTATCTGTAGTATGTCCTCTCGTTAGTACCTTTGACCTTTAGATAGGGTAAACCTATGGTTGAAACATGTGTTTGAGACATGTTATGATTGATGGATGCATGTGGATGCAAGTGTTTGCTAGTGGTTGCTCGTGGATGCATATACACACACTCTAGACACTAGATCGGCTCAATCACTTCATATTGCATATTGCATATAATTGTGTGTAGGTAGCTATATTTATGGATGTATAATGGTTGTGTTATCATATGGATGATGCATTTTGGTGAATGATTGTGCACTCATGTAGATATAGTATGTGTCGATAGGGTTCTTTCGCATACATATTGGATGCATGGCACTATCACGGTTTGCATATGTTCATACATTAGATAGGGAACATATACACACACTTTTTGCATATGCTCATACATCAGTAGAAATTGTTTTAAGGACAATGGATGCCCGTGTTTGATGGATTGAGTAGATGGTTGTTTGGATGGTAGGATATGCATTCTCCTTAACTTGGAGATTTCGGGGACGAAATCCTTTAAGGAGGGGAGAATGTAACACCCCGAATTTCAGTTAACACTGATATTCACTAATTACAGAATTAATAATCTCAGATGTGAGAATCAGGGGAAACGGGTTACGTCATTGTGTTCGTCTCGGAAAAATACGCGAAATAGAGTCCGAAATTTTGTAAATCGGAGTCCGTATGACCCGGTTAAGGCCCAAAGAAGTTTTCGGGAAATTTGAATTTCGAAACATGCAGAAATGGGGGCCAGGCGGGAAAACTCCCGCCCAGCCAAGTCGACTTGGCTGTCGACAGGGCTGTCGACTTGCCCTGTCGGCTGATTCTGGCCTGGGTGCACCTGGTTGAGTTTTGGGCTGGGTTGGAGGGCTTGGGACGAAATCTGACGGACCTAAACTAACCTAGGGTTAATCTAAGGGTCTAAAACACATCCTAATCCTATAAATAAGACCCTAAGCTAGCCCTAAATGATCATAATCCTATCCTCTAACTAAACTATGCCAAAATTTTGTATGATCATGGCCTCCACTCAAAATCCTAGCCTCCATCCTCTTTCTAAACTATTTCTATGAAGGCTTTCATGTTCATACAAGCATTTTTAAGTTGTATGAGTGATCATTAGCTTGCATTCATCATCAAGTTGCAAGCTTTATTTTCAAGGCTAGAGTTTTTGAGTGATTTTTGGCAAGGATTTGCTTATTGGAGTTTAGTGGTGAGTTTCTATAGCCTTAATAATCAATTGTTAAATTGATTATGATAGGATATGATAAGATATGGCTATGTTTGTGGATCAATGTGTTTATGCAAGTGTATGTTGTGTGTTTTGCAAGTTTTATGCTATATGTTATGCAAGTTTAATGCTATGTTTTATGATGCTCATTATGCAAAACACTATGTTGAAAATTGATTCATATGTAACATGTTATGCAAGCTATATGTGAGATTATATGCAAGTTCATATGTAACATGTTATGCAAGTTATGTGTTTGGTTATATGCAAGTTATGTGCATGATTATATGCAAGTTCATATGTAACATGTTATGCAAGTTATGTGTTTGGTTATATGCAAGTTATGTGCATGATTATATGCAAGTTCATATGTAACATGTTATGCAAGTTATGTGTTTGGTTGTATGCAAGTTATGTGCATGATTATATGCAAGTTCATATGTAACATGTTATGCAAGTTATGTGTTTGGTTATGTGCAAGTTATGTGCATGATTATATGCAAGTTCATATGTAACATGTTATGCAAGTTATGTGTTTGGTTATATGCAAGTTATGTGCATGATTATATGCAAGTTCATATGTAACATGTTATGCAAGTTATGTGTTTGGTTATATGCAAGTTAACATGTGACATGCTATGCAAGTTCACACCTTTGTATGACATAAGGATCATATGCAAGTTACCCCCTTTGTGACATATGTGCTTCATGCAAGTTTGGGTTAAATGCTAGTTGGGTTTAATGTATGCTCATATATGCAAGTTGACACCTTTTAAACCCATGATAAAGTTATATGCTATGTTGGTTAAACCCATGGCATTTGTGATGAATCTTCCCTTTATTATGTCATGTTATGAGAACGAATTACGTGGGGAACGATGGGGTTAATATGCATGTTAATAAAATGGTGTGAAATGGGTATGCTTAAGCATAACATAAAGTGAATGGACATAGTTGGGAATTTACCTATTAAGTTAGGTCTACCCATATTATGCAATTAGGAATTTACCTATTAAGTTAGGTCTACCCATATTATGGAATTGGGAATTTACCTATTGAGTTAGGTCTACCCATATTCTTGAAATTGGTAATTAATTAGGGATAATTAATACAAATTATGGGGGTGATTAATTAGGTGTAATTAATCGACTAAGACACGAGGTTGGACCCTTTTGTAGCATAAGACTGCTCGGAACCGACCGACAAATCCAGCGGCTACAAATGATGGGCCCAATGTGAGAGGTCTTGGTCATAAACTAAATACGTGACAAGTGTAAAGACACGAGGTTAGACTCTGTTATGGTGTAAGGCTGCCCGGAACCAACCGGCATATCCAGCTGCCATAAAAGACAGTCTAATGTGAGAGGTCTTTACAAAGGTTACGATCTTAATTAATTAAGAAACACTTAACCAAATTAGCATGTAGTGGGGCATGAGGGGTTAAGTGGGTGCCTTGGGTGGCATGTAGTAACTAGTGGGGGTGCCTTGGGTGGCATGAGGAAACTAGTGGGTTGCCTTGGGTGGCAATAGAAAATACGATTAGAATACTTAACCAAAGTTTAACATGTAATTGGACATGGTTAAAGGGTTAAGTAAGTGCCTTGGGTGGCATGTGGGAATCAAGTAAGTGCCTTGGGTGGCATGTGGAAATCTAGTGGGTGCCTTGAGTGGCAATTAAAATATGATTAAAAGACTTAACCAAAATTTATAACATGTAAGTGGACATGGTTAAAGGGTTAAGTGGGATTCACTAGAAATGACAAGCTTAGGTGGGTAGCTTGTGGGGGCCCATTTCAACCAATATCCCAAACGTATCTTGGTGGGCTTGACCCAAGTCGAGGACGGGACACGCATATTGGGCTTGACTGTAAGAGGCCAAAACGGGTTAGCGGTGGCAACGCAAGTCCAACGGGTTTAATATGCGTGTGTGGACCCGGGCTGGTAAGTAAGACGTTGTTGCATCGTGTAGGTATAAGCCGTGCACCGTTGATATTATCAGGTTGCCACTTTGGGGAATGATACACCCCACTGTGGGGCCAGCACGGGTATCTACGTTAGGGAGCCGATCGCTTGGGGAGTAGTGGGTACACCTAGTGGAGATAGGGGCAGACGGCACCTATGTAGTCAGCTAGGGGTACACGAAACTACTATTAAAAATTACTAAGTACACTTAGTGGGATCAACCTTAAGTAGTAATTACCCTTGGGTGGGTAGAACTGGTGTGGTGCAGTGTAGGAATTACCCTTGGGTGGGTAGATCTGGGGTGGTGCAGTGTAGTAATTATCCTTGGGTGGGTAAATGCGTCTTCTCGGTTATCTTAGTACATCCTGTGTTTAGTTGGCTACTTAGTGTAGTCATTATCCCCAGAGGTACCGTACCTTGTTTATATCATACCCTAATTACTTTAATGATTGTATTGTTAAGGTTATAGGACTCGCTCAGACTTATGTCTGACCCCGTTGTTTTTTTATCTTTTTCCCAACCCTCAGGTTATCAGAGTGGGCCTAGCACTAGTGGGCTTTGATCAGACTGCTTTATCTATCTTTTGGAGCTTGGACCGTGGATGTAAAGCTCAGTTTATCTTTTCTATTATGGCTATTAAGTTATGTAGTGGGATTATGTACTTTTGTTTTATCAGGATGGATATTATGTACTTGACTCCTGTTTATGGTTTTGGTGTAACCAAACATGTTTTACTTTCCGCTGCAATGAAATGATGTTTTAAATTCTCAAGTATTACTTATATCTGTCTTGTTGTAATTTTTCTGTTCTATATTCACTTAAAATACTCCACCGATGTTATGGCATTCCCTTAGTGAGTGACCGTAGCGGGTGTGGGGTGTTACAGACATTGTATTCCATTATGTTGTATTCGTTGATATCTACTAAATATGTATATGTTTGGTGGCGGAGAATTTATTCTCTTGCTTAACACCCTTCTCTGAGACGTACGAGCTTAGAGGTTATATATTGGTAGAAATCAATGGTATGACATGGATTGATAGTGTGGCATGCTGAGATGCAGTGATCCAAACTTTTGTTGAAATCAAAGTTTGGTGGATGATGATCAAAGCACTGCTTTGTGTAGCGTTAATTCGCGAGCCTCACACCCCGGTATGGTGGTGAACTGATGGTCAGGTCAGTATGCTTTTGAGATGAGGATAGACACCCTTAGAGGTGTCATGGATTCGGTCGACCGAGATGAATTAAGTGTGGTCGCTTCACTCTCAGAGGGATAGGGCACACCCCTCGATTCCCATAGGGATAGAGTAAGCGGTGTTTTCTCTAGCTGGGACGTAAGCCGCAGTGATACTTGATTTCCCAAAAGGGCGGATGCACATTACGGTGTTTTCTCTAGCTGGGGCGTAAGCCGTTGAGTATTGTACTCTAGGATAAATCTTTCGAATCAGGAGCCATCAGTATGGAAATCCAAACTTCCAATACAACATTTTTCGGTTTTAATTGTAAACCTATGTATGGCGACATAATATATGGTACCTATGCCGCCTATAGTTGATACATTTATGTTTGAAGTTAATTTCTTTACTTAATAAAAGATAAATTTCGCATACCAAGCATATTTGGCCAATATAAGGTTAAACTCTGTGACGAACAGGAATTTCGCTCGGTCCGAACCAGTCGCTAAACCGATCCAGGCCGTTCGAAACGCCCTATCGTTGAGAACAGGACAAAACAGAACGCATACAGAAGAACATTTCAATGTATATTACAACAATGCATCAGATTACAAGAATATACAGAGTATAAATGAATATTACACAGAAATATCAGAGATTTAAGTTACATTTAAATACATAGCAGCGGAAAATAATACAAAGCACAACTAGAAGAGATATACGGATACAAAGCTTTCCGGATATCGTTCCAGCTGTAAACCAGGATCCTGTGAATATAAATCTGCAAAACCAAAACTACTAGCTGCCCGTGTCGAAAATAAGGGCACCCAGAGTTTAGGTTAAAACAATAAACTCCAGGTCAGTCATGTGACTGGTGTGAGAACTAAAACAGTTATTAATCTTTATTTTAAATCATTAGGTAAATCAAGGGACCACGCCGTATAACACGGAACGGGTTTCCTCCCAAGAATACCAGTGCATAAAACAACAGCGCAATGCTAAATAAAGAAGAATGAAGCTGTTATAAGACCCAGGTCCCATCACACAATGCAACGCAGTCGAGGATAGGGTTTTCCCTTATAACAGCCAAAGAATGCTTGATACGTTTAAAACAAATCAATTGATACTATTATAAGTGTATAGTGTATAAAACAACTTCACATCATAAGTATCAATCATAGGCGGCATGAATGCCCCATACCACTATGTCGCCATATATAGGTTATACAATCAAAATCGCAAAGTCACGTATTTGGAAATTGGATTTCCGTCTATGAACCGAGGCAAAAGATAGTCCTCAACCGATTCGAGACGCTCTAGCCCGTGTCTCAGGCACAGCCGCAACCGTACCTTGGATCGTCAGGGCCGGTCCACACGAAGTGGATTATAATGCCTGAACAATACGTTTCTCCGCCCTTTGGGGGCGTAAATGAGCCAACTACGTGACTCCATCGGTTCGAGAACGACCGATCAATCCGAGGCGCCTCGCAACAGCAACAACCACAACAGCAACAACCACATAAGTGTTATTTAAAACGGGAGACGGACGTCAGGGGGGACATGCGTTTTCTTTCTAGCTAGAAGTGGCGTCAGTGGTTTTACACGCCCTGACGAGTTTGACTTATGTGGTTGTTGCTGTTGCGAGGCGCCTCGGATTGATCGGTCGTTCTCGAACCGATGGAGTCACGTAGTTGGCTCATTTACGCCCCAAAGGGCGGAGAAACGTATTGTTCAGGCATTATAATCCACTTCGTGTGGACCGGCCCTGACGATCCAAGGTACGGTTGCGGCTGTGCCTGAGACACGGGCTAGAGCGTCTCGAATCGGTTGAGGACTATCTTTTGCCTCGGTTCATAGACGGAAATCCAATTTCCAAATACGTGACTTTGCGATTTTGATTGTATAACCTATATATGGCGACATAGTGGTATGGGGCATTCATGCCGCCTATGATTGATACTTATGATGTGAAGTTGTTTTATACACTATACACTTATAATAGTATCAATTGATTTGTTTTAAACGTATCAAGCATTCTTTGGCTGTTATAAGGGAAAACCCTATCCTCGACTGCGTTGCATTGTGTGATGGGACCTGGGTCTTATAACAGCTTCATTCTTCTTTATTTAGCATTGCGCTGTTGTTTTATGCACTGGTATTCTTGGGAGGAAACCCGTTCCGTGTTATACGGCGTGGTCCCTTGATTTACCTAATGATTTAAAATAAAGATTAATAACTGTTTTAGTTCTCACACCAGTCACATGACTGACCTGGAGTTTATTGTTTTAACCTAAACTCTGGGTGCCCTTATTTTCGACACGGGCAGCTAGTAGTTTTGGTTTTGCAGATTTATATTCACAGGATCCTGGTTTACAGCTGGAACGATATCCGGAAAGCTTTGTATCCGTATATCTCTTCTAGTTGTGCTTTGTATTATTTTCCGCTGCTATGTATTTAAATGTAACTTAAATCTCTGATATTTCTGTGTAATATTCATTTATACTCTGTATATTCTTGTAATCTGATGCATTGTTGTAATATACATTGAAATGTTCTTCTGTATGCGTTCTGTTTTGTCCTGTTCTCAACGATAGGGCGTTTCGAACGGCCTGGATCGGTTTAGCGACTGGTTCGGACCGAGCGAAATTCCTGTTCGTCACAGTTGGTATCAGAGCTTTGGTTTACAAAGCAGAGAACAAGGCACGTTAGAACCATACGAAAGAATTCATCAGATATTGGGTTAGTAAAATCCAATGAGAATGACTCGTTAGAGATAGGATCAGTAGTATCCTAGAACGAGTGTGAAGAGTATATTTGTAAAATGAAAACAATTTTGTTTTGAAAATTTAAAATCAATTATTCGTATTTGATTATCAATTTATATTGATGTGGACAATCCAGTATATATAGATTTTGCGTATACGTCTGATCCGCGTGTATTCAAAATTTTAATATACTGGATAGATATAGATTCACACTCTAGTCGCCCGAAGGTGATTCTGATGATTGTAGCTACATCATCAGAATTAATGTTCGAGTGTTGAAGGTGTGATTTTCTATATATTTCCATTAGGCTGGTGTGAGAACCAAAACTTATATAGTTAGAACACATTGTTGTGAATTGGCATCAAAAACATGATTTTTTGTATATGTATCAAAATTATGAATTTGAAACTCTAATTCACTAATTGATTGATGTATGTGTTGTTTGTTTATTTGTTTGCTAATTTTTAGCCAATTAGCCTAATTGAATCACATATTGAATTATATTGAAAATTGGTCGCATTTGCTTGTATATACATATACTTATATTGAACAGGTCATAGCAAGGAGGCTAGAGCCAGAGAATAAAATTTGTTTGCCCGACAAATAGGTACATGTTTACTACATAATTTCCTGTTTTGTTTGGGTGATGATGATTTTGTGAGCCTATTGGCTAGCCGCTTGGCTTTTTCTTTTTCTTTTTGAGATCTGAAGGACCGGGGAAGCTATTTGAAATTCCCCGATGCTCCCGGTGCAGGGGAGGTTATGGCGAAATTTTTCGAAAATTTAGGGAGTTAGCCAAATTTTTGAAATTTGAGAAATTCTCAGAAACTGAAAAGTTGGAGAATGGAGGTCTGATCGAACGTAGAGTTGATTAATCAAACCACTTTTGACTTTGTTCCTTTTCGGGGACGAAAAGTTTTAAGTGGGGGAGATTGTAACAACCCGTAAAATGCGAGCCAGTTTGAAATTTTTATTTTGGCAATTTTAGCGAATTTTGATTATTTAAAATGGATTATTTTAAATAATATCGACGTGAAATTTATTTTGAATATAATTCGAACGTATATATTTATACGCGTCGTCGTTAGAATATAAATATTTATATAATTATAAATAGAATTGAAAATGGCGCGGTAGTTCGAAAATTCGATTTCTAATTTCAAATGAATATACAGAATTCAATATAAGTCAGAATTGAACGAAACAAGAAATATTTGAATCTGTATAACTATATCTTTGTAACGAAGTTAACAAACTGAGATTTCATCTTAGGAATGATAAGATATGTCCAGTTTAAAATTCTGAATAGTCGCTATGGAATTCAGGCCCTTAAAAATAGTCATTTTGCAAACGGTCTCAGAATTCGACGAAACTAGTTTTGTTAGGACCGTATCGTCAATACGAAGCTAGAAAATATTTTTCTGCAATTTATAGAGTTATTATGTGACCCCGGTAATTTGAAATGTACGTTTAAAATTCGGTATAATGATTTAAATGTAAATTCAACGGAAACTGATTCAAATGATCGAACCAGCCTGCGATACATATCCCATTATGTTCGGAATGGGGGTGAAACGCTAGGGACGTCAGTCGGTGGGTCTCGTTTCGAGTTCGAACTAGAAAGTTGCTTTAATGAATAAATTAAATAAAATATAAATAATATAACATCTCTCTCACCCCTTTTCTCTCTCCTCGTTGGTCAACCCCCCCCCCCCCGTTCGATTTTCTTTCAAAACCGATTTCAGAATTAAAAAAAAAAACCCTAATGGGCACGAACCCGTCGCCTCTTCTCCAGCGACGCCAACGTCGCGCCGCCCTCAGGCACCGCACTCCCCTCCCCGCCAATCGCACCCTCCTCTTCAAAACGTATCCGAAAACCCCAGTCCCCAAATCCACGACCCCTAAATCAGCCGCCGACCACTTGCGAGCACCCCACCATACCACCGACGATCTCCAGAAACTCTCCGCCCCCCCCCCCCTTCTTCAAATAAAGACTGTAAGTCTTTAATTATATGTTATTTAGGGATTTTATTTTCTTTTTAGATTTTTATATATATAACATAAAAGTAAAAAATCTGATTTTTAAATGAAAAGCTTTGTTTTAAAAACTGAATGTTTATATGTAAATACCATAGAAATAATGTTGTTTTAAAATTGGTTTTTTTTTTATGATTAAAAGAGCATGAATGTTATTTTCAGTTTTAACTTTTTAATAGATTTTTTTTCTTATGAGCTAGAAGTTATGATTATTAAAAAAAATATAAATCATATATAAAAGCAGTTTTTATTGAATAGCAAAATGAAAATTCGATTTTTATATATTGAATGGCAAAATAAAAATATAGTTTTTATTTATTGAACTTCGAACTAAAAATTCGATTTTTATATATTGAATGGCAAAATAAAATTATAGTTTTTATTTATTGAACTTCGAACTAAAAATTCGATTTTTATATATTGAATGGCAAAATAAAAATATAGTTTTTATTTATTGAACTTCGAACTAAAAATTCGATTTTTATATATTGAATGGCAAAATAAAAATATAGTTTTTATTTATTGAACTTCGAACTAAAAATTCGATTTTTATATATTGAATAGCAAAATAAAAATATAGTTTTTATTTATTGAACTTCGAACTAAAAATTCGATTTTTATATATTGAATAGCAAAATAAAAATATAGTTTTTATTTATTGAACTTCAAACTAAAAAATTCGATTTTTATATATTGAATAGCAAAATAAAAATATGATTTTTATATATTGAACTTTGAAATAAAAATTCGATTTTTATTTATGGAACTTTGAAGTAAAAACTCGATTTTTACATATGTAGTGGCTACGGGCAATGAAGATGACGAAGATGCGATAGCGATGAAGTTTTCTATTAATGAAGAGCCGTGGAGCTAGGATAGCTATATGTGAGAATTTCTCACCTTTCAATTTCTTTTCTAGTTATATATATATACTAGGATGCAGACGGTGCTTAGTAGCACCCGACACAATCGTCCACAGACCATGGACTTGTTCGTTTGGTTGCATAGATTAGTTGAATTATTTGTTTGAATTGAATTGTTTGGTGAGATGAAATTGATTTGATTGATGTGTGAATGGCGTGGGCCTTCATTAGACCGGGGATAAGGCTAGGCCTTGTCCCGTTTCTAGTATCGTGCCGTTATGCCGTCGAAATTTTCTAAAATATGTTAGAAAATTAAAAATATCATTTTATAGAATAAATGAATTGAATAGAAATTCATAGATTGAAATAAAATGTTTTATCGTTAAAAATATAATTTTTAACGTGAAGTGAATAAAATAAAATATTCATTTATAAACCGGACGGTTTGTTTATGTACACCTATTTGAATGACATTGATTGGGACGATAAATTTTACACATCGCCCAACAGCACAAATAAAATAGGTGTTTGATTGTTTGAAACCCCACACGGGTGTTGGGATGAAATTTGAAGTTCACTCATCCTGATTGATTAAATATGTCGATCGATTGATTGACATGCTGTTGTAAGCGTTAGATATCTATATTTGATGCTTATACAGTGTAGTGCACTTTGGTTGATGGTTGATTATTTTCAATGTTATTATATACATGTGTTGTATGAAAATCCATATAATTAACTTTATATGGTAATTGATTGGGCCTCATTTCAATTTGAAAAATAAAGAATATTATAAAATAAAAGTTCATTTGTTGACAATACTCACCCATTGAGATTGGTCATGTGTTGAACGAAATATTTTGATAATAACAACTATTTTGAAAATAGAAATTTATGAAGCCGTGTTGATTAGATTGACGCCATTTTGACGTGAACGATATTTATATCGATTTTATCGATTTCGAAATGAAATGAATTGAAAACGATTTCGAAATGAAATGAATTGAAAACGATTTCGAAATGAAATGAATTGAAAACGATTTCGAAATGAAATGAATTGAAAACGATTTCGAAATGAAATGAATTGAAAACGATTTCGAAATGAAATGAATTGAAAACGATTTCGAAATGAAACGAATTGAAAACGATTTCGAAATGAAACGAATTGAAAACGATTGAAAACGATTTCGAAATGAAATGAATTGAAAACGATTTCGAAATGAAATGAATTGAAAACGATTTCGAAATGAAATGAATTGAAAACGATTTCGAAATGAAATGAATTGAAAACGATTTCGAAATGAATTGAATTGAAAACGAATTCAAATTGAATCGAAAGTGAATTGAAATGAATTCAAATTGAATTGAAATTTGAATTGAATAGAAACGAATTTATAAAGAAGAATTCAATTTTGATTTGAATTGAAATGGAAGTTGAAATTGCTTTTGAAATGAAATTAAAACGATTTATAAAATTCGTTTTAAATAGAAATCGACGAAATATATATTATATATATTATATATAATATAATGGCCTGAATAGAACGCGCCGCGCCGCGGCAGTTCGCGAATTTCGACCATTTATTTCAAACGGACATTACGGGAGATCCGACCGTCGGATTCTCCTAAAACCGGAACCGTTGGGTTCGTATCGAACTCTATCCTCGGGCTTGCGTTGCATTGTGATATGGGAACTGAGTCTTATAATGGCTTCATTATTTTTATTTTGCATGGCGCTATCTGTTTATGGTATTCATGGGGGGTAAACCTGTTCCGTGTTATACAGTGTGGTCCCGTGATTTACCTCACTTTAAAATAAAAGTTAATAATTGTTTTAGTTCTAGCACCTGTCCCATGACTGACTCCGAGTTTATTGTTTCTACTAAACTCTGGGTGCCCATATTTTCCACACAGACAGCTAGCAGTTTTGGTTTTTGCAGATACTTCTTTTCCCAGGATCCTTGATTACAGCTGGAGCTATATTCGGAAAGCTCTGTATCCATGTATTTCATTCAGTTGTGCTAGTTGATGTACTTCCGCTACGCATTATATTTATACATTTTATTTTTGTTGCTATGTATTTTAAATCTCTGATATTTTTCTATGTAATATTTAATAATACTCTGATATATTCTTGTACTCTGATGTAAATTGTTGTAATAGCAATGAAATGTTCTATTGTTTGTGTTCTGATGCATCATGTTCTCAATTCAATCGGAGATTTCCTGTTAATGCGAGTTTGGGTCGTCTCAAAATTGGGTCATGCTTTTGCTCAAATCTGGTTTTTCTAATATTGTGTTCAATGGGGTTGTTGGTAAGAAAATTCAATCTAAAAGAGGACCCAGACAAGGTGATCCCTTATCGTCTCTTCTGTTTAACCTCGCTGTAGATGTTTTCACTAAAATTATTAAGAGAGTTGTGAGGTTGGGTGTTTTAGGATTTTTTCGTAATGCGGTTTTTAACAATGAATTATCTATTCTTCAGTTTGCTGATGATACATTATTATTTTCCTCTCACTTTCTCAAGCATGATATAGTCTTGAAGTTTATTCTATATTGTTTTGAGATGCATTCTGGTCTCAGAATCAATTTTGATAAGAGTTCAGTTATGATTCTTAATGACTTTGACAATGTCGAGAATCATGTTGCTGAACTATTTTGCTATGAAATTTCCTTTTGACTATTTGGGTTTTAAAATTAGACCTTCTAAGCTCAACCATGAAGATTGGTTAGTTATTATAGGTAAGATTAATAATAGACTATCTAGTTGGAATAGCAGTTTCTATCAAGAGCCGGTTGATTAATTCTAGTTAGCTCAGTGTTGTCTGCTATTCCTACTTATTGGATGGTTGTTCATCGATTTCCTAAATGGGTTATTGATAAAATTGATAAAATTAGGCGAAATTTTCTCTAGAGTGGAGATAACATTTGTAGAGGTTATAAATGTTTAGTTAACTGGGATGTTTGTTGTAGATCCAAGAAGGATGGGGTCTGGGGATCATTAATTTATATAATTTCAATTCTTCCTTGTTAGTCAAATGATGGTTATGGAGATTTAGGAGCCCAGAAATGACGGCTACTTGGAAGCAAATTGTTTCTGAATTTTATTATTCTGGGGGAAAATTTATTATTGGTTATAGTTATAGTTGGCATAATAGATTATCTTATTTTTGTAATTTTGTTTTGAAATGTTTTGATTTTCTTAATTTAGGTTGTAAGCTGACTGTTCATTCGGGTAATATCACTTATTTTGGCATGATGCTTGGGTCTCTCGAGTTCCCCTTAAAATAGAATTTAGAGAGTTATATGAGAATTGCAGCTTTAAGAATGCTTTGATTATAGATGTTTATAGAGGCAATTTAGATCCCCTGTAGGAATTTACTTTTGATAATATTTTAGAAGGGTTAGTGTTAAGGTAATTTGCCTTACTGAGAGCTAAGTTGGCTATGTTTCATCTGAATGATCATGGTGATAGTATTAATTGGGGTTTGGATAAGAGTCTTTTGTACACTTCTAAATATATGTATAAATTCCTTAGTTTTTCTGGTGTTTCTATGCTTCTATTTAAGTTTCTTTGGAAGTCTAATTCTCCTCCTAAAGTTAAATTTCTTATGTGGTTGATTATTCATAAGAAACTTAATACGGTGGAGCTTTTAAAGAAAAAATATTATTTTTAATGTTAAATGTTGTTTTTGTAGTATTTTGGATGAGAATGTTGATCATCTTTTTTCTCTTGCTCTATTAACAATTATATTTTAAATACGGTTTTAAGAATTTTTTTTGTTTAGTTGTTTAAATTCTTTTAGTAACTATGGTTGTTATTGGAATTGTTGTAGATTTGTTTTTAATTCCAATCAAAGATATGTGTTGGGTTCTTTAGTTACTATTATTAGTTGGTTCATTTGGTTGGAAAGAAATCGGAGATTGATTGATTCTATTTATGTTTCTATTGATAAATTAATCATTAGGATTGTTACCTTCTGTATTGATTGGATGTGTAACCCTCATTATAAGTTTTATAGAGACTCTCAATTTGAGAGATTTTTGATTAAGGTTAGATATAATTTGAGTTTATTTATTAGAAAAAATAGATGTTTTAGTTGTAATAGAATTTGCATTTGTTATTGATTTCTGCTTTGATGGGTTGCATGCTTGCCTTCTTTTTTTTCCTCTTTTTTCTTTTTTCACATATATATGGATATATTTATATATACATAATTATATATATATACTCATATATATGTGTGTGTGATGGTAGCTTATGGCTTGGTTAGTTTCTTTCAGGTTATAGGTTGTTGATTATTGCTGAGGAGCTTTTTGGGCTGCTGTTTTTAGATGGTGGATGATATTTGTTTTGGAGTTTTTCTAGAGTGCATTTTTGGAGAGGTTTTTTGTGTAGCTCTGTTCCCATGTATTTGTTGTATTTACTTTAGTGTGACTAATATTCTGTGTAGAAGTAGATATACTTCACTATCGGGCGGTGGCCTTGCCGGAATTCGATTTTGAAGTATGATGGGTGATGGTTTATTCGGAGCTCATCTATCTACTATCCTATGCATATATATAGTTATATCCTGTGTTTTTTTTTTGTTTACCTTTCTGTCTTATAGACTGATTTTGTAGACTTTATTTTCCTTTATTAATATATGTGTGCTCTCTTCTTTTTAGAAGATCACACATTTTTGCTTTCAAAAAAAATCTAATATTGAAGCCTCCTGCTCCAAGCTCCTCCAGATAAATCTGTAAAATCCTAAACTACTTGACTGCCCGTCCAAATTTGGGCACCCAAGAGTTTAGGGAAGACATAGAAAAATAAACTCTGGGTCAGTCATGGGACTGGTGTGAGTAAACGATCTCAAAACTGCTTGATAAATGAAGGATATCTCATAAGACCGTGCCGTAAAACCGGAATGAGTTTTCCCTTATGAGAGTCCAAAAATTACATGGTTTAACTTTCAAAACGTTTTAAAAGAAAAGATGATTGTAAGACCGATCCACATACAAACACGGGCACTTTTTACCTTACGATAACTTAAAACATCTTTATATCAAATCTCTTATGATATTATAATAGCGTATAAAACAAACAAATAAAAATCTAGCAGAACGCTTGCATCTCACGTTCTACATATATAGTATACAATAAAAACCGCGAGCGCTTATTGGGTAACGGATTTCCGACTATGACAAGGTATGGAACCACCCTCCGATTGTGTATCCATAGAGGAGAATACACAGGGTTCAACAAGAACATCTTGTAACCCAACCACACATGACCGACCATTCATTTCTCTTGAGTGTATCGAATATATTGTCACCTTACGGTTGGTACCAACATAACCATTCCCGGGAGATACAGAAGCGAAAGAAGTAACAAAATGAACATTCTCTAGATGGTGACAATACACCTATATTGGGAGCGACCCACTTAGCCATGCTGCCTGCCCGATTTTTATCATTTCCCGGTTGTGAGCCTTGAGGTAAAAATTTACCTTTAGATATATCACGACTTCATTTACTTCGAATGCCACATCTCAAACCCGTCAAACCACAAATTGATTTCCCCAAGAATACGGGTATAAAGCTAAGAGATAAGAATACCTCTGCCGCCAAACATAGTTTGAAGAGATCAATCATATGATCTGTTAGGCTTACTTTGTTAGACATTCATCCATACAAGTTGTCCCAGGGCTGGACAAACCGAAGGCACTATTCTGTAAATCCATCTTAGGAAATTTCTACCTAAGATCGATAGAATAACCCTTGCATAAACTCCATCTTCAAGGGTCTTCAATTTGGCTTCAAATTAATCAACGCCTAGGTCGATACAAAGTGGTATTTGGATTTCAATTTTAGAAAACCAATCCCGGTCTCTTTGAATCGATGAATGTGAAAATCTTTTATGGCCAAGTGGTACTTAAAGGATCAAGTTATCATATCCAAACTGATATATATTTTTATTATCAGGATTTATCTATAGAAATTTATTAACATATAAAATTCCGTATTTCAACGGTAGTTGGATACTATCTTAATAAGATGGATAAATGTTTAAATAAACTAAACAAGTATTTGGGACATATCACGGCATTACACACAGATCCATCAAAATTCAATAATTCACATAATCGTCATTTATAAATCGGTTGATTCTGGAAAATAATTATTTCCAAATCATATGTAAGATTTATTCAGTTTAAGAATCCCATTTATTTTCGTTGATTATAACAATGTTGTTATAACCCATGCTTCAGTATATACGACTTAAATATATAACTATTATTATACATTTTTAGAAGAATAAATAATTCAATTAACTTATATCCTATTTAAAAACGGAAAGTGAATGATATTTTCCTATTTCCATTTAGTCGATTACTAAATCACATCTCTTTCCAATTTTTGAATTTATTTTCGAACTTCAAAATAATCTCATTCTTATCTGTCAACCAACATCTCTTATCAACATCCCCACAACCATTTCTTATTTGTAAAACATTTTCTCCTTACATTATTCACTTTGTATTATTGATATCATTCTTTCTGAACTAGTTTATCACACCACTCAGTTTCATTGATAAATACCAGTATCGAGTTAAATTCCGTTCATCTAGTTACTCTATATAATTTCACATGAATTTCAGTATTTGGTTTAATAACTATTAATTCAACTTTTAAATCGTTTATTCCTACCAAAATTAACTCCGAAACAGGCTAATGGTGAAGGGGTAGTGGATGAACACAAACACAAAAGGTCCCTCTGGAAGCAAAAGCCAAATATAAAGAGAAACCGAGAGCAAAAGGGAACACCCGAAAGGTGTACAACCGACACCATCCCTTAAGGAAGGATTCAAGTTACATACAAAACAAGAGGTACCGATAGGATGGTCTCGGAATAGTGAATGAGTGACAGAAGGTCATCTAAGTCAGAAGCTAAGAAAGAAGAAGGCAAGAGCTCCGTTGATCAAGACCAAGAAAGATGGAAGGGATTTTGGTATTAACCTGCTTAATACCAATGCATCAGGAGAATAAATGGATTAAAGATACCAAGCTTAAAGCACATAGAGATTATTCGGAACCAGCTTCCGAAATATCTACTGCATAAACACCGAAAGGTCACACTAATAGATGACAAGCAGATCACCGGAAGCAACCTTCCGAAAAAACTAGGCTATACTTGAAGAATCTACGGGAGGCAAACTGGAACCCAGAAGGGATACAAGCTATCCATACCAATCTGCCTAGTGCCGACAACGACAGGGATTCCGAATCGACGGCTATCTACATACATCACGAGGGCAAGCTCCTCAAAGTATTCACAAGAAAACCAGAATCCTACCTCCGGAAGCCATAACCGGGAGCATAAATGCCTTCCGAAAGCTATTTACATCGACAAGCTCATATCAATCTTGAAAAAGCTTCAACTGACTGGGACCCTCACTCCCGAAGCTATAATTAGCACTACAAAGGCGACCGGAAGCTAAACATCCAAGACCAAGGAGAAAAGTGGCCGAAGAGGCTTCTGCAAGCCCAATGGCCCAACAGCAGAAGCGGCCCCGAATTCTCTTTACATAAGACCCCAGGGGTCACATTTTAGGGGACAATTTTCTCGTTCTTATTCTTGTATTCTTTTTTCTCTAGATTAGACCCTAATTCTTAGATCAATTTAGGGATTTCTTTTATTCTATTCATGTATTCTAAATCAAATATCAATAAAGTGTGAATCAATACTTAGAGTATTTCCTTATGGGTTGGCCGTGTGGTTTTTCGGTCATTGTTGTCGCAAGTTACTGTCTATTTTCTTTATGTACATGAACCTATATCCAAACCTTTCCATAAGCTAAGTGAAACATCCCCCCTTTCTACAAACTTAGACACTTCCGCAAGCTGAGTGCAGAACCCCTTTCTACAAAATATTATGTCATTTGCTAAGGGTTGAGCTGAGGAATCCTTTATCCCAAGATAATTGTTGGTTTTTGAATCACTTAAGCATGATGCTCACCCCATTGAGGGAAGAGTAACTATTATTTTGGATTCTAAGCCTTGATATCTAGAAGATGGTGAACTAACTCAAACTTGTGAAGGCTAAACAACCTATTTTTCCTTAGGTCTACTTCCATAGACCTATCTCTGGTGTTGATGAAAAACATCATTAATATTTTAGCGCAAGACGAAGGGGTTGAACCTCCGCTCCTTTAGTTAACCTTACCACATATATACCAGTGTTGTTCCTTCTCGGATTGGACTAAGGCTTTGAAGAAGAAAAGTTATGGGTAAGATGACCCGACAAGAGTCTTTTGAATCTCGAATGGATAAGTCAGAAATCATTGATCCAAGAGTGGTGGAAGAACAAAGGCTGAGAGTGGAAGCCTTGCTAATAATGAAGCGGAAAAGGGAAATAGAATAATATGCTTCCGACGCTTGGAATAATAGCCTTTCCCACATAGGACAAACCCTAACATCTCCTCTATGTGGCTCTACATCAAAGGATATTAACATTTTCTCTCACATAAAAAGAACTCTCCACAAGAAAATCAGAGGGATGGCGTTTGAACAAGAAGTAACGGATGATTTTAACCACTTCACCAACAAATGGTCTGAAAAGGTGGCACCTACATCTCAATGTATCTTGGGAAGTAGACACAAAAATATAGGTAAAACAACAAAACTTATTAACAAAAGGGTTAAATCCTAGTGGCAAGGAGAGAAGCTTACGCCAGGATTACCCGAGGGATACTACTTTACCACTTCGATGGAAAATATCTACTTCTTAACCAAACACGAACTTAACTATTGGCCATTCACAAAGAAAAAATCCAAATACGAAAGGAAGCCAGGAGGTCGCCACTGTCATTACCACATGATGAATGGACATGAAACTAACCACTGTAAAATTCCCGAGGAAATGGTCATCAAGATTACAAGAGTTTGAAAAAAGATCAGATCTAGTTCAATAAAAGTCCTTAGGAAAAGGATTATCAAACACAATCAAGGGTACAGAAAACCCTCCTTTCAAAAGCTTAAAGAAACCCAAGATGGGTCAAACCACAATTGGATTGACTCCTTTGTCATAACTAAATTAGTCAGGGCAAGGCATCCCTCGAAGGGAGGTGGTGTGTTAGTCATTCTCCATACCCAAATCAGAGGGGGTAGGTTAAAGCATAAAAAACGTAAGCCTCCGTTTCACACCAGAAATGGTCGTGGCAGAGCATCTAAAATTATCACACCCTGCCTCCGCTCATAGAAGAGTACACCCTGCCTTTGCTATGAACTAAGCATGTCCTACCTCTACTCGCAGAAGAGGACGTCCTACCTCTTCTTATGTTCCGTGTTAGCTGCAGAAGGGAATGCCAACCCCTATCATTGCCTACAATGGTCAGGATAGGGAACCCCTTGGAGGGGGTAGCGTGTAAGCCTGGCACCTCCTAGAGGGAGGTCGGGTAAGTCCTTGGTCCCTGCTTGTGGATAAGCTAGCCAAGCGCACCGGATGCACAGGCCCAGAGAATGGACAACAAAGCATGTACATCCTCTGCTTTGACATCAGAAGCCCATAGAGTGGCTCACCAAGCACGCATAACCTCTACTTCATAAATGAAGTCCAAGAGTAATACCCAAAACATTGATACCAGAAGTGGATTTCTGGGACTCAATCTCTAATACCATAATCTGGGTTGATTCGGCTCTCAACAAAGACTAGAAGTGGATTTATGCTCTCCTACTTTAATAACTGAATCTGGGTTGGTTCAAATCTTCACAAATACCGGAAGTAGGATCTCAGTCTAATCTCTATACCAAATCCAGGTTGATTCGACTTTCAACAAAGGCCAGAAGCGGGTTCTTGGTCTCCTTTCTTAATGCCCAAGTCTAGGTTGATTCAAGTGTAAATCACAACCGGATGTGGAGTTCTGGTCTCATCACAAATATCCAAATCTAGATCGATTCAGAATCTTAAATCTAAACAAGAAAGAGTTGTTCAAATTTCTCACTAACCCGAATCTGGCTTGGAATCACATTTCCACTATTACTAGGTGCAAACTCATGGCCTTATCATTTTCTCAAGAAAGTGTCTTTAACTTGTATATTCATCAATTTATTATCCCAGTATGTCAAATGTTTGAACTAACACACAAAACACAAGTAAGTACCATCACTATAGAATATTACATACGACAAGCAATATGCTAAGTACTTCACATCTTACATAATTATTTACAAAAAGATTGTAAAGTAAACATATTGCTAGAGGAGAGAACACCCATATCCCAATACTCGAACTTTCGTATGAGCGTAATCTGGCTCTCGATAAAAGCACCATTACAAGTGTTTATCATGAGTGTCAGGATATGAAAGCAACCATCCTCACTTTATCAAGGATGTCGGTAGTAAGGTCAAGCGAGGAATCAAAGGGGGCTCTGAATCCATTAGGTGTATAAACCAGAAGACACTTACGATAGTCCCGCTTTCTAGAAGGTGGGATGTCATAACCACGGACCAACCTCGACCAATATGTGAGAACCTCTCTTAAAAGTTGGTCTATATTCTCGCCAAGGAAGAATCCTAGGATAACAAGTATAAACTTTCTTAAGATCCTTTAAGAAGCAATGTCGTGATAAGGAATAAGACTCAATAAGAGGAAATTTCTCTCGATAGTCTCTCTTCAACTTAACATAATCTTCTAAGAAAGCCCCAGAGAGAAATGTGAGGCAGAGGACAAGTTTTGAAGAAAAAATGTCAAAAGAAATTAGAGGAAAGATAAATCATTATACTATCAACCAAGCAAATACATTCATCATGGATATTCCTCTCACTCATACAAGAGTGATCTCTTAAAAGAATCAGTTACAAATCGATGCTTGTTAAATTTAAGTTTATCTAAAGGCAACTTTCTAGGAATAGAGGTAACTCGGGGAAGGTTCCAGCATTTGCTCGGGTGTAGGTCCAGCCACATTCATCTAGGCACCTTCTATGAAGACGTCTAAGTTGACCCCCGCTATGATCAACTAAAAAGGAGAAATCCATGTTTTCATATCTACGATAAATTTTATACCAAAAGTTTACTAATTTATCCCTATCTTTGATCAACATCCAAAATAAAGTCACAAGCTCAGAATTTTCTTTTAAGAGCCTCTCACATCGCAACCTGGCCGTTCGCAGCCTAGGAGCCACTTCTTTCTCTTTAAAAAGCAGTAACTTCATAGCACTCTTATCGAGGGGGTGATATTTGTGGTAAAGTATTTTATACTCATTCGTCTGTCTATCCAGTTCCTTAGTGAGACGAATCACCTCCAGTTGAGTCTTTCTAAGGATGTAATTCCTAAAACTTAACCGTTTCCCTCTCGTTTAGACGAAAAGGATTATAGGTTGATTGTCAAATAAGGGCAAAATAATATATGTATAAAAGAGAATGTCATACCTCAAAAGTAGGAACAAAAACTTGTGGATTTTCAACAGGAAGGGAACCCGGGAAATTTGGGCCTTTCCCCATCCTTCGTGCATCAGGAAGGTCAGAGGGGCCAACTGAGATAGGGTCTTCTTCAAAAGTTTTAGTACCCTTGTTGCATGCTTCGTCTAGAGTATCAAAAGCCGAAAAAGCACCATCGACACCCATGGAGTTATCGCCTCTTTCTTCCTCTTCGCCCACAGTAACGTTGATACGCTTGAAATTATCATCATTGATGCAAACAGCATGCGATGCCACAAAAAGTCTCCTTCATCGTCGGCACGCAACTCCTCGAGAGGAACATCTTCAATAAACAAAAGTTCAGATACGTCAATCTCCCTCCTCGCAAGAACTTCTTCTTTCTTCCTCATACAAGATATCTTAGACATAAACCTTTCCTCCATGGACAGATCAAGAGAAGAAAAGTTTAAATCCGAACATTTATCCATGTTATCTGCATAAATAAGAAGGAAAGCATCTTCGAAGCAGATAACCATGATTTCGTCCAAAGTGGCCTGAAGGAAGCAGGAAATTCTTCATTTAGCATCACTAACTACAATGGAAAACCTGATCAGCAATGCTTTCTTCTTACCAAGCTTGCTCTTGAGAGAACCGATGTCTTTTTACAGAAAAGAATTCTGGTCATGAAAGGAGGAATAACGAGAATCGAGCAGACCGATATCCTGTTTGGACCTTCCGGGCTCCTCTTTAAGGCATTATTTTCTTCAACCAAGGGCAAGTGGGATTCTTTTCCCAAGGAAATAGAATATTTAAGGTGAAGTATTATTTGCGGAAGAGATATCAAGGCATGAATATATTTGGGAATTTGAAAATGCAAGAGCAGTATTTGTTTTTATTAGTGAATTAGTCACATATGCATGCAAAATCATGTTCAGGAAAAAATCAAGGCCAAGATAATTGGATATATTATTGTTGATAGCGTTTTAAAATCATCTCAAGGCAATGTAGGTTTCCAAAAATCATTACATGCTAATTTGGAAAATATACAGTGGTAAATGTAAGACATTTCTGGAAAGTTTTAAATCACACGATTGAAATGTTTACAGTTTTCATATTTGGGAAAGATCTTTCAAAAACATTCCAATTATTCAAGCTATGTAATCAGGCAATGAATCTGTTCCATAAAAGTGGAGATTTCCATTTTTTCCAATCAAAGAAAATCACGGAGGATTTTCACGGCAACAAATCAAGAAAATACCCGTGCAACAATCAAGCACAATCAAGAGCCAAGTCTTGTGTGAAATCAGAGAAGTAAATGGGTTATAAACCCTATATGTACATATATATCATAGATATTGAAATCGTCGAAACCACAATAAAAACAAGAAAGAAATAATATTCAACATACTCATAATTCATATGGAGTTTTGATCAATCGCAAGCCCAAATCGTTCAACCAAGAGCATCGAAATATCAGAGCATCAGAGAACAGTTTCGAGAGAATTAGTTTGAAGTTACGATTTGATTTGGGAATCAAAACCCTAGTTTTTGATTTCGGCTGACGTTACTTTGAAGCCAAAAACATTTCAAAAGAAATAAGGAGAGGTCGATTGTTTTATTTTAACATAAGGTTTTTTGGTTTGTTTTTTATTTAAGTGTTTCTTGTTTTTCAAAAAACATTGTATAGTTTTACTAATTTACTTTAAACTAGGGGTTACGAGTTATGGGTTTGTAACTCGGGGAAATCTGATCTTGGGTATAAAGATCAGTCTAGGGTTTTGAGTGTAGGATTAGAGCAGTAGTAGGGTTTGTGAGTTTTCATGGTTTTGTAAGCAGGAATCTGTTTTAATACCTAGTAGAAATCTTGAGAATGCAGCAGTAGGGAGGGGTTTGCTGAAGATGGGTAAAATCTGTGTTGTTTATTTTTTGCATTTATTTTCTCTGCTGAAATATGTGCTATGATAGTTTTAATATGGTGTAAAACTCCAATAAACCCTATTCACCCCCTCTAGGATTATACTACAGTACATAAATTGGTTGAGCAATTTGGAAGATATAGATATCATTATTCCCTGTACAATTCCTGCTAGTTTCAGAACTTGATGTTGAATATAAGTCGATATGGTTTCTATTTAAAGCCTTATATTTAATATCAAATGGATTTGGGGTTTGTCGTGAATTGTGTCTTCAATAACGCTGTTCTTAAACCTAGTTCAAAATGAAGTTTGTGGAATAAGTGAATAAGTCTTTTAATTAGTATTTAATAGAATTTTCCAAAGTTAAGTTTTCAATTAATAATTAAATTGGAATTAAATGGAAATTGATTTAATAATAATTGAGATGAACCTACGTGGAGGAAGACCGTTACTATTTAAGGAACTTAAAAGGCTTTGCCATTATTTTGCTTATACTAGTGGTCTGATACGGGAAGTTATGTCAATTATGAAGCGATATGATTTCCGCGAAGATTCCATTTCTTATGGAAGTTTGATTTTGGGTTTATTGTGAACGATGTTTTAAATAACATTGCTTCTTTAACCTAGTTAAAGTAAAGATGATTTCTCAAGTTTGGGTTGTAACAAATCTGTCAATAAAGATTTGATTGAATGAAATGAGATTAAAACCAAGTTAGGGTTTTAATAAATCTTTCAACAAAGATTTGATGAAATGAAATGGATACTAAAACTATGTTAAAGTTTTAATAAATCTTCCAGAAAAGATTTAAAATGAAGGTACGTAATTAAACTTACCAAAACCCGAGGGGTGTTAGATATGGAGTACCAACAGTTTTGCTTCATGGGATGAATAGGATGGGAATAGAATAACGATACGAGAGATTACCGTTTTGTAAGGCTCGATAATCCCGATAAGGCTTATGAGCCTTAATTTGAGTTAAATTTGTGAAAAGAGGTTATATAATCGTTTGAAATTATTTTTAAGGAAATATTTAAACAAGAAGTTTAAATGATGTGAACTTTGATAAGATTTATCGGAGTAATTCCTAATATAAAAGATGATTTGGATGAAATGAATATTCCAAAATGGAATTAGATTTATGATATGTTTATATATCACTTGATTTCAAAGATGAGATAGTTATTTTGGAAAGACCGGGTTCCAACCCATTCTGAATAATAAATACAACGAGTATTGAAGATACCTAAAGAAGATGGTTGAAGATCTTCACATCGTTTGGATTATTGCTGATGTCTTGACTGGGGTGTATAGCCAAAAACGAGGTTTTAATTGGTGGTCATCCAGACGTACTTGGAGATTGACCAGATATGCAATGGCCTCTCTCCTTTATTGAACGAGGAATAAGGTGCCTTCGGTTTCGCTCAGACCGAGAACGAACTTATTAATGGATGTGTGTCTGATATTGTATTTCATAACATAAATGATTAGTTACTATTAATGATATATCTACTGGAGGCGGAGAATTTATTCTCTTATCTTAACATCCTTCTTTGAGACGTACGAGCTCAAAGGTTGTATCATTAATAAAAAACTAATGATATGTGTGAATTGACAACGTGGCATGGCTGATATAGCGTAGCTTTGTGTTGACATGTGACTTCGATAAGCTCACAACCCGCGAGTGACCGATGCTGGATAATAAATATCATGATAGAATCGGTTGTGCTCGACTGCTAGTGTAATTCGCAGGCCTGTGAAAGCCTACAACGACAGAAGTTTCCTGGGGATTCAGACGTAACCATTGTGTTGTTGTGATCTAGGTTGAGGGTGGAAAAATACACAAACTGAAGAGGGCTAAAGGTGCGAAAATTTGCTTACGGCTACAGATGTTTTCTGGGAGAACCAAATGTAACCATTATGTATCTGCGGTCCAAAGAAAGAGAATTCAGGAGCCCCCCAATAAAAGTGAATCCATTATAAGGGATCCTGATCACTTCAATATAGGTGATGATTAAGGATCATACATTCTTTATCCTGCATACCCCGATTAAAGGTGATCTGAAATTTTAGGGCTCGTCAGCAACCGAGTCCTCGGACACCCCATTAGCGGTGTCAAGAAATCCTCGGTCATTGATGGAAACAAACTTCCAATATGAACCTTCACGGTTATTGTTGTAGTCTATGTATATAGTCGTAATACCCTACGTCTTCTAAGATTGATACATTTATTTGTGAAAAATGATTTTTACACCATGCACTAGTGATAATAAAAGAGAATTTTGCGTATCAAGCATTTTTGGCTATTATAAGGTAAACTCTATCCCCCCGTTTGCATTGTCTGATGGGATCTGAGTCTTATAATAGTTTCTTTTCAAAAAACATTACGATTGGTATTCATGTGGAGGAAACTCATTCTATGGTATACAGCGTGGTCCTATGATTAACCTAATTTTAAAATAAAATGAATAACTGTTTTTGGTTCTTACACCAATCCCATGGCTAACGTGGAGCTTATTTTTTCCCACCTAAACTCTGGGTGCCTATATTTTCCACATGGGCAGCTAGTAGTTTTGGTTTTGTAGATATTTTTAGAGCATTATTCTAGATTGAAGCTAAAGCTGTGTCAAGTGCATTTGAAAGTCATCCGCGGAATGTAATTATATTTTCGCTGTGTACTGTTTTTAATTTATTGTACTGTGATATATTCTTGTACTCGGATGTAAAATTGTTGTAATAACAATGAAATGTTATTTTTTATTTTGTTCTGACATGTTGTATCCCATTACGGTTCGAGGATTTCTGCCGTTTGGATCGAAACTAAGTGGCTTATGGTTTATTCAAAAGGCAGGGATTTTCGGGTTGTTACAAGTGGTATCAGAGCTTTGGTTTACAAAGCATTGGGGATACGACACATTAGAAAAAGATGAAGATTTCATAAGAGATAGATTAATAACATCTTATAAGAGTAACTCATTAGAGATAGGGTGAATAATGCCCTGGAATGAGTTTGAAGAGTATTATATATAAAAAATGAATTTGGTTTTGAAAAAGTATATCTTATAATAAGAGTTTGAGTATTTTATTTTGATGTCGAGGATGGACTATTGAGTATAAGAAGATTTTTTATATATACACATGGTCGACGTATATATGAAATCTCAAATATACTGTATTGATATAGAATCACATTCTAGTCGCTGGAATATAATTCTGTTGATTAAATGATCATCATTGGTATTTATTTTCGAGTTTCGAAAGTGGCAAGACCATATAATTTCAAATGAAACATTGACATATTATTAAACTTATTTAAGTAATTATTTTGAAATTATTTGAGCTTTAAATTTAACTAATAATTAGTTAAATAAATCGGAAAGGTAAAAGTAAATCAAATGAATCAAAATTTGACTCAAGTGAAGTTAAATAAAATTAGAATGATAAAACCAATATGAGAATGGAAGATAAATTGAGCTAAATCAAATTTAATGTTGAATTGATTTGAAATTAGTTGGAATTGGACATATTTATATTGGACATGTTATGGAATCCAAGAAGAGGAATATGACGACCTCCCACAGCCCCTGCACTATACAAGATGAATAATGCGCTGAAAGATGTGCCAGGCAGCTATGGATGATCACCAAGGTATGGTAGATAAACGAAACTTGTCGTAAACTCACAGCACAAGGATAAAGTATATGTAACACCCTACCTCCATTAAGGTCACTCACAAAGGGAATGCCTTAACTTCAGTGGAGCGTTTTTGGTAAATAGACACAAAATATCACAAGACAGATATAAAAATTTTAAAGCGGAAAATAAACAACTTTATTAAATCACCAAAATACTTTGTTACATAATACCATGAGTCATAAAACCATTAAAACATTTCTGTCTTACATCATCAGAGTACATAGGTATTTAAAAGAAAAACATCAATCCCCATATTAAAGAGCAAGCCATATAAGAGACAGAGACTCGAGCCATACTTCAGAAGTAGCTCCTAGAAGATTATATCCAAATCCTGACTAAACCTGGGTGTTTCCTCCTTGAGAACCTGGGGGGAAATGGAAGAAAAGAGGCAAAACAAACTAGGTCAGACATACGTCTGGTGAGTCCAGTAACTTTTAGCCAGTAAATAAATAAATGTAAACATGACAGGCATACAAAGTGGATAAGAGGATTCACGGTACAAATGATAGGTATGACAAGACAAATAAGGTAAGGTGTATGCATGCTTCACTACTAACTAATCTGCACTATTACTAGTCAAATCAAGATGGGATGATCCCTCCCACTAATGATAATGATGGTGGTAGTTTCATGTATTCCTAGCTGATGTCATAGGTGCCGCCTGCTCCTATCTCAATTAGTCGTACCCACTACCCTCCTACTATAAATTGGTAGACTTAGGGCATACGTCCGAGTATACCCTAACCACTACCCTAATCGATCGGCTCCCTACTCTGTAGATCCCCTGTGCTGGTCCCACGACTAAGGGGTATCACTTCCCTAAAGTGGCAACCTAAGGTGTGCACAGTTATACCTACTGGTGTCACGGTCGTCTTGTCCCCCTCTGCCCGGCCCATGCACGCACATGTCCCCGGTCGGTTTGCGCCGCCCACACCATCCATCTCGTTTTGGATCTCTTACAATCAATTAGTAAGCATGCCCCTTCCCCGCCTAGTACGGAGTTCTTTACTTTGATACCCCTCCGGGTTACTGACTGAAATGGGTCCCACACAATATGATACATGTTCTCCCCTATGTCTTGTATCCCCACTAGGTTTTCTACTGACTATGTATACCTAAGGTGTCTTTAATTACATAGCCCCCAATCAGTTATGCGTACCTATAGGTGTCTTTAATATATAACCCCTATTCTACCTATCGGTTATACGTACCTATAGGTGTCTTTAATACATAACTCTATCTATTCCCATTAGTTATGCGTACCCCTAAGGGTGTCTTTAATACATAACTTTACTATTTTGCCCCGGTTATGTATACCATTAGGTGTCTTTAATTACATAACCCTTTTATCCAGTTAAGTTTGTGGGCCTATATGTATTAATATTACCTACCTTCCCTTTAGTTGTACCTAACCCTCCTACTGATTTAATCCTATTTATTTAATGGTTAAGTTTGTGGGCCTATATATATTAATATTACCCACCTACCCACATTAGACTGGCATTTGTGGCAGCTGGATTTGCCGGGCGGGTCCGGGCAGTCTTACACCACAAAAGAGCCTAACCTCCACTACAACAAAAAACACTTTTCGCAACAGGCAAAATCTGTTGCAGTAGGCCTATTGCAACAGGCCAACGCCCGTCTGCATAGCCGAAGTTGCTATAGACCGATCCCTTTTTGCAACGATTATTTCCTGTTGCGGTAGACTTTTTTGGAACAGGGTTTTGCTATTGCAACATATCATTTTGCAACAGTATATGCCCGTTGCAATAGATTAGTAAATCTGTAAAAAAAAAATTATAGCTTATAGATATTACTTATTAAATGTATTCGTTTTAGTAATAGTTATATCACAGAAAGAAAAAAACAAATTAAAATTTTATTTTAACAAAGTTTTTAAAGTGCAAATAATTACAAAAAATTCTACAATTTTCATACACTTCATGTATAACAATTTCTTCTCTCACACAACACATTGTTTTTGAATAAAGTATTTTCTAATCATATTTCTACTCTATCATACATCTACTATAACAAAAGAATAAATATCGTCAGTTCACTAGAACAAATCTGCAGTTCATGCTCCAAGTTTGTTGTCGCTCATGAATGGTCACATGCCAAAATCTGCAGTTCATGAAATGACGAAAATCAGTTTTTCACTATCAAAATCTCTCACCAAAATCTGGAAATAACTCTATACCTGAGAAGTCTCCGATCGACCGACGGTGAAGATTTCTAGAGCCGAAAAGGCTTTAGATCAATTCCTGATGCGCTTTTGATAGGTATCTAGTGACAGCACTTCAAGATGGGCTGTTAGCAATGAAATGTATTAGCATGCAAGCATGGCTTAAATTTACAGATCTTAGAAACCAATGTAAACGTGCAAATGAGCTGAGCTTAAGACTTCTACCAAACAATCTTAAAGCTCAACGGCCAATGATTTTCCGAATGCAACAATATTGAATTCATTAAACAGTCACATGCAAAATTTCTTTGTTAGCACAAAATATAAAATAACTTTGAGCAGAAAGCGGCTGGTGACAAAACTGAAAGGGGCGGTAAACCTTAAACTTCCTAGGTTCATTTAAAAATTGTAAACTCTGATTCCAGGAGATCAAATTTTCTTTTTATGTGTAAATAAAAATGAATGTATCATGTGGCTCAACAAAATAAAGGAAGAATTAAGTTCTAAATATAAGTTAATAACCAAGACAAGGCAGGGGTTTCATGAAACAAAACCTGTAAACCAAATTTAATGCTGCCTTAGCGCATACTAAGTGCATTCAAAACTTTCATCTCTAATATCTAATGCATTTCAGTTTATTTTTTATGAACAATCATAACTAATATTCATTACAACCATTACAAGCAACATTGTCTGTGATATCATGAATGGGTAGCTGTTATTCCTAACATCAAATATCTACACTCTAATACAGCAAGGACCAAACTAGTTTCAAGTGTTCCACAAACTGTAAATTTAAATCAAATACATTTTATGCATATAAGTATTATTATGATACATGCATAATGCTTAATAATAATTTACAAACAGAAATCATTATAAGTCACCTATTTGCTTTTAGAACCAAGTTCCCTTCCAAGCGAGAATAAACCAACATAAGTAGATGTCGATAAAACGAACGATGTGTAACCAGCGACAAGCAAGGCTCCCTTAGAGACTATGCATGAGAATGAAGACAGTTAAGTGAACTGAAGATAACATACATTTGAATTACAGTAAAAAAAAAAAAATCGGCTCAACATTATGATCACCTTGGCAGAAGCAGGGCATTCTCATTTGCATACTCTAATGAGCTTTCAGTTATGTTTTGTATGCCTTGAGAAAGCTCCCACGATAAAAATCTACACAAAATACCATCAGCAAAAGCCTTATATATTGCTATGTTAGGAGACTGCTTATCGATAAAAATAAGAACAGGTTCGAAGCTTATAATAATACAGGTATTTTGATAATGTCAGAATTATATTGGAATCCACTTGTCATTTTAGTTCACCAAACTTATGCCCTGTTTATTTGGTTAAAAAAAAAAGGAATCACTAAATCAAAATTCTTTTAAACAAAATATGTACCAATTATTTTCATCTAATTCAACTTCATACAAAAAGCATACAGATGAATATAGTGTAAATTTCACTACCTAGCTTCAGACAAAATCAGTTAACAGCTAGCAGCTAGCAACGTATATATCATATCCATATAGCCAATGGAAATGAAGCACTAGGAAGACGAGCAATTAGAGTCGAGAATCCAAGAACAATGACCAAATTGCAAAAGCCAGATACAAACACATAGATTTCAACTACGCAGATCCAAACAAGAACTGGGTAATATTATACAAAATAAGCCAAAAAACTGAAAATGCCAAATCTAATATTCCTAACAATAAAATCTCAGCAACCAAGTTTATCCAAATTATTCAAGGGTAATTGAAAGCACAGTACATAAAATATGGGAATAGATCTTACTCACATAAACGACGATCGATTTACAAACTGTAAAGCTCAAGTGCGTTGCTACTTCTGGCCGACAGCATCTCCATCATTTTCCAATGTCGCGGCCTCCTTCAACTGCTCCACTTCCACCGCTTCCAGGTCGCACCTCACCGTGCGCGTCGAGATGATGATAGGCCCTTCTTGTTTTTTTTTCGATCGCCCTTTTTTCTGAGATTAGGGATTCGCCCTCTTCCGAAAAAAATCGATATCGTGATTTTTCACAAAGGAATTTCTTTCGAGTTCAATCTTCCAGGGACTGCGTTCTGGAGACTTCTATGGATAAGGGGTTGGGCGGCTTCCAGAAAATGAAATGTCTTAAAGGGCGCTGGGCTTGACTGAATAGGCTATCCAACTTTTGTCTCATATTTTATTCGTTAATTCAACAAGGACTGAAAACTATTTATAATGGAATAAAATTATTTAGCATCGCGGAGAATTATATCTGATATACCCATTTTTCCAACGTCATCAGTCCAATTTAAACCCCTTCAATTTTATTTAATACATATATAATTACGGACCCAAAACAGGGTTGTTACATTTTTTGAAACATATATAAAAACAACATTCTTAAAACAATATTAAAAATTAATAACTTGATATTGTTACTGAATATATTTATTACTACTTTAAGAAAAATTGTTGTTGACTATTTATTAGCAAGATAATTTAATAAAAAAAAGCTATAGTTTATAAATATCACTTTACGATACTTAAATTTTATTATTAATTAATAATTATTAAATATTTATCTTAATTATTATATAACTACTAATAGTTAATCATTTAACAACTATATAACATTAATTATTAAAAGTTAATCACTAAAAGCTTATACTTATTTTTAATATGTTTTTCGCAACTGGTTTTACCAGTTGTAAAAAATAGAGTTATTGCAACTGGCGAAAACAGTTGCTAAAGATATTTATTCGCAACTGGTTTTGAAGCGCCGCTGCAAATAATATGTTTGTTGCAACTGTTATGGAAGCAAAGTTGCTAAAAGTATGTTTTTCGCAACAGAACGAAAAGGCATGTTGCAAAATCTTATCTACTGCAACTGCTATAATAGGTCTGTTGCTAAATATCATTTACTACAACTGTCTTTTGTTGCCTGTTGCAAATAACTAGTTGCAATAGGGTATTTTTCTTGTAGTGCTCGTGTCTTTACAACTGCCACGCATTTAATTTATGCCTAAGACCTCCCACATTAGACTGGCATTTGTGGCAGCTGGATTTGTCGAGCGGGTCCGGGCAGTCTTACACCACAAAAGAGCCTAACCTCGTGTCTTAGACAATTAATTACACAAGATTAATTATTCCCCAATTTGAATTAATCTCCTTATTCAAATTATCAATCAATTCCAAATTTAACTATGGCCGTAATTGACTCAATTATGTCCATCTATTTATGGTATGTAAAATCATACCAATTTCATCACAAATTTATTTTATGCCATTTAAGGCATTTATGCCAATTCTCAATATTAAATCTTCAGACTTCAATTGCTTAAACATTCCTCTTTTGATTAATTAAGTTAATTAATTAATCCTTTCCTTTTTATAGGTGTCAATACCTATCTTATTAACAATTTGAATTTCCTATCCATAAATGGTCATATTCCAATTATACCATTTTTACCTAATTTTACCCATGTCATAATAGGTAATTATTTATATGTTTCCCTACTAGAATCATGTGTCCAATTTACATAATCACTATGCCTATTACAAATTCTCCTTTTTTCCCCGTTTCTTAACTAGCGTAACTGTTTTCGTTTTTGGCGTCATCGAGGCTACAAGGTAGCCTCATCATAATAATAAAATAAAGGGAATGACAAGGTGATCGTTTCAGTAAAATTTTGGCATAAGCATGACAACTTGGGAAAATGACATGATAACTTCACATATAATTATGATTCACCGCATAATTAACAACTTGCATAGATTCATGATTTTGCAACATAACAACTTGCATAGGTTCATGAATTAACAACATAAGTAACACTAACATAGGTTCATGATTCACAACATAACAACTTGCATAGGTGACTTGCATAGGTTCATGAATTAACAACATAATTAACAACTCACATAGATTCATGTTTTACAACATGTTTAACAACTTGCATAACATAACAACCTGCATAGTTTCATGAATAATAACTTGCATAGGTTCATGAATAATAACTTGTATAGGTGACTTGCATGATCTCATAACAATTTGCATAGGTTCATGATAACAACTTGCATAGATTCATAATAACGACTTGCATAGATTCATGAATTCATCACACAATAACTTACATAATTTCATGATCAACAATACAATAAACTTGCATAATTTCATGATCCACAACAACAATAAACTTGCATAACTACAAACAACATATGCCCAAATCATAGTCTACCACGATTCGCTTTTATTTATTTAAATCTAAAAGTGACTAGAACTCACCGAAAAAGGGGTCTTGAGTTCTGGGATCTGAATTCTGTAATTAATTAGCGTTCCCGTGTTGTAGACAATTTCGTTGTTGTAGTTTTAGGCTTGATTTGAATTGAATTGTTGTCTTTAATTTGCTTCTAGTTGGTGGCGGCTACTCTAGGGTTTGGAGTGACAACATGACGGGAATTGATCTAATTTTGATTTGATTTTAGGGTTTGAGTCTACATGTCTTTTTATAGAGTTTAGGATTAGTTTAGGTCGTCCGATCAACCCAGAATTAATCCCAGCCAATCAGAGCAGATCAGAAATCCTAATGAGTCAGCATACAGTCATAAACATGTCATCACTCAAATCTGCCGGGGGGTGGGGTGGGGAGGGGGTGGGGGACAGGTCGACCCTATGGTCGACCTGGTCAGGGTAGGTCAACCCTATGGTCGACCTGGCCCTGATGGAAATTTTCCCGCCTAGCCCATCTGACTCTGAAATTTTGAATTTTCGAAATCTGTTTTGAATTTTCTGAAACTTATGATGGCCATAAATTCTTCATACGAAGTCCAATTGTTTGCGAACAAATTATACAATTGTAAACAACTGTAAAATCCGTTCGTATTTCCTAAACAACAAGGATTATTGTAGAGGGTGTCGAACTCTGGGACCAAAAGTATTTTAATTAATAAATCCAGTCAAGTTATTCCAGTATTTTGATTGGTTGAAAACACAGAAAATAACAGCAATTAAATAAAAAGGGAGATTTATATAATAAGAGAAAACAATTAGGGGATAATGACATAGATCAGATTCATAATCATCAATAGCCAAAAGATTAACCAGATCTAATACATATTTCTGTCACAAACATGAATCAACGATAATAGGTTTTTAGAAACAAATATGTAAATAACGACAAGCATAGCCTATGCAGGAGCTCAGCCCTACAACCATAGACTATCAGGACAGATTCACTAATTAATTTCTAAAACCCTAAAATTAGATCTAAATCTGATAATTGTTAGACCGAACTCGAATATACCCAGTGAAGGAGCATAGCTCTTAAACGACACAGGGTATGAAGGTTTAGATCCAACGCTTGGTTCAGATCTAGATCTACATACATGAAGTTCTAATCTCTTTAGCTATGTGATTCATATTGAATCATATCTGCTAGCGTCATCACCCCCTAATCAAAGGGGATTAGCTAGACATAGCTAAAGAAGAAGAGAAACATAATATAAATAACATGAATAAAATACAACAAAAAGTAAATAGAAAGGGAGAAGAAGAGTTTTATTCCAAGAAGAGAATTACAGAATAAATCTAAGTGTGTTTTACAATGAATGAGATAAAGTGTATTTATAGCTGATATGACAAAGGCTACTTGGCAAATTCCACAATGTGGGACTAAAGAATTAGCCCAAATAACACATAAGCTAGTGTGAACGGGGTTGTAGAGTAAGAGGCCTTGTAAGTGAGCCAGTGTGAACGCGTGCAGTGCATGAATGAGAAGCCTTGCAAAGGAGCTAATGTGAACACAATATGAGTCTTTAGTGAGCCAAATCTACCCAACTAAACTCTATTTGCAACCGTTCTTCAAGCTTTAAACTCTTCAAGCTTAAGTAATTTTAACTTCACTCTTTTTCAGCAAATTCTTCATGCTTTATTCATCAAATGCTCTAAACCATGATTCTTGTCAACGATCTGAAAACATAGCTATAAATACACAATATCAATTATTTAAAAGATAAAATAAGATAAATATGCGGATAAAATATACACATTTACGTGTATATCAAATACCCCCACACTTATCTTTTTATTCGTCCTCGAATAAACTAAACTAAGATATGTCATACTTTCGTAGGAAACACGATTGCATTTAGCGTATGCAACAAGCCTTTAAACCCCTGGATGTCCCCAGTAGGACGATTGTTGTCTCGTGAGGGTTTTCAGCGGATACTACCCACAAAATCAAAGTGTCTTATGTACGCGGATTAATCAAACAATATATTTAAGGTCTTTCACATTCCAAGGACTTCACCTAACTTCAATAATAACGGTTTAGCCCCAAATTGTCCATCCCATAATTAGTGCAAAAATGAATAAAAATTTTCAAGCTGAATCGTAATTCCTTGATAACACTGTAATTGTCTTGAAGGTTAAGAGCGTGGTGTCAACCAAAGTTCTACACATCGACAACGTGCACTCAATCATTTATTTATTCTTCTTCTTCTCTCTCTCTCTCTCTCTTTTTTTTTTTTTGAAATTTTGCACCAATGTAACTGTAATGTATTGGATATTAGTTATGCATTGATGAAGGAAAATTTTTGTAAGTTCTAAAAATATTCTAGATACGAGGAAAAGTGTATTAGTTGAACTTCAGGCTACAAAAGATAAAGTAATACTAAAGCACATATGAACATTTTTGTTTCCTTTCATCTCTTCTACTACAATCCTCACTTCCAAGTACAGTATAATGGATGTGGATGGAATGGAAATGGATGCTTCATAGTCAAGAATGGTGAAGACTATTTTATTCAGAGAGACTCTCTCTTTATTTCATTTTTTTCTCTTTTTTTTCTTTTTTTTCTGTTTTTTTCCTCTTTTTTCTTCTTCTTTTTTTTTCCTTTTTTTTCTTTTGCATGATGAATGACGAATGGAGATGGAATGATGCCATACATTATTTCATTTGATTCCTCCTCTACTAAACCAATACTTCATGAAAGTAAAGTTTTGTGCCCTAATTACTCTATTTCTATAACCATAATTCAACACACAAGTCTGGATTGATGTTATATAAAAAGCTGAAAGGAATGATAAACAAAGTTTCGTAAGATAGATAACCCATATAAAATAAGATGTGGTATATGGTTATCCTACCTTAAAACAAGTACGGAGTGGGTAGTGTAATATTGGTATAAAAAGTGACGTTTTTGACCTTTAAACAAAGGTTCTTGAGTATACCAATATAAGATAAACTTGTCGAAACATGGATGTAAATCGACTAAAAACTTGGGTTTGAATAATGTGGGGTATCGAGGAAGAACGCTACAATGAGTCATTTCTCCTCAAATGGGCCAAGTGGATTTTAGAACTTACGATTTTGAAAATTTGAGTGGAAAAGAAAATATTATGCATGAAAACAAACTCAGAAAATCCAACAAATGTAGGTGCAAAATCATTTTTATTTCATGACTTTTTTTGATTATTTTTACTTGCACATTTTAACACGTATAACAAAGGTTGACACGCTTACTCCAGAACACGACTAACGTCTGCACAGTCTCAAGCTAGCATCTTAAAAAGACACATTACGATTCATTGAATAAATAATGTTCATTCTCATCAGCCAACAATTCAACTTATCAAACAAGAACCAAGGTGTTATTTATAAATTTAAGTAAATCCTTGTCCAATGAATGACCTAGTTCATAAAATTTGATTGCTGATATAATGTAAATTCCTCCCACACTTGAGTGACTGTGTCCTCACAGTTATTAATCATACATATCTTAGTGAAAGGGAAATAAAATAAGAGGGTCAGCACGGCTTACTGGATGTGTGTGTAGAAAATACGCAGTCATCGAATAGATGAACCGGTCCACAATGGACCAATGGATCAGCCTCATTAAGCTTATGAGACACAGCTGAAGCACAGAAAACCAAATCATAAAGGATTGTATATTACGTGACAGATTTGGAAAAACAAATTTCGTTTTTTCAAAAGTTTGAGTTGCTAGTTTTAAAATCTTGAGCTTACAATTGATCCTGAAATCGAATTGAATTTTTATAGCAACAAAAGAGAGGTCATCGGGCTGGGGTTCAACAAAAGTTTCAAAAACAAAGTTTGACTTGTTCAGATGATGTATAAATTAAGAGACATGTGCATCGTTCTCACCCCCACACTTGTTTTGAGAAATATTGTTCGGTTTTGCTTTAATATTTGAAATTTTATTAACTAAAGGTTCATTCGTAAACCTAAAGTCAAAACCGAACAAATGAATTTTCAGTAAATTTCGAAATCGTGTTTTCTCAAAAATAGTGTCATTCCAGAAAGAGTTC
Organism: Allium sativum; assembly: GCA_030737875.1. Taxonomy (NCBI): domain Eukaryota; kingdom Viridiplantae; phylum Streptophyta; class Magnoliopsida; order Asparagales; family Amaryllidaceae; genus Allium; species Allium sativum. The sequence continues at coordinate 56,950,993 of CM060927.1, read as the reverse complement.
ATATACTGCATAAATTTATCATTGAAAAACAAGTGATCATAGTGAGGTTCGGTTGAAACGATCAAGTCGCAAGGAGTTTCAACAGTTTCAGAAAAATCGTTATTGTGCTTGAGATCACATTCAGCAGTTTCGTTGTTTTCAACCACAAGAATTTCAAAGTTTTCAAATTTTTCATTTTCAGTTTCAGACCCAACAACATTATCGTCAATCAGTTCAAGAAGTTTTCGCTCATCAAAGTCGTCCTCACCTAAACAGTTGTTAACAACTTCATCATTTTTGTCATGTTGGCAATCTAAAGTTGCTAAATTTTCAAAATTTTCAGAATTTGAGAGAGGAAGATCAAATTGAAGATTGACGTCTTTGTTTTTAAGAGAATTTAAATTCAAATCAATCGCAGAGCTTTCAACAACTTCATTGAGATTTTCATCGATTTCAAAAGTTGTCAGTTGAAAATCATTAATTCTGGGCAAAGGTGGATTATCGTTCGATTCATTACACATTTGGATTTTATTTTGTTTCTCACGAAACTTCAAGTAGTCGTTAATTTCATTCGTTTTCTCAACAAAATCGAATTTATAGTTATTTACATGAGAGTTTTCAGTTTGAAATTGTTGAGAACAAAAGTTTTCAGTAGCACCATAATTGAAATTATTCCCATTGCCAAAATTATTTGAAAAGTGATTTACATTTCCATTTCGAATTTGAAATTCATTTTGGAGTTCAAAATTGAATTGACAAGGGTAATAATCAGAATCATTTGAATTTGGAGGTGAAATCAAATTTTGATTATTTTGAAAGCTTTCACTTGAATTGTTGCACATGTATAAATTACACAATTCATTTATTTCTTCATTTTGTTGTATGCTCATTTCAAGTAAAAATTCAACATGTGTTTCAAGAATAGAGGGTTGATCATCATTTCGAAAATTTGATGATGTACAATCCTGAAAATTTTGAAAAGTTGGTGGTGTACAGTCCAAATTACTTGTACAATAGTTATTATTAAAATATCCATATGAATTTGGTGTAAAAGTATATGGATTATATTGATTTTCACAACTATCGTAAAATCCGTAGGAATAAGGGAATTGAGACATTTTCAAGAAAGCTCTTTTAAAAAATATGTTAAAATTAACAACTTCGGATTATATGAATACAAGTCTAGGCCAGGTCCGGACAGGGGTTATCAGTGTGCCATGAATCACCGTAGAAACACAACTGAAGGTTTAAGAACCTGTTTGAGTTCGAGACTCTACCATTCCTTAGACACCTCAGAGAGTATCAATCCTAATTGTCAATTTAACGAATATTTTGTCCTATGAGCTTTTGGGGAATCCTCGGTTCGATTTCAAAAATAAACTTTTCAATTAATCCCACGCTCGTTTTAAAATTTTAAACCACACATCAACAGGCAAAATATTCAGTCATAGAATGAACAGTCATAGAACAGGAAATTGCAGGAAAAAATTTTTACAAGCAAGCTGATCTCCTGCAGAAGATTTTTACAAGCGATTTCTATATACTTTTCTTTGCAGCAGCAATCCCTGTAGAGTTAGAAAATACTCACCTAGATCGGCGGTCCGTCCAGTGCAATTGAGTCGTGCTAGCGCGTTCACACCCCACTTGGTGTGCAACCGCTCCAACCGATTGATCTTTGAATCCTTTTTCGATTGCTTGAAATCCACTTCACTCTCTCTCCCTTTTTTTTTTAAGTGATAACCTAATTCAAACAAAAAAGAAGAGGAAAGAACTAAAGAAAAGACCAATTCCAACCCACTATGAATCGTAAAAATCAAAACCAACTCCCTTTTTTTTGTTTAAATGCAAATAAAGCAATGCAATTCCACTTGTTTGCTTGAATTCTGCCTTTTTACTTTGCCTTTGATTTGTTTTTGAGAGTTTTTTTTAAAGAAATATGAAGCAAAAACAAAAAGACTAAATAGGAAAGAAAAGAGAAAAAAAATTAGAAGAAAAAAACTAAAAAAACTAAACTAAACTATAAATGAAAAACAAATGAAACTCAGAAATAAAAAAATAAAAAAAAGGCTTCACCACAAATCCGCACACATCCTAATTAAACAGAAACTCATGCACTCAATTAAAGACTCGACCCAAATAAAGCTGGAATCAACCCAACTGAATATAAAATCACTCATAAACACTTTTAGAGCCACAAATAAACCCTACTCCTCAGAAAACAAAAGTGCCCACATCAAATAAAAGTAAAGTCGCTCTTTTTTTCGTTTCAAATCAAAGGGAAAAATCACAAAATCCACGATAATTAAATCGCATGCATCTAGATTTGAATAGGCGATTGTAGCTGCTGTTATCGAGATGGCTCGATTAGGTTTGGGCGGTGCGATGAAGGGACTGCGATTTCGGTAGTTCGCGATTAATGGGTCGGAGTCGGATTCCGATGTGATGATGGGCGATTGGTCTGAAATAGGAGGGTGAAAGGGTTTCCGATTTGAGAGGACTGGCAAGGAGGCGACGTGATTAATTTGGGTTTCTAGTTCGCTGATTTTCGAAGACAATTTCTGGGCTATGGTGAATTTGCGTGGTGCTTCACGAAGGAAAGGGTTGAAGTGCAAATTTGAGGAGTCTGTTTTTTTTATGTGGTGATCAGTTTGTGGAATGATGTGTGAAGATGAAGAGGGTGGCAGTAGCGTTGGAGATTTCCGGACTGCTATTGCGGTTTTGAGAATTAGTGGTGACTTGTCTGTGTATTCATGTTGATCTGGGGTTTTGTTGTGTGAACTCGAACTCTATCTCAACCAGAATTCTGAGACGAACACAATGGCGCAACCCATTTCCCTTAATTCTCAAGTCCGAGATTAGCTATTCTTTAATTTGTGAACAATAACATTGAAATTTATGGGGTGTTACAGTATAGTAGAACATATACAACAGGTAGTAATAATGAAGCAGAAAAAACTGAACTTTCATGACAACTAGAAAGTATTTCCCATACACGTAGGTAAAAACAATAGTGTTTGTACAATTTTCCTCACTACAACACTCAGAGAAATAGCAAACAGCGAAAACAAATACTAGATAGTAATAAAACTGATACGTGAGCCTCCCGCTTGCATCGATCAGCATCGTCGTCCTCACTAAAGCAATACCTGCCACTTGTTACTCAGTCTGCCCATCCACAACCGATGAACAACCCAAGGTAATAAGAGGAAACATAAAACCTTGAGTCATACAACAGTCTTAGTGAGCGATAAAACAACTAGTAAACTTCATCAATAAAGTATATGAGAATGGGTAAATAATCAACTAATCTACCCAATTTGTAATGTCTCGTATTTTTGGCAATCAAATATTTTATTTATTTTATTATTTAAAATATTTTATTTGGAATATTAATGGATTTTAATATTAAATTTGTTATTAAAACGAAGTTTGAACGTTATATATTTATATAATTATAAATCGAGCTCGAAATGGCGCGGTAGTTCGCAATATTGAGTTTTGAAGTTCAACTGAATATACTGAATCCGTTTTAAGTTGGATTTCTATGAAACAAGAAACGTTAGAATCTTATTGATGATAATTTTCCAATAAAAGAGAAAAATCCATATTTTGTGTTATAGATTGTTATTTATGGCTAAATCAAAATTTAAAATAGTCATTATGGAAATCGTTATTAAATTATAACGTTAATTTAATAAATTCAAGGATTTTTAATATAATTTGGATAGCGTCTTAATTAAAATTGATAATTTTGAATTATAAATCCATATTGGGTTATATTTGGAGTTCGTCATTGCAAAATTTAAACGTTCAACATAAAGAACGGTAAATAGCGGTAAAATTGAATTACCATATAACATAGATTGTAACGTACAAAAATAAGACGTTAAACCAAATGAATGAAACAAAAAAATGCATATGCAAACATCAACTTTCATCACTAAATTGAAAAGAATACAAGATAGGCTACACTATAGAGTCACACAGCTACCCTAAGTCATTTAATAAGCCTGCCATTGAAAGGATTGAAGAAAATAAATGAAACTAACATATATATTATACGTTGCTTCGCTAGGAGATGTATTGTCACTTCTTCCAAAAACAAACAGTTGTACCAAACAGCTACTTCAGAAATGAAAAGGGTACATACCTATCCTATTTCTTTGTTGCCAAGCAAGTTGAAGTTGTCTTATATTTTCATCAGATACATCTTAATACCCAGCTACCCTACCATAATTCACAGGGATACTTTATACCCCACTTTACGTGATGACCACGGTTACATTACATATAAATATATGAGTATTTAGTTAGATTTCTTTTTAGAAGCAACCCCATTTTTCATTTTTTGTGACCATTTTTATTTTCTTCCTACAAATAAAACAGGGCCCTCTGCCCTTATGAACAAATGCAAACCTCATGTATACTTCATTAAAACTCCCCCCACGTTCATCTGCATATCATTTCACCAATCCACAACACTTTCAATTAGAGAATTCTCGAGTTCAATAAGGTCTTTAGCTTCCGCGGTTAAGATCTGTTTTCGTATACCAAGTTGGCTCGAATCGCGTCAAACAGTCGTGACATTGGAGGGGCTTTCAGGTGTGAACGGTGGTGTCGAGTTGAGCAGCCTTCGGGGCGGTTGTTGGCAAGGTTGAGGCGCGGGATTTGGCATTTTCTGATGAAGTTTTGGGTAGCCGACGTTCTTCGTGGTGGTGACGAGCTGATACGAAGCGCGGGATTGTTATAGTAGCAGGTGGGGCCGCCGGAGCCGGTGATGGCACAGCGTCGGTCCTTGGTGGAGTTCGCCGGAGATCTGAGTCGACTAGAGGGTGTTGCGACATTTCTGGTTATGGCAAGGAGGTCGGAATGCTGACCGGGGTGGGTGGCACTGGTCGAAGCAAGGCGGAGCTGAAGTTGTATTTGAGAAGTGGGAGCGGAATGCGGTGTTCAAACGAAGTGGGAGCAACGTATTGGGGAGGTGCTAAAGTTTAAACTACTGGAGTAGTTCTTGTCAGAGCGATGCATAATTGGATAGGGTATGTTAGTAATGAAGGGGGAGCGTATGCTGCATGGGGGAAGAATTGGAGTTCCAGAGCATTTTGCTTTTAACGTGAGTCATGGATGAAGTGGAGCGGTGATGGACTAGTGGGAAATGGGTATGCAGTGTTTGAAGAAATATTACTACAAAAGAATTGGTCTCGTAGGAGGATGCCTAAAGAACGCTAAAAGGAAGAAAAGTGGATCCGTTCAAAACGTAAGCAGGTTGGGTTATTATTAATTAAGTAATTGTAAACCTAATCATATTTTAGATTAAGAAGTTATTAGTTAATTTAAGCTTGTTTTGGAACCAGGAAATAACCACATGAGCAAGAACCAAAGCGTTGAACATTGAAGAGAAGTCTGCCGTTGGTTTGTGTAAACTCAGTATGTACGTTAAGAATATTTTACTGTAAGGAATAGATTTACATATTCTAAGTATCAGATTATATATATAATGATTTGTTCCTTAACCAGGAAACGAGAACAATTAGGTATATGGAGAATCAAATTTGTCTAAGTCATTTGTTTGCTATCGCAAAAGCCATTTAATTAACAGTGGATAAAAGTGGCGAACCAAACTGGTATGAATAAATGCAGGAGAAGGAACCATCGGACCTGTATTTTATTTAGAGCAATGAGATTTAGCGTAATTAAATCTTTAATTAAGTAGGTTAATAAATTAGTAATGATTAAGAAAAATTAGATTTGGAAATTCATATTAACTATATCATCATTTTTGTACAGGCTTTGGGAAATGCCTGACTCTTTGAAACGCGAGAACCAAATGGGAGTTCAAACGGGAATTGGTCAACCGTAATAATCATCAATGTAATTAGTATGTACTAATTAATAATTAATAAATTAATTAAGGACGGTAATAGTAATAAAATCACATGCTTATAATATTAATAAGTCACACAAATATTACCAGAATTGGACCAGACCAGAGATGTCGAAAACGTTTGGATGAACTCTTTATTTTGGAACTGACTAGGACAGAATTGGAGACTACTAGAAATTTTAGTTAAATTAAACACTAGTTTAACTTAACTAGAGACCGAACCGCTTTAGCGACCACGGAAACAAGGTGAGTTCAACTCACTCAGTTATCCCACTTATATATATATTAGTTGGGTTTAAATATTTGTGTGCTTTGTTTGTTGTTGGTTGAATATTTTGATAATTGTTTGCAATACTGAATATTTTTATATAATCGATTTAAATTAAACATTCGTTTAATTTGATCAAACACCATTGTTATTTTAATGATTAATTCCAAACGAGGTAACTTACCTTGTTGGTTACATTTATAATAATATACACATTTAAAATTGAATTGGATGCTTGTATGGTTGTTAGTTGATCGTTACCAGTTGAATTAATTATTCATGCTTATTATAAATTGTCGTATTGAATACAAGGAAGAACAGGTTAGAGGACTCCAACCAGATTCCTCAAATTTATTGTTTATTTTCATGTTATATCACATGCACTATTTAACCAACTTGATTGGATGACGAATTGATTACGGATTATTGTTGAACCCTTGATATTAACCAATGAGAAATATTGGTTGCGAAATTGACAGTAGATGGCCTAAATTATAATCATTTATAAAGATTAATGTAATGATTGTTTTAACCACAAATATGGATACGCAGGTGAGCAAGGATTAATGTAACGATTAATAATTGGGATTAATTATTTAAGTAATAATTAAAATGGGATTATAGGAATCGATTATTATATATTTAATAATAATCGAAGTAAATGGGATAATTTAAATTAATAATATTATTTATTAATTAAAATGAAAAGATGAGATAGAATTAATTAATGAGTTAAGCATGTTTTAAAATTGACTAAGCCAACTTAACGGAAATTGATTATTAAATTAAATTAGTTCATGCCAATTAATCTAATGGAGAATTTAGCAAATGGTGTTTAACTTAATAAGATTTTTAAAAGGGAAATTTAACATTTATTCCAGTTAACGATAAAGTAAATTATAATAAATTGAGGACTTATTTCTTAAATGAAGTTCATTTAAGTAGTCGAAGTGGTAATGAAATATAATTGAATTTCTAAGGAAGCCTATGAATGGTTTATATACAAACCGCATTTGGTGAATGAATTTATAAAGTGATTTTAAGCGAATGCGATAAGCTTGAAGTAACTGTTTGAATTAAGTAAAATGAAATCAAGATGAAAAAGGGTTTTATATTAAACCAAAGTTGTATAAATAAGTTTAAAAAGAGAGATTTCAAAATCAAGGAGGTTGTATAAAACCGTATTTCTAATAAAACAGTGAATTGGTATTGGTCGGTATTAGAATGAATATGGGTTTTTGAATTACAGCTCGTATTTATGTTAAGATAAAAACGCTGTTGATCAAGGTCAGAGAGGTAATAAAAATACCCTAAGTTGAGCGACTTCATGATTATCGGAGGATGATATTAGATGTAATGATGGAAATATTAACAGTGAATTATTTTGTGCAATAATAATGTAATGTTATTTGAAGAAGATGGGAATATACATAAATTGGAGTTTAATAAGGGCTTGAGAATATGAAATGATATTTCTATAGTAAAGAAATAATAAAAGGAGATTTTGTGAAAATATACTGATATTTTCAAAACTAAGACCTAAGATTTAGAATGCGTTATTCTAAAAGGATAAGTGACGATTATGGTACTCAAATAACGAAACAAAAAGGAGATTTCATAATGGTTGCCTTAGGAATGACAAATTTGGGTCGATTTCCAATGTTTAATAATATATAATGTTTTTAGCAACATTTTGAAATGAGAGTTGAAGGAAAATTGAATATGATTTAAGATATTTTCCGAAGTTTAAAATATAGGATTTGAGAATATTAATATATTAAAACTAATATATTATTTTTGGTATTACAAACAATATATTATCTTTAAAGGTCAAGTGATGCTGTGTGCTAAACCAATGGATCTATTTGGTTTTATTTTTAACTATTTATTTTGATAGTTAAATAACCGACTATCAAAATCAAAACTAACGAGTTGTTATTACGGGAAGACCGGGATCGAATTTATATTCGAAAACCATTCCGACCAACAAATACATGAAGATAAAGATTGAAGATGGAGCATCGTAGACCGTGGATCTTAAGCGAAAGGATTACTAATAGTCTCTGGTCTACAGCCAAAGATATACTGTGATTATGTCGGGGCTAGAATCTACGGATTGCAAGGACTTCTCGCTATTGATCCATGGGGTGATTCCTATATTGGATACAGTAGGAGAGTACCTTCGGTTCATCCTATTCCTAGATGACTTGTATGGACGAATGTCTGACAGAATATTTCTTAAAAATCACGTACATTGATTTTTACAAATGTACTTCTGTTGGCTACATAGTATTTTTGTAGTCATCAATTACTGATTTGATGGATCTGACGATGTGGCATTCAAAGTGGATGGAGATTGCTGTTCTGAAGGGTAAGCTTAACCTCTAGCCTCATCAACCGAGAATGACATAAAATCAGGTAGGTCGCATAGCTATGTGGGTCGCACCCATCAATAGGGTGTATCATTACCTGATCTGGTGAAATCAAATGCCTTCGGTTGTCCCTTTTATTTATGTATGTATGATATCGGTTCGGTTGGCTGACCCCCAACCTGGTAATGATATATTCGGTACTCTCAAGAGAAAGTGAGGGGCCGGTCATGTTTAGCCATGGTTGCAAGATGTTCTTGTTGAACCCCAATGTATTCATCTCCGGAGGTACATTGTCGGGAAGGTGGTCCCATACCTTGCCAGGAAATCCATTCTCCAACAAGCGCCCGCAGTTTTTGATTGCATACCATATATGTGGAGCGTTAAATGCAAGCGTTCCGCTAGATTCTATTTATTTGTATTTAGACCCATAATATCAGAATAATATTGTTTTCAAAAGTGTTTTGGGTTATCGCAAGGTAAAAACCATCTGTATTTATGTGTGGATTTGGTCTTACGATTATCCTTTTCTTTCGAAAAGATTTTGACATTAAAATCAAGCTGTGTGATGCCTTTAAACTTAGTGTGTTTTTCTCACTCTGGTTCACCGGACTGACCCGGTGTTTGTAATGCTCGGGTTAGACTGGGTTGTACAGGTTCAAGTTATCGAATGCTATAAAGAGACGAGCTGGAAGAGTTCAGACGTATGATATTATATAGATACTATTTTGTTGTGTGTTGTATATGAGGATAGGTTTTCATAACTGTCCAGATATGTGATGTACTCTGATGATTGTAAGTATTTTTAAAGCTCTCAGTAAAGATTTATTTCTATATTATATTTTGTTTCCTGCGATGTGAGACTCTAAATTTTTGTTGGTTCTTCTTCTTCTTCTATACTAATATTTCTTTCTTACATCACCTTCTAACTTCATTATAATAACGTTCATGTGTTTTCGATGCTTGGAAGGTTAGCATGTTATACAGTAAATGTATTTATGTCGGTTTTCGGGGTAGAAAATCTGTTGGGCCATTACAGTGGTATCAGAGCTATTGGTTTATTAATATCCTTAGCTCTGTGGCGTAACTCGGTAGAGATGGGGTCAGTAATACCCTAGATTGAGCTTGAGTGCATATATATGGGAGCGTATTTGTAAATTTTACATACAAATGTTTTGCATTGTGTTGTTTGATCGGTTCAAGTGTTGAGAAGCATTGAACTGGCATCGAACACAATATTATTTTATAAAGAGGGTAAATAAAATAATTTTACCCAAATTATATTTTGATTATATAAAGAAATAATTTATCAAGTTATTGAGATATGAGTGTGTTTGGGTTATTTGAATGATATTCGAGTTTGGATTAAAAATTCAAATTGAAACTTAACTTGGTTAAGTGTAATGATATTGAACTTAATTAATTAAATTTGGAAATTGGAATTTGGGATTTGAATAAATAATAATTAAATAGAAATGAATAAGATATTAATCGATTGATTTTAAAATATGTGAAACCAAGGTAAAAATATTAATATTGAATGTAAATTCAATTGATTTGGTTATGTATTGGTTGTTGATTATGAATTGTTTGTTATTGGATGGTAGATCGTACAAATATAAATAATCAACAATCTAATAGAGCTGAATGAATTATAAACTAAAGAATGAATTCTAGAATTATAAATTGGAATGAAACCGCATATGAATTAAAATTTGGTGATAGAACCTTGTATTGTATAAACTGAATTGATAATTCATATTTAAATTTTGGGTTATGGGAAGTTTTACTTGTTAATCCATGAAATGTTATTTGGAATTTCATGTATTTATGACTTACATGTTAAATGAGTTAAGTACAGGTGCTAGATTGCTTGAGGATTTATTTTGGTTGCATAAATTGCACGTATGCTGAGAAAATATGCTCAGTAGCGCCTGTTGTAACGATCCGGAAAATCTGAACCAATTTAAAAAAAATTAAATTGGCTAAAATAGTGGATTTTAAATATTTAAAATGAATATTTTAAATAATAGCAATGAAAAGTGAGTTTGAATCGACGTTTGAAAATAAATATAATTAATTATAATTATAAACAAGGCCTGAAATGGCGCGGTAGTTTCAAATTTTCATTTCAAACTTTGACTAACTGTACCGGGTGCAAAACAAAACGGATTTGAGTGAAACCAAAAATATTGAAATCTGTTAGTGAATACCTTTCTAACGAATCTGAAAAATCGAAGTTTCATAGCGGGAAGCAAAGGTTATGGCCAAATGAATTTTCAGAAAGGGGGCAATGGAATTTATATAGCCCGTGAAATTGGCCATTTTGCAAACGACCTCGGAATTCGACGAAACCACTTTTGTTGGATCCGAGATGTGAAGTTATAGCTAGGTTTCAAATTTCATAATTTTTGAAGCTAATATGTGAGCGTGGCAAAGAAAAATGTGTTTTGGTCAATTACAGTTAAATTGGATCGACCAGAAAAGGGCCATTTTGCAAATGGTCTCAGAATTCGACGAAACTAGTTTTGTTGGGACCGTATCATCAAAACATAGCTAGATTTATTTTTATGGAATTTTTCGAATCAGTTTGTGGCCCTGACAAATTGAAATGTACGTTCAAATCGAATATTGAATGTTATATATTTTAAATTGAAGGAAAACTGACTGAAACAATCGAATGGGCCTTCGAAACATATCCCATCGTGTTCGGAATGGGGGTAAAACTCTAGTGACGACAGTCGTTGGGTTTGGATTGGGGTTCATGTGTGAAAGGGGGTATTTTTGAAATTTAAAAATATATAAATAAATGGAAAAATCTCATTGGCCCATACGATTTTCTCTCACCCCGACATTCTCTCTCTACCCTCCGACTGAAGGCGGAAAACCGTTCGCCGTTTCCATGCCATATTCCGGTCGCCACGATCATCGTTGACCCTCGCCGCAGTTGGGTTTTTTGGAGAGCTCGACCTCCTCTCCACATCCATAGCTGGGGTGCCACCCCTCGTCGCATGTAGGAGGAGATTCGACGCCGAGACGTCGACGTCTTCAAGCCGCCGCCTCGCCCTGATCTCGCCACCGAACGCCATCGCACCACCGTAGAAAGGAGCGCCTCTCCATGCTCTTCGACATTGTATCACCTGATCTAGACGAAGTACAACGGATTTGCATAGAAATCTAAACCTAGTTTTGAAGATCGAGGAAAGGTATATGGCTTGAATTTTCTGAATTAAAAATAACACTTTTTATTGTTGCAAACTTTAAAAAATCATATCTTTTTCGTGTATTGACGAAATTCGATGAAACAGGAAACATCGTGACCGTGTGGACGCCTTCTACATTCTAGAAGAGTCCGCATATTTTTTTGAGCCTTCTGCTATTTTTGGTGGAGTGGAACCCAATGTGAGATTTCTAATTTATAAACGATACGGAAAACGACGATGTATAAATTATATAGTCGATGTATGAGTTATATAAGTGTTGTACACCTCTTGTATAAGCGTTGTATAAGTTGTATGTTCGATATATAAGTTATATATGTGTTGTAAAAATTATATATGTGTTGAATAGAAATGAAATGCTTATATATATACATACATACATATATATATACGCCCCTCGTCCATAAACCATGGACGATATTTATTGGTTGCGATTGGTGTGAAAATTGGTTGATTACGAATGGTTGATTAGAATTGTTTGTGGTTGAAATTGATTGATTGTGGTTGAAAAATACCCGTTTGTGGTTGAGAAATATTTGGTTGAAACCACATAGGATTAGTTTGTAGGAATGAAAAAAATATACATGCCACCTGCGTGCGAACTAGATGCATGATTCCCCATTGTCAAAAGCTGCGAGGCTTTAAGGTAGAGCGAGGAGTCGTACTAGGGACGGTCCCGGTTTTAACTACCCTGCCGTTATGCTGCCGAAATTTTGAATAATATTCATGTGTTAGAATTATTTTCCTGTATTGAAACTATATTCGTCTGTTGAATAGAAAACCTTCATGTGTTGAATCGAAATTCATTCGTTGAATCATATTCATATGTTGAATGGTATTCGTGTTTTAAATATAAAAATCACCTTTTTATCTATATATACAAACTATAGAAAACCTTCATGTGTTGAATCGAAATTCATTCGTTGAATTGAAATTCATGTGTTTAATTGTATTCGTGTTTTGAATAAACTTTTTTAACAATAAAAATCATCTTTTTATCTATATATACAAACTATAAAAAACCTTCATGTGTTGAATCGAAATTCAGTCGTTGAATTGGAATTCATGTGTTGAATGGTATTCGTTTTTGAAATAAATTGTTTTATTATAAAAATCCTATTTTTATCATCAATATGAACTATATAAAATAATCTCGTTTTGAAATAAATTGTTTTATAATAAAAATCCTATTTTTACCATCTATATGAACTGTATAAAATAGTCGTGTTTTGAAATAAATTGTTTTACATTAAAAATCACATTTTTATTATATACATGAATTGTTAAAAATAGTGAAGTGTTGAAATAGAAGATGGTTAGATAAAAATACCATTTTTATCCAATGTATGAAAATCATATAGTTTTGAAATCGAAGAATCGATATATATATATATAAAAAAATAGAATTGAAATATATCGAATAACGACGCTGCAGTTCGTATTTTGAAATCGTGATTTCAAACGATTAGTGCGGGAGATCCGACCATCGGATTTTCCCGAAACCGCAACCGTTGGGTTCGCTTTGGAAATATCTTTCCAGCGGCACCAACTTTGTAAAAATCCAACGGTTGGATTGTCTGGAATGTTTAATTCAAATCTGAAGAAAAACAGCGCCAGAATCGATTATATTTATATATATATATAAATATAATTATATTAAATCGAATAACGACGCTGCAGTTCGTATTTTTAAATCGACACTTCAAATGATTATATCGGGAGATCCGACCGTCGGATTTTCCCGAAACTGGAACCTTTGGATTCGTTTTGAGAAGATCTTTCTAAAGATGTAAATTTTGTGAAGATCCAACGGTTAGATTTCTAGATATGTGTAAATCAAATCTGAAGAAAAACAGCGCCACGACCGCCTTATGGCCCGAAGCGTCGTTTGAATAAATTGGCTATTTTAAAATAAATAAAAATAGCGATAAATCGTTATAAAATATTATAAACGATATGGATGTGAAATTTAGAAATTAACTGAAGGTTAGCTAAGTCGAATGGTTTCCTGGATTTTGATCTGATGTTGGTTTCGGCCTTCGGGGTTAATATTTGGGAAATCGTTCTCTTACTGATTGACGGTTAGTGACTAATGAATTGAAATGATGTGTATGTAGTGTTTATGTAGCACGTGTTTATTATATACGCGAGTTGCTCAGAAAGACCGGGTTTATCCCATTTTGAATAACTGAATCGACGATAAGAAATCGAAAATGAAGACGGTGGTTGAAGACCGGAAATCTTCACCTCGTTTGGATGGTAACTGATGTCCTGATTGGGAGGCATCCCGAAATATGGATAATGAGTGGTGATCATCCAGACGTACGTGGAGGTCGATGGGTTTGCGAGGTTTATAGTGCCTCCGGTTTCGTTCAGACCCAGAACGGACTTGTAAATGGATGGTGTGTCTGACATTGGAATTTATTCTGTATGATTGATAGCCATCAGTTACATGGCGTGAATTGCCTGTATGGCATGCTAAGATGTTGTGATCAGGGCTTCTGTTGAAAACAAAGTCTTGTGGTGATGATCAAAGCCCCGCCAGTGTGGCGTAGCTTTGTGATTAACGTGAACTCGCGAACCTCACACCCCGATATGAACCAGAAATGGGAGAGGACATCAGGAAGGGCATGCGTTTCCTTCTAGTTAGAAGTGGCGTCAGTGGTTTTACACGCCCTGACGAGTTTGACTTATGTGGTTGTTGCTGTTACGAGGCGCCTCGGTTATATCGGTCGATCCGGGACCGATGGAGTCATTCGTTGGCTCATTGACGCCCGAAAGGGTGGGGAAACGCAGTGTTCAGGCATAATAATCCACTTCGATGGACCAGCCCTGACGATCCAAGGGGCAGTTGCGGCTGTTCCTGAGACACGGGCTAGAGCGTCTCGAATTCGGTAAGGACTATCTTTTTCCTTGGTTCATGACGGAAATCCAATTTCCAAATGCGTGACTGTGCGGTTTTGATTATGTACCTATATATGGCGACATAGTGGTATGGGCCATTAATGTCATTTATGATTGATAGTTATGATTCGAAATTGTTTTCGAAACCTGTAGACACTAGCAATAATACCAAATGCTTTTGTTTTATTCGTATCAAGCATATTTTGGCCATTATAAGGTAAAAACTCTATCCTCCGGTTTGCGTTGCATTGTGTGATGGGAACTGAGTCTTATAATGGCTTCATTTTGATAAAAAGCATTGCGATGTTTAAAGGAATTATTTATTTTAAAGCACTGGCAATCCGATGGAGTAAACCCATTCCACGAAAGTGGCGTGGTCCTGTGATTAGCCCATTTGTATAATGTGTTAAGTGGATTTCTCATACCAGTCCCATGACTGACTCGTAGTTTGTTTCACTTTCAAACTCGGGTGCACCTTTTTCTACACGGGCAGCCTTGTATTCAGGTTTAGCTGGCTCTTTCTGGATAGCTGGAGCTGAAGATGGATTCTATCATTTATCTCTTTTTATGCTGTTCAGCTCCTATTGTACATATTATGTTTGTTTCCGCTGTAGACATTTATTTATAGTTGAACTGTATTTATACTAAGTATGATCCTGTATACTGTGTAACTCTGATGATTACGTTTATCCAGTATATTCTATTGTGCATTATCTGGTGTATTTATTTAACTCTGTTCTGTTGTTATCTGTTTATATGTTATATTCCAAAGATTACCCTTGCCACCGTCAGTACGGGGTTCGGGGTCGTCTCATTTGGTATCAGAGCTTTGGTTAAGCTTAGTGCTAGAATATAACATATTAACGAACTCATCAGAAATAGATCCAGTAGTGTTCTAGGACGGGTAACTCATTATAGAAAGGATCAGTAATATCCTAGTATGAGAAGCAGAATGAAATACACCCCAATAGACACATTTACATTTGAAGTATATGTTTCTATGCTTTAAAATATCTTTTCTGTGACCTGACACATGATCTGCTATTTGCAGACGTACTAGAAAATGAGTGCCAGAAATAGAAGAAGTAATACTGACCCAGATATAGAAGCTCTATTTATGAAATATAGAAATCTGGGTGGAAAACCCTTCTCGGGTGAAGAATCAATTATGAAAACACAAGCTTGGATTCGTTCGGCTGAGAAAATCTTTGAAGGATTAAAGCTGAGGGATGACCAGAAAAGATTACTGGCGCCCTGGGCACTCAAAGACGAAGCTTTGTTTTGGTGGGATGCAGTTATTAAGGATAATCCAGAAGGTGATATCACTTGGGATAGATTCAAAGTGATTTTCCTGGAAAGATTTACTCCTCCTGAAGCGATTGAGCGACTATGCGATGAATTTTCTTATTTGATACAAGGAGATATGACCATTCCAGAATATCATAAGAAATTCAACGAACTTTCTCACTTTGCTCCTCATCTAATTCAAAATCCGAAGAGGAAGAATTTGAGATTTATCAACGGGCTTCAAAGAAAATATTAGAACAGTGTAATAAGGAATGTGAAGCTTCCTTTTTCTGAAATGATATACATGGCTTACCAGTACGAGGATCTCGACAGGAAAGGTAAGTTACAGTACGAAGAGGGAGTCAGCTCTAGTAATAAAATTGAGTCTGAAACTGATCGTCCGGAGGCCAGTACGATGTCTGAGGTTAGTAAGAAGCCTAAAGTCAGTCGGAAAAGGGCTAATTCTGTGAAAGAACATGTAAAGACCGCCACTTGCTCTAAGTGCCATCTGAAAGGGCATTTGTCGATAAACTGCGGACCCTTAAATAAGCGATTAAAAGGTGGACTTCAATCCAAGGAGGGATTTCAAGAGAATAGAAAATGCAATCTCTGCCATCAGGCTGGTCACGTAAAGCAAGATTGCTGGCAGTTGAAAAAGACTGAAATAGTTCAAGTGAATGAAGTAGCAGAAACTTCTGATCCCTCAGCTAGTCAGGGAAGACCAGATGTTTTGGAAGGCACGCTTAATGTCAAAAACATTCCAGTTAAAGTGTTGTTTGATACAGGCGCGTCACGAAGCTTCATTGCCAAGAATGCAGTTAAGAAGTTGAATTTGAATTTGAAGAAGCTCAAAGAACCAATGACTGTCCAAAATCCAGTTGGGGGTTCCATCGATCTCAGTTGGGTTTGTGCAGTACCTGTCTCTTTTTCCTGCTATAAATTCCCTACTATCTCTATCGTCATGAATTTTACTAAATTCGATCTTATTCTGGGATTGGATTGGCTAACCAAATATGAGCCAGAGGTTAGATGCGCCGAGAGAGTTATTAGGGCTAAGATTAAATCAGGGAATTATATAATCATTCCCTATGAAGGTCAGAATGCTAATAGAAAAGACTTCTGGGCAGCTCTCGATGTTTCTCCTACTCAAATAGAAAATATCCCTGAAGTTACAGAGAATATTCCCGACCTCGTAAAAGATATTCCTGTCGTCAAGAATTATGCGGATGTGTTTGAAGAAGTTGTTCGCTTACCTCCGCAGAGAGAAACAGATTTCAAGATCGCTTTGATTCCGAATGCAAGGCCGGTAGTTCACGCTATTCGAAGAATGTCCTTGAAAGAGAAAGAGGAATTAGACAATCAAACACGACAGCTCGTATGGAAGGGTCTAATCAGGCCTAGTTTCTCTGATTGGGGTGCAGCAGTGGTGTTTGTCCCAAAATCTGACGGTACTCTACGTCTATGTGTGGATTATCGTGATTTGAACAAGCAGGCAATAAAGAACAAATATCCATTGCCGCGAATTGATGATTTATTGGATCGTCTGAATGGAGCACAAGTATTCTCAAGGATGGACCTAGCTACAGGCTTCCATCAACTTCGAATTGCCGAAGAGTGTGTTCCTATGACAGCATTCAGAGGTCCAGACTTATTCTATGAGTGGTTAGTAATGCCATTCGGCTTATGTAATGCTCCAGCGTACTTCGTCGATTTGATGAATAAAGTGTTCAAAGGAGTCCTGAATAAGTTTGTTCTGGTTTTTATTGACGATATTCTAATCTTCTCTAAATCAAAGGCCGAACATGAAAAGCATTTGGAGCAGGTTCTAGAAATCCTTAGAAGGAATGTATTAAAAGGCAAACTATCCAAATGTATATTCTGGCAAGATGAAGTGAAATTTCTAGGCCACGTCGTATCGAAAGAAGGAATTGCTGTGGATCCAAGTAAAATCACAGCTACTCAAAACTGGAAACTGCCTAGTACTCCTACAGAGGTTCGCAGTTTTCTTGGATTGGCTAGTTATTACCGGAAGTTCGTTAAAAACTTTTCGAAAATATCTGGTCACTTAACGAAGCTTACAAAGAAGCACTCAAAATTCAAATGGACTCCAGAATGTGAGGAGGCTTTTGAAGAGCTAAGGTTAAGATTAACGACTGCTCCAGTGTTAACCATAATCGACGACAATCAGGATTTAAAAGTCTAGACTGATGCTTCTAGAGAAGGCCTTGGCGCAGTGTTAATGCAAAGGGGTCAAGTGATTGCTTATGCTAGCCGTCAGTTGAAGCCACACAAGAAAAACTATGTAACTCATGATCTTGAGTTATTGGCTATCGTATTCTCTTTGAAAATCTGGAGACACTATCTTCTGGGTGAGAAATTCGAACTGTGTACAGATCATCAGTCGTTAAAGTATCTGTTCACCCAGAAAGACCTGAATTTGAGGCAGCAACGTTGGCTAGAGTTCCTTGCAGCATATGATTTTGAGATTCTATACACTCCAGGGAAAGCCAATGTCGTGGCCGATGCGTTAAGCCGAAAGAATGTAATGATCGCCAGCTTTATTATTACGACTTCCTTGATTGACAAAACATCTATTCTTCAGAAGGAGGATAACTTTATTAAGGATATGATCAAAAGGATTCAGAAAGGCAAACCCTCGTGTTTTCAAATAGATAACAACAGAATCCTGAGATTGAAAGGAAGGATCTGTGTTCCTGGCATCCCCGAGCTAAAGAGGGAAGTGTTAGACGAGTGTCACAAGTCCAAGCTGAGTATCCATCCTGGTGTGGCCAAAATGTATAACGACCTCAACGAACATTCTGGTGGAAGGCTATGAAAAGGGACGTTTCAATATATGTTAGCCGATGCCCTACTTGCCAGCTAGTCAAAAGCGACCAACAGAAACTTGCTGGACTGTTGCAACCGCTGGACGTTCCAGGCTGGAAGTGGGAACATATTTCCATGGACTTCATTGATGGTTTGCCCAGAACCAGAGAAGGAAATGACAATATTTGGTTGATTGTAGATCGCTTCATGAAGACCGCCCATTTCATACCTGTCAGATCAAACAGAACTGCTCAGAGTCTGGCGCAGATATACTTCAAGGAAATAGTTAGACTACATGGAGTGTTGGTCAGTATAGTTAGTGATAGAGATCCAATATTCACTAGCAAATTCTGGGAGGCATTTCAAGTAGAGCTGGGAACAAAGCTAAACTTAAGCGCCGCTTATCATCCTCAGACAGATGGTCAGACTGAGAGGGTGAATCGTATTTTAGAAGATCTATTACGGGCTTGTGTTCTAGATTTTGGTGGATCATGGGAAGACCATCTGCATTTGGCTGAATTCTCATATAACAACAGCTACCAGGCGAGCCTGACAATGTCGCCATTCAAAGCATTGTATGGTAGACCGTGCCGATCCCCTGCTTGTTGGGTCGAACCCGGTAATAGACTTGTGTTAGGGCCTGATATGATCCGAGAAGCTGCCGACAAAGTCGATTTTATTAAGAAATGATTACTCGCCACTCAAAGCCGCCAGAAAAGCTATGCCAATAAGAGAAGGAGAGATATATCGTTTGCTGTTGGCGACTATGTATATTTGAAAGTATCGCCGATGAGAGGAGTTATCCGGTTCGGTAAAACAGGGAAGTTGGCGCCCAAATTCATTGGTCCATTTCCTATTCTAAAACGGATTGGAACTCTCGCTTATAGGGTTAAATTGCCTGATTGGTTGCCGGGAGTACATGATGTATTTCATATATCTCAACTTCGAAAGCACGTTCATGATCCATACTTGATCATGGAAGAAGCAGCTCAACAGGATATTGAAATTACCCCAGAATTAGCTGTGAGAAGAGAGCCGCTAAAGATCATCGGCAAAGAAACCAAAGAGCTGAGGAACAAAAAGGTTCACTTAGTCAAAGTGCAATGGAGTGGAGATCCACGAGATTGTACTTGGGAAACCGAGGAGTGCATTCAGAAAGCCTATCCTAAGTGTCGAGTGGATATCTCTGATTGACTCCGGTGCAAGGTACATTTACCATACTTTGCATTACCAATTAGTTCTCTACTCTATTGTTATTTTCTTTCCATGGATGTGCACTTTTAATTCTATAGTCTAAATGATTTTAAAGAAATATAGAAACTGATTAGTATATTTTTGAAAAAGTTAAAAACAAATTGCTTGTTGTTTGCATTGTGTGATAGTAGATTTGATTAATTAAATCATTAAAACGATAGTTAATTTAATCAATAATAGAATGAATGGTAGAATTTATTCGATTAAATCACACACTGAACTGATTAGAAAATATGTAGAAATATATACTTGTGCATTATATATGTTTGAACAGGTAATTGGATAGCTGTTGAGTAAAGAAATTATTTGCGTGCACGACAAATAGGTAAACCTTAATGAGTTGGATGCGAAATATTATTATATCAACTCCTGTGAATGCCACTGGATGCAGAGTGCTGGTTATTCTGTGTGTAACAATAAATGACGCCTTAGGATAGTAACAATTAATTTTGAACTACATTACATGGCATACTTCTGGAAGATAGGCATACTTCATCATATACCACATAAGCATTTGGAGCTTGTGTGACGAGGTAGAAGATTTACCATACGAGCGAGAGGCTTGTATGGTAATGACTATATTTTACAGGTTGAATTGATGACTGATATAACCATATAAAATTGTAACGATAAAATTGCCAGATTAAAAAAAACCCCACACGGGTCTGGAGTTGACAATAATCACGTCTCTCTAGTCATTAGATACAGCACATGGACAATTTATTTCCCACACGGGACGGGGTGACGAGGAATTATCCTCTGGAGCAATTAAAATACACACTCCCTCAGGCTTTGACAGGGTGACGAAAATTTATTCTCTGGAGTTATTATCTATACACGCTCCCCTGTAAACACCAGATTGTATCACTATAAATATATGTATGCTTATTAGGATTTATTGGGTACCTAATGCGACCTAATAAATTTCCATACCTCTCCCCATACAAAGGAGGTTATGGCGAAATTTTCGAAAATTCCGGGTGTTAGACAAATTTTTGATGAATTTGAAAATTCTCAAAAACTGAAAAGTTGGAGAATGGAAGCCAGATTGAACGTAGAGTTGATTAATCAAACCACTTTCGACTTTGTTCCTTTTCGGGGACGAAAAGTTTTAAGTGGGGGAGATTGCAACGACCCGGAAAATCTGAACCAATTTAAAATTTTTAAATTAGCTAAAATAGTGGATTTTAAATATTTAAAATGAATATTTTAAATAATAGCAATGAAAAGTGAGTTTGAATCGACGTTTGAAAATAAATATAATTAATTCTAAGTATAAACAAGGCCTGAAATGGCGCGGCAGTTTCAAATTTTCATTTCAAACTTTGACTGACTGTACCGGGTGCAAAACAAAACGGATTTGAGTGAAACCAAAAATATTTAAATCTGTTAGTGAATACCTTTCTAACGAATCTGATAAATCGAAGTTTCATAGCGGGAAGCAAAGGTTATGGCCAAATGAATTTTCAGAAAGGTCGCTATGGAATTTATATAGCCCGTGAAATTGGCCATTTTGCAAACGACCTCGGAAGTCGACAAAACCACTTTTGTTGGATCTGGGATGTGAAGTTATTGCTAGATTTCAAATTTCATAATTTTTGAAGCTAGTATGTGAGCGTGGCAAAGGAAAATGTGTTTTGGTCAATTACAGTTAAATTGGATCGACCAGAAAAGGGCCATTTTGCAAACGGTCTCAGAATTCGATGAAACTAGTTTTGTTGGGACCGTATCGTCAAAACATAGCTAGATTTATTTTTCTGGAATTTTTCGAATCAGTTTGTGGCCCTGGCAAATTGAAATGTACGTTCAAATCGAATATTAAATGTTATATATTTTAAATTGAAGGAAAACTGACTAAAACAGTCGAATGGGCCTTCGAAACATATCCCATTGTGTTCGAAATGGGGGTAAAACGCTAGGGACGACAGTCGTTGGGTTTGGATTGGGGTTCGTGTGTGAAAGGGGATATTTTCGAAATTTAAAAATATATAAATAAATGGAAAAATCTCATTGGCCCATACGATTTTCTCTCTCCCCGACATTCTCTCTCTACCCTCCGATTGAAGGCGGAAAACCGTTCGCCGCTTCCAGGCCATATTCCGGCCGCTACAATCATCGTTGACCCTCGCCGCAGTTGGTTTTTTCGGAGAGCTCGACCTCCTCTCCACATCCATAGCCGGAGTGCCACCCCTCGTCACCTGTATGACGAGATTCGACGCCGAGAAGTCGACGTCTTCAAGCCGCCGCCTCGCCCTGATCTCGCCACCGAACGCCATCGCACCACCGTAAAAAGGAGCGACTCTCCAAGCTCTTCGACACCGTATCACCTGATCTAGATGAAGTACAACGGATTTGCATAGAAATCTAAACCTAGTTTTGAAGATCGAGGAAATGTATACGGCTTGAATTTTCTGAATTAAAAATAACACTTTTTAGTGTTGCAAACTTTGAAAAATCATATCTTTTTCGTGTATTGACCAAATTCGATGAAACAGGAAACATCGTGACCGTGTGGACGCCTTCTACATTCTAGAAGAGACCGCATATTTTTCTGAGCCTTCTGCTATTTTTGGTGGAGTGGAACCCAATGTGATATTTCTAATTAATAAACGATATGGAAAACGACGATGTATAAATTATATAGTCGATGTATAAGTTATATAAGCGTTGTACACCTCTTGTATAAGCATTGTATAAGTTGTACGTTCGATATATAAGTTATATATGCATTGTAAAAATTATATATGTGTTGCATAGAAGTGAAATGCTTATATATATATATATATATATATATATATATATATATATATATATATATATATGCGCCCCTTGTCCACAAACCATGGACGATATTTATTGGTTGTGATTGGTGTGAAAATTGGTTGATTATGAATGGTTGATTAGAATTGTTTGTGGTTGAAATTGATTGATTGTGGTTGAAAAATACCCGTTTGTGGTTGAGAAATATTTGGTTGAAACCACATAGGATTAGTTTGTGGAAATGAAAAAAATATACATGTCGCCTGCGTGCGAACTAGATGCATGATTCCCCATTGTCAAAAGCTGCGAGGCTTTAAGGTAGAGCGAGGAGCCATACTAGGGACGGTCCCGGTTTTAACTACCCTGCAATTATGCTGCCGAAATTTTGAATGATATTCATGTGTTAGAATTATTTTCCTGTGTTGAAACTATATTCGTCTGTTGAATAGAAAACCTTCATGTGTTGAATCGAAATTCATTCGTTGAATCATATTCATGTGCTGAATGGTATTCGTGTTTTAAATATAAAAATCACCTTTTTATCTATATATACAAACTATAGAAAACCTTCATGTGTTGAATAGAAATTCATTCGTTGAATTGAAATTCAGGTGTTGAATGGTATTCGTGTTTTGAATAAATTGTTTTAACAATAAAAATCACCTTTTTATCTATATATACAAACTATAGAAAACCTTCATGTGTTGAATCGAAATTCATTCGTTGAATTGAAATTCATGTGTTGAATGGTATTCGTATTTTGAAATAAATTGTTTTATAATAAAAATCATATTTTTATCATCAATATGAACTATATAAAATAATCTCGTTTTGAAATAAATTGTTTTATAATAAAAATCCTATTTTTATCATCTTTATGAACTGTATAAAATAGTTGTGTTTTGAAATAAATTGTTTTACATTAAAAATCACATTTTTATTATATACATGAATTGTTAAAAATAGTGAAGTGTTGAAATAGAAGACGGTTAGATAAAAATATCATTTATATCCAATGTATGAAAATCATATAGTTTTGAAATCAAAGAATCGATATATATATATATATATATATATATATAGATAATGGAAATATATCGAATAACGACGCTGTAGTTCGTATTTTGAAACCGTGATTTCAAACGATTAGTGCGGGAGATCCGGCCATCGGATTTTCCCGAAATCGCAACCGTTGGGTTCGCTTTGGAAATATCTTTCCAACGACACCAACTTTGTAAAAATCCAACGGTTGGATTGTCTGGAATGTTTAATTCAAATCTGAAGAAAAACAACGACAGAATCGATTATATTTATATTTATATATATATATATATTATATAAATATAATAATATTAAATCGAATAACGACGCTGCAGTTCGTATTTTGAAATCGAAACTTCAAACGATTATAACAGGAGATCCGACCGTCGGATTTTCCCGAAACTGGAACCGTTGGATTCGTTTTGAAAAGATCTTTCTAAAGATGTAAATTTTGTGAAGATCCAACGGTTAGATTTCCAGATATGTGTAAATCAAATCTGAAGAAAAACAGCGCCACAGCCGCGTTATGGCCCGAAGCGTCGTTTGAATAAATTGGCTATTTTAAAATAAATAAAAATAGCGATAAATCGTTATAAAATATTATAAATGATATGGATGTGAAATTTAGAAATTAACTGAAGGTTAGTTAAGTCGAATGGTTTCCTGGATTTTGATCTGATGTTGGTTTTGGCCTTCGGGGTTAATATTTGGGAAATCGTTCTCTTACTGATTGACGGTTAGTGACTAATGAATTGAAATGATGCGTATGTAGTGTTTATCTATCACGTGTTTATTATATACGCGAGTTGCTTAGAAAGACCGGGTTTATCCCATTCTGAATAACTGAATCGACGAGAATAAATCGAAAATGAAGACGGTGGTTGAAGACCGGGAATCTTCACCTCGTTTGGATGGTAACTGATGTCCTGATTGGGAGGCATCTCGAAACATGGATAATGAGTGGTGATCGTCTAGACGTACGTGGAGGTCGATGGGTTTGTGAGGTATATAGTGCCTCCGGTTTCGTTCAGACCCAGAACGGACTTGTAAATGGATGGTGTTTTTGACATTGGAATTTATTCTGTGTGATTGATAGCCATCAGTTACATGGTGTGAATTGCCTGTATGGCATGCTAAGATGCAGTGATCAGGGCTTCTGTTGAAAAGCAAAGTCTTGTGGTGATGATCAAAGCCCCGCCAGTGTGGCGTAGCTTTGTGATTAACGTGAATTTGCGAACCTCACACCCCGGTATGAACCAGAAACGGGAGAGGACATCAGGGAGGGCATGCATTTCCTTCTTGTTAGAAGTGGCGTCAGTGGTTTTACACGCCCTGACAAGTTTGACTTATGTGGTTGTTGCTGTTACGAGGCGCCTCGGTTATATCGGTCGACCGGGGACCGATGGAGTCATTTAGCGAATGGTGTTTAACTTAATAAGATATTTAAAAGAGAAATTTAACATTTATTCTAGTTAATGATAAAGTAAATTGTAATAAATTGAGGAATAATTTCTTAAATGAATTCATTTAAGTAATCGAAGTGGTAATGAAAGATAATTGAATTTCTAAGGAAGCCTATGAATGGTTTATATACAAACCGCATTTGGTGAATGAACATAAGTGATTTTAAGAGAATGCGATAAGCTTAAATTAACTGTTTGAATTAAGTAAAAGGAAATCAAGATGAAAAAGGGTTTTATATTAAACCAAAGTTGAATAAATAGGTTTAAAAAGAGATATTTCAAAAGTAAGGAGGTTGTACAAAACCGTATTTTTAATAAAATAGTGAAGTGGTATTGGTCGGTATTAGAATGAATATGGGTTTTTGAATTACAGCTCGTATTTATCTTAAGATAAAAATATTGTTGATCAAGGTCTGAGAGGTAATTAAAATACCCTAACTTGAGCGACTTCAGGATTATCGGAGGATGATGTTAGTTGTAATGATGGAAATATTAACAATGAATTATTTTGTGAAATAATAATGTAATGTTATTTGAAGAAGTTGGGAATATACATATATTGGAATTTAATAAGGGCTTGAGAATATGAAATGATATTTCTATAGTAAAGAAATAATAAAAGGAGATTTTGTGAAAATATAATGATATTTTCAAAACTAAGACATGAGATTTAGAATGCGTTATTCTAAAAGGATAAGTGAAGATTATGGTACTCAAATAACGAAATGAAAAGGAGATCTCGTAATGGTTGTCTTAAGAATGACAAATTTGGATCGATTTCCAATGTTTAATAATAAATAATATTTTTAGTAACATTTTGAAATGAGAGTTGAAGGAAAATTGAATATGATTTAAGATATTTTCCGAAGTTTAAAATATAGGATTTGAGAATATTAATATATTAAAACTAATATATTATTTTTGGTAGTACAAACAATATATTATCTTTAAAGGACAAGTGATGTTGTGTGCTAAACCAATGGATCTATTTGGTTTTATTTTTAATCATTTATTTTTATAGTTAAATAACCAACTATCAAAATCAAACCCAACGAGTTGTTGGTACGGGAACACCAGGATCGAATTTATATTCGAAAACCATTCCGACCAAAAAATACGTGAAGATAAAGATTGGAGATGGAGCATCGAAGACCGTGGATCTTCATAAGCGAAAGGATTACTAATAATCTCTGGTCTGCAGCCAAAGATAAACCGTGATTCTGTCGGGGCTGGAATCTACGGATTGCAAGGACTTCTCGCTACTGATCCATGGGGTGATTCCTATATTGGATGCAGTAGGAGAGTACCTTCGGTTCATCCTGTTCTTGGATGACTTGTATGGACGAATATATGATGGAGTATTTCTTAGAAATCACGTATATTGATTTTTACAAACGTACTTCTGTTGGCTGCAGAGTAATTTTGTAGTCGTCAGTTAGTGATTTGATGGATCTGACGATGTGGCATTCAAGGTGGATGGGGATCGTTGTTCTGAAGTATAAGCTTAACCTCTAGCCTCATCAACCGAGAATGTCATAAAATCGGGTATGTCGCATGGCTATGTGGGCCACACCCATCAAAAGGGTATATCATTACCTGATCTGGTGAAATCAAATGCCTTTGGTTAACCCTTTTTTATGTATGTATGCTATCGGTTCTGAAACACCCCACCTCCGTTAGGGTCACTCTCAAAGGGAATGCCCTAATTTTGGTGGAGGTTTATAAGTATAAGTCACAGATATACAAGACAGATATAAGAACACATATTTGTAAACAGCGGAAAATCAACAAAACTTTTATTTCATGAAGCAAATACGTGTTACAACAACATCACCATAATTGTCTTACATCTTTTCCCATAACATAACACTTTCATAATCTGTCTTGATTACATTATTTAAAGAAGCATAAATAAAACATAGATAAACTGCAAAAGCCCCATAGAGTTTGTCCAAAGCCATAGTTTCAAACGAAAAGATCCAAGCAATACATTTCTCTTCTTCAAGCTGGATGTTAAGGCTGGTCAAGCTGCAGTGTTCCCTCCCTGTGGACCTGGGGGGGGGAAGCGGAAGAAAAGAAGACGAAAGAAAAGTAGAGTCAGACATAAAGCCTGAGTAAGTCTAGTACTATTCTGTCTATGAATAAAGAACTGGGTATGATAAGTATAAACAAGAAGTGGGAAAGCACTATAACTTGGTTAAGTTGTCTAGGGTCGAATATACTATCGTACCCCATGTTAATCTCTGAACCCATATAAACTAGTTTCCAACTGGCACCCCACAATTAGGGTCATGTGATCCGTTCTATGATGATCGGCTCCTACTCGCATAGTTTCATGTGTCTTACGGCCCCCGCTGTTGTAGTTACCTATGCTGGTCCCACCATGGGGTGTATCAAGTCCCATGGTGGCGGCCCGACACAACCTTAGAATGCACAGGTATGCTACTGGTGCCCAGTGCTTTATTTTTCTGCGCCGGAGTGTGTGCACGCCCGCACCCCGTTAGAACCTACACTGCTACACCACCGCCGTCGATTTGACCTCTTACAATCAGCCCAGTAATCGTGTCCCACCCTGCCTAGTTTCAGGGTATCATGATACACCTTTTAGGGTTACTGCTGAAAAGGGTCCCCCGTTACTAGGTTCTCTATCTCTAGCCAACATGCTAAGTTGGTTAAGTGTTTTCTAACCTAACCCCCACCAGTCCGTTTAGTTTAGCATGTTCCATTTTGATTAAGTCTTTAGCTCACTTAATCCTAACAATCCTGACTCAGCCTTAATTGTCTTATTAAGGCCCTGACCTCTCACATTAGACAGGTATTGTTGTGGCTGCCTGTTGCCGGTTGGTTCCGGGCAGTCTTACGCCACAACTCAGTCTAACCTCGGGTCCTTATTGGGCTCCATGTTTAACCTCCCACATTGGATAGGTATTGTTGTGACTACTGGATAGCCGGGCGGTTCCGGGCAGGTTTACATCACAACTCAATCCAACCTCGGGTTAAACACATCGTATGTTCTACATTTACATATTTTGTCTTTCTTCTTTACTTTCTTATATGTAAATATTTGCGGCCCATTATTAAGTTAATGGTGTAAAGGTTACACCAATCATGGGCCCAACCCATACTTGAATTTGGGCCCTTCTATTTTATATTTTCATTCATTAGTAATTTTTACCCAACGTTATTTTCCCCTGTTTAACACGTCCGTTTATTATGTATATGTTGGGCTTAGCCTTTTTAAGCCCAACTTAGCCATGCGAAAAGGGGAGGCTTAAAGCGAGATTACATACACAAAAAGGGGGGATGTGAACGCATGAACTTGCAATATGACGTTGGAAATACAAAATAGAAACTGGTGTACTTGCATAGTAGTGACATATACTTTGGTCATAAAGCATAAGTGACATGAATCAAACCATGTAAACTTGTAGTTAAGTTAAGAATATCACTATACAACATAAACCTATATCTTTATTCAGGTATAATGTCAAACATAAGCAAATCATGTTCATAAGATTACTACATGTTTACAAAGGTGTTTACTTTTGTTACTAACACAAAAGTATAGTTAAATTTGTTCACATAACCATGGCATACATATTTCTAACATGAAATCATGATTTTTACTTAAGTCATACAAACTTGCAAAAAGGGATTTTTAAATCTAACCTAGCTATGTACCACATATGTCATCATATAATTCTTGTAAACAATATAGACTTAACATGGATTTCAATTATGCCAAATATCTATCATAGCCTAGTCATATTCATAAGTTTGCAAATAGGTTTTCTAGTACAAAAGCATGTCTTAATACATAAATCATGGTGCCAAATTTTCAACATAATTTCATATGGACTATGATAACCCAAACTTATTCCAATTTCTTCACAAAAAATGATGTTTGTATAAAAATACACATTATGATGGCATAGTAGCAAAACCCCAAACTTGCATGAATTTCAATTAATCAACTACATACAAGTAGCTTCAATATGGATTACATAATTTGCGAATATTCCAAACGTATACTTGCATAAAACTACCGCATGTAGTTTTTCATAATTGAATAACATAATTTGAGAATATCCAAACGTATACAATATTCCAAATCGATAAGAATCATAGTAACGCACAAATATGAATTACTTTATCGCCACAAATCAAGTATACAAACCAACACAATTATTTGTTCATACCAAAATAATACTCTACTTACAATTGTGTGGCGAATTCTCAAATTTAGGGATTTGAAGATGCGATTCCTTGTTGATTTGATTTGTTTAGGTTGCTTGATGCTTTAGAATTTGCCTCCTAATCCTCTCTCCAATTGGTGGCTACTCTTAGTCGTTCCTCAGCAACATGGCGGCTTTGTTCTTATTTTTGAATGAATAGATTAGGGTTGAGTCTAGGGTCATTTTTATAGAGGTTATGAACTGATTAGGACCATTGATGTTGCTTGGATTGATCGTAGCCATTCATTCGAAAGAGGGACCAATTAGAGCTTGCCACCTAGCCCTAATGACAAAGCAGACTGCAGAAAATCGACCAACATAGAATAGGCCAGCCAGGTTGGGCTGGGTTCGACCTGGCTCTGGACCAGGTCGACATGCCTGTCGACAGCCCTGTCGACAGCCCTGTCGACCTGGCTAGACCAGGTCGACAGCCCAGTCGACCTGGGTGCGTTAGGCGGGTGTTTTTCCGCCCTGGCCCATTGGGCCCCATTTTGGAATTTAAACTTGATTTTATTCTGTTTGAATTTTAAACTTAATTCAGAAACTTCCGAAGGCCATATCTTCTTCATACGGACTCCGTTTTTCGAAAACTCGGACTCTATTTCGCGTATTTTTCCGAGACGAACGCAATGGCGTATCCCGTTTCCCTTAGTTCTTTGATTTCAAATTAATTATACTTTAATTTGTGAATTTCATAGTTATAGAATTCGCGGGGTGTTACATTCTCCCCCACTTAAAAGGATTTCGTCCCCGAAATCTTCAAGTTAGGAGGAATGTATATCCTAACATCCAATCATCCATCTACTCATCCAACAAACACGAGCATCCATTGTCCTTAAAAGACTTCTAATGCTTCATGATCATATGCGAAGTGTGTGTGTACATGTACTTATCTAATGCAAAATCAGGCGGTCTACTGATTCAGTTGACCTCCTTAATGCGAATTATGTAAGTGCCATGAATCCATTATGTATGCAAATCTTCCTATTCTTGATTCTACATGAGTGCACAATCATTCATACAAATGCAACATCCATATGACAACACATTACAGTTCAACCATATACGAATGCAGACATATATGCATATGCAATATGAAGTGACTGAGCCGATCTAAAACCTAGATTGTGTGTGTATATGCAACCACGAGCAACCACTAGCCACCACTTGCAACCACTTGCAACCACCATACATAACATGTTTCAATTACATGTTTCCATCCAAAGGGTTTCTACCTACAAGATAAGGTCGAGGAAATATACCTAAAAAGATAGATAAAAGCGCAACTTAAGGAAAAAGAAAGATCAAGGATGTACCCTCGAAAAGAAAAGGGTAAGCAGTGCGTATTCTAGCTTCAGTTTCCCAAGTCGTGTCTCCCTCGGCGTCGCTCCACTGAACTTTGACGAGCTTGACTTCGCGGTTGCGTAGCTTCT
Organism: Allium sativum; assembly: GCA_030737875.1. Classification (NCBI taxonomy): domain Eukaryota; kingdom Viridiplantae; phylum Streptophyta; class Magnoliopsida; order Asparagales; family Amaryllidaceae; genus Allium; species Allium sativum. The sequence continues at coordinate 56,920,069 of CM060927.1, read as the reverse complement.
TCACTTCCGTTCCTAATATGCGGGTTGGAACTTTTCTTATGGTTGCTTCGCGCTCCACTTCGGCCTCTTCGAGGATATTTGGCTCTACCACTTCAGCAGACTCATGTAGACATTTTCGGAGATGTGAAACGTGAAAAACGTTGTGAACTCCGGCCAATTTCTCGGGTAGCTCTAATCTATAGGCCATTTTCCCAATTTTCTCGATGATAGGGAATGGCCCTACGAACCTTGGTGCTAGCTTTCCTGTGGTTCCAAAACGAACAACGTTCCTTAGCGGTGATACCTTGAGAAAAACTCTGTCTCCAACCTCAAATTCAAGGTCGGTCCTTCTCTTGTCGGCATAGGACTTTTGTCTGTCTTGGGCCGTCTTCATCCTTCTTCGTATTAAGTCTACTTTCTCTGAAGTCTCTCGGATCATATCTGGCCCAAGTATGAGCTTATCAGTAGACTCCCACCAACAAGTGGGTGATCGGCACGGTCTTCCATATAAAGCTTCGAAGGGCGCCATTCCGATGGTGTCTTCGGACATGCTGAAACAAAAAGGATAGATTCAAAACGAAGGATAAGAGATAGTACCTATGGCTTTGGGGAGTGGACTTTGCCTTTTAGAATAAAAATAATATTTTTCTTTTAAAAATGCTTCTTTAAAATTTCCTTTTTGAAAATAAATTTTCAAAACTTTTTATCTTATCTAGTAAACCTATGCTCTGATACCAAGTGAAACACCCCACCTCCGTTAGGGTCACTCTCAAAGGGAATGCCCTAATTTTGGTGGAGGTTTATAAGTATAAGTCACAGATATACAAGACAGATATAAGAATACATATTTGTAAACAGCGGAAAATCAACAAAACTTTTATTTCATGAAGCAAATACGTGTTACAACAACATCACCATAATTGTCTTACATCTTTTCCCATAACATAACACTTTCATAATCTGTCTTGATTACATTATTTAAAGAAGCATAAATAAAACATAGATAAACTGCAAAAGCCCCATAGAGTTTGTCCAAAGCCATAGTTTCAAACGAAAAGATCCAAGCAATACATTTCTCTTCTTCAAGCTGGATGTTAAGGCTGGTCAAGCTGCAGTGTTCCCTCCCTGTGGACCTGGGGGGGGAAGCGGAAGAAAAGAAGACAAAAGAAAAGTAGAGTCAGACATAAAGCCTGAGTAAGTCTAGTACTATTCTGTCTATGAATAAAGAACTGGGTATGATAAGTATAAACAAGAAGTGGGAAAGCACTATAACTTGGTTAAGTTGTCTAGGGTCGAATATACTATCGTACCCCATGTTAATCTCTGAACCCATATAAACTAGTTTCCAACTGGCACCCCACAATTAGGGTCATGTGATCCGTTCTATGATGATCGGCTCCTACTCGCATAGTTTCATGTGTCTTACGGCCCCCGCTGTTGTAGTTACCTATGCTGGTCCCACCATGGGGTGTATCAAGTCCCATGGTGGCGGCCCGACACAACCTTAGAATGCACAGGTATGCTACTGGTGCCTAGTGCTTTATTTTTCTGCGCCGGAGTGTGTGCACGCCCGCACCCCGTTAGAACCTACACTGCTACACCACCGCCGTCGATTTGACCTCTTACAATCAGCCCAGTAATCGTGCCCCACCCTGCCTAGTTTCAGGGTATCATGATACACCTTTTAGAGGTTACTGCTGAAAAGGGTCCCCCGTTACTAGGTTTTCTATCTCTAGCCAACATGCTAAGTTGGTTAAGTGTTTTCTAACCTAACCCCCACCAGTCCGTTTAGTTTAGCATGTTCCATTTTGATTAAGTCTTTAGTTCACTTAATCCTAACAATCCTGACTCAGCCTTAATTGTCTTATTAAGGCCCTGACCTCTCACATTAGACAGGTATTGTTGTGGCTGCCTGTTGCCGGTTGGTTCCGGGCAGTCTTACGCCACAACTCAGTCTAACCTCGGGTCCTTATTGGGCTCCATGTTTAACCTCCCACATTGGATAGGTATTGTTGTGACTACTGGATAGCCGGGCGGTTCCGGGCAGGTTTACATCACAACTCAATCCAACCTCGGGTTAAACACATCGTATGTTCTACATTTACATATTTTGTCTTTCTTCTTTACTTTCTTATATGTAAATATTTGCGGCCCATTATTAAGTTAATGGTGTAAAGGTTACACCAATCATAGGCCCAACCCATACTTGAATTTGGGCCCTTCTATTTTATATTTTCATTCATTAGTAATTTTTACCCAACGTTATTTTCCCCCGTTTAACACGTCCGTTTATTATGTATATGTTGGGCTTAGCCTTTTTAAGCCCAACTTAGACATGCGAAAAGGGGAGGCTTAAAGCGAGATTACATACACAAAAAGGGGGAATGTGAACGCATGAACTTGCAATATGACGTTGGAAATACAAAATAGAAACTGGTGTACTTGCATAGTAGTGACATATACTTTGGTCATAAAGCATAAGTGACATGAATCAAACCATGTAAACTTGTAGTTAAGTTAAGAATATCACTATACAACATAAACCTATATCTTTATTCAGGCATAATGTCAAACATAAGCAAATCATGTTCATAAGATTACTACATGTTTACAAAGGTGTTTACTTTTGTTACTAACACAAAAGTATAGTTAAATTTGTTCACATAACCATGGCATACATATTTCTAACATGAAATCATGATTTTTACTTAAGTCATACAAACTTGCAAAAAGGGATTTTTAAATCTAACCTAGCTATGTACCACATATATCATCATATAATTCTTGTAAACAATATAGACTTAACATGGATTTCAATTATGCCAAATATCAATCATAGCCTAGTCATATTCATAAGTTTGCAAATAGGTTTTCTAGTACAAAAGCATGTCTTAATACATAAATCATGGTGCCAAATTTTCAACATAATTTCATATGGACTATGATAACCCAAACTTATTCCAATTTCTTCACAAAAAATGATGTTTGTATAAAAATACACATTATGATGGCATAGTAGCAAAACCCCAAACTTGCATGAATTTCAATTAATCAACTACATACAAGTAGCTTCAATATGGATTACATAATTTGCGAATATTCCAAACGTATACTTGCATAAAACTACCGCATGTAGTTTTTCATAATTGAATAACATAATTTGAGAATATCCAAACGTATACAATATTCCAAATCGATAAGAATCATAGTAACGCACAAATATGAATTACTTTATCGCCACAAATCAAGTATACAAACCAACACAATTATTTGTTCATACCAAAATAATACTCTACTTACAATTGTGTGGCGAATTCTCAAATTTAGGGATTTGAAGATGCGATTCCTTGTTGATTTGATTTGTTTAGGTTGCTTGATGCTTTAGAATTTGCCTCCTAATCCTCTCTCCAATTGGTGGCTACTCTTAGTCGTTCCTCAGCAACATGGCGGCTTTGTTCTTATTTTTGAATGAATAGATTAGGGTTGAGTCTAGGGTCATTTTTATAGAGGTTATGAACTGATTAGGACCATTGATGTTGCTTGGATTGATCGTAGCCATTCATTCGAAAGAGGGACCAATTAGAGCTTGCCACCTAGCCCTAATGACAAAGCAGACTGCAGAAAATCAACCAACATAGAATAGGCCAGCCAGGTTGGGCTGGGTTCGACCTGGCTCTGGACCAGGTCGACATGCCTGTCGACAGCCCTGTCGACAGCCCTGTCGACCTGGCTAGACCAGGTCGACAGCCCAGTCGACCTGGGTGCGTTAGGCGGGTGTTTTTCCGCCCTGGCCCATTGGGCCCAATTTTGGAATTTAAACTTGATTTTATTCTGTTTGAATTTTAAACTTAATTCAGAAACTTCCGAAGGCCATATCTTCTTCATACGGACTCCGTTTTTCGAAAACTCGGACTCTATTTCGTGTATTTTTCCGAGACGAACGCAATGGCGTATCCCGTTTCCCTTAGTTCTTTGATTTCAAATTAATTATACTTTAATTTGTGAATTTCATAGTTATAGAATTCGCGGGGTGTTACAGGTTCGGTTGGCTGGCCCCCAACCGTCGTAATGATATATTCGGTACTCTCAAGAGAAAGTGAGGGGCCAGTCTTGTTTAGCCTGGGTTGCAAGATGTTCTTGTTGAACCCCAATGTATTCATCTCCGGAGGTACATTGTCATGAAGGTGGTTCCATACCTTGCCAGGAAATCCATTCTCCAATAAGCGCCCGCGGTTTTTGATTGTATACTATATATGTGGAGCGTGAGATGCAACGTTCCGCTAGATTCTATTTATTTGTATTTTGACACTATCATAATATCAGAATAATATTGTTTTCAAAAATGTTTTGAGTTATCGTAAGGTAAAAATCATCTGTACATATATGTGGATTTGGTCTTACGATTATCCTTTTCTTTCGAAAAGATTTTGACGTTAACATCAAGTTGTGTGATGTCTTTAAACTTAGTGTTTTTTCTCACTCTGGTTCACCAGACTGACCTGGTGTTTGTAATGCTCGGGTTAGACAGGTTGTACAGGTTCAGGTTATCGAATGCTGTAAAGTGACAGGATGGAAGAGTTCAGACATACGATATTATATAGATACTATTCCGCTGTGTGTTGTATATGAGGACATGATTTTATAACTATCCAAATATGTGATGTACTCTGATGATTGTAAGTATTTTTAAAGCACTCAGTAAAGATATATTTCTATATTATATTTTGTTCCGCTGCGATGTGGGACTCTGATTTTGTGTTTTTCTTCTTCTTCTATTCTAATATTTTTTTCTTTCTTATCCCACCCTTTAACTTCATTCTAATAACGTTCCTGTGTTTTCGATGCTTGGAAGGTAGGCATATTAAACAGTAAATGTATTTATGTCGATTTTCGGGGTAGAAAATCTATTGGGCCGTTACACAGCTTTAGATAAAAACTCTCAATTTCCTTCCCCATTACATGACAATGATAGCCTTTACAATCCATACACCCAAAGGAATAACAATTTAGTCACGGAAATTAAAGCATCCATTCATATGTGGCAAAGCAACTCAATCATGATCATAACATGCATTCAAATGTCCATGACTGACTCTGACTATCACTGCCAACCTTGCTTTGGAACCCTTGTTATCGTATGGCTGGCTAACAATTTGCCGTCAATTGTCAAGGACCACACACGACGCCCTGGTTCTAGCAAAACTCCACATGCTATACTCAACACATGCTACACGCTATACTTAACATGTGTCCAGGACATACACAACGCCCAAGGCACTCGACCTACAGTTGGTCTTCAATTGTACCTCTGCTTTGAGTCTACTAGAACCTACGACAATGATAATTCCTCGGCCTTCTCCTCTCTAGTCGTTATCAATTACGACTATAAATTAGCTCAGAACACCTTAGAACTGTCACTTCACATGAACTCAATACATCCTTGAGTTGTCTCCCCATTTTTTGCATACAATGAACAACAAACACTTTTCAACACTTCCAAACTTGCTAATTGAATTCACTTTGAAGTCACATCATCACCGGAAGCATCCGACCAGAAATAGCTGCCCAGAAATTGCAAAAATGGCTGACCAGATTAGGCCAACCCACTTTGGTCCGACCCAACTTATGTTCGACCCAACTTTGGTCCGACCCAACTTTGGTCCGACCCAACTTTGGTCCGATCCAACTTCAGTCCGACCCAACTTCAGTCCAACCCAACTTCAGTCCGACCTAACTTTGGTCCGATCCAAACCTGCATATTGCAATTTAACTCCGATTTCAACCAAAACTTCGCCAAACGATAAATCCAATGAAACTAACTAATCCAATTCATCCAAAAGGATTACAAGCATGTTATGGAATCAACAATATGACAATTCTATCAAGGATAATGTCAAATTCACCACAAATATGTATATGAATAAAACCCATGGACCTAACTTGCACATTCGTATGAAATATCATAGAAATTACCTGTCAATGTTGTATATAACGCAGTTATATACACAATTATATGATTTTTGTTTGATGATAACAACCAATATATATTATTCTAAATGTGTTTGTTATCATACCGTTTCATGTACTACATCACAGACAGGAATATAATATTTATATTTAAGTGAAATACAACTGTATAGAAATTCAAATATTAACATAGTATTTTATTTAAATAGAATATTTTATTTCAATACTCAAATAGTACAAATTTTTATAACTCCACTATTTGTACATCTCTATATTACATATCAAATACAATTTCATATACAGTGTTCCTCACTACATCACTCATCACTTAGTACTTTTTCATATATATATATATATGTATATATATATATATATCCGTTCAATGTTATACACACTGACACTGCAATATACTTGTCTTCTGTCTTCTGCTTCAGTCAGTCCAACATCTTCACTGTTAGTCCAGTCATCGCCTGCTAATCTGTAAAATGGAACACACGCACAGTACACTGCAATAGAAATAAAACAGAATACATGCAAATATAAATTTTAATTTTAAAAATTTTATTTGCCTCAGAATTTCGATGTGTTTCTCATCTTTTTTCATGACTTGATCTGGTATGTGAATATAACACGCACACGATACATGTATACACACACATGTGTATGTATATATGTATATTATAGTGGAGGGACAGAAAAATCATTCAGTTTGGTTGCATGTACACACGTGCATGAATATACACATGTGCACTACCTCGCCAAACAGTGTGCAACTAAGGAGTAGTCGTGTGGACCATCTCGACTCAGTGCACATATGAAATCAAAAATGAATACAAGCAAGAAAATGGATGAGCCAGCATAGAGCATAGACAAGTGTGCAACAACAAATAATGGAGTATGGTGCAAATGTAAAAATCAAGACAATCATGTGGACTAGTAACACAGCAAAGGTTCAAAACATCATACACAGAAAAACATGGCAGCAGCAAATTGCAACAATGTAGATGGTGAATGGTGCAAACTCAATAATGAACAACATGATTGAAGCAAGCCAGAAAAAGTGACCAAAATGTTTCAGCATTTACTCAAGCACACATACATTAACATCAACACATTACTGAACAATGGTGATCAAAACAATTTGGTACAAACACAAAGGCAACATGATATAGCATGGTGTCACATGACAAAGTCAGTTGTTCACACAGCAAAATGGTTCGGCATGCATGGACCAACAATGTTCATATCAGCATCTCAAAGGATATATGATTTTCCAGTGCATCAAAGCATTTCAGGTTCAAGAAACAAGTGCAAAGAATTTTGCAAATCATCATTTGCAAGTCATCAAAAATTTCTAGAATTGCAAGTGAATATACAAGTTAGAAAAAAAAGATGACTGGTCAACATTGAAGCAATTAAGTTCAAAATGTCCAGGCAAGACATTTGTGTTCAAAAATAGGCAATGAATCAACATGTTTCTCAGCATGCAAGCTTTAATAGGGGGAGTAAAACTCATGACAACATGAGCATTCAGTGTTCAAGTGCAATTCATCTCACAAACAAATGGCAAGACTCAAGCATGTGTGAACTAATGTGCCAGATGTACAAGAAAAATACATGAGCAAGTGCATGCAAGAGTTTTTGGAAAGAAATCACAAACATTTCTTTTTGAAATTCTACTAAATGTGGCAAGTGTTATTTGTCCTCTAGAAATTCTAATTATGTCTTTCTAGAAATTACAGGAACCAGGTTAGGTAAGCAAGAATATATTTGTCAAGCTTTTATGACACTCCAAAAATTCATACATGACTTTCTGTAAACTGTTTTTAAGAGTCAATGTTGGCAAGGAATCAATTTTTTGGCAAAGAGAATTTCAAGCAAAACCAATCAAGTCAGCATTGCTTATGTGTATTTCCTGAATTCAAGCACAAAAGTCAGCATTGCTTATGTGTATTTCCTGAATTCTAGATTATATTTTTGGGAAGTGTGTTATTGCCGAATTTAAAGTGTGAAAGAATAATTTCCAGAAATGTTCAAGTTGATTCCACAAGGGACAGTAAATAAATGTTTTTCAATCAACAGAGCATATATGGTGTGCAAATAAATATATGGAAAGAGTGTTCATGGTCCTGAAACTAATTTCCAGTTTTTTTTTTTTACAAATAGAATTGTATAAATCTATTTCAGGAAATTACTTCACCAGCAAATCAATTCAGGGCATAATTTATACTCATCATTTTTTTTCCAGATTCATTCGAATGCCAAGAAACTGTCTATGTTCATCAACAACAACCACGCAAGCAAAATTATCCATGCAAGGGAATCTAAATCAGAGCATTAATTTATGGCAAGAGTTCAATATCATTTTTGTATGAAAAAGAAATCACTGTTTATTTTTATGGCAAGGAAACATTTCAAGCATTACAAAACCAAGGGAAAAATCAAGCAATTTCATTCAAAGCCGAGGCAGCCAAAAGGGGAAACAAACGAAAATCAAACCAAGCCATTTATGGTGAAATCAGAGAGATGTAAGGATTTGATTATCCTATTTAAACACCTTTACATCATCGGCTTTATATCATCGAATTTACAAACAACAAATTCAAAGAGAGGAAAGTCAGAGAACACACAAAATTCCATCTGGGATTCGATCGCCACAACCTCTCCAAATCAATCAAGAAAGCAACACAAAACGTTGGAGCAATTAGCTAAAACACGACATCATTTCCATCAAGCATCGATTGGATTTGGAGCATCAGAGAAGGAAACCCTATTTTTCCACGCCGCCATTTTCATTGAAAAAGGAAAGTAATCAGAATAGTAAAGAAATGGATGGGCCGGCCTAGTTTATTCTTGGCTAAGCCAAGTTTATAAAAGGGGAGGATTAAATTTGTTTTAAGGGTCTTTCTTTGTTTTTTATTTTTTATGTATTTTCAATTTCTTTTGTAAACCGATTAATCAGTTCTAGAGTCTATAAAATCTAGAGATTCAGTTAGGGGTTAACTGACAGTTTACTAGTGTCTGTAAAACTAGGGGAAAATCTGGTCTAGTGGGTATAGATCAGTCTAGGGTTTTGAGCATAGGATTAGAATAGGAGTGAAGGGTTCGTGAGTGTACATGGTCTTGTATGCGGGATCTGTTCTTTTACCTTGTAGAAACCTTAGAAATGCAGCAGTAGAGAGGGTTTTGCCGAAGCTGGGTATATCTGTGTGTGATTTATTTTTTGCACTTTTATTTCTGTTGCATTCTGTGATCTGTTTATTATTTTAATATCCTATAAGTTTTGAACTCAGCGATAAATTGTATAAATTCTATTCACCCCCCCTCTAGGGTTAATCTAGATCCAACAAGTGGTATCAGAGTAGGTATTTTGTTTAATTCTAGAGTAATGGTGATCCCTAGTAATCAGTCCATAGAGAGTCAGTCCAGTCATATTCCATCTATTTTTAATGGTATAGATTTTTTAAATTGGAAATTAGAATTGAATTCCTATTTAAAATCTGTTGACATTAAATGTTGGATTAGTATTATAAACGGGTATGATATTGTAAATAGGGTTGATATTGAATTTAATTTACGTGCTACTCATACTTTATATTCTTATATTGATGATGTACAATATAGCCTTATTTCCCATTGTTTAATTGCACAGGAAATCTGGCAGACTCTCAACGCGCTGTATGGAAAAACTGACAACTTCTCAAAACCCCGAAAGTCAACTCAGCTTCAGATTTGTGCTTAACAGGTTGTACAGATGGAAATTAAGTTGGAGACTCAACAGGAAATATTTCTTATAAACATTTAACTCAACATTCAAATGGTTTAACTGAATCTGTTGAGAATCTAAAATCTAAAAATAAACTTCTGAAATCTGAGAAGCTTGAGTTGATCTGCAAAATTAATCTTTTGGAATCGAAATTCAAAAACGTTAAAAAGTCTTCAAATTCTAGTTGCAAAAATTATTTAAATTTGAAAAATGATCTTGTTCATCAAAATAAAAATATTCAGAAACTTGAAAATGAAATCCTGATTTTAAAAGAGAACAAGATAGAGTTTGAAAGCACAAATAATTGTTTGCAAAGAGAATTTGAAAAACTGAGTCTATCCTGAATATTTAAATATATTTTTGCTAAACGGCAAAATCTGTTGAAAACTGAGTCTATTCTTAATGAGCTAGAAACTAAGATTGAAAAACTCAGGAAATTTGAATCTGAGAGTCAAAAACATTTTGAATTTGAAATTGCTGAGTCCCAAACCAAAATTTAATTGCTTAATGATGAAAATTTGGTTTTGAAATCTGATTTTGAGAGATGTAAGATCACTAAAAATAGCTGCTCAGATTTAGTGAAAGAAAACGTTGATCTTAAAACTAAAATTCAACAACTTGAAACAATTTTGAGTAAATTTTCTGATGGAGAAAAATCTTTGAATATTTTGTTGAAAAATCAATTTTCTTCTGGTAATAAAAATGGTCTTGGTTTTGGGAAAAGAAATGATTTTGAAAATTTGAACTCTTGTGATTTCAAAAATCCTTCAAACTGCTTCAAGAAGGGTCACTCAGAAAATTTGAATTTTTAAAATTCCAAAAGTTTTTTGAATCACAATCGCTATAAAAATTGGTTTGATAACAATTCATTTAATTCATTTTGGACCCCGGAAGGAAATAAAGTAAATTCGTTTAAATTCAAACAAGTTTGGGTTCCAAAGGGTATGAAGATAAATTCAGATGGATTGTTATACAAACAGATCTGGGTACCAAAAGATGTTAACAAAACTGTGAGTGGTATTACTAATTTTGTTAGACCACTCAATCCCCTAAACTGTTAGGTACCAGATGAGGCTGAGGAATTGCTTTGCGAAAGAGAATCTGAAATCAAACTGCCTCATATCACTGAATCATTCACAAGTTCCTTAGCCCAGTCTGTTGAATTAGGGAATCATTTGCTTACATCGATTTCAGGTATAATCTCTAAACTCATCTTTGTAAATATTTTTTATGTTTTCCCTCCTTCTATCTCTTCTGTTTATTTTCTTTGTCTGTTTGATTTGTCACTGTCATATCATTGTAATTTTTCTTGTACTTCCTTTACCTCCAATTGTAGTACTCATGATCTTCTGGAAATTCACTTCATTTGTATATAACTCTATTGTTTTAATCATTTCCAGATATTGTATCTAAACTTGTAAATATCTGCAATTATTTGAAGTTTATTTTCTGATTTATGAATACATAACAGTCTTGATGTGTTCGTGTCATATCTTGAACACTGTTATTTTGAATTCTAAATTTTTGAAAATCTGAATAATTAATGAAATTTCACACACTTATGCTGTTTTGAGTTTCTTCCAACTCATTTTGGAAATGCTTAAAATATTATACTCATTACAGTACATTGCTTCTTATCATTCGTGATAATTTCATTGATTTTCGGATTCCCTTGAATCTCAGTGATACATCTTTAAATTCATTTTGTATTCATGATCAGTATGGTTGAAATTTATTTATTTGAAATCATCTAAATTTTTTGATATTTTGAATATCACACACCACTTAAATTTCCAATTATCAAACTTGTGTGAATAATTCATTATATCTCAAACTTGACATTGTTTCAAGTGATTTCAAATAAATTATTTTTAATTTTTTGGATCATGAATACCTTTCAGACTTGATGTAAATGATCTGAAATTTCTCTTATACTTGTCAGAGATAATTTTGAAAATTCTTTGAAGAAATGGTCTTAAATCTCTCTACTATTTCATGGTTATTTGATTTAAATATTTGTTTGTTTAAAATCATTTGAAATTATTAATTTATTGAATCACAAACATATCTTGAATCTAAAATTTACATTTTGGTGTGACTGATTCACTGAATCTTGAGAGTTTCATATTCCTCAAATGATTTCAAGTAAATAGTATTTTTAATCATTGGATCATGAATCATCTTATGTGACCGTCATCTTGATAAGTATGATTTAAAACTATTTCCTATGTTGCTCTGATACTGTTTTGAAAAATAATTGGTTTGGAATCATCTGTTTGCTGCTCTGATACATGTGCATAAGCTGTTATCCTGTCTGCTTGGGCTTTGTACTTAATAATTCTTTTGTCTATGATATTCTTGTTCAGTATCATGTCAAAATTCTCATGATTAGAGGCAACAAGTGGTATAAGTTTAGAAGTGCTGCATATTTTTTGTTGTATATATTTTTTTTAATCCCTCTTGGCTTGTATAGTTTTTTTTTATATCCCTCTTGTAATTGATTTTTAATTTTAAAATTATTTATTGATTATTCATTCAGAAATCGAAATCTATATCCAAATTGAAATGTATTTATAATTCATCAAAATTATTAACAGATTTTGAAACTGTGATGAATTGTGACTGCAGTATATTTCACAACAAGAGAAGATTTTGTTTATATTTTCATTATGGTTGAACATATATTATAATATCCTTGAATTGGCAATTATTTCACGACCATCTTCTTTATCTTCCACTATTCTGTCATCCATTATGATTTTATATAAATATGGAGAGTTAATATTTTTTTAAAAATCTTTTTAAATAAACAGCGGAATCATTTATGATAGAAATTGGACTATGTTATTATTCAGAATTAGTGATAATTGAAAATTTTCAATGATCCCGGTACAGTCGAGCATATTTCATAATATAATTTAGAACTTTATTTCACAGTCCATTTCTGTACCTACCACATTTCTATCGTTCAATCATATTGGTTTTGTATATCAAGGAGTTTTTCTTTTGAAGCTGAAAACGATAAATATATAATTAATACATAAGTGTGTCTCTAACCTCATTTAAAAATCCAAGCTCTGGTCATGCATGGTTATGAGACAACTTATAATTTAAGCTGCGACTGACCTCATTTACAAATCCAAGCTCTGGTTATGCGTGGTCAGTGTGCTCTTAAATAAAATAAAAGGAAAAAGGAAATAATGCGCTATAAATTAAAATTTATATGAAATTCTGCTTGGTGTATAAAAACCAGTTTATCAATCCATTTTCTAATATGTGAAATGTGTTAATATTTTATGACATATTATGAGTTGTTGATTGATAGCTATTGGGATTTGAGAGTATTTGATTTTGCCACTTAAACTGAATTATTAATTATAGTCCAAATCCGTCATGGTTTTTTTTTAACTTCATTTTTATAAAATCTTTTGAAAATAGTTGAAATTCATACTTTTATAACTCTCTTCATTTTTATAAAATTCATTGTAAATCCATCGTTCTACAATGTGAAATATGCCACCTGTTCTCAGTTTGTTATGATTTTTGTTTGACTGATTGAGATCTTTGATGACCGTTCTTCCTCTTATGCTGAAATTATATTTTTAGTCATTTTTTTCATCTATATTTTAATAGTTGTATCCTTTTGATGATAACAAAAGGGGGAGAATGGGGTTGAGATTTTGATTTATGAGTGAATATTTTATAAATATTTTTAATTTTGAAAATTTATAAAATTTCCATTTTTTTCCACTCATTCACAGTTATAGGGGAGTTTAGTTGTAGGGGGAGCATACATTTAGGGGGAGTTCCATTATTCACGAACAAACACATTTATTATATTCAAAATCTTTCATTTGTTTGTCACCATCAAAAGGGGGAGATTGTTGTATATAACGCAGTTGTATACACAATTATATGATTTTTGTTTGATGATAACAACCAAATGTATATTATTCTAAATGTGTTTGTTATCATACTGTTTCATATATTACATCACAGACAGGAATATAATATTAATATTTAAGTGAAATAATACTGTATAGAAATTCAAATATTAATACAGTATTTTATTTAAATAGAATATTTTATTTCAATATTCAAACAGAACAAATTTTTATAACTCCACTATTTGTACATCTCTGTATTACATATCAAATACAATTTCATATACAGTGTTCCTCACTACATCACTCATCACGTAGTACTTTTTCATATATGTATTTGTTCACTGTTATACACACTGACACTGCAATATACTTGTCTTCTGTCTTCTGCTTCAGTCAGTCCAGCATCTTCACTATTAGCCCAGTCATCGCCTGCTAACCTGTAAAATGAAACACACGCACAGTACACTGCAACAGAAATAAAACAGAATACATACGAATATAAATTTTAATTTTAAAATTTTCATTTGCCTTAGAATTTCGGTGTGTTTCTCATCATTTTTCATGACTTGATCTGGTATGTGAATATAGCACGCACACGATACATGTATACACACACATGTGTATGTATATACGTATATTATAGTGCAGGGACAGAAAAATCATTCAGTTTGGCTGCATGTACACATGTGCATGAATATACACGTGTGCACTGCCTCGCCAAATAGTGTGCAACTGAGGAGTAGCCGCGTGGACCATCTCGACTCAGTGCACATATGAAATCAAAAATGAATACAAGCAAGAAAATGGACGAGCCAGCATAGACCATAGACAAGTGTGCAACAGCAAATAATGGAGTATGGTGCAAATGTAAAAGTGAAGACAATCATGTGGACTAGTAACACAGCAAAGGTTCAAAATATCATACATAGAAAAACATGGCAGCAGCAAATGCAAACTCAATAATGAACAACATGATTGAAGCAAGCCAGAAAAAATTGACCAAAATGTTTCAGCATTTACTCAAGCAGACATACATTAACATCAACACATTACTGAACAATGGTGATCAAAACAGTTTGGTACAAACACAAAGGCAACATGATATAGCATGGTGTCACATAACAAAGTCAGTTGTTCACACAGCAAAATGGTTCGGCATGCATGGTCCAACAATGTTCATATCAGCATCTCAAAGGATATATGATTTTCCAGTGCATCAAAGCATTTCAGGTTCAAGAAATCAGTGCAAAGAATTTTGCAAATCATCATTGGCAAGTCATCAACAAATTTCCAGAATTGCAAGTGAATATACAAGTTAAAAAAAAGATGACCAGTCAATGTTGAAGCAATTAAGTTCAAAATGTCCAGGCAAGACATCAGTGTTCAAAAGTAGGCAATGAATCAACATGTTTCTCAGCATGCAAGCTTTAATAGGGGGAGTAAAACTCATGACAACATGAGCATTCAGTGTTCAAGTGCAATTCATCTCACAAACAAATGGCAAGACTCAAGCATGTGTGAATTAATGTGCCAGATGTACAAGAACAATACATGAGCAAGTGCATGCAAGAGTTTTCGGAAAGATATCACAAACATTTCTTTTTGAAATTCTACTAAATGTTGCAAGTGTTATTTGTCCTCTAGAAATTCAAATTATGTCTTTCCGGAAATTAAAGGAACCAGGTTTGGCAAGCAAGAATATATTTGTCAAGCTTTTATGACACTCCAGAAATTCACACATGATTTTCTGTAAACTGTTTTTAAGAGTCAATGTTGGCAAGGAATCAATTTTTTGGCAAAAAGAATTTCAAGGAAAACCAATCAAGTCAGCATTGCTTATGTGTATTTCCTGAATTCAAGCACAAAAGTCACTGTTCGTTTTTGGGAAAGAAAACATTTACTTGTTTTCAATTTCTTTCCAGATATTCATTCTAGACAATATTTTTGGGAAGTTTGTTATTGCCAAATTTACAGTGTGAAAGAACAATTTCCAGAAATGTTCAAGTTGATTCCACAAGGGACAGTAAATAAATGTTTTTCAATCAACAGAGCATATATGGTGTGCAAATAAATATATGGAAAGATGTTCATGGTCCTGAAACTAATTTCTAGTTTTTTTTTTTTACAAATACAATTGTGCAAATCTATTCAGAACCAACAAATCAATTCGGGGCATAATTTCAACTCAGCATTTTTTTTCCAGATTCATTCGAATGCCAAGAACATGTCATGTTCATCAACAACAACCACGCAAGCAAAATTAGCCAAGCAAGGGAATCTAAATCAGAGTATTAATTTATGGCAAGAGCTCAATATCATTTTTGTATGAAAAGAAATCACCGTTTATTTTTATGGCAAGGAAACATTTCAAGCATTACAAAACCAAGGGAACAATCAAGCAATTTCATTCAAAGTCGAGGCAGCCAAAAGGGGAAACAAACGAAAGTCAAATCAAGCCATTCATGGTGAAATCAGAGAGAAGTAAGGATTTGATTATCCTATTTAAACACCTTTACATCATCGGCTTTATATCATCGAATTTACAAACAACAAATTCAAAGAGAGGAAAGTCAGAGAACACACAAAATTCCATCTGGGATTCGATCGCCACAACCTCTCCAAATCGATCAAGAAAGCAACACAAAACGGTTGGAGCAATTAGATAAAACACGACATCATTTCCATCAAGCATCGATTGGATTTGGAGCATCATAGAAGGAAACCCTATTTTTCCACGCCACCATTTTCATTGAAAAAGGAAAGTAATCAGAATAGTAAAGAAATGGATGGGCCGGCCTAGTTTATTCTTGGCTAAGCCAAGTTTATAAATGGGGAGGATTAAATTTGTTTTAAGGGTCTTTTTTTTGTTTTTTGTTTTTTATGTATTTTTAATTTCTTTTGTAAACTGATCAATCAGTTCTAGAGTCTGTAAAATCTAGAGATTCAGTTAGGGGTTAACTGACAGTTTACTAGTGTCTGTAAAACTAGGGGAAAATCTGGTCATGTGGATATAGACCAGTCTAGGGTTTTGAGCATAGGATTAGAATAGGAGTGAGGGATTCATGAGTGTACATGGTCTTGTATGCGGGATCAGTTCTTTTACCTAGTAGAAACCTTAGGAATGCAGCAGTAGGCAGGGTTTTGCCAAAGCTGGGTATATCTGTGTGTGATTTATTTTCTGCACTTTTATTTCTGCTGCATTCTATGATCTGTTTATTATTTTAATATCCTGTAAGTTTTGAACTCAGCGATAAATTGTATAAACCCTATTCACCCCTCCCCTCTAGGGTTAATCTATATCCAACAGTCTAAACTTTCTAAATCAGATCCCAGGGTGATCCATATGAAAATGAACTTACCAATGCATGGATCTAAGGAAAAACACTTGAATTTGATGAAAAACATGATCTACTACACATACACTTTATTAAATCCATGTGAGAGATTTAATCCACTCACTGATTCTCCAAAACAGGCTAAAATGATAGAATTATGAATCCGGACAGCGAGCAATTCGAACTAAACTCCTCGATCAAATGAATTCACCTTCGAAATGATGTAGATAGCCTCCAATGGTGTAGATCTATGATTTCCCTCCTTAGATTTGGATTTTTAATGGTGGAAATTTGTTAGAGGAAGAAGAAGCACAAGGCCACCAAATGAGGAAATGAAAATTAAACTATTTCCCATACCCCTCATCCCCTATTTGTAACCTCCCACCGGCCCACTAATGGGCCTCTCCAATTCAGCCCATTATGGCTTACCAAACCTGAACAGCCAACTGAAAACCTTAAAACAACGATTTATCCCAGACCATTAAGCCAAATCTTTAATGTACCCACTATACGGAAAGGCAATCACCAATTCCTTTCTAATGGCACAGGTCTCACCCTTTGATTCGACCTGAGTCAAAAGTTTTGCCCTGTACAAGACCGATAGGGGCAAAATGGTCACAAACTAAATTGGTAAAAATTATGGATATGTCTCACATCCCCATAAGCAACATATTAAAAGATGAGAATGATCCAGCCCTCAGGGAATAAAATAAAAATATTTGACAATCTTCTTATGCGTAAAATGCAGGCTGTTACATTCTCCCCCCTTAAGAATTTCGTCCTCGAAATTCCAAGCAAACACAAGCAACCACAACAGTTCTGCATGCCTATCATCCATGAGAAGCCATTCTATCACTCAAACTAGCAACCATTAAGCCATGCGTCCGTAGCCTTAACCTAGCACATGGAATTCTATCAAACAACAACAAAGATAACAACAAAATCAACAAGTAATAACGATTTCGCGATATCAATGGGTCATACAGGTGAAGAGTTTTGGATAGGTCGTCTTTATACTCGTCCCCGTCTCCCACGTAACATCGTCGCCATCCCCACTCCATTGTACCTTAACTAAACCAAACGTATTTTCCCTAAACTTTTTCGTGTCATTCGCCATAACACGAAGTGGCTTACGAGATTTCATAACTATGAACTCAGCATAAGGTCGACGTACTACTCCGGAGGTACTACCACATCCAGACCATGTGAATATTTTCGTAAAAACGACTCATAAAACATTGTGCACACTCTACATCCCTCCCGTAAAATCACTCTATATGCGAGCTTTCTGATTTACTCGTCTATGGGAAATGGTCCAACAACCCATAGCACTTAAGCCCCCTACCACAGCGTTTAGAAGCGTTGCTGAAAATCATCCAACTTGACCGATCGACCCATTCCACCAGACCGACCCGACCTGCCATCAACCGACCGACCAAACCAGATATACCCCCACCTGACCGACCCGACTTGTCCTCAACCGATCGACCCGACTAGGTATGCCCCACCTAATCGACCCGACCCATCTTTCCACGAGACTGACCGACCCAGTCTCCATTTTCTCAACCCTCCTGACCGACCCGTTCTCTCTTGCTCCATCTCAAGAAGACCGACCAGCATGTTTCAGACCGACCCGATTACTTCTGCTAGGACCGACCCGACTCATTCTGACTTGTTCTCTACAACAGGATTTGAGACCGACCCGACCCACTTATGGTCGACCTAATCCACTTGCTGTACATCTCCAATTCTACTCCAATCCATATCAGGAACAACTAATTGTCCTTGCTTTCGAAGCCAACCTTCTATATCGACTTCGAACTCTTTATCTTCTGGTTCTAGCTTCTGGATAAACTCGACAACCTTCACATCTCGCTTTTGGCTTTCGCTAATCCTTTCGACAAGAGTAGGTCTTATCGTCAAGCTTACCAACATTTTAGGTTCTAACTCACACCTTGGCCTGAAATTGAATCTTGCCAAATACTCAAGACTCTTCCATTCCGAAAACATCGCTCCCAAACTTGTGTGTCTTCGACTCAATGTAACTGCAACTGCGTTACCTTTACCAGGAGTATAGACTATATCAAAATCATATGATGCCAGGAACTCTAACCATTATTGTTGCCGAAGATTCAAATCCTTTTGGGAGAAAATATACTTCAGCAACTTGTGATCCGTAAACAACTCAAATCGAACTCCCAACAGGCAATGTCTCCATATCTTCAGAGCAAACATAATCGCCGCCAACTCCAAATCATGAGTTGAGTAATTCTTCCCATGTAGACTCGTGTAGGCTACAACCTTATCCTTTTGCATTAGTACTACTCCAAGCCCAATACCACATGCATCGGTGTATACCGCCATCTCTTCAATCCCACTTGGAATGGTCAATACAGAAGCACGTGCCAGTCTCTCCTTCAGGATTCCAAACGCTTGTTCACACTTCGCATCCCATGTGAACACTTGGTTCTTCTTCGTCAATCCTGTCAACGGTGCAGCTATCTTGGAGAAATCCTTGATAAACCGCCGGTAATATCCTGCCAACCCAAGGAAACTCCGAACATCCGTCGCATTCTTAGGTCGATCCCAGTCCTAGATTGCTGCAGCTTTAGTGGGTCAATCTCTATCCCTTTTCCAGAAACTACATGGCCTAAGAATCTCACCTCGTCCTTCCAGAAGTGACACTTCGAGAACTTAGCTTTCAACTAATGCTTTCGCAAGATCTCTAACACAGCTCTCAAGTGCATCTTGTGTTCTTCCTCATTCCTAGAGTAAACCAGAATATCATCCACAAACACAAGCGCAAACTTATTCAACTGATCTCTGAACACTCTATTCATAAGATCCACAAAGTACGTCGGTGCATTAGTCAACCTGAATGGCATCACCAACCATTCGAAGAAACCGGATGGTGTCCTAAAAGCAGTCTTTGTCACACTATCCTTGGCCACCATCAACTGGTGAAATCCCGTTCCCAGATCAATCTAAGAAAATACTTTGGCTACATGAAGCTGATCGAACAAGTCATCAATCCTTGGCAACGGATACTTGTTCTTCTTAGTCACCTTGTTCAGCTCACAATAGTCCACACACAATCTTAACGAGCCATCTTCCTTGGTTGTAAACACGACGGTGCACCCCATTCAGAAACACTTCTTCGAATGAATCCCTTCCTTAGAAGGTCATGAACTTGCACCTCTAACTCTAGTTGTTCCTTAGGCTCCATCTACCTAAGAGGCATAACAATTGGTCTAACACCCTCGACCAAATCAATCCTAAACTCGATCTCACGATGCGGCGGAAACCCTTTTACCTCGTCAAAGACATCCTCATATTAATTAGCGACCAGCACAGATGACAAGTCTTGTTGTGGAATCACAAGTGAATATAGATAGCTAACGAAGACACCCTCTTCGCGCTTACACTTTATCAACACCTTTCGCCCTTCCATATCCCTGATTCTCACCTCTAACTTCTCGCAATTCACCCTTGTCGCATACCTATTGAGCCAATCCATGCCTAAGATGATCCCAAACCCAGCGAAGTTAAGAACAAAGCAAACACACACAAAAAAAGCAACCATGATTCAATATCACTAGACCTCGGCAAATCATGCAAAGATTTGATGAACCCCCAATTGGATTTGTTACTACAAATGGTCTATCACATATCTCGCGTTCCAAATCCAAGCGGCACATAAGCTCATTGCAAATGAATGAATGAGATGCTCTAGTATCAAAGAAAATTCGAACTGAAACACCATGAAAAGAAAGAGTACCTTGCACCACGACACACTTTCCCTTCTCCTCAGCAGTAGGAGCCCTCGAAGATGATGGCACTGCACCCAAAGCATAAGCCTTAACCACTTGCTTCCCTTTGGCTGATTCTGGACAATCTTTCTTCTCATGTCCTGGCTTGCCACACTTGAAGCACTTCTTCTCAGCTTTAGGATTCTTGCATTCACTAGCAAAATGGCCCTTCTGCCAACAATTGAAGCAAGTCACTTCTTCGTTCTGCTTCTTTTGACCATCCTTTCCTTTCTATTGTTGTTTCTTCCTTTTCATATTATTAACACCCTGTTGTGGCTTCTGTTCCTCCTTAGGTGCAACAAAAGACATCTTCTTAGGGAACAGACTTTCATGCCTCAAAGCCTTCTCGACGATCTTCTCAAAGCTATCATTGAGGTGATCCACAAGATGATCCACTAGATATTCATCCAATCCCAAGACAAACTTCTCATTCTTTTCATAAGAAGTATCCACATATGAATGAGCGTACTTCGACAAAGTCTCGAAGTCGGAAATATAGTCAAGAACTGGGCGACCATTTTGTTTAAGCTCCACGAACCTCTTAAACCGAACAGACATATGCATGGTGGAGATAAATTTTTCTTCAAACTTAGCTTGGAACAACTCCCATGAAATATCCTCTTTAGGGGTCTCAAGTGTGACAGAGTTCCACCAGTCCATTGCTCTGTCCACTAACTGCCTTGATGCAAGCTTCCTCTTTGTTGCATCATCAATGCCAATGTCTTTGAAAATCCTAACACAAGTATCCGTCCACCTCTGGACTTCTTCAACTAGCTCAGTGCCTTTGAATTGTTTTCCTCCCAACGAAGAAAAGTCTTTGAATAACTATACAAATTCTACAGCTCTAGGCACTTGGACTCCAACATCAACTGTAGCTGCCACTGGAGCGGGGTTCCTTCGAAGGCAAGCTTCAATAATAGCTTCAAACATGGCCGGGTAGTCTTGTGCCCCTCCATTACCACCTCCAGTATTAGCTTCCCCAGTAGTGTGTCTTGATGATCGTCCACTCATTCTAAATCTGTAATTTAGAATAATTAGCCACTTCCAAGAAAAACTAAAGAATACAACCGCTACTATTATATATGCTAATATATACAGTAAGCATCCAACTAAAATCTGCAAGTACATCTCTCATACGTGATTACGTCTTTGAACTTTGGCTAAAATCGTTAACCAGAGCTCTGATACCTAATGTGACGACCGCCCACAGTCCCCGCACTATACAAGAGGAATAATGCGTTGAAAGATGTGCCAGGAAGCTATGGATGATCGTCAAGGTATGGTAGGTAAACGAAACATGTCGTAAACTCACAGCGCAAGGATAAAATATAGTAGAACATATACAACAGGTAGTAATAGTGAAGCAGAAAACACTAAACTTTCATGACAACTAGAAAGTATTTCCCATACACATGGATAACAACAATAGTGTTTGTACAATTTGCCTCACTACAACACTCATAGAAATAGCAAACAGCGGAAAAAAATACTAGATTGTAATAAAACTGGTACGTGAGCCTCCTGCTCGCCATCATCAACATCGTCATCCTCACTAAAGCAATACCTTCCACCTATTACTCAGTTTGCCCATCCACAACTGGATGAACAGCCCAAGGTAATAAGAGGAAACATAAAACCTTGAGTTAGACAACAGTCTTAGTAAGCGATAAAACAGCTAACAAACTTCGTCAATAAAGTATATGTGAATGGGTAAATAATCAACTAATATACCCAGCTTCAGAGAAGAACTCTCAATTTCCTTTCCCATTACATGACAGTGATAGCCTTTACAATCCATACACCTAAAGGAATAATAATTCAATCACGGCAATTAAAACATCCGTTCATATATGGCAAAGCAACTTAATCATGATCATAACGTGCATTCAAACGTCCGTGACTGACTCTGGCTATCACCGCCAACCTTGATTTGGAACCCTTGCTATCGTATGACTGGCAAAAAATTTGCCGTCAATTGTCAAGGACCACACACGACGCCCTCGTTCTAGCAAAACTCCACATGTTATACTCAACACAAGCTACACACTATACTCAACACATGTCTAGACTATACACGATGCCCAAGGCACTCGACCTACAATTGGTCTTCAATTGCACCTCTACTTTGAGTCCGCTAGAACCTGCGACAACAATAATTCTTCGGCCTTCTCTTCTCTAGTTATTATCAGTTACGACTATTAATTAGCTCAGAACACCTTAGGTCTATCACTTCACCAAACTCAATACATCCTTGAGTTGTCTCCCCATTTGTTGCATACTATGAACAACAAACACTTCCAAACTTCCCAATAGAATTCACTTTGAAGTCACATCATCAACGGAAGTGTCCGATCAGAAATAGCTGCCCAGAAATGGAAAAAATGGCTGACCAGAATAGGCCGCCTCACTTTGTTCCGACCCAACTTTGGTATGACCCAACTTTAGTACGACCCAACTTTTGTCCGACCCAACTTTGGTCCGACCCAACTTTGGCTTGACCCAACTTTGGTCCGATCCAACTTCAGTTCGACCCAACTTCAGTCCGACCCAACTTTGGTCCAATCCAAAACCTACATATTGTAATTCAACTCCGATTTCGACCAAAACTTCACCAAATGATAAATACGACGAAACTAATTTATCCAATTCATCTGAAAAGATTACAAGTATGTTATGGAATCAACAATATGACAATTCTATCAAGGATAATGTCAAATTCACCAAAATCACAACAAATATGCATATGAACAGAAACCATGGATCTAACTTGCACATTCATATGAAATATCATAGAAATTACCTATCTAAACTTAATAAATCAGATCCTAGGGTGGTCCGTATGAAAATGAACTTACCAATGCATGTATCTAAGGAAAAACACTTAAATTTGATGAAAAACATGATCTACTACCCATACACTTTATTGAATCCATGTTAGAGATGTAATGCACTCACTGATTCTCCAAAACAAGCTAAAATGATAGAATTATGAATCTGACAGCGAGAAATTTGAACTATACTCCTTGATCCGATGAATTCACCTTTGAAATGATGTAGATCTAGCCTCCAATGGTGTAGATCTATGATTTCCCTCCTTAGATTTGGATTTTTAATGGTGGAAAGGTGTTAGAGGAAGAAGGAGCACAAGGCCACCAAATGAGGAAATGAAAAACTAAACTATTTCCCATACCCCTCACCCCCGATTTATATCCTCCCATCAGCCCACTAATGGGCCTCTCCAATTCAGCCCATTATGGCTTACCAAACCTGAACAGCCAACTGAAAAACCTTAAAACAACAATTTCTCCCACACCACTGAGCCAAATCTTTAATATAACCACTGTACGAAAAGGCAGTCGTCAATTCCTTTCCAATGGCATAGGTCTCACCCTCTGATTCGACCTGAGTCAAAAGTAATGCCATGTACAAGGCTGACAGGGGGAAAATGGTCACAAACTAAATCGGTAAAAATTATGGACATGTCTCACATCCCCATAAGCAACATATTAAAAGATGAGAATGATCCAACCCTCAGGGAATAAAATAAAAATATTTTACGATCTTCCGATACGTAAAATGCGGGCTGTTACAAGGAATAAAATTGAATGCCCAACATAAAGGTACAATTTTGTTGTATTTATTGGGTTTGATGATTTTATTAGCCGTTTGGCTTTTGGATTATTATTTTGATTGATGAGGGCCTAAGAAGAAAGTTGTAGTTATATCGATTGACCTATATAAAGGAGGTTATGGGGAAATTTTTCGAAAATTTAAGGCGTCAGCCAAATTTCGAGAAATTGAGAAGTTCTTAGAAACTGGAAAGTTAAAGAACGTAGGTAAATTGAATGAAGGGTGATTTGGTTAAGTAAAGACCTTCAGTTCCATCTTCAATTTTGAGGACCAAATCCTTTTAAGTAGAGGAGAATGTAATGACCCAAAATTTATTAAGAAATATTAAATGGATTTTAAACATTTTTAAAAAATTATTGTAAGGATTAACGACTTAGTATTTATTTAAAACAAAGTTTGAACATATAAATTTATAACTTAATTAAAATAATCTTGTAACATCTCAGTAGATTGAAATATTTAGTTTTGAATTTCAAATGAATGTACAGAATTCAATATAAGTCGGATTTATGTAAAACAAGAAATGCTAAGATTATTGAATTACATTTTTCTAACAGATGTGAAAATACAAGAAATCATGTTATAAATTTTAAGTTATGTCCAAATCAAAATTTCAAATAGTCGCTATGGAATCGTTTATAAATTATAACGATTTATTAAATAAAACAAAAGGATTTATCATAAAATCGAATATTGATTTGACTTGAATTTATGAAAACGTCGAGTTATAAACCCAAGTATGTTTGTTTTGGAATTATATTATATTTTATTTGGATACATACAATAATGTTAATTTATTATTATTTATTTGAGCTATTTTTGAATTTATTTATATTTTATTGGTTTTATTTAAGCCTTAAAAATAGTCATTTTTCAAAAGACCTCCGTTTTTTACGAACCCAATTTATTAGATTCGGAATGTTAAATTATTGTTAGGTTTCAAATTTCATGTCAATTAGAACTTGTATGTAAGCTTATGAAATATAAACACATATTGAAATTTAGTTAGGATTCAATTAAATCTAGAAATAAGGCCATTTTCCAAATGCTCTCTAAGTTTGACGAGACCAGGCATGTTAGAACCATATTTGTGAAATATAGCAAGATTTCAAAATTCTTATTTTTTGGAGTTTGTATGTGATCGTGTAAAATTAAAATTCATGTTGGAAATCGATTTTTACACTAGTTTAAATTTTGATTTTGGAAATAAATAATATAGATGATTGAAATAGCTCTCGAGACCTATTACAATGTGTCTGAAATAGGGATATTTGTCTAGGTACGTCGTTTGTTGAAGCTCGTTTGGAGTTCTGGATAGTTAACTTCATGACGAAGTATCAATGGTAATTAATTAATAAAAAAATTAGAGTATATATACCCGTTTAACCCCATATAACCATAGCCCTTGGCCAATATTCTTCAGCGGCGATTTATAATCAAACCAGTGGCAGAAATGCTCCAACTTTCCCACACATTTTCCTCCCGATCCTCTCATCGATTCAAGAAATGTTTAACTAGAAAAATGATGAGCTAGGTGAGAGCTTTAAATCGAGCGGCTATGATCGGATTCTGGTGATCAGAGGGACCATAATCATTCAAAAAATCTACGACGTTCAAATGGGTTTCCAGGATGGCATGGGGGTGCAAGTTCGACACGATGACAGGGGATGGTGGTGCAGGTAAGAGGCTTCGAGGTGGGGGGTTCCGATTGGGCTCTTGAGCAACGTGGTGATGGCGATTTCAAACCCTAAGGGTTGAAAGTGGGTTCTGATGTGTGCATGGCTCCAGTTTTTCGAACGGAGGAATACAATGGTTCAGGTCGTATAAATTTATTGTTATAATTAGTTAATAATTAAAAGTGATTAAGGAAGTTAGTTTAATTAAAATATATTAACTTAAAACGTTAATTACTCACTCAAATGTTATCAAAATCGGACAAACCAGGTGGCATTGAACCGCCTTGATAAGCACAACGCCATGGAACAGATCTGTATAGATTCGGAAGCAATTGAAATATTTTATTGAATTAAACAACTATTTACTTTAAACGAAACTAATCGTTATTGAAATCATAAAAAAAATTAAAGGTGAGAACTTTCACTCAACTGAATTTTATAGTTATTATATTCATTTCTGAATATGCATTGGTTGCTTGTGTTTGCAATGTTTGCTTCGTGGATGATGGACAGTTTTTATTGTTATTATTGTTAAACTGTGAATATAAGCGTTATCGATAGAAATGCTTATATTATAACTATTGGTTGACATGAATGTGTTTATATTATTGATGCAAAATTTACACCACAAATACAAAAATTTGGAGATTTATCAAATTTCAATCTTTTTTAATTTCAAATGAATTTTATACTCATTTGAGTGAAATTTGACAAGAGAATAAAAATTGGATTTTTAAATCCAAAATGATTTGAAAACGAAGTTGATGTACTTTCAAACAACTTTCGAAATAATTGAAATGGTTTCGAAGGAAATTTGGATTAAAAATGACTTATTTTAAAGAAAAGAGCTTTTCAATGATTTGAAATGGTTTGAGCAATTCGTAAGATATAGATATTGTTATTCCCTATATGATATATATTGGTTTCATAATTTGATGTCGAATAACATTTAAGTGCACTGGGCGGGTGATTTGTATCTTAAAACTAATCGCGTAACTTCGAAATTTTAATGTAATTACATTTCTGCATCATGAACTGTTTATAGAACTGCAGTATATTCAAACAACATTATTTAGTAAATAGCTCCGAGCTGAACCATTATGCTACAAGTGTCCAAGGAATATATAGAGAAAGAACTAACGGCATGATACTGATAAAATAAACCATTGTGCTTCAAGTTTAAATTTGCTTCCACTTTGTTATTACAATAAAAAGAGCAACATTGCAAGGTAGAAAAAGTCATAAAAAATTTGGACCTATTGAGTGTTTATTATCACTGCATAAATTGATTTCATAATAACATTTAAATGATTTAGTTAGGTGATTTATATCTTTAAAATTAATCCCACAATTAGCGTAATCAGTTTTCAGTATCATGACCAGTCTTTAGAACAACAGTATATTCAAATATCCATTCAAGTAAATAGCTCCAAGTAACCATTTATTAACAGATGTATATTTCTCTTTTGTACAAAATGAACCCTTATAGCTGCATGGGCTTTTATGTTTCGTGGGCTTTGTATGTTCAGCCCATTATTTCTTTACTTTTGCTATAAATTATACATTAGCAAGCTATGTAATTCATTATCTTTTATCGATTACAATTCTGTACAAAAGACTTCACTTTTGAAATAATAAAGCGTTCTCATTACAATCGAATTCTACAAATCTTACATGGTATTAGAGCCACCATTGCCCAACAGCATTATCTAGCATACCTTGTTGTGATCAAAGAGAGAGGAGTGATTCTAATCTCCTTAATTGTGTTTCATCATCGGAGATCATACCTCTCTGATCGTACAACCTCTGTTCTTATCAAAATTGTGCGTGCTAGGCCAGAAATATTATTTCTAGCGGCTAGAACAGCTTTATGGTCATCTAAGACTGATAATCTCATCATTTGACACTTTCTTGGCGTGAGAATACTAATTCTTGCATTTTAAAAGACGCAGAACCACCTCTGCGACCTTATTTCCAGCCTTTCTGCATAGGCTGCCACCCTTTCGTGCAGGTGGCCTCGCCATACATAGTTTCCTATCCAGTAAATCACTGATCATCATCTTGCCATAGCAGGACCCAGTGAAGACAATTCATCTGTCACTTCAAGAAGTAACACCGTTGAACCCATCGTTACCACTCAAACCCTTGTAAAGCCAAAGACTAAAGTGATAACCGCCCCTCTCGATGAAGAAAATTTCCTCTTATAGAAATTCCAAATTGAAACATCCTTGAAGGGATATGACCTTCAAGATTATGTCAAAGGAACAAGATCCATGCCACCTGCCATGATCCTGGACAAAGAAGGATGCATGATTAGTAATCCAGCGTATGTACATCACTAGAAACAAGATAGTCTCTTGTCAGCATGGCTACTTTCATCCGTTAGCAAAAAATTATTGTCACAAGTTATAAGATGCAATTCATCTCATGAAATTTGGTCTACTATGCAATAAATCTTTAACTCTCAATCATCAGCTCAAATTCTGCACTATAGAAGGGAGTTTCAGAATGCAAGAAAGGGAGAAATGTCCGTAAGAGAATATATTTCGAAGGTTAAGAGTCTATGTGATAAACTCAAAGCTGTAGGGCATCAAATTTCAAATAATGAACAAGTTCTTACACTAACAAATGGATTGGATGAAGAATATGAATTACTCGTTACCTTTATTGCTACCGAACCGGTATTATTACCAGATATTCAAACTGTATACTCCGCATTATTGGCACATGAGGGAAAAGTAGAGCAAAGAAAAGTTATTCAAAATGAATATAGTATAAATCTTGCCTCAAATTCAAGAAATACAAATAACAATCAAGCAAGAAACATACATGGTTACGGCAGGGGTTACACTTAGGGACGAAGAGGAAATCCAAATCAGAGAGGTAAAGGAAAAGGCAAGTTCAACAGTGCAAATAGGATCAAGTGTCAGATACGTGAAAAACCTGGACATTCAGCAAATAGATCTTATTTCAGGTTCAAGACAGATGTGAACAATGGACAACAAAGTCGAACCAATCAAAGAAGACTCAATATCAATATGGCTCAAGCAAATCAAGGCAGACAAAATGCAAAAACTTCTACTGTGGGAACCAACAATGATGACTCAAATAAAAAGGAAGACATTAACAGTGAAGACTGGTTTCCTGATTCAAGAGCAACTAATCACATTACCAATAATTTGCAGAACTTGAATGTTAGGAACAAGAGCTACACAGGTACGCAAGTTATTCATATGAGTAACGGTGAAACTATGAATATTTCACACATTGGGATAGGTACAGTCAAAGGAAAGAGAAAACTCTTTCTCAACAATTTACTTAGGGTTCCAAATGTCAAGAAAAATCTAATTAGCGTGTCCCAATTTGCTAATGATAATAAGGTATATTTTGAGTTTCACCCCAAGTATTGTCTAATTAGAGGCTTGCTAAATAAAGACATATTATTACAAGGTAGTTTGGATAACGGCCTATACAAATTCAACAACTTGCAATCAAGAATGGGAAATGAAAATGATACTTGGTGTTGTAATGCTAATATTCAGTTTAGTAATGAAAATATTGAAATAAGTTCTGATGATAATAACTGCAGTAAAACCATGAATGATCTTGACATTTGGCATTGTAAACTAGGTCACCCTAGTTATGATATTGTGATGAAAATATTGATGAAAACAATATTTCTTACAAACATTCACCTGTTTCTAGTACCTGTACATTTTGCTAACTTGGCAAGAGCCATAAGCTACCTTTTGGTAGATTTGAAACAGTATATTCCAAACCACTTGAATTAATAACAGCAGACCTATGGGGTCCTGCACCATTATGCTCATGACAAGGCCACATGTATTATTTATCTATTGTTGATGCATATACTAGATATGCATGGATTTTCTTTCTTAACTCCAAATCTGACGCACATAATGCTATGCTACAGTTATCAACTTTATTGAAAGACAAATAAACTGTAACATAAAGAATATACAAACAGATGCGGGAAGTGAGTTCTTACCTCTCAGAGGTTTTCTTAACAGTAAAGTAGTTATACATAGAACCACATGCCCTTATACATCTGAACAGAATGACATAGTTGAAAGAAAACATAGGCATATAGTCGAAACATGATTAACATTACTATCTAGGGCATCTATGTCTACAAAATATTGGTATGAGGCATTTGACACAGTAGTGTATTTAATAAACATAATGCCAACTAAAGTTCTGCAACACGAATGTCCTCTTGAAGTATTGTATGGAAAGAAACTAGATTATAACATTCTGAAAACATTTGGATGCTTGTGTTTCCCATGCCTCAGACCATATAACACTCATAAAATTTCTTTAAGATCCAGTCAATGTACTTCTTTAGGATACGGAAACAACCAAAAGGGGTACAAATGATTAGACAATATGGGGAAGATTATTGTATCTCGACATGTTGCCTTTAATGAGTGTGTTTTTCCTTTTGCAAAAAAGATAAACACAAGCAGTCAAAGACATGATCAGTCCAAAATAACATTGGGGACAATACCAACACTATCTGAATGGACAATGCACACAAATGAAGATGATACATCACATCAATCTACAGCCACTCCAACTGTATCAAGCACAAGGTCATGATACAAATCCAGCGACCATATGAGTGATGATGATCAGCCTCAAAGCAACAACAGGAATATTGACAGCAATCAGGATCATGGAAGTGACAACAATGCATCAGATGATAACAGTAATAACATAGTAAGACAACAACCACAAAATCGACATCATATGATTACCAGAATCAAAAGTGGGATATTTAAGCCTAAGATTTATAACGTATCAGTTAAAGACCTGATTATGCAAAAGAGCCAGTTACATATGATCAAGCAATCAAACAATGGAGTGACGCAATGAATGAGTATGAGTCATTAATCAATTACAAGGCATGGAGTTTAGTTGTATCCCCTAAAGGCAAAAACATTGTGGGATGTAAATGAACTTACAAAATAAAGAAAGATGCAAATGGCAGCATATCCAAATATAAGGTCAGGTTAGTAGCAAGAGGGTTCTCACAGCAATGTTGATTTAATTTTAATGAGACATTCTCCCCAGTTGTCAGACCCACAACTTACAGAATTGTTTTAACTATATCTCTACATAATGGTTGGAATATAAGACAACTGGATGTGTGCAGTGCGTTCTTAAATGTAGAATTAAATGAAGATATGTACATGCAATAACCAATATACTATGTGTGCAAAGGCAAAAAAGAATATGTGTGTAAACTCCACAAGGCAATATATGGATTAAAACAAGCTTCGAGATCTTGGTATTGCATACCTAGGATACGAGGCAACAAAGTCAGATAACTCACTGCATACCAAAATTACTAGTCAAAGCACCACATACATTTTGGTATACGTTGATGATATATTAATAACTGTAAGTGACACTGCAGAAATCAATAAAGTGACGACACAGTTAGACCAAACTTTTTCTATTAAAGACATGGGAAAGGTTAACTACTTCCTGGGAATACAAGTTCAAAGAAAATCAAGTTCAGAAATTTTCCTTTCACAGAAGAATTACACTTCAGAGATACTTGCAAGGGAAAACATAGGCAAAAAAATCACTCTCAACTCCTATAACTAGTAACTTAAGATTGTCTAAACATAATGGTGAAGCTATAGAAAATAGCAAACAATATCGTAGTATTGTGGGAACTTTACAATACTTAACAATTACCAAATCAAAAATATGTTGCAGTGTTAATAAAGTTTGCCAATTTATGGTAAATCCCTTAAGTGAGTACTGGAAAGTTGTAAAGCGCATCTTACATTACTTGCAAGGAACCTGTAGTACCCTGTAATTTTAAAATATTAAAATTAATAGATTAAATAATACTTAATTTTAAAAGAAGAATTAAGGGAAATGGGCTGCGCCATTACGTCTGTCTCGGAATTCTGCTTGGGATAGAGTCTAGGTTTGCGTAAATCGGATATTGTATGGAGAAGTTATAAGCCTTAGAAGTTTGTATACGCATAATAAAGAACATATATATATATAATAATTCAAGAACCTTCAAAACAGTTCAAAAATCAAAATCCAACCAAAGCGGACTGAGCGGGAAAATTCCCGCTCATGGGTGTCGACCCCTCCAGGGGGTGTCGACCCCCTTAAGGGGTGTCGACAGTGGTGTCAACCCCCTATAGGGGTGTCGACCCCCCTATAGGGTGTCAACCCCCCCCCCCCCCCCCAAACCCCGGGCAGGTCTTGGAAGAATTCGTTTTACGTACCTAGACTTGATTCTGGGTCTGATTCATTGGTTCAAGGCTATAAATATAGTCCCTATTCTCCTATTTTCTTCATTGGAGATCATGGGAGCCATATGCTGTCGGGTTGCAAACTGAAACAGAATCAAGTCCTACAATAGCAGTTTAGCTATTCAGATTCAGAATTCAGATCTATTCTCTCTCAATTCTTTAAACCTAACACTGTGAGTTTCTAGTCACTTTTAGGTTAAATAAATGACAATAAATCGTGAAAGACAATGAATTGGATATGTTGTAAAGTATGAATCTATGCATGTATTAAATCTTAAACTATGTAGATCTTGATAGATCTGTTTCTCTAGATCTGAAATAATTGTGGTTATTCTATGATGTTGCCTATGTAGATCTTGACTTGCAATTGTATTATGGAAAAGGTGAACATGTTAATTTTGACAAGTTATGACACTGATTAGATCTGGTTCTTTATGTAAATCACCTTACACCTGTCGTATTGTGATAAATTTGGATATGTTATAAAACTAAACATGTGAATTTATCATTAGATTTAAACATGCTACCGTGCCACCCTTACTATGCTGGATGTGAATTGCTGGATATTTAAATCATTAGTTTAGATCTCATTTTGTTCACTTTGACATTATAGAAATCGTCACAAGTTCATGTGACAACCTTATGACTATGTTCATCTATGTTATGTCAAATCATATTCAATGATCACTTGTGTTACATCCCTATTAGCTTTCCTTTTCATTGCTTATGGCTAGGATAATTATTTAGCCTAGGCATGTCGTCAATTTTGTGAGGACGTTAGTTAGAAATAGGGGAAAAAGTAAATATTGCATAATTGGGAAATAAACATTTTTGGACTAGTAATTCAAATTGTTTATAGAATGGGCAATAACATCCAAAAAGGTAAGATCAGTTAATTAATAAATGAAATGTTTAGCAACTATAATTAGGAATTATATTAACACTTATGACACGAGGTTAGGTAACATTAGTGGCAGAAGTCTGCTCGGACCCAACTGGCATATCCAGCAGCCACTAATGTTGAACCTAATGTGAGAGGTCTAAGTGTGTAAATATGACTCAGGCTAAGACACGAGGTTAGGCCCAACTGTAGAATAAGACTGCCCAGACCCGACCGACATATCAAGCATCCACATGTTGTAGGCCTAATGTGGGAGGTCTAACTCAATATAACCATAATTGGACATGGTAATGAGAAAGTACTACTTAACCTAATTTAATCCATAAGAACTGTATGATTACGAACATAAGGTAGGGTTAAGTAAAATGGATTGGATAGTGGGTGGGTTAAGTATAACTAAAGGGGGTGGGATATATATATATATATAGGCCCACAAACTTAACCCGATAAAGTTATATAATTAATGATCACCCTTTTAAAGTAAGCATAACTGGTATAGGGCTATGTAATTAAAGATCACCTTTAGGGTATACATAGTCAGTGAAAACCTAGTGGGGATACAAGACAAAAGGGGAGAGCTTGTATCATCTTGTGTGGGACTCATTTCAATTAGTAACCCGTATTCGGTGGGTACTCCGTATTAGGTGGAGAAGGGGCACGCTTACTTATTGATTATAAGAGATCCAAAACGTGACAAGTGGTGTAGATGGCCCAAATCGACCGAGGACATGTGCGTGCATGGGCCGGTCAGAGGGGGACAAGACGACCGTGACACCAGTAGATATGAATGTGCACCTCTTGGGTTGCCACTTTAGGGAAGTGATACCCCCTACTATGGGACCAGCACAGGGTATCTACAGAGTAAGGAGCCGATCAATTAGGGTAATGGTTAGGGTACATTGGGATGTATGCCCTAAGCCTATCAACTTATAGTGGAATAGATCATCTCATTTTAAATTATACGAGTAATAGTGCAGAGTAGTTATTAGTGAAGTATGTATGCACCTTACCTTATCTCCCTTGTCACACCTGCCATTTGTATAGTGATATCTATTATCCACTTTATGCCTGTCATGATTACCTTTATGTATTTACTGGCTAAAATTTATTATACTCGCCGGACTTTATGTCTGACCCCTTTTGTTTTTCCTTCTCTCTTCCATCCTCCTCCCCCCCCCCCCACCAGGTTCTCAGGGAGGAAATACTCAGGCTTGACCGTGATTTTGCTTGATTGCTGGAGCTGCTGATATGTATGGATCAAGCTCCTATTCTCGTTGCAATGACTATATTTTGTTATTGGGGAGTTTTCTTTCTTTTATGTACTCTGATATTTCTAAAGTACAAGAAAGTGGTTTTTTATTGTTGTAATGGGTTTTTATATTTCAGACAAATGATGCTTTGGACCATGGTATTTCGATGATTAATAAGGTTGTTTATTTCTGCTGCAAAAAAATTTATATCTATCTTGTAATATTCTATGTTTGTTTACTTAAACGCTTAACGAAACTTAATGCATTCCCTTTGTGAGTGACACTAACGGACGTGGGGTGGTACAGAACCCTAGAGTATGGTCTAATGATTAAAGCAAACAAAGACATTAATTTGAATATTTACAATGATGTGACTGGGCTAACGACCCAGATGACCGAAGGTCGACATCTGGCTACTACTTGTTCATAGGGCCAAATCCAATCCCGTGGTGAATGAAGAAACAATCGACTATATCTTGAGTGAGTACTGAAGCTGAATACAGAGCCATAGCATCCGCCACTACAAAGATCTACTGGGTTGAAGCCCTAATCATGGAATTAGGGTTGTGATTTACATAGAAACCTGTGCTTTGGCGTGATAACTGAAGCACAATCTCTCTATCCATCAATCCGATTCAACATTCGAGGACAAAGCACATCGAGATCGATCTTCATTTCGTCAGAGAAAGGACTAAAGCTGGAAAGATGATGATCAATCATATTCCTGCCTTTTACCAGAAGGCAGACATATTAACTAAAGCTCTATCTAGAAATAACTTCGAGAGATTAGGGACGAAGCTTAGGGTTTCCAATGGAGGCGCTGAAGAAACAAAGATAAAACCCAAGTTCATTTTGAGGCGGGGTATTAATAGATGTGTGATATCCCACGTCCGTTAATGTCACTCATTAAGAGAATGAATTAAGTTTCATGAAGCGTTAAAGGTAAACAGAAACAGAAACATTACAAGACAAATATAAAATAGCAGCGGAAAATTTAAAACTTTATTAATCACAAAGCACCGTAGTTCAACACTTGGTTGTATCATATGAAATACATAAAACCCAGTACATCATTTAAACTTCTGTCTAGTACTTAAAACATCAAAGTACAATAATAAAAGGAGTGTAATCCCCAAAAGAAACAACCATAGTAGAAAAGATAAGAGCTCGAGCAATACATCTAAGCAGCTCCAAGCAAGATGATAGCAGATACCTGATCAAGCTTGAGTATTCCCACCCTGAGAACCAGAGGGGGAAAGGAAGAGAAAGAAGAGGAAAAAAATGGGTCAGACATAAAGTCTAGCAAGTACGGTTACTTTTAGCATATAAATAAGTAAAAGTGCGATGACATGCATATAAAGTGGATAAGAGAGATAACATCATAAAAGACAGGTATGACAAGGTAAACAGGATAAACATGATTGAGTATATTGCGCTTCTCTAATGATTTCTCTGCACTAATACTAGTATAACCAGAATGAGATGATCCCCAACATGTATAAGTTGGTATACTTAGGTGTACTTCTGGTGAGAGGTTTTAACCCCATACAACCAACAGGGAGCCCAACATACCGGAGTTACCCCTAAGGATAATAACAGGCTCCTAAACATTACCATAGTCTATATGAACCCTAAATACTACCCATATCGATCGACTCCCTACTCCGTAGATACCCTGCGTTGACCCCACAGTAGGATGTATCACTTCCTAAAGTGGAAACCCATAATTTCCCGGATGTGCACAACCATATCTACTGATATCACAATGTATTATTTTCCTGGGAAGGCGGAGTAATGCACGCAGATGACCCCGATTGAACGTGTCGTTGGACACCGTCCCCACTTTTGGATCTCTTACAATCAACCCAACAAGCATGCCCCGACTCCGACCTAGTTCGGGGTACTCGTTTGATACCTATTAGGGGTTACTGACTGAAACGGGTCCCACACACAAGATGATACAAGCTTTCCCCTATGCTTGCATCCCCACTAGGTTTTTCATAGGTTATGCCCTACCAGTATAAAAGATTGCATAACCCACAGGTTAAGTTTGTGGGCCTATATATACATATTACCCACCAACCCAAGATTTATTTAATCCACCCACTATTTCAAACAAGTTTACTTAACCCCTGATCAGTTTAGCATGCTCATACAATCCCTATGAATTCAAATAGGTTAAGTATTTCAATTCGCTACCATATTCATTTACGGTTATAATGTACTTGACCTTCCACATTAAGCCTACCACTTGTGGATGCTGGATATGCTAGGCGGTTCCGGTGGACTTCTTCCATAAGTCGGGCTTAACCTAGTGTCTTAGTACGTCTCGTGTTTATCACTTAGACCCCTCGTATTAAACTCACCACTTGCGGTCGCTGGACATGCCGAGCGGTTCCGGGAATACTTCCACTACAAGTGTAATCTAACCTCGTGCCTAAGCGCGGTTACAGTTTCTAATTACGGTAATTCTAGGCATTCCAATTATTAACCATTTATTCCTATGTCATTATAGGTTTTCATGCCCCTTTCCCCAGTCATGTTCATAATGAACCATATGCCCCAAATTCTTATTCGTACTTTTATTCAAGTTATGCCCAAATTTCCACTTACAAGTTATGCCCCAATTTTACTGTTTTCCCCTCATTCCCAATTTAACGCGTTCGCTTAATTTAGCGGCAAGCCTAGGCTCACAAGTAGCCTGGCTATAAAAATAAAAGGGAAAGGATGAAGAGAAGATGATAGTGATGATCGTACAAACAAGGTTGACATATAAAGGAATAAACATATAGTGGTATATTGACAAGATAGGCATATAGGAATAGATCTGGTGAACATGTGACAATAGAACTGAATCTAACATAATAGGGATGTCATAACAGGCATGATAAGATCTAATGAATTAGATGACCAACTATAACAGATCTTATTTAGCCACAAACATAATGGTAACAAACATAATGTGATCTAAATAATGGACTAGATCTACAAACAATGGCAGGTCTGACATGATAAAGGCAAAGATCTAAGTCATAGTCATGTCAGAATATCATAATTACACAGGTTATAAAAGATCTGATATGATTCAAGTAGTCACAGGCATAAATCCAAGTTATAGTCATGTCAAGATTAACTTTTTAATTATTCAGATCTAAAATTAGCATAGAATCATAGTGTTTGGATCTAGAAAAATAGAGAAGGGATTGCTGGCGTCGAATCACGGATCTCTAAGCTTGAATAAGCTGACTGCAGAAGAAGAAAAGACTTGATTCAATCTGGATAGAGACAACATCTAGTTCTCCATTATTTTTGGTGTGGACAAATAAGAGAAATGAGGCAATATATATAGCCATCACCCCAAAACCCTAATCTGCCCAGACTGCCGAAGGGGGGTCGACCACCCTTGAGGGGTCGACCCATGGGTCGACACCCCCCTTATGGGGTCGACATCCCTGAGCGGGAAAATTCTTGCCTCCCCAATTTCTGAGATTTTAAACTGTTTTGAATTTTCTAGAACAATTTTTTTTGAAAAACGAATTTTCTGGACCAGTTATATGTATACATATTTCTTATGCGTATACAAACTTCAAAACTTCGCAACTTCTTCATACGGTGTCCGTTTTACGCAAACCAAGTGTCTGTTTTGACAACAATTCCGAGACAAACACAATGGCGCAGTCCATTTCCCTTAATTATGAATATTAAATTAATTATTCTTTAGTTCATCATCTTTTAGTGTTGTTAAGATATGGGTGTTACATTCTCCCCTACTCAAAGAATTTTGTCCCGAAATCTCTATGTTAAGAAGAATGTATATCCTACCATCCACGTTTATTTACTCATCCACCAATAACAGACATCCATTGTCCTTAAAAGAATTCTAATGCTTATATGAACATATGCAAAGGTATGTATATGTCCCAATACTAATGCGAAGATCAGGCGGTCTACTGATTCAGTTGACCTCCTTAATGCGATGTATGTTAGTGACATGAATCCAACATGTATGCGAATAACCCTATTATAATAGGTAAGTTATATATGTGTGCACAGTCATCCATCCAAATGCAGCATCCATATGATGATACACTCACTTTCATCCATTAGAAGAAGAAAAATGCACACACATCTATATGCAATATGATAGTGATTGAGTCGATCTAGTGCCTAATGTGTGTGTATATGCATCCATGAGCAACCACTAGCAACCACTTGCATCCATCAAACATAACATGTTTACATCCATGGGATTCCTACCTAAAGGTCAAAGATTCGATCGATAGGATATACGTAAATGATAGAAATAATCATAAATAAAATCTTTGGAAAGGAAGTTAAGAACATACTCTCGAAAAGAAAAGGGTATGAAGCGCGAATCTTGTCTACGGTCTCCCAAGTTGCATTCTCCGGTGTATATCCCCACTGAACTTTCATCAACTTGACTTCTCTATTGCGTAGCTTCTTAACTTCTGATCCAAGAATACATGTAGGAACTCGTCTGACTGTCGCCTCCCGTTCCACCTCTACTTCTTCTAATATACTCGGCTTAACTACTTCTGCGGTATCATGCAAGCACTTCCGCAAATGAGATACGTGGAAAACATCATGAACACCGGATAATCTTTTGGGTCACTTTACTCTATAGGCCATTTGGCCAATCCTTTCTGTTGTGGGAAATGGCCCTACAAACCTTGGTGCCAATTCCCTACAGATCCAAAGCGAACCACATTCCTCAAAAGTGACACCTTAATAAAAACCATGTCTCCTACTTCGAACTCAATGTCAGTCCTCCTCTTGTCTGGGTAAAACTTCAGCCTATCTTGAGCAGTCTTCGTTCGCCGTCTAATAAGGTCAATCTTATCGGACGTTTCTCTAATCATGTCTGGTCCAAGTAGTAGTCTTTCTGTAGATTCCCACCAACAAGTTGGTGATCTACAAGGTCATCCGTACAATGCTTCGAAGGGTTCCATGCCAATGCTATCTTGATAACTGTTGTTGTACGCGAACTCTACTAAGGGAAGATGCTCTTCCCAAGTCCCTCTGAACTTTAGGATACACAGCCTTAAAAGATCCTCAAGAAATTTATTCACCCTTTTCATCTGTCTGTCTGTCTGAGGGTGATAAGCGGTGTTCAAACACAACTGTGTATCTACTGCTTCTTGCAAGCTCCTCCAAAACTCACTTGTGAAAATGGGGTCACGATCACTTATAATGCTGGAAGGTATTCCATGAAGATGGACTATCTCTCAAACGTAAACTGCTGCCAACCATGTTGTCGTCCTCTTGCTCTTAACTAGAATGAAATAAGCGCTCTTAGTAAGTCTGTCTACTACAACCCAAATGCTGGTGTTGCCTTTCTCCGATCTCGGTAAACCATCTATAAAGTCCATTGAGACGCTCTCCCACTTCCACTGTGAAACCTCCAAAGGGTGAAGTAAACCAACGAGCTTCTTTTGCTCAGCTTTATCTTGCTAGCAAATCAAACATTGAGAAACAAACTCCGCCATATCTTTCTTCATCCCAGCCCAAAAAAAAAAACCTCTTCATATCCCTATCTTATCTCTGCCTGGATGAATAGTCATCTTAGAATGATGGGCTTCTTATAGGACTATCTTCGCCAAACTCCCAGTTAGGGGAACACAAAGCCTCACATCTTGTTGCAACCACCCTTTATCGTCTATGGAATGTTTACTGAGGTGAGTAGAAGTCTCCCCTTTACTGAGCCTATCCAAGATGTCTGAAATCTATGGATCCTCTTGCTGTGAATCTCCTATTTGATCCATTAGAGTAGGTCGTATCTCTAATGATGCAAACAAACTAAGCAAAAACTCGGTGGATGGTCTAAAATCAAAAGACGATATAAACTCCATGCTTTTCCTTTCCACAAACAGAGGACTTAAGGCCATCCTCTTCCTACTCAGTGCGTTTGCCACTACATTACCCTTGCCAGGGGTATAAGCAATCTCGAAATCATAAGAAGCCACCTTTGTTGCCTTAAATTAAGATCCTTTTGCGAGAACAAGTACTTGAGATATTTATGATTGGTGTACAACTCGAACTTCTCTCCAAGCAAATAATGACGTCACATCTTAAGCGCGAATACTATTGCAGCTAGCTCTAAATCATGGCTAGGGTAGTTCTTCTCATGTACCCTAATTGTCTACCCTGTAAGATACTACCTTTCCCTTTTGCATCAAAACCGCACCAAGCCCTGTACCACATGCATCAGTGTATACTATAAACACCTTGTTTCCATCAGGCAAGGTCAAGACTAGGGTTGTTGTCGGAGCCCTCTTCAATCGTTAGAAAACAACATCACAATCTTTATCCCACGAAAACGTAAAATTCTTCTTTGTCAGCTTGGTGTGTGGGGCGGATATCTTTGCGAATTCCTTAATGAACTTCCTATAATAACCGGCCAATCCAAGAAAGCTTCTCACTTCTGTTGCATTCTTAGGAGTTTGCCAATGTTGAACTGCAACTACCTTTGCGGGATTTACTGCTATCCCATCTTTAGAGACCACATGCCCTAACAATCTCATCTTTTTCTCCAAAAATGGCATTTGGAGAATTTCGCCTTAAGCTGATGCACACGCAGAGTTTTCAAAACTTCTCTCAAATGTTGGGAAAGCTCTTCCTCGCTCTTTGAGAAAATCAAGATATCATCAACAAAGACCACGACGAACTTATTTAGAAACTCCTGAAACACGCTACTCATTAGATCAACAAAATAGGCGGGTGCATTTATCAACCCAAAAGGCTTTACGAGAGCATTCAAGGAAACCATCTGGAGTCCTAAAAGCGGTCTTATCTATACTATCCTCGGCCATCCTCAACAAATGAAACCCCGTGGCCAAGTCTAACTAAGAAAATACTGATGCACCAATGGTCAAATAGATCATCTGTCCTCGGGAGTGGGTGCCTATTCTTCTTAGTGAGTTTATTCAACTCTCTGTTGTCTACACATAAGCGAAGCGAACCATCCGCCTTAGTTGCGAATAGTACTGGAGCACCCCATTCAGATATGCTTCGCCTAATAAACCCTTTCTTAAGTATCGCACCTACTTGTTTACTAAGCTCCCTCCTTTCCCTTGGAGCCATATGGCGCACAGGCAATGCAATTGGTTTTGAATTATCTAATAAAATATGCGGAAATCAATCTCGTGCCTTGGGGGTAAACCCCGAACCTCATCAAAGACATCAGGATACTCAAGGACTACTGGTACAGATCACAGATCATCGATAGATGCATCAAGAAACTCTAGGAAACTAAGCATGACAGGCCCTTACGGGTCACAAGAAATCTCGAGGGTCCTCCCATGGAAAGTCAAAAGTCTAACGACCCTCCTCTCACAATCTAGAATGGCACCATACATGGATAGCCAATCCATCGCTAGAATCAAACTATAGCCCATAAAACCAAGCACATATGTGTCGCATTCAAATTCGACGCCTAACACAGATATTCTGAAACCTTGACATATCATGGAAAAATGAGCCGAACCACCAATGGGGTTTGAGACAATAATGGGATCTACTACCATACTAGTATTAAGGTGTAGAGACTCAACTATCGAATCAAATATAAATGAATGCGAAGCACCAGAATCAAAAAGAGTTCTAATAGGATGATTGGAAAGAGAAATCAAACCTTCCACGGTAATTTTCCTCCCTCGATCTGAAGCACTAATCACGAGAGCATGAACTTGCCATCCATAAGCTCCTGCCCTTTGACCTTGCCCTTGCATCTTTGGGCACTCCTTAGAAAAGTGTCCAACCTCTCCACAACTGAAGCAAGCATTCTTCCTTCTTTTGCAATCCTTGCAAATGACCCTCACGTCCACAACTACGAAAATTCCTCTTATCCTTAGCCTTGTCATTCTTTCCGCCCTTCTTTTGTTGTTGTTGCTGTTGTCCTTTCTTGGACTATACCTTCTTATTTTGTGTTTCCTCAACCATAACTTCCTTCTTGTCACTTTTATCCTTCTCATACATCAAGGCCATATCAACGAGCCTTTCAAAAGTTGCCCCCATTGGAATATGAGACATAGCTAACCCATGTAGGGGTTCATTTAGTCCTCTAGCAAACCGCAAAGCTTTCTTATGCGGAGTTTCTACCAGCTTCAACCCGAACCTTGCAAGTTGGTTAAATTTGTTAACATATTCTTTAACAGTCATGTCTCCTAGCTTGAGTACCAAGAACCTTTCCATTTGCATGCTTTTCTCAGCTTGAGAAAGAAACTTCATTTCAAACCCCTGTCTAAAATCATCCCAAGTCTCCACTGGATGCCCTGTTTGCATCACTTCCTACCACAACGAAGCTTCATCTTTCAGTAGCCAAGCTGCGGATATCTGAATCTTCCTACGATCGTCCTCTTCAAAAATTTCAAATAAGTCCTATGTTTCCTTGATCCAATTCCTTGCCTCTAGAACATCTCGGTTCCACGGAATGGCTTTCCTCCCATGGCACAGAAATCTTTGCAGATCTTAAAGAAATTATTTACTCATGGAGAAGGAGGAGGAGAAACGATGGGTGCAGTTAGGGGAGGAACGTCAGCTTGACCACCGGCAGGCGCCGTGGCCTCTAGATACTGACGGAACCAACCTAGTATCGTAACGCATTAGGAATATTAGGTTCCCCAGACATGCTGAAAAGAAAAAGAGAAGGGATTCAGACAAAATATCGAAAGATACTACCTATGGATTGAGGAATATGTTTTTCAAAAACAGACTTTTCTTTTGAAAATGCTTTTTTTAAAAACCTTTTTGAAAATAATTTTCATAAACTTTTATCTAATTTGGTAACCTTCAGCTCTGATACCAAGTGGGACACCCCACGTCCTTAATGTCACTCATTAAAAGAATGCATTAAGTTTCATGAAGCGTTAAAGGTAAACAGAGACAGAAACATTACAAGACAGGTATAAAATAGCAACGGAAAATTTAAAACTTTATTAATCTTAAAGCATTATAGTTCAAAACTTGGTTACATCATATGAAATACATAAAACCTAGTACATCATAAAACTTTTGTCTTGTACTTAAAACATCAGAGTACAATAATAAAAGAAGCATAATCCCCAAAAGAAACAGCCATAGTAGAAAAGATAAGCGCTCAAGCAATACATCTAAGAAGCTCCAAGCAAGACGATAGCAGAATCCTGATCAAGCTCGAGTATTCCATCCTTGAGAACCTGAGGGGCGGGGGAAACGAAAGATAAAGAAGAGGAAACAAAATGGGTCAGACATAAAGTATGGCGAGTCCAGTTACTTTTCGCACATAGATAAGTAAAAG
Organism: Allium sativum; assembly: GCA_030737875.1. Classification (NCBI taxonomy): domain Eukaryota; kingdom Viridiplantae; phylum Streptophyta; class Magnoliopsida; order Asparagales; family Amaryllidaceae; genus Allium; species Allium sativum. The sequence goes on along the minus strand of CM060927.1, from coordinate 56,876,269 downwards.
TATCATGATAAGCATATAAAGTGGGTAAGAGAGATAACATCATAAAAGATAGGTATGACAAGGTAAACAAGATAAACATGATAGAGTATATTGCACTTCTCTAATGATTTCTTTGCACTAATACTAGTATACCCAGAATGAGATGATCCCCAACTTGTATAAGATGATAGACTTAGGTGTACTTCTGGTGAGAGGTTTTAACCACATACAATCAACAGGCAGCCTAACATACTTGAGTTACCCCTAAGGATAATAACGGGCTCCTAAACATTACCAGATTCTAAATGAACCCTAAATCGATCGGCTCCCTACTCCATGAATACCCTATGCTGGCCCATAGTAGGATGTATCACTTCTTAAAGTTGAAACTCTTTATTTACCGGATATGCACAACCATATCTACTGATGTCATAGCGTCTTATTTTCCCAGGCAAGCGGAATCATGCACGCACATGACCCCGATGTAACGCACCGTCAGATACCGCTCCACTTTTAGATCTCTTACAATGAGCCCAGTAAGTGTGGCCTGAGTCCGACCTAGTTTGGAGTACTCGTTTGATACCTATTAAGGGTTACTGATTGAAACGGGTCCCATACACATGATGATACAAGTTTTCCCCTACGCTTGGATCCCCACTAGGTTTTTCACAGGTTATGCCCTGCCAGTATAAAAGATTGCATAACCCCACAGGTTAATTTTATAGGCCTATACATACATATTACCCACCAACCCAAGATTTACTTAACCCACCCACTGTTTCAAACAAGTTTACTTAACCCCTAATCAGTTTAACATGTTTATACAATCCCTATGAATTCGACTAGGTTAAGTATTTCAATTCATTACCATATTCATTTATGGTTATAATGTACTAGACCTCAAACATTAAGCCTACCACTTGTGGGTGTTGGATATGCCGGGCAGTTCCGGGCAGACTTTTTCCACAAGTCGGGCTTAACCTCGCGTCTTAGCACATCTCGTGTTTATGCACTTAGACCCCTCACATTAGACTCACCACTTGCGGTCACTGGATATGCCGGGCGGTTCCGATCAGACTTCCACCACAAGTGTAATCTAACCTCGTGTCTAAGCGCGATTACAGTTTCTAATTACTGTAATTCTAGGCATTCCAATTATTAACTAATTATTCCTATGTCGTTATAGGTTTTCATGCCCCTTTCCCCAGTCATGTTCATAATGAACCATATTCCACAAATTCTTATTTATAATTTTATTCAAGTTATGCCCAAATTTCCATTTACAAGTTATGCCCCAAATTTACCATTTTCCCCTTGTTCCCAATTTAACGCGTTCGCTTAATTTAGCAGAATGCCTAGGCTTGCAAGTAGCCTGGCTGTAAAAATAAAAGGGAAAGGATAAAGAGAAGATGGCATAGATGATCATACTAACAAGGTTGACATATAAAGGCATAAACAAATAGTGGCATAATGAAAAGATAGGCATATAGGAATAAATCTAGTGAGCATGTGACAATAGAACTGATTCTAACATAATAGGGATGTCATAATAGGCATGATAAGATCTAATGAATTAGATGAACAACTATAACAGATCTGATTTAGCCACAAGCATAATGGTAACAAACATGATGTGATCTAAACAATGGACAAGATCTACAAACAATGGCTGGTCAGACATGATAAAGGTTAAGATCTAAGACATAGTCATGTCAGAATATCATAGATACAGAGGTTATAGCAGATCTAATATGATTCAAGTAGTCACACGCATAGATCCAAGTTGCAGTCATCACTACAAGAAAACACTGATTTAGCGTCAGATATTTAGAAACGTAAATTTTTGTCGCTAATTTGCGACGGATTTCCATGTGATCTACAAGGGATAGTTTTTTTTTTTCAACTTTTTTTCTTTTATATATTACCGTCGTCTTCTTTCATCCCACAGTAAGCCATTGCAAATTACGTCAAATTACCAACGGAAATTTTTTTGTCGCTATTTTCCACTACAAATGCAGGTAGAATACCGACGAATATTTATCGAAGCTATTTTGCAGCAGAATTCCAACAGATTTGCAAGAGATGAAAATATAAGTTTATTATAATAAGTATTTAATAATTAATAATAAAATTTAATACTTATGAAATGATATCTAGTACTCAAGTTAATAATTATAGTTGATACTAATATTTTATAATTATAGTTGATAATTATATTTTATATTTCGAAAATTTTAAAATTTTAAAATTATCTTGAATAAATTAGAAATAAATCATAAAGTTTATAATACTAATTATTGTTTGATATGAAATAACCTAAATTTCTAAACTTTAAAATATTGAAAAAGTTCATTTAATAGTTTAATAGTAATAATATTCATTGAAATTTGTATTCATTTGCCACATATTATAAGCCTTGCAAAAGGAAATGACATTGTCTTTCTCATCTACATTTCTTTGCATCATTAGAAATCAATATTAACAGTAGATTTTATGTTGTAATTTTCACTTTTATATTGTAGCATTTCTGCTTCATGTCATTAGCTAATAGTGATTTTTAAAGAGTGGTCCACTTATTGATATGTGTCAGCTAACGAGTTTTATTAAACATACATTTAAAATTCTACAGGTCATTTCTTACAACAAAATGCATTATTAACATAATAGTACGTAATTCAAACGGTGATATTTTTTACATTCATAATTTTTATTTGAATAGTAAAAAGTGACTTCTAAAAATTTAATACTAACCAGACTATTTTTTTTAATTTATAACATTTTACTTTATTTTAGTAAAAATGAGCAAAATCTACTTTTTGTAGACCTGCACAATTAAAAATAATTTATATTTTAACCGTAAACAATTTTTACTTTCGCATATGGCCTTTGTTAAAAATTACAACAAAAAGGTAAAATGACGCTCTCCTTCCTGCAAAAACATTTCTGAAATCTCAGCTCCATTATCTCTAGGGTTTCGCATCTTCTTACTCGATCTTCCTCCTCTCGAATCAATTGCGCCCTCATCTTTTTCCTTCACAGCGGCAAGTTTCTTCTCAGTATTGCAACCCTTCAGCAATAATTGTTCAACTAATTTCTTAGGTATGTTTTAATCTGTGTTTCTCCTTTTGTTATTTTCTCTAGTTCCTTCCGTGTGAATAAATTTTGGAATCCTTCATTACTCCACTTTCTAATTTCGGCTTCTTTTCCAGTACATGAACAATAAGATGAGGATTGTTTTCTTATCATAGTTGAATGGAAAACTTTAGTTACTTTTAGAATCGTACTGTGATCTATAAATTTATTCCCTATTATAGTGACCAAAGATGAACATAACCATTTTTGATGAAAGAAAGATGGCTTGAAACTGTTTGAAAATGAAAAGAATGCTCTGAAACTTTCATAAATAAATTTTACATTAGTTTAATCACATGTAAATCAATCATAATTTCTAACAGCTAAGTAAACTAGGTTTGAAAATCAGGTTTTAGAATACATGAAAGCAAGTTGTGCTTTTTTCACAAAACCACTGTATTACTTTTGTAGAGAAATACTCTTTCCATAAGTTTATGGCTAGTAACCCATGAATATACCCATATTATAACATAAAAAATTACTCATATACATTCTAATCCTGACTGAAACTCAGCACGGGTTACGGGAAATATGATATTACCATTTCTGTAATGCTTTTGTAAGCATAACATTTAATCATTATGTTATGCATAAGTTGTTTAATGTTTTTCTTTGTTAAAGTAAAAATAAAAAGTGGATTATAGATAATGATTTTGGCAATTGTATCTGCATTCTTTATATGACCTTATACTGACTATATGTCTAAATTATGTTAGTTTTTATTTATAGTATGGTTCAAATTTTGTTGTCCACAAATAAATTTAGACTTTTGACGGTAAGGTTACCCGGTTGGTAATCTGGAGCGCGCAGGTTCGAGTCCCGGCCTCTTCACATATGTGAGGGAAAGGCCGTGCGCACTAATCGACCACCCCTAGAGTCGTGAAAGCCATGAGAATAGTACTAGGATGGGAGACTGCCTGAGAAGTCCTCTCGCGCTTGAGTACGGGAGCCTTTGGCACTAGGTATCCACCTTTGATTCAATTATACTGCTAAAATTTGCTCCATACGTTGTTTGTATTCTTAATAATTCTTACTGCAATTGTTATCCACAAGATAGAACTCCTTTTTGAAAAAAAGTTAAAAAATAAACCAAAGAAATTTTGATACTTATCTAAGTTCTTATGAGATAATAATTTGTATATATCGGTCAAGATACTTGAATAATGTCTTATTTTCCTAACCCAAGACATTACTTGTCTTTAAATGATAAACAATTATTATGAAATAATAGTAAACTATCTTTGAATTTCAAATTTAGAACTTCTTATGAGTCAAAACAACTAGATTGTTTTACCCAGAAATCCAACCATGAAAAAATAGCTGCAGTGTGTAATACTATTGGTCTAGTTGAAGAAAACAAGCTTATATTTTACTCCGAAGTAAAATGTATCTTAGATGATGTGCTTGATTTAAAAATTGTTAATACTGACAGTGCACTAGAATTAGACAATGAACCAATTTAATGTTTTTGATAAAATTGAGATTTTAACTTTTATTATACATTGGATACCAAAGTCCATATATTTTTGGGTTTACGTCATAATCCATTTTGTTTAATGTGGCGTCAAGCTTTACAAAAGTGGGTCACTTTCCACTTTCCATTGTTGATTCTAGTGTCTATTTGAGAGTAATGTTTTTCTGATACTCGAATAGATGTAAAAGTGTGCAACAATCATATCGATTTGAATCTTCAACATGAAGAAAACTCTTGTAGCTCAACTGATGAAATCAAAAGAATGTTGGTTTCCAAAATTTAAATAAATCTATTTCCTAAACTTTGATAATCATTTTCGAATCTCAGTTAACATTTCTGTTGTTTTCTAAAGTTCAAATACTTATACTGGATCATTTTACATCTTAAAGAAAATTTGAAGAGGTTTCTCAATGTCATGGTGGATCCAAAAGAAATTTGAAAAAAAAGATTCCACTGTGAAAAAAAGCAAGGGGTGAAAGAATAGAACAAGTGTAAACATGTAGTAAGGTTAAGCAACAATTGAAAGATCATTTTTGGGTAGATATTACAAATTTGAGTATCAATCTAGTTTTCATCAAGAGTGATGATTTCCTAAACTGCAAATGGATATGGGAAAGTTTTGATTAACTATCTGTATGTGTGCATGAAATAACTATTCTATTTCTACAAAATTAGATTATTCCAATCAATTTTTGATTTACATATCTCACGACATTATTCATCTTAATTCTTAAATAATAAAACCAATTAATTCATTATCTTTTTACAGATTCAAATTTAGAACGTCTTATGTACCTAATAATGTTAACTCATATTATTATTTATCCGCTTGTATCAACTATGAAAGCGTCAAAAGCAGCAGCAATGTGACTATAACTTCACTTGTGTTTTAATATATGATATAATGATAACTTATGGAATATTTATGGTATTCAAGCTGATGCAGTCTCATTAAAGCAAATGGAAAAAAGAGGAAGTTATCCAAAACCCAAACATTAAATCTACTTGATCTTCACCTGTAAAATCATATATTTTTCACACATTTTTGGTACTATTACCTTTAAAATAAACCTCTACTTTTTCATGACCGACATTATACTTTTCCACCAACTAGCAAGTCAGTCTTATTTAAAAAATATGTCATCACAAATGCCTCTAACTTGATTGTGGAGGCTAATTTATTTTCGTATAATATGACAACGGATGAACTTTAAATGTAGTTAAATCAATATTCAGAAAGGATGTTAATTCAGTCAACTTACCATATATGTAAGTGGATTTTATATAAAGTATTGGCCGTCAGTAATGGCCCGAGTTTTCGTACTCTTTGAGTCGACTAATAACACCATATGTCCAACCCAAATCGCACAGAAATACGAATCTTTATTAGAAAGAAGTTAGAAGATGAGAAATAGAAAGAAAGAAATATTAGAATAGAAGAAAGCGAAGATCACATACTCACAGCGGAACGTAATAAATATATTAGATAACGTAAACTTCTAAATAAAAATCAATAATTTTATATACATACCATCATCAGAGGACAACAGTTATCTCTGGAACAGTTATAAACACCTATTTCCAGATACAACATAGTACACAATGGAAACATATGATAGTCTATAGCTAACTGGTGAAGCCGCTTGCTTCTAGCTCTTCCAAGTGAATCTGAAAAATCCTGACTACTTGACTGCCCGTACAAATTTGGTCACCCAAGAATTTAGGGAAAACAAAACAAAATAACTCTGGGTCAGTCATGGGACTGGTGTGAGTAAACTCCAACCATTTGTTTAACATTTTAAAAATCCTTTCGAAAGACAAGATAATCGTAAGACCGATCCACACATAAATACGGATGGTTTTTACCTTACGATAACCAGAGATATTTTGATATCAAATCCGGTGATATTATAATAGTGTCTAGATCAAATAAGTAGAAATCTAGCGGAACGCTTACATCTCACTCTCCATATATAATATTAAATCAAAAACCGTGGGGTGCTTATTGGAGATTGGATTTCCAACATGACAAGGTATGGGACCGCCTGCCGATAGTGTATCTTTAGAGAAAAATACACTGGGTTCAACAAGAACATCTTGCAACCCAGCCCTCACATGACTGACCACTCATTTCGCTTGAATGTATCGAATGCATATCACCAACGGTTGGGATCAGCAACTGTTTCCCGAAAGGGACAACATCGATAGATTAAAGAAGCAATTGGATTTTCTCTAGATAGGTGAATATACATCCTAATGGGAGAGACCCACATAGCCATGCTGCCTGACCGATTTTTGTCAAATTCCCGGTTGTGAGATTTGAGGTTTGAATTATCTTCCAGAACATCTGGCCATCATTCACTTTTAATGCCACATCGTCAAATCCATCGGAAATCACTAATTGATTCCCATAAAAATACTCAGATTGTTAGGCTAAAGAAGTTTCCCTTCTTTGCCACCAACTTCGTACGTTTGAAGGAACCAACGTACATAATCCCTTTGGAAATACTCTGTCAGACACTCGTCCTTACAAGTTGTCCTGGGTCTGGACAAACCGAAGGCACCGTTTTATTAATCCATCTTGGGCAATTTCTACCTAGGGTTAACAGAACAACCCTTGCATTTACTCCATCTTCAATTTCTTCAACATAAGTTGATTCATAACGCTTAAACTAATACGAAGTGGTTTTCAGATATTAAATCTGATCCCGGTCTCTCCATATTGACAAAAGAGATATAAAATAAATCAAAACTTTGATAGTCGGTGATTTAACTATCAAAGAAACATCCATAAAATCAACGGTCTTATTTCCAAGTGGAAATTCTACCGATCAACCACCAAATAACACTGGCCCCCTTTTTATTAATTCCTCATTATATTATCGATTCCAATTTCCCATTTCCCCTTTTCTAGATTCTTTCAAAATTTAATTGTCTTTCTCGATCATTGGAAAACATTTCCAATATCATAATTCCTTTATTCGAGAAAATATCTCTTATTTCGGTTAGAAAACATTTCTAAATATTCACGAATCCTTATTTTCTATATTCTGTAAATATACTTCATTAATATTGGAAAATATTTCCATATTCCCTTTCTTAATTCATCGTTGACCAATTCATTTCATTTTCTACACGTAAAAATATTTCTTATTTTATTTGGGAAAAACGTTTCAAAATTCCTTTAAATTAGTGTGATGTTATAAAACATCATTATTATAACACAAACCATTAATCATTTACTAACTAACCATATTGTTAACCAATCTTCACTATCGAACCTTAACCATTTCTCCATCAATCATGAAGTCAATCAAGTTAGGGAATTACCTCTCAGACCTTAATTGAACAACATTCTCAACTTTGAAATAGTCAAAGCCCATAACTTCAAACAAAACATCACTTACTCGACTTTTGGATTCAATCTAATAACATATTTCTTTTATGGAAAAACATTGATAATAACGGTAGCATTATAATCGCTGTTTCCACATATTTGATTTATAAAACATTACATTTAACAACAACGTTACAATCGTTGTCTAGAATTATAGAACATCTATTATAACAGTAGCGTTAAGATCGTTGTTGGATTCACAAAACATTTATTATAAAGGCAGCATTAAAATATCTATTTAGATTTACAAAACGTTTATTATAACAACAGCGTTAAAATCGTTGTTTAGATTTACAAAATATTTATTATAACAACAGCTTTAAAATCGCTGTATAGATTTATAACGGTAGCGTTATAATTGTCGTTCCCAAATAATTGGTATATAAAAATATAACTTGTGCTTATTAGTTCAATAAATAAGTAAACAAATAAAGAAATAGATTTAATTCAAAACGAGAAGTAAAAATAACCAATTTCCTAAATTCGATATAATCGAATTCCAAATAAATAACTCTCTCTCGAATAATCTATATTCGATTTATATTCCTAACCTCGGAGTTTTATCTACTATTTCAGGTTAATTCAAATTCCAAATCCGCATTCTGAACTTATTCTTTCCAAATCATTATCACATTCCTTTATAACCATTCCAGTCTACACTTTATTTTATATTCCAAATTTTTAAATAAAACTCATCATTTTCTTTTAAAATGATTATCAATTTCCCTTTTTATCCAATTTTCCAATTTTGATTCATATTTCAAATCTAAATTCCCTTTAAAGATATTTCATTTGTAAATATTTGCTTTAAACCATTTTTCACTTTAACTGGGAATATATTTCTTCTATATACAATCAAATCCATTTGATTTTATCATTTCAAGTCCAATTTCATCCACAACTTCTATTTAAAATTTGTTCATAGAAAATCTCATTTCTAATTCCTGAATAGTTATAATATTTTTCACCATTTCTTTTATAACTACAAAATTTAAATTCAGTTTTACAAATAAGGTTTCAAAACCTTTTCCACTTTTCAATTTATCCCAGTATAAATACTACATTGAAATTTAAAACGTTGAATCATAATTTAATCCTCTCAGTTTATTTGGTAAAAACAAATTTCTATTTAAAATTTCTCTTTAAACTTTATAGCGATTTTACATCCAATAAAAAAAATACCGATTTCATGTCAAATACTAATTATCCAATAATAATTATTTCCCTTCCTCCATAAATATCATTTCTAACTTTAACTATTCGTCTTATCTATTAATTAAACGAGTTTTCCACTTCCAAATCTATTCCAAATTCTATTTTTAATTTCAAAAATAAATTTTATTTTTAAATTCCTTTCCTACATTTGAAAATACTTCATGGTATTAAACACCAAAATTATAGTGCCAGTGTAATTCATCACAACAAAATCAATCATAGTATATGTGTGTATCACAACATATATCACGATAAAGAATAAACAGTAATATAAATGTTGATGAATCCAGTCGGATTCCTCCAACCTATTTTCCCTGCATCCACGGATGTTAATCAACATCAATAATATTATTTCACATCAATATGAAATATCAGAACTAATGATCGATCAACGATGTAGTCATATCAACCATTTCAACCAATTTAATCAGCTATTCAACCAATCAACCATTGCATAATATAAAATTACTATAAATGAATTTAAAACTCATTTATATAAAATATAAACGAGTCAGAGTTGGTGAGTTTACTCACCTTGGTTCACAGTTGTCAATTCTGCTTTATTTTGTTTAAAATCAAATAGACGTTTGATTTTATCATGAAATTCCAGTCGTTCTGTTCTCAACCACTTCAGTTCATAACATAGATTCCATTGTTACGATTCCATCATAACTCCCTTTGTCAGATTCTGTTCACGAATGAATTATTTGCGCACGTTTTAAGTTTTTAATTAGAATTTAAAATAAATTATAAATGTTAATGATCTCGTTAACTTAATGTGACGACCCAGAAAATCTGAACCAATTTAATTTTTTTAAATTGGCTAAAATAGTGGATTTTAAATATTTAAAATAAATATTTTAAATAATAGCAACGAAAACTGAGTTTGAATCGACGTTTGAAAACGAGTATAATTAATTCTAATTATAAACAAGGCCTGAAATGGCGCTACAGTTTCAAAAATTGAATTCAAACTTTGTCGGACTGTACCGGGTGCAAAACAGAACGGATTTGAGTGAAACCAAAAATATTTAAATCTGTTAGTGGATACCTTTCTAACGAATCTGAAAAATTGAAGTTTCATAGCGGGAAGCAAAAGTTATGGCCAAATGAATTTTCTGAAAGGTCGCCATGGAATTTATATAGCCCGTGAAATTGGCCATTTTGCAAACGACGTCGGAATTCGACGAAACCACTTTTATTAGATCCGGGATGAGAAGTTATTGCTAGGTTTCAAATTTCATAATTTTTGAAGCTATTATGTGAGCGTGGCAAAGGAAAATGTGTTTTGGTCAATTACAGTTCAATTGGATCGACCAAAAATGGGCCTTTTTGCAAACGGTCTCAAAATTCGACGAAACTAGTTTTGTTGGGACCGTATCATCAAAACATAGCCAAATTTATTTTTCTGGAATTTTTCGAATCAGTTTGTGGCCCTGGCAAATTGAAATGTACGTTCAAATCGAATATTGAATGTTATATATTTTAAATTGAATGGAAACTGACTGAAACAGTCGAATGGGCCTACGAAACATATCCCATTGTGTTTGGAATGGGGGTAAAACGCTAGGGACGACAGTCGTTGGGTTTGGATTGGAGGTCGTGTCAGAAAACCCCTTATAAAACCTCCCGGCCAATCAGAATTTAATAAAAAAAGGGAATTTTCTCTCTCCCCGACAGTCGATGGAAGGGGAAAAACCCTTCAAACCTTCCCCCTCATTTTCCGATCAATCCACGCCGGATTAGCTCATGCCACAATTGAACTTTTTGAAGATCTTCTCGAGATCTTCAAATCCATATAAAGTTTGGATTTTTTCATTGAGTGGTTTGGGAGAATCGAGCCTCTAAACATTCGTCGTTCAAACCGCCGCCGCCGCGCCGTCCGACCGCCGAGCTGGACCCCACCACGTCGCGCCAGTGCGCCTCTCCTCCCCCTTCGACGCTGCGAAGGCTGATCGACGAACAGCTACACAGATTCGAAGAAAAATCCAAACCTAGTTTTGAACGAAACAGCTGAGGTACGGCCATATTTATTTTCAACAGTTTTAACACCTTTAAACCATTGCAAACTTTGAAAAATCATATCTTTTTCGTGTACTGACGAAATTCAATGAAGACTCATGTGGACGTCTTCAACATTCTAGAAGAGACCGCATATTTTTCTGAGCCTTCTGCTATTTTTGGTGGAGTGGAACCCAATGTGAGATTTCTAATTTATAAACGATAGGGAAAACGATGATGTATAAATTATATAGTCGATGTATGAGTTATATAAGCGTTGCACACCTCATGTATAAGCGTTGTATAAGTTGTACGTTCGATGTATAAGTTATATATGCATTGTAAAAATTATATATGTGTTGAAATAGAAGTGAAATGCTATATATAAATATATATATATATATACATATATATATATACGCCCCTCGTCCACAAACCATGGAAGATATTTATTGGTTGTGATTGTTGTGAAAATTGATTGATAGCGAATGGTTGATTGGGATTGTTTGTGGTTGAAATTGATTGATTGTGGTTGAAAAATACCCGTTTGTGGTTGAGAGATATTTGGTTGAAACCACATAGGATTAGTTTGTGGAAATGAAATAAATATACATGCCGCCTGCGTGCGAACTAAATGCATGATTCCCCATTGTCAAAAACCGCGAGGTTTTAAGGTAGAGCGAGGAGCCGTACTAGGGACGGTCCCGGTTTTAACTACCCTGCCGTTATGCTGCCGAAATTTTGAATAATATTCATGTGTTTGAATTATTTTCATTTGTCGAAACTATATTTATTCGTTGAATAGAAAGCCTTCATGTGTTGAGTCGATATTCATCCGTTGAATTGAAATTCATGTGTTGAATGGTATTCGTGTTTTAAATATAAAAATCACATTTTTATCTATATATACAAACTATAGAAAACCTTCATGTGTTGAATCGATATTCATTCGTTGAATTGAAATTCATGTGTTGAATGGTATTCGTGTTTTAAATATAAAAATAACATTTTTATCTATATATACAAACTATAGAAAACCTTCATGTGTTGAATCGATATTCATTCGTTGAATTGAAATTCATGTGTTGAATGGTATTCGTGTTTTAAATATAAAAATCACCTTTTTATCGATTTATATAAACTATAGAAAACCTTCATGTGTTGAATCGATATTCATTCGTTGAATTGAAATTCATGTGTTGAATGGTATTCATATTTTGAAAGAAATTGTTTTGTAATAAGAATCCCATTTTTAACATCAATATGAAATGTATAAAATAATCTTGTTTTGAAATAAATTGTTTTATAATAAAATTCCTATTTTTATCACCTATATTAACTATATAAAATAGTCGTGTTTTGAAATAAATTGTTTTACATTAAAAATCACATTTTTATTATATACATGAATTGTTAAAAATAGTGAAGTGTTGAAATAGAAGACAGTTGGATAAAAATATAATTTTTATCGAAAGTATGAAAAGAATATAGCTTTGAAATCGAAGAATCGATATAGATATATAAATGGAATTGAAATATATCGAAAAACGAAGTTGCAGTTCGTATTTTGAAACCATGATTTCAAAAGATTAGTGTGGGAGATCCGACCATCGGATTTTCCCGAAACCGCAACCGTTGGGTTCGCTTTGGAAATATCTTTCCAACGACACCGACTTTGTAAAAATCCAACGGTTGGATTGTCTGGAATGTTTAATTCAAATCTAAAGAAAAACAGCGCCAGAATCGATTATATATATATAATTATATTTAATCGAATAACGACGCTGCAGCTCGTATTTTGAAATCGAAACGTCAAACGATTATACCGGGAGATCCGACCGTCGGATTTTCCCGAAACTAGAACCGTTGGATTCGTTTTGAAAAGATCTTTCTAATGATGTAAATTTTGTGAAGATCCAATGGTTAGATTTTCATATATGTGTAAATCAAATCTGAAGAAAAACAGCGCCATGGTCGCGTTATGGCCCGAAGCGTCGTTTTGAATAAATTGGCTATTTTAAAATAAACAAAAATAGCGATAAATCGTTATAAAATATTATTAATGGTATGGATGTGAAATTTAGAAATTAACTGAAGGTTGGCTAAGTCGAATGGTTTCCTGGGTGTTGATCTGATGTTGGTTTCGGCCTTCGGGTTTAATATTTGGAAAATCGTTCTCTTACTGATTGACGGTTAGTGACTAATGAATTGAAACGATGCGTATGTGTATTTGTGTTGCATTTGTTTATCATATACGCGAGTTGCTCAGAAAGACCAGGTTTATCCCATTCTGAATAACTGAATCGACGATAATAAAACGAAGATGAAGACGGTGGTCGAAGACCGGAGATCTTCACCTCGTTTGGATGGTAACCGAGGTCCTGATTGGGAGGCATCCTGAAATATGGATAATGAGTGGTGATCGTCCAGACGTATGTGGTGATCGATGGGTTTGCGAGGTATATAGTGCCTCCGGTTTCGTTCAGACCCAGAACGGACTTGCAAATGGACAGTGTGTCTGACTTTGGAATTTATTCTATGTGATTGATAGCCATCAGTTGCACGGTGTGAATTGCCTGTGTGGCATGCTAAGATGCAGTGATCAGGGCTTCTGTTGAAAAGCAAAGTCTTGTGGTTATGATCAAAGCACCGCCTGTGTGGCGTAGCTTTGTGTATAACGTGAAATCGCGAGCCGCACACCCCGGTATGAACCAGAAACGGGAGAGGACCTCAGGGAGGACATGCGTTTCTTTCTAGTTAGAAGTGGCGTTAGTGGTTTTACACGCCCTGACGAGTTTGACTTATGTGGTTGTTGCTGTTGTGAGGCGCCTCGGTTTGATCGGACGATCCGGGTCCGATGGAGTCGTTCGTTGGCTCGTTTACGCCCCCAAAGGGCGGGGAAACGTATTGTTCAGGCATAATAATCCACCTCGGTGGACCGGCCCTGTCGCTCCAAGGCTTGCCTGTGCGCTTGCCTGTGGCTCGGGCTAGAGAGTCATGAAGTCGGTAAGGACTATCTTTTGCCTTGGTTCATGACGGAAATCCAATTTCCAAATACGTGACCGTGCGGTTTTGATTGTATATATGTATGGCGACATGATATATGGTAACCATGCCGTCTATGATTGATAATTATGATTTGAAATTGTTTTTGAAACATATAAACACTAGTAGTAATATCAAATGCTCTTGTTTTATTCGTATCAAGCATATCTTGGCCATTATAAGGTAAAAACTCTATCCTCCGGTTTGCATTGCATTGTGTGATGGGAACTGAGTCTTATAATGACTTCATTTTCATAAAAAACATTGCGATGTTTAAAAGAAAGATTTGTTTTTAAATCACTGGCAATCCAATGGAGTAAACCCATTCCACGAAAGTGGCGTGGTCCTATGATTAGCCATATATTAAATGTGTTGAGTAGATTTCTCATACCAGTCCCATGACTGACTCGTAGTTTGTTTCACTTTCAAATTCGGATGCCCCTTTTTCTATACGGGCAGCCTTGTATTCAAGTTTAGCTGGCTCTTTCTGGATAGCTGGAGCTGAAGATGGATTATATTATTTATCTCTTTTTATGCTGTTCAGCTCCTATTGTACATATTTTGTTTGTTTCCGCTGTAGACATTTATGTATAGCTGAACTGTATTTGTACTAAGTATGATCCTGTATACTGTGTAACTCTGATGATTACGTTTATCCAGTGTATTCTATTGTACATTATCTGGTGTATTTATTTAATTATGTTCTGCTATAATCTGTTTCTGTGTTATATTCCAAAGATTACCCTTGTCATAGTCAGTACGGGATTTGGGGTCGTCACACTTAATCACCTTGCTTTATCCTTACTTAATCATTTAACCTTTCAGTAACCACGTTCTAGGCCGTTTATTTGAAGATGAAAGAATTGAACCTTGTTTCCTCAATACAGTTTCCAAGCTTCTTCTTTTACCCCTTCGATATAGTATCACCAATAAACAACCTCCGTTCAAACTACCATCTCCACGTCCGGAACCCCATCGCACATCTCGCTGGAGTACACTGTCCTTCTATCTTACTCACAGTAACACCCGTAACCTGTTGACTTCAAGCCATCAAATTTTGATTATCATTACTATTTTAATTAATCATGGATTTACTTCTTTTGATTGGATACATTAAATTCTTAATTACCTTGGTTAATCAGTCACCCTCTCTTCACAGTTTCTTCCAAACCCACCCATGTCTGATGCTTACTGCCATAGTCGAATATCAACCTTATCTTCCTCCCTTCCATACCCCCTGCTTTGTAAAATTGAGCCTACCATTAGACTTACCTTATCTTCTCTGACTTAACACCAAAACTGTCACATAACCAACAAACTCCACAAGTATTCCTTTCTACGCTCGTGACTTCCTCCTCAATCACCCCCAATCACCTGCGCAACTCCACCAAAAACATATGACATCACCAGTATCGAACTCAAACTCCACCCCTATCACAAACCCACCGCCTCCACCTATGACGACCGATGTCGCACCTAAACTGACCCTCACCGCTGTGCCTTCGAACCGCCCTGACGCTAGCAGTGGCGAACTCTCCGACCATCCCTTGACCATCGGTTCAGCTCCAACTGGCCAGAAAAAATCATTCGCAAATCACCAGTAAAAATCAAAATAGTTCACCAACTAAAACCGCCTACTGTCACCATCGTGGGCTGCCGGACCCCACGCCAGTCTTGAGTCGACTCAGCTCCGCTCCTATTGGTGAATTTCTAATGCCCTAGGTAGCACGCATGTGTTCGGCATCAGGAAAGGAAGAAGTGCTCATTTCTGTTGCTGATAGAACTAGTAGAAGAAGATTTTAATTTGATTTCCGTGTGTTTATTTAGATGGAAAAAATGAATGACTGAGTTTTGTTTGTGTGAGAATGAGAATAATGGTATACGTTATTTAAAGAAGAAGTAGCGTGAAGGGCACGGTTTCAATCAGCTTGGCACCCACGGAACAAATGGGTTGGAGAGCACGGATTATTTACTTCACACGCACGGTTTGAAGAATTTTCCATGCACGCTGTATTTAAACCGTGGATTGCACGTTGTTGAAGTAAGGGAGGATATACATTTGTTTGGGTTTAAATGCGGTATCGATTTAAAAGAATTCCGTTTATTTACATCCGCTACAGACAAAAATAAAAATACGGTCGTGTCCAGCGAGGTACCACGATCCCAAAAATATAATAATATCGGTGGTTTAACTTATATTATGAAACCCCAGAATATTGATATAGGGTGCAAATTACTCCAAATAAAAAGTTGCATATTTAATTAATTAAAAATTACAGTAAAATTATAAAAATTAATTTATAACTACATCTAAAAAGGCTTGTCCAAATTCAAGACCAATATTTAAATATATTAAATAAACCGTTATGGTCTATATGCGATTCCATAGCGACTTTCTGAAAATTTGATTTGGGCATAACTTTTTATTTCCGCTATGAAATCTGGAATTTTCAAATTCGTTGGAAAGATATTTTCAAACAGATTCAAATATTTCTTGTTTCGCTAAAATCCAATTTATTTTGAATCCTGTATATTCGTTTGAAATTTGAAATCGAATATTCAAACTACCGCGCCATTTTAAACTCGTTTTAAATTATATTATAAATTATACGTTTAAATATCGTTTTATTAAATAAATTCCTATATATATTCCTATATATATTTCAAATAAAATATTTAAAATAAATTTAAATATTCAGAATTCAACGACTGAAAATCCGGGTCGTTACATTCCTTTCCCCTTAAAATAATTTCGTCCTCAAAATTGCTAAGGTAGGAAAAGATGCTACACACCCTATTAACTAGGTCCAAAAATCCTTTTTGTTCACTTCTTAACTTCAATTTAACAAGACCAATTTATTTCAATTAAAATATTAATTTATTCTTACTAACGAAAATTTTCAAAATTTTTTTTACACTTTAAATTCTGAAAAATTTCGGTAGCATCTCCTCTGCACGGCTCAATCGGTACAGCCACAACTCGCCTTTCTAGGCCTTCTCCAATCCAAAAGAAAATCAAAAAGCCAAGCGGCTTGCCCCATAGGCTCATAAAATCATCAAACCCAAGTAATATTGTAAACATGTACCTTTTTGTTGGGCATAATCTTATCTCTTGCATTTGCTTCCGTACAGTATCTGTTCAGTATACATATACCCATTTCCAGTTGGTTTCAAATCAATCCAACTTCCATCTGTATTTACTCTCTAATCATTTTCTGATTAGTTCACTTCTATTCTATCAATTCAAGTCTGATTTCTACTTAAGTCAATCCACTTATTACACTTGAATCCAAATTTATCCCAATTCAATGTCCATTAACAACGTCCAATATATATCCAACTTGCTTATCTAGAAGTCGGATTCATATTAATATTTTGAATCTCAACATTTCTCTTTATTTAAATTTCATTTGGAATTATTTCTAATCCAATCCAATTTTGTTAATTTTAACTTAAGTTAAATTTCAATTCATTTGATAACTTTTCACCATCTCAATCTATTCAACTTATACAAGTTAAATTTTAATTTCAGAATTCAAATTCCCAGATTTTATTTCAAATTAGTATGAAATCATATATATCTACACACATATATTTATAATCCACTCAATTCAAAACTTTAGAATTTATAAAACAACTCTATTTTTCTCAAACAATTTCCATTTATAAATCTACTTTGGTAGCAATCCGTCACTCAGAAACTCGAAAATGAATACTGATAATGTTGCGATCCATTATCAGAATTATTTTCTCGCCACTGAAGTGATTTCAGTGCTTAATCCCTTTAAAAATCCATTTAAACCATCCTTATTCAAAAATACTTTAAAATAATGTTATATTACTTTATAATATTTCAGAAAATATTTCCTAAACACCGGGAATTTAAATTCCAAATTTGGTTTAAACTTAATCTTGGTTTATCTCATTTGTATACGTTGTCCGTATACAAATTATATCACCATTTCAATATTTCATAATTCCATTTGATCGTAATAACAATCAACACATTCATATATAATAATAATCCAGAAATTATTCTTTTTATATTAAGATAATCTTGGGTAAAATTATTTCATTTACCCATTTTAAAACAATACTGCGTCGAATTGTTCTGTTCGAGAGTTTATAAACACTATAGATACAGTTGTACATCCTGTATAGACCAGAATTCATAAACCACTCAAGAAACCAGTACACACAATATAAAACAATTTTATATCAAATCTACAAATACGTGCTCATATATATACACTCAAACTCAATCTAGGGTGTCATTAACCCCATCTCTATTGAGTTATGCCACAGAGCCAAGGTTATCACTCAACCTAGCTCTGATACTTAATGTAATGGCCCGAGTTTCCGCACTCTTTAAGTCGACTAATAACACCACACGTCCAACCCAAATCGCATAGAAATACGAATCATTATTAGAAAGAAGTTAGAAGATGATAAATAGAAAGAAAGAAATATTAGAATAGAAGAAAGCGAAGATCACATACTCACAGTGGAACGTAATAAATATATTAGATAACGTAAACTTCTAAATACAAATCAATTACTTTATATACATACCATCATCAGAGCAAAACAGTTATCTCTGGAACAGTTATATACACCTGTTTCCAGACACAACATAGTACACAGCAGAAACATATGATAGTCTATAGCTAACTAGTGAAGCCTCTTGCTTCCAGCTCTTCCAAGTGAATCTGAAAAATCCCGACTACTTGACTGCCCGTACAAATTTAGGCACCCAAGAGTTCAGGGAAAACAAAACAAAATAACTCTGTGTCAGTCATGGGACTGATGTGAGTAAACTCCAACCATTTGTTTAACTTTTTAAAAATCCTTTCGAAAGAAAAGATAATCGTAAGACCGATCCACACATAAACACGAATGGTTTTTACCTTACGATAACCAAAGATATAATGATATCAAATCCGGTGATATTATAATAGTGTCTAGATCAAATAAATAGAAATCTAGCGGAACGCTTACATCTCACGCTCCATATATAATATTAAATCAAAAACCGTGGGGTGCTTATTGGAGATTGGATTTCCAACATGACAAGGTATGGGACCACCTACCGATAGTGTATCTCTAGAGGCAAATACACTGGGTTCAACAAGAACATCTTGCAACCCGACCCTCACATGATCGACCACTCATTTCGCTTGAGTGTATCGAATGTATATCACCAACGGTTGGGATCAGCAACCATTTCCCGAAAGGGACAGCATCGATAGATTAAAGAAGCAATTGGATTTTCTCTAGATAGGTGAATATACATCCTAATGGGAGCGACCCACATAGCCATGCTGCCTGCACGATTTTTGTCAAATTCCTGGTTGTGAGGTTTGAATTATCTTCCAGAACATCTGGCTATCATTCACTTTGAATGTCACATTGTCAGATCCATCGGAAATCACTAATTGATTCCCACAAAATACTCAGATTGTTAGGCTAAAGAAGTTTCCCTTCTTTGCCACCAACTTCGTACGTTTGAAGGAACCAACCTACATAATCCTTTTGGAAATACTCTGTCAGACACTCGTCCTTACAAGTTGTCCTGGGTCTGGACAAACCGAAGGCACCGTTTTATTAATCCATCTTGGGCAATTTCTACCTAGGGATAACAGAACAGCCCTTGCATTTACTCCGTCTTCAATTTCTTCAACATAAGTTGATTCATAACGCTTATACCAATACGGAGTGGTTTTCATATATTAAATCTGATTCCGGTCTCTCCATATTTACAACGGAGGTATAAAATAAATCAAAACTTTGATAGTCGGTGATTTAACTATCAAAGAAACATCCATAAAATCAACGGTCCTATTTCCAAGTGGAAATTCTACCGATCAACGATCAAACAACACTGGCCCCATTTTTATTAATTCCTGATTATATTATTGATTCCAATTTCTCATTTCCTCTTTTCCAGATTCTTTCAAAATTCAATTGTCTTAAATCGATCGTTGGAAAACATTTCCAATATCATAATTCCTTTATTCGAGAATTATTTAAGTTAGAAAACATTTCTAAATATTCACGAATCCTTGTTTTCTATATTCTGTAAATATACTTCATTAATATCGGAAAATATTTCCATATTCCCTTTCCATATTCCCTTTCTTAATTCATCGTTGACCAATTCATTTCATTTTCTACACGTAAAAATATTTCTTATTTTATTTGGGAAAAACATTTCAAAATTCCTTTAAATTAGTGCGATGTTATAAAACATCATTATTATAACAAAAATCATTAATCATTTATTAACTAACCATATTGTTAACCAATCTTCACTTTCGAACCTTAACCATTTCTCCATCAATCATGAAGTCAATCAGGTTGCGGTATAATTACCTCTCAGACCTTAACTGAACAACATTCTCAACTTTGAAATAGTCAAAGCTCATAACTTCAAACAAAACATCGCTTACTCGACTTTCGGATTCAATCTAGTAACATACTTCTTCTACGGAAAAAATCGATTATAACGGTAGCGTTATAATTGCTGTTTTCACATATTTGATTTATAAAACATTACTTTTAACAGCAGCGTTACAATCATTGTCTAGAATTATAGAACATCTATTATAACAATAGCGTTAAGATCGCTGTTAGATTCACAAAACATTTATTATAACGTCAGCATTAAAATCGCTGTTTAGATTTACAAAACATTTATTATAACAACAACGTTAAAATCGCGGTTTAGATTTACAAAATATGTATTATAACAACAACATTAAAATCGCTGTATAGATTTATAACGGTAGCGTTATAATTGTCGTTCCCAAATAATTGGTATATAAAAATACAACTTGTACTTATTAGTTCAATTAATAAGCAAATAAATAAAGAAATAGATTTGATTCAAAATGAAAAGTAAAAATAACTAATTTCCTAAATTCGATATAATCGAATTCCAATAAATAACTCTCTCTCTCGAATAATCTATATTCGATTTATATTCCTAACCTCGGAGTTTTATCTACTATTTCAGGTTAAATCAAATTCCAAATCCACATTTTGAATTTATTCTTTCCAAATCATTATCACATTCCTTTGTAACCATTCCAGTATACACTTTATTTTATATTCCAAATTTTGAAATAAAACTCATCATATTCTTTTAAAATGATTATCAATTTCCCTTTTTATCCAATTTTCCAATTTTGATTCATATTTCGAATCTAAATTCCCTTTAAAGATATTTCATTTGCAAATATTTGCTTTAAACCATTTTTCACTTTAACTGGGAATATATTTCTTTTACATACAATCAAATCCATTTGATTTTATCATTTCAAGTCCAATTTCATTTATAATTTCTATTTAAAATTTGTTCATAGAAAATCTCATTTCTAATTCCTGAATAGTTATAATATTTTTCACGATTTATTTTATAACTACAAAGTTTAAATTCAGTTTTACAAATAACGGTTTCAAAACCTTTTCCACTTTTCGATTTATCCCAGTATAAATACTACATTGAATTTTAAAACGTTGAATCATAATTTAATCCTCTCAGTTTATTTGGTAAAAACAAATTTCTATTCAAAATCTCTCTTTAAACTTTATAGCGATTTTACATCTAATAGAAAAATACCGATTTCATGTCAAATACTAATTATCCAATAATAATTATTTCCCTTCCTCCATAAATATCGTTTATAACTTTAACTATTCGTCTTATCTATTAATTAAACAAGTTTTCTACTTCCAAATATATTCGAAATTCTATTTCTAATTTCAAAAATAAATTTTCTTTTTAAATTCCTTTCCTACATTTGAAAATACTTCATGGTATTAAACACCAAAATTATAGGGCCAGTGTAATTCATCACAACAAAATCAATCACAGTACATGTGTATATCACAACATATATCACGATAAAGAATAAATAGTAACATAAATGTTGATGAATCTAGTTGGATTTCTCCAACCTATTTTCCCTGCATCCACGGATGTTTATCAACATCAATAATATTATTTCACGTCAATATGAAATATCAGAACAAATGATCGATCAACGATGTAGTCATATCAAATATTTCAACCAATTTAATCAACTATTCAACCAATCAACCATTGCATAGTATAAAATTACTATAAATGAATTTAAAACTCGTTTATATAATATATAAACGAGTCAGAGTTGGTGAGTTTACTCACCTTGGTTCACAGTTGTCAATTCTACTTTATTTCGTTTAAAATTAATTAGACGTTTGATTTTATCACGAAATTCCAGTCGTTCTGTTCTCAACCACTTCAGTTCCATAACATAGATTCCATTGTTACGACTCCATCATAACTCTTTGTCAGATTCTGTTCACGAATGAATTATTTGCGCATGTTATAAGTTTTTAATTCGAATTTAAAATAAATTATAAATGCTAATGATCTCGTTAACTTAATCACCTTGCTTTATCCTTACTTAATCATTTAACCTTTCAGTGACCACGTTCTAGGCCGTTAATTTGAAGATGAAAGAATTGAAGCTTGTTTCCTCAATACAGTTTCCAAGCTTCTTCTTTTACCCCTTCGATATAGTATCACCAATATACAACCTCCGTTCAAACTACCATCTCCATGTCTGGAACTCCATCGCACATCTTCCCGGAGTACACCGTCCTCCTGTCTTACTCACAGTAACACCCGTAACCTGTTGACTTCAGGCCATCAAAATTTGATTATCATTATTATTTTAATTAATCATGGATTTACTTCTTTTGATTGGCTTCATTAAATTCTTAATTAGCTTGGTTAATCGGTCACCCTCTCTTCACAGTTTCTTCCAAACCCACCCTTGTCTGAGGCTTACTGCCATAGCCGAATATCAACCTTATCTTCCTCCCTTCCATACCCCTGCTTTGCAAAACTGAGCCTACCATCAGCCTTACCTTATCTTCTTTGACTTAACACCAAAACTGTCACACAACCAACAAACTCCACAAGAATTCCTTTCTACGCTCGTGACTTCCTCCTCAATCACCCCCAATCACCTGCGCAACTCCACCAAAAACATATGACATCACCAGTATCGAACTCAACCTCCACCCATATCACAAACCCACCGCCTCCACCTGTGATGACTGATGCCACACCTAAACTGACCCTCACCACTGTGCCTTTGAACCGCCCTGACGCTAGTAGTGGAGAACTCTCCGGCCATCCCTTGACCATCAGTTCAACTCCAACTGGCCAGCAAAAATCGTTCGCAAATCACCAGTAAAAAACGAAATAGTTCACCAACTAAAACCTCCTACTGTCACCATCATGGGCTGCCGGACCCCACGCTAGTCTCGAGACGACTCCGCTCCTGTTGGTGAATTTCTAATGCCCTAGGTAGCGGGCATGTGTTCGGCATCAGGAAAGGAAGAAGTGCTCATTTCTGTTGCTGATAGAACTAGTAGAAGAAGATTTTAATTTAATTTCCGTGTGTTTATTTTAGATGGAAAAAATGAATGACTGAGTTTTGTTTGTGTGAGAACGAGAATAATGGTATACAGTATTTAAAGAAGTAGCGTGAGGGGCACAGTTTCAATCAGCTTGGCACCCACGGAACAAATTGGCTTGGAGAGCACGGATTATTTACTTCACACGCACGGTTTGAAGAATTTTCCACGCACGCTGTTTTTAAACCGTGGAATGTACGCTGTTGAAGTAAGGGAGGATATACATTTGTTTGGGTTTAAATGCGGTATCGATTTAAAAGAATTTGTTTATTTACATCCGCTACAGACAAAAATAAAAATACGGTCGTATCCAGCGAGGTACCACGATCCCAAAAATATAATAATATCGGTGGTTTAACTTATATTATGAAACCCCAAAATATTGATATAGGGTGCAAATTACTCCAAATAAAAAGTTGTGTATTTAATTAATTAAAAATTGCTGTAAAAGTCTAAAAATTAATTTATAACTACGTCTACAAAGGCTTGTCCAAATCCAAGACCGATATTTAAATATATTAAATAAACGGTTATGGTCTATATGCGATTCCATGGCGACTTTCTGAAAATTTGATTTGGACATAACTTTTTATTCCCGCTATGAAATCTGGATTTTTCATATTCGTTGGAAAGATATTTTCAAATAGATTCAAATATTTCTTGTTTCGCTAAAATCTGATTTATTTTGAATCCTGTACATTCATTTGAAATTTGAAATCGAATATTCAAACTATTGCACCATTTTAAACTCATTTTAAATTATATTATAAATTATACGTTTAAATATCATTTTATTAAATAAATTCCTATATATAATTCAAATAAAATATTCAAAATAAATTTAAATATTCAGAATTCAACGACTGAAAATCTGGGTCGTTACACTGTCATATGTGAAGATCCATTATAGCCAGAATTTGTTGTGAAACCACTGTTAATCCCTCCACCTCATTAAATGGTAGTATGGCTGTGTTGCATAAATATTCGTAAAATTAGAGTGTTTTTTTGACACTAATCGACTTTTTTCAAATTGATTAAAGTAGATAAGCACTAAAAAAAGTTGTAAGCTGTATAATTTATATATGACATTATGTTGTTGCCTGAGTAGTTGGGTCACTCTTTTGGTCCATTGTTGTTTGGCCATTCAGTGCATGAATTGCATAGACTTTTTATTCAAATTTGATGCATAATACTTAAAAAAAATGTTAAGTTGCATAAATGGGTGCTCAAATAAATTTTACATAAGTTTTTAATGGACTTGTAAAACAATAGAGACTTGCTTGAACATTTGTTTTTAACGCTCTAATGGAAGTAAAACCGTCAAGAGTTTTTAAGCATTGGCGTATGTCAAAATGACCTAGTTATGATCATGTGTTTGTTAGTGTATACCTATAGGTTCTAGGCGCCACAGTCATGGTGATTTTTCGTGTAATCACCCCAAATGAAGCATATTCAACAATTAACATACCTAACCTAGGCCTTCTCTTTAGCACTATGGTAGTTAGTGTATACCTAGAGCGTGCTGATATGTACAAATATTTGGGAAAATTGTTGTCTTATAAAAGTCAAGGTGGGAAGGACTTGCTATGTAGAATATGCATCATATCTGCAGTTTCCAGTGCATTGTTCACAAATGATACCTATTGTGTAGTCCTTACTGAATTTGTGCCTAAAATCGCTAGGCAGAATAACTTACCACCTCAACCCTTTCTTTTAGCATTAGCATCTAGTGCTAATATCGGGTCTTCTGCAACTCCAATCGGAAACCCTCAAAATTTGGTGATTGCTGTTCAAAGTAAGATTTCATTTGGGGATTTTGTGTTAGGGGTTTTAGCCGCAATTAGGCCTGTAAACGGATGCAAACGAATGCGGATAGTGCTGTATCCGTATCCGAAAATAAAAATCCGTATCCGAATCTGTATCCGTATCCGGTGGATACCTACTAAATAATATCCCTATCCGCGAATATTTTCGGATATTCAAAAATATCCATATCCGGCTTAACAAATACGGATATTTCCGGATATCCGAAAATATCTAAATCCGAACTAAAAAATTTGAAACAATACATAAATGATAAAACATACCAACTTAACAATAGTTCATTCAACCGCATAAAATTCAATCAATAATATTTCATCATATTATCCATACGATGATCTAAACACATTTAAATTAAAGCAAATGCATATAAAACAATTCCATATAATCCATACGCTGATTCAAACACACATACAAATTACAGTACAAATTAAAGTACATACAGTACAAGTTAAAACAAACACCATAATTCTTCTTAATAATACTAGCACATAAACAAATTAAAGCACGACAATCTTTCTTTATGAAATGGTTGAAGCTTCCAAAAAAGACAATGCACAAGGGGCACAAAATCAATCATATAAAGTATAATCTAAAATGACCAAAACCAATCATTTAAGTTAATACAACCTGAATTTGCCAACCTGAATTTGTTGTGCAAGTGCAACAGCAACTTCAAGTTGCTGTGCAACAAACAACAACTTCAAGTTGTTGTGCAAGCAACTTAAAGTTGTTGTTTGTTGCACAGCTAAGTTGTTGTGCAACAAACGTGTAACACCCCACATCCGTTAGTGTCACTCACAAAGGGAATGCACTAAGTTCTGTGGGGCATTTAGGGTAAAAGATGAAGATAAATTACAAGACAGACAGAAATTAAACAGCGGAAAATAAAACTTTGCTTTATTGATAAATTAGTTTGGACAATGGTTTCTTTACAATATCAGAGTATCATCTGTCTTACAAAATAAAGAAGCATAAAAACAACATTTATATTCCCCGATTTTAGCAAGAGCCAGCCATAGCATCTGAAAAGAGAATCCAATCAAACTTCGACAAATCTTCAAGCTGGGAAAGAGTGGCAGTCCAACTTAACCTGAGCTAAACTATTTCCTCCTTTACTACCTGGGGGGGGGGGACAGAAGAAAAGAAGACGAAAGAAAAACAGAGTCAGACATAAAGCCTGAGTAAGTTCAGTAACTTCTAGCATGTGATCATGGAAAACAAAACGACATGAATTAACTGAATACAAGATTAAACCATGACGATAGGGTCAACAAGATTAGACAAGGTAATCACAAGATATGCTAAGATAAGATAAACTGGATACGCTTTAATACTTTCGTCGCTTCGCTATTTCCTTGTTATACTGGTTTCTATATCTCTGCACCACCTAACTAGTGTTCCAACTAGTATCAATAACATGATCCCAACCCCTGAAATTTCCATTGCCTTCAGGCATACATTTATTATTTATTACCTAGATCTAATCTAGGGTTTTCTATCAAGTGCTTTCTAGATTTAACTAGAGTTTATGCTGTCTGCTGAATGCTTCTCGGATTCAGGATTTATGCCACCTAGTTCAACTAGGAATTATGCTACCTGTAGAACGATGCCCCAAGTCTAGGACACACTACCTTGAGTGGTATATGTTCCTATACTTTCCCACGCATGTATCGTGAATCGTTATCGCTTGTCTAGATGCACATGTCCTGTAATGTGCAGTCCGAGTCCTGTGTCAGGGCAAATCAAGGAATACAGAACTCGGTCGGGAGCTTTCAGATATCTGCCGATGCAGATGCTAAGGTCTGTTTTTATTTCAGTGGCTATGGTCCCACTTGACCCCTCCCTCAACTAATGAAAGGCACACCTTGTAAAATGAGAACTATACGCCGGCCCCCGGTGCCCCACTATCCTATGGCCATCCTCACCCATAACTAGATAGCAAGTATATGGTCTTTTGGAGTTCTCCGCCTTTCCGCTTCACGTTTCTCGATTGACTGAAGATGGATGGTAGACGACGAGTCGCTATCATAGGGCTACCGTTTGCTCGCCGAATCACGCCGGTCCATCCTAGTCTTTAGGTTGCCATGTATTGCAACCAAGGCATACCCCTGGTTCTTCTACGCAGACCTTAACCTCCGTGGGCCCAGGCGGATCATCTGCAGCCTCACAGAGGGATACCAAGAGTACCCTCACGTCCCCTCGAAGTCTCGGGCTTCGTAACCCAATTCGTTGGAGCCTCCTTTTTACTCAGACGGACGTTCGCACCTCCTCGTGCTATACTAAGAATTACTACTTAGTTTTACTAACTAAGATTTACCACTTAGTTTCCAGAATCGTTGTTTCCTTAACTAAGGTTTACTTAGTTCTCTTTCCCGTTAGTTTAGATTGGTTAAGTGTCATAGTCAATTCAAGCTAACTTAACCCTCCTTATTTATCCTGTTAAACTGGTTAAGTGTTGTCAATAACTCATGTTGACTTAACCCTACCACAAACCAAGTTGTATTGGTTAAGTATTTATTACTTAACCCTACCCATTCACCCTGTGTTGGTCAAGTGTCCCTTTTTAACTTAACCTTGCCCGTCTGTTTTAACTAACATGTTATTATTAATGGTCAAGTATTATCCCTTCATGTTCTAGACTTAACCCCACTCCTTTATCACAACCTGATGGTTAAGTGTTCAATTTTACTTAACCCTACGGTTTAGCCCAGCTAACATATCAAATTGGCTAAGTGTATTAGATTTTACTTAACCCCAACCTCTAGTCTAGTTAACATATTAATTTGGCTAAGTGTATTAACTTTACTTAACCCCTACAAGTCTCGTTTTGCTACCTTGAGTTTGGTTAAGTGTCTCTATGGACTTAGCCCTCCCATTCTTGCTTAACTGTGTTTAAATTGGTTAAGTGTTCCTATGGACTTAACCCTCCCATTCTAACTTAACTGTATGGCCCTAACCCCACTCACCAGTCTGGTTGTCATGTTGAATTGGTTAAGTGTCTTAGTGAATTTAACCCTACCATTCTTGTTCTAGCTTTAATTAAATGAATTAAAGCCGCTACCACTCACATTAGACAGGTATTGTTGCGACTACTGGATGTGCCGGTTGGTTCCGAGCAGATTTACATCGCAACTCAGTCTAACCTCGGGTTGGGCATATTCGTGTTTTCTAAGTTCAAAAGGGGTTTTGATTAGTTTTCAAATCAGGTTTTGAAAGTAACCATCCCGTCCGTCGGATCTGTTAGGGGTAGCCAGGGAGAGCAGGAAACTTGTATTTTCCAAACTCAAGCCTAGACACTATCCTCTCTGTCACCCTAGAACTTTATGGTGTTTCATTAAAAGAGATGTCGTTTAACAAACCTTTAATTTGTCTAAGTTTACATTTCTCATTTAGAACAAATTCTATAAGTAAATTATTCCTAATTTACTTATTTCCTAATTCCCCTTTTAATGTAAATTGTCAACATTCATTCTTATGGCCCATTTTCCCTCTAAATCATGTTTATGCTTTTTGGTATGTAAACTATACCAAATCAAGTGTCATTAACCATGATTTTGCTAATCCTGACAATTACTCCCAATTATGGCCAATTTCAAGTTTATGCCAATATACTTATCGAGCCAAATTAGCTAATCCAATTCTGATTTAACATTCTAATTCACGTCAAACTAGACTTATTACTCTAGTTCACTATTCATGTAAATACTAGATTTACACGTCAATACAAGATTCAAATTACACATCTTATAATTTATGTCAAATTTATCCAATTTGCATTCCTATGAACATGCCATAATACATGTTCCCAATTTATGCCAATTTCCAAGTTAAACTACGTTTTAGTAAATTTCATATTTTGCCCCAAATCGCATTCCCACCGTTCGTACAATCGTGTTTCAATCTAGATTATAGATAAATCTAGATTCGTAGCAAATAGGGAATGAACCAAAGATTGCTATGAAAAGGACAGATACAACAACTGGCATAAAATGGTTTTGAATAACGACGTAGGTTCAAGAACGTGGGTAGACCTAACTTAATAGGTAAATTCCCAAGGTCTAAAACCAAGAATAGACAGAGTAGGTTCAAGAACATGGGTAGACCTAACTTAATAGGTAAATTCCCATGGTCTAAAACCAAAGAAAACCAAGGACAGGCAGAATAAATAATCGGGTTTAGACCCAATCTCATAATCACAAAGCTTAAACAACACTTTCCTAATCATGAATCATAGGTGTTTAATCACAGATGTCCTTGTTATGTCAAAGGCAATAGTTTATGTTTTCTAATCAAAGGCATAGGCTTAGTCAAGGAAATAATCCTCATAGTCACAGTCATAGGCAATGTTCATAGTCATAGGCAATGTCCAAAGTCATAGGCAATGTTCATAGTCATAGGCAATGTCCAAAGTCATAGGCAATGTTCATAGTCATAGGCAAATGCTCATAGTCATAGTCTTATTTGTCCTCGAATCATAACAGTTCTTAATTAGGTTCAAGAATGTGGGCACTAATACGAATAGAGAGAGAGAGAGAGATTTGGCATATTCTTTTATTCCATTAATTTCATGTCACGAACAAAGAAAAACGTTCAAATCTAAAAATAACTGACTTACAGAGATTAGATTAGAACAGAAAGATGGCGTTGCTAAGATTCGTAGAAAAACAGTCGTTGAAGTCGTTTGAACCTCCTCTTGAATCCTAGCTTGACTTGAACCTCTTCTTGAAAATCTTTTAGCAGCATTTCCTCGTCTTGGTTTATTTTATATATATTATTTTATTTGTATATTTTAGAGGAGGAGGAGGAGCCATGACTAATAAGAATCTTTGCAGCATAAGGGTAGAAAAGAATTGTGAATAGAGAAGAAGACCAGGGCTGTTTATATAGTTGCTCAAGACCTTATCGTACACGCAGCGCTGAGTCAGCATTGAACCTAGTTAAGAAAATAGTCCAGGTTTGCAGATGAATCTAGCCAAATCTAATCGTACATGCAGTGCTAAGTCAGCATTGAGTCCCACAAGCTGTTTTGGCGCAGAAATTTGAATTTCGAACTTTTGAATTCCTGGAATTTATTTAACTGTTTTATTCACATGAAATATTCTTATATGTATACAATTCCTTTAATGACCATTTTATGCGTATATATATATACGCACAACTTTCATTTTATTTTCAAAATTCAAACGATGTTGCACCGTTATTTAATTCTTGCCATATTTCATTTACTATAGCCTTATCTTAAATTTTATCTTTCGTATACATATATTTCTGCATATATATATATATATATATATATATATATATATATTCTCATGTATATACATATATTTTCTTTATTTCCTTATATGTACGTTCTTATCCTTTCAAATTTTGAATTTGTATATGTACATATATTTGCATGTTCAGTTGGCCCTCTTTAAAACAGAGATAAAAATTATGCTGCCGCCAGGGTTCGAACCCCCGACCTCCATGTTACAAATCCAATGCCTTAACCAACTGAGCTACAAAGTCTTTTGTTAATAAGTCTTAGAACAATGATAATTATTGTTCTTTCCTTACTTCTCTTTTTCATGTTAGTTACAATACTTAAATTAAACCAATGCATGAATCTTTTTCTTTTAATGTTAATGCATTATGTTTGCAAATCAGTGCATGCAACATATTTACATCGCATGCAACCAATCTTTTTTTTTCATATATTAATTAATTTTCATTATACATCACCATATTAATCCTATCTGTGGATATATATATACATTTTTAATTACATTAAAAATACGGGGTGTTACAAAACAACAACAGCTAGAAGCTGCTATGGCACAGCAGCTTGTAGCTGCCAACAGCTAGAAGCTGCTGTTGCACAGCAGCTTGTAGCTACAAGCTGTTGTGCCACTGCAGCTTCAAGCTGCTGTGGCGCAGCAGCTACAAGCTTCTGTGGCGCAGCAGCTACAAGCTGCTTGCGCCGCAGCAGCTTGTAGCTGCTGTGCAACAGCAGCTGCTTGCCCAGCAGCAGCTGAGCAACAGCTAGAATTTGTCATAATCGGCCATAGGACCCCTACAAATCATTGTTGAACACAAACAAGTGATGACTTCAGTTAACCAATAATTCCCCCTAGCATAATGAGTGCTTGCAAATAAAGATAAGTATTAAATCATAATACAATAGTTGTCTTAAGGTTAGTTTACCCTAAATTCTACATCTACCATATTTTTAGTTACCAAAATTCTACATCTACCATATCTTAAGGCAAACAACTTCAATTTATTAAGTAATTAATTTATCCCAAACAACTTCAATTTATTTAAAGGTAGCAATACTGAGTAAATCACTATTAACAAAGAAAAACAAAATAACTATAAGCATGACTTACCGAACCCTCTAGTGTAAAGCATGTATATAGCGTAACCATAGCATCATCAACAAACTCAACATTGTGACCTACTAAAAGGAATATAAAAGAATTATATAATATATGGATGATTATTGTATTGAAAACACGTAGAAAAATATTATAGTTTTACCAATATCGGATGGCAACCAATCCTTTACACAACTCAAAGCTTCAGCAATATCGGAAGATAAAGAAGATCTACTCTTGGAAATCAATCTACCTCCACTACTAAATGATGATTCGGATGCTACGGTTGACATCGGAACGGCTAAGATATCACGAACCATCCTTGCAAGAATTGGAGAAGTTGGACCATTGGACCAATTTGTGGATTTTGAGCGGAGTTTAGGTTACTAGGAGTTTAGTTGAAACAATAGTTGTTGGAATTTCACATGTTGCATTTTAGGAAGAAAGATTTACAATTGAACATAGATAATATATTAATATATGTAACGAAGTAATGATTCAGACCTGCTCGAGAATAACAGAGCTCGAAGACTGGCTCGAAGACTAGCACGAACGACGGACCTGGCACGGAGGCTGGATATCTGGCGAATCTCGAAGACCGAAGACTGAAGGCACAGACGAGAACGACGGACAAGCTGGAGAATAACAGATGCGGCGCTTTTTTTTGTTTGGGTAGAAATGAAATTAGGGTTTAGTTTCTACGGATCTGATTGTAAACGGTAGGAGGTTAGCGTTGGATTTCATCCAACGTTTAGGGCTAGGCCCGCTAGGATAAGGACCATGTTATAAACGCTAGTCACTAAATTAGTGTATTTTGTTACTTACTTTTTATGCAATTGTTTATAAAATAATAAATTAATATAACCTAAATATAAAATACAAAACTATATATTTTCATAGCGGATGGATATTTATCGGATACAGATATTGTCATATCTGTATCTGTATTCGCTAAGCATTTCGGATATCGGATATCCGTATCCGTTTTTCAGATATCAGATATTTTTCGCACTTTCGGATGCGGATACAGACGGATTTCAGATATCCATTGACAGCCCTAGTCGCAATGGTCATTGTTGTTCATTGTATGATTTGGATTTTGTGTTAGGGGTTTTACCCTCAAAATTTGGTCATTGCTGTTCAAAGTAAGATTTCATTTGTGTGTAAGTCTAAATAACTCTCTATTTGTTGTACCTTTATGTGTACAGCTCAAAACTGAAGTATTATACTATTCTATAATATTAGAAGCAAAAAAATGCCTTCCCGTCATTGCACGGTGGTATTATTCATCATTTTACTTTGTTTTCCCCTTACTGTAGGTAAATATATATATATACATTATCTCCGGTAAGTGTGATGCACATATAAATTTTGATTTTATTTCTGTTTGATTTTTGTAGTTCTAATTCTCAGTTCCTGGAGCGTTGTCAAATATTACAGCTATAATTTACCAATCTTTCTACAGCTGATAATTACTTTTTCCCTCCTTGTAAGGTAACTTTAGCAATTTTCTTTTAGTATGATTTGGAAGAGTAAACCTTTTTATGGCTACATGCACCTTTGAATTGCTTTTCTACTCTCTAGAATATAAAAATTATGCTTGAGCTTTTGTTATTACTGAACTTCCTAAGAAACACTATAAAAATTCAGTATGTTTATAAGTTAAATGTTGTGGCATAAACCACCATTTCTATATTTTTGAATTTGTGTTCAATCATTCTGATAAAATATTAGTTTCAAATTTTACAATCTATTGTTTTATATGACCATGTATATTAATAATGTAATCGTCCATTAAACCTTGAATATGTTACCATTTAAAACCTTAGTGTTTGGTTGCATTCAATTCTATAACGTTACCCAAAATGGGAATGTACGTGTTATTTTGGATTTTAAATGCTTGTTTTCATGTTTGGATGCATGAACGATATTTTAGTGAACTTGCCAATTTTAAGTTGTATGCTTTAATATACTCATATAATAAATACAATTAGTGACAGATAATTTTCTTTTTTATTTTGGAATTGGACACTTGAATCGTTGGTTTCCATTACAGCATGTCTAGTAGGAAAGAACTTCCAATATTGTTGAAATAATTCAAGAATTAAATTAAAACTGCAACAAATATTTATATTATCAGTATTTAGCTTAGTTCCTTAAAATGTTACGCTATTCAGTATAGTATTCCATTTGGAGCCCACTTATAATGACATGTAATATTAATATTGTATAAATATCACACCTTTTTGCTATAAAATAATCCTTCTTTTAAGCTTTTAAGGCTGAATTAAATTTCCTTTTTTAATCTACTGTTAGCTCAATGATGTTCCATGACTTTGTTAATATTATGGCCAAAAATATTTATATCCATTCAGCCTTTTCAGATTGTCAATTTCCAGGTATGAGAAGGCATTAGGTTTTTTTTCTTTCCATGTTAATGTAAAATATTTCCATAGGTAGCCGAGTTGCTAATAGGGTACCATTTTAAAAAAAAGATGCAAGGGGGTAGAAGATTTGCTAAATGACTAAAAGCAAAGTTAGATACTTAGATTCAAAGGGAACCTCTTGCAAAATGACTGAAACGTAATGAATGATTAGTTTACGAAATGACTGAAAGCAAAGTTAGATACGTAGATTCAAAGGGGACCTCTTGCAAATTTAAGATAGTGGAAGCTGTCATCTCATAAAGGAAATGAACATGGATAAAGGAGTTGAATCCAAATAGTAAAAGCTGATGTTAAGATTGAGACAGAAACTGTCCAACTTGCTTCTTGCCTCTTACCTCTATTTTCATTTAGTATGAGAATATTATTGCAGTCATTGTATTATTATAAGTAAGAAAATAAAAATAAAAATTCTCGAAGTTCTTCTTTATTGCTCATATGATTAAATCAAAGGGGGAGATATAATGTTAAAAATGTTTGACTGTACAACAGATCTAAATCTAATGATAGTAAAATGGGAAATAATGTTAGGAGTATAAAAACAGCATGCACAAATTAAGCAAAATTTTCTCCTGGTTAAAGAAAAGGGTACAAAAATAGCATGCACAAAAAATAGCATGCACAAATTATTACGCAGATTCCATATTCTTTGAATGCTACTTTAGATACGTTCATATATGTGCTAAGTACTTGATTCACTGCAGATTGTTTTAAAATGTGGTATTTGATTTTGCCATTAATGTGGTTTATTTTGGATGATGACGATGGACAAGGATCATTATATATAAAAATTCTAGTGGTAACTATGGAATAATATTATGATAGTTGTTTTTTGAAATAAAATATTACGATAGTTGTTGAAATGAATTTTGATTAAATGTTATTTAGAATTTAGAGTTTATACGCTTATTTGTACAAGGATACAGGTATTTAAATCCTAATATCCGTGCATACAGATACAAGGTTTGTTAATGCTTTGGTCAACATACAGATGAGACTCTGAGAGTGGTACAGGTATCCTTAAAATTTAAACCATAAGGCTGTATGTGATCTGGAGTGAAAACGATATCTTCATCATACAGAGCTATAGGTACTGACATAATAATTGACATTATTGTTATAATTGAAAAGAGGTTTATGTTGTCCAGAGATTCCTCTTTTCTGATCATAAGTTTTTGCCTTAGCACATTGTGCGATTGGTTGGCAAGATTGGAAGCCATAGCTATCCAAAATCCTAGCCAGTTGAAAGAAAGTTCGGTCATAGATGCTAAAACAACACCGCCTACTATAGGTAGTAGTGATGACAAAACTCCAACGGTAGGAAACTGTCCAAGGAACATCGAGGACAAGACAACTAATCTTAGTTATGCTGAAGTGTTGTGCACGTTCACTGAGTAAGTTTTCCATTTTCAAGTACTGTTTACAAAATAAAAACTGCTCATACTAACAGGCTTATTAAAAGATATTAATTCCCTAACATAAAATCATTGAAAATAAAAATCAAAATTGTTGCCCTTGAAAATTTATGGGAACAAACAATGTCGACCACGTTAACAATTTGTTTTCCTTTTGTGTCAAACTATTTATACAAAACTGGGATAAACTTGAAAGAAAAAAAAATGTCAGATAATTACTTCAGAATTTTTGTACAACTGTTTATCCCTGAAGCTTATTTTGGTGTTATGTTACAGACTTACAGTTCCAAGGTCAAAGAGCAAATTGAGGGACAAGCATCCGAGTCTTGTCAAGTTAGATCCATGCAGAAAATGAAAAGCTTTTTTATATATATAGGTAGGTTCCTTTTTTTTTTTTTTTTTTTTTGAACTTTAGACATTATGATGCATTGATCCCTCAACTATGTAAACATAATTTTTGTTTAGATTTTTGTTTATATGACATTTGTTTTTAGTTGTATCGGATAATGTTATGAATGTTCGGTGTTATGTGAATATTTTATCAATTATTGTACCATTTTTTATTGTTATATAATGTTTTGTGACATTAGTTTTTCTAGTTGATATATATGTATATATGTTTCATTGCACAATGAGTATTGTTGAAATGAATCTATTTGATGTCTAGATTGCTGGTTAGGAATGTTGCAAAATGTTTGCTATATATTTCCATCGGTAATCTGTCGCTATATAGCAAGGATTTACCGACGGATAATTGGAATGTAAAATGTTTGCTAGATATTTCCGTCGGTAATCCCTCGCTAAATAGCGTGCCTTTAGCGATAGAAAATATTTATTGATTTAATTATGTTATATATATCCATCGATAAAATGTCGGTGAAATATTTTAAAATGAAATGATAATATATTAGAAAACGACCGTAAAGTGACGGAGAATCGACGTTAATTTCTGTCGTAAAATTGTGTCTAAAATGCCGACGTGTTTTTTAGCGATAGCCAAATTCTGCTGCAAATCCGTCGCTAGCAGGCCTTTAGCGAGGGTTTAACGACGGATTTTTCCGCTGCAAAATCAATGTTTTCTTGTAGTGCATGTCAAGATTAACTTTTTAATTATTTAGATCTAAAATTAACATAGACTCACAGTGTTTGGATCTAAAAAAATAGAGAAGGGATTGCTGGTGTTGAATCACAGATCTCTAAGCTTGAATATCTTGATTGCAGAAGAAGAAAAGACTTGATTCAATCTGGGAAGAGACAACATCTAGTTCTTCATTATTTTTGGTGTGGAGAAAAAAGAGAAATGAGGCCATATATATAGCCATCACCCCAAAACCATAATCTACCCAGACCCCCCCTTATGGGGTCGACATCCCTGAGCGGGAAAATTTCCTTCTCCCCAATTTTTGAGATTTTGAATTGTTTTGAATTTTCTGGACCAATTATATGTGTGTGTGTGTGTATATATATATATATATATATATATATATATATATATATATATATATATATATATATATCTTACGCATATGCAAACTTCAAACTTTCATAACTTCTTCGTCCCACTATTTCTTTACTTCTGCTATAAACACATTAGCAAGCTATGTAATTCATTATCTTTTATCGATTACAATTCTGTACAAAAGAATTCACTTCTGAAATAATAAAGTGTTCTCATTACAATCGAATTCTACAAGAGTCCGAGGAATATATAGGAAAAGAACTAACGGTAGGATATGAGAAAAAACATTCTGCTCCAAGTTTAAATTTTCTTCCATTCTGTTATTACAGATAATAAGAGCAACACTGCATGGTGCATATCATCACAAGCAATTAGAACTTACTTGACTGTATTGTATCGCTGCATAATTTGCTTCCATGGAAACATTTAGATGCTTTGATCAAGTGATTTATATCTTTAAACTAGTCCCACAATTTTGAATTTCAAACATGTAATTAGTTTTCTGAATTGTGATCTGTCTTTTTGATTGCAGAATATTCAAACATCCTTTTTTGTAAACATCTCTAAGCAGAACCATTGTGCTGCAAGAGTCCATGGAATAATATACAGTAAAAAAACTAACGGTAGGATACGGAAAAATAATCCATTTTGCTCGAAGTTTAAATTTGCTTCCAATCTCTTATTGAAAAGAATAAAAGCAACACTGCCTGGTAGATAACGTCATAAACAATTTGTACTAACTTGATTGTTTTGTATAGCTGCATGTTTTGCTTCCTCAGTAAAATTTAAATGCCTTATAGGGTGATCTATATTTTTAAAACCAATCCCATAATTCTGAAATTCAAAGATATTAGTGAAAACAGCTCCAAGTAGAAGCATTATGTTGCAAGAGTCCAAGGAATATATAGCAGATGAACTAAATGGTATAATACGAAAAAACAAAACCATTGTTCTCCAAGTTTAAATCTGCTTCCACTCGGTTACTACAGATAATATGAGCAACATTGCTTAGTAGATAGTGTCATAAACAACGTGGACTTGCTTGACTATTTTTTATTATTGCATAATTTGCTTCCACGGTAACATTTAAATGCTTTGATCAGCTGATTTATACTATATTTTAAACTAATCCCACAATTCTGAAATTTAAACGTATTACGGTAATTATTTTCTGCATCATGATCTGTCTTTAGAACTACAA
The DNA here is from genome assembly GCA_030737875.1 of Allium sativum. Lineage (NCBI taxonomy): Eukaryota > Viridiplantae > Streptophyta > Magnoliopsida > Asparagales > Amaryllidaceae > Allium > Allium sativum. The sequence continues at coordinate 56,837,853 of CM060927.1, read as the reverse complement.
TATATGAAAATATCCGTTTTTGTAAACAACTCCAGGTAGAACCATTGTGCTGCAAGAGTCCAAGATATATATATATATATATATATATATATATATATATATATATATATATATATATATATATATATATATATATATAGCAGAAGAAATAACGGTAAAATATAGAAAAAATACACAATTGTGATTCAAGTTTATTAAATTTTCTTCCACTCTGTTATTACTGATAATAAGAGCGATACTGTCGGCAGATAACGTCGTAAATAATTTGGACTTACTTGACTATTTTGTATCACTGCATAATTTGCTTCCACTATAACAATTAAATGCATTGATCGAGTGATCTCTATCTTTAAAATTAATCCCATAATCCATATTTCAAACATATTAGTGCAATTAGTTGTATGCATCATGAACCATCTTTAAAACTGCAGTATAATTTTTATTCAAATTGATGATAAAATAATTAGAGTCAGCGGTATTGAAAAGCTTTCTCCATCAATTTTAGTAAGCAGCTCCAAGTACAAGTGGGGCTGTACTGCAAGCATCCAAGCAATATATAGCAAAAGAACTAATAATGCTAGGATAACGGAAAAAAGGTCGTGCATTAATTTTGGGTTTGACGGTCTCTCTTTTCTAATTACTTAGTGTGGTGCTAAGGGCACTCCAATATATTCTTCTTAATACCGCGACTGAAAAATACCACAACAATTAGTATTACACTCTTTGTAATACCACGCTCTTAAAAAATAGGGGCTACCACGCTGTTTTGCCCTGTTTCTATTTCGATAATGCATACAATATAGCTTGAGTTAAAAACTACAAATTGCCATATTGTTTAGACAAGGATATAGCTTCAGTAATGCATACAATATTTGCTTCAGAAATATAAATTTCCATATTGTTGCTTGTCACCAACGGAAGACGACCAGTTGAGTTAAGGTATATTGTTTTATTCTGGTAACTAGCTATACAACGTAATATTCATGTTGGATTATGTATTGTATACTGCCTTGTTATGAATAAGGTGTTTCAGATCAAATTATAATATCCATTGTTTCCTGATAATAAGAGCATTTGCTTGTATATAAAGAACTGTCATTAGTTCGTGATGCTTTATGCTTTTATGTTTTGGATTCTATGTCTGCATCTTATTTTTGTTCTTATAATGTAGAAATTGAATGTATTGCATCTATAATTGCTGATAGCATTTGCTGGGTCAACACAAATAGAAAAGACGATATTTGACAGCCTAAAATTACCACGAACTAAACTTTTGTTCTGCTTGTCCATTTCTCACCGTAGAGAAACTTCCTGTTTGGTCATTTCTCACGCGTTCAGCCATTTAAGAAATATTATCAAATTGTACATTTTTGTTCTACTTGGTATTTACACACCGTAAGCCAAACAAATTCTCGGTCATTTGTCACCGATCAAACCATCTATATGAAATGATATTAATTGTCTTCTGCTCGGTGACCAACAGCCGCTAAGATCAAAATAATGATTAGCCAAGTAAATTCCCGTGAGAGATTTGAAGTAGACAGCGATTTTGAAAGATTATGGACTAGCTTAGTACATGATATTCGACAAATAATGATTGAATGAGAGATTAAAATGGATAGGTAATGTGGTATTAGGAAGCATATAAAATTTAATGATGTTTATTTTTTTAATTGCGGTACTAGGAAGAACATATTGGGGTGCCCTTAGCATCACACATTACTTATTGGAATCCATACCGCACGTACATATTCCCACACTCGAGTGCGCATAAAAATAAAAAAAACGCACATATATTTTCAAAAGACTTTTAAATGAATTATGTAACTAAAATCAAATTTAATAATTACATATTTAATTTTTCACTTTTTACAGCATGAGTTATATAAGTATGTTAGCGTCTAAGACCCAGGCTTAGAGATGTAAACCGATTGGACCAAACAATGAAAGCGTGCTCATTCTTTGTTCTAAGTGATATCAGATCAAATATGGAACAAACAAGATTTATGCACGTACAAATTTTGTTGTTCGAGCTTGCGTCCTAAATGTAATTGGACAGACACAGACATGTTTTTCGGACGTGGATACGAACGGGCAACCCCATTTATATCGCATTTTATATTTTTTAATAGAGTTTTCTTTAGTTATATATTAAACTACAAGAAATTTCGATGAACGAATTTGAAAGAACACAGAGAGACCGAGATGTTATCTCGTACAAAGTTTATTGTCCTAGGTTGCGTTTTAAATAAAAGTTGATAACACTCAGACGCGCGTATTTTTTCCATGAATGAAAACGGACATCGAACACACATACAAAAATAACAGCCATACCGACTTCGAATTGTAATATATCTCTTCCTATTAGAAACCTTGAAATGGGTAATGAGATATAAGTGCCATATCGTCAAAATTATGTATATCTTCGTGTTTATATAGCAGATCCTCAATCCCTATATTGGACTTTAGGGTCAAATAATTTTGTGTGAGATAGAGGACCGATATGGCCATGAGCTACCACATATGCGCATGCTGCCTCCCGTCCCGTAACGAAATGACCATTGCTGATCACGGTTGCAATTGCTGAAGAGACCCGACCGAAACTGTGCATTGCAATTGTTGAAGAGACACAACCATTTTCCAATACAAATGTGTTGTAAATGCAAAACGAAGAAATACGATTTTTCCTAACTGAAACAACCATTGCAAATTCGACTATAAATAGAGAAGGAAAGCCGATCACTTTTCTCACTCAGAATTATTTTTGAATTATCTCTTCTCTTGATTTCTGCAAAATCTTAATAGTCTTACATATCATATAGAACATATACACACTACAATCTCTAGAAGGTCACATATGTTGTATCTAGGGAGACTTTGAATAGTCTTAAAGAAATTGTCATGACAAGTAGGGCTGCACACAACCCATATCCAATCTGACCCAACCTACCAACACAACTCAACCCATCCTAGTTCGGGTTGGATATGGATCATAATTTGTAACCCATAATATATACAGATTGGGTTTGATATTTATAGAACCCAACCTTATTTTAACCCAACCTAACCTTATATTAAAAACTAATTTAATATCAGCCCATTTAAAATTAGAATAGTACAATCCTAGAATATTTTTTATGTATTTTATAGTAAATATAAAAAGAAGCATATTTCATGTCAATCCAAACTAGATAGAATTTGGCAAATATATTTTAAAGAGCATTTTAATGTATTTTATAATGAAGCACTTGTACTACTATATAGTAAATTAATTCATTATGAAGTGTTTTACAATGGAAATTTTAATAAAATATGTCTTATAATGAATCAGATATTTTAAATGCATTATGCTAGCTAAAATTTTATATATTATGCTAAATGTTTTAATATTATTTTAAAAAAAAATCTCCCGTATTCTCATTTTTTTAATATATTCAAGCAACCCAACACAACCCTACTAAACCCGACCAAACTCATACTTCAGCCCAACCCATATCTAACCTCATATAGGGTCGGATACGGGTTGAACTACCTTAAACTCATACCTATGCGGGTCGGATGAAGTATTTGGTCTAACCCGACCCAACCATATTTTGGGCAGCCCTAATGACAAGCCTCTGACGAAATTTCCTTCTATACCCTATTAGATTATGTTCCTTGTAAATTTATTTACATATACTACTACTACCACCACCATTATTGTTAGAGGGTGTATCGTTTCTACTTAATAATGAAATAGTATTTATCATTGTAATTTATCACAACACCTTGTTGTAATCATTATTACTACAACTCGTTGTTGTACATTGATTACAACAACAATTATTGTTGACAAATTACTTATATCATATTCCAAAACATTGCAAATTTGATTTATAAACTTGTGAAAGGAATTTATAATTATTTACTCTCTGTTTGGGTATATTAGTTGTAACACTTCCGTTAGATTATCTGATAACATTGAAGCGATGATTCATCTTGCTTTGCCTGATTCGTGAATAATTTTTTCTTGGTTTTATCCAAATTTATAAAGAATGATGTATATTTGTATTACTCTAGATTTTATAATACCTTCAATTTATTTTTCTTAATGCGTGAAAATCAAAGGTATAAAAGCCGAATAACATGAATTTATATGTAAACCTTTGCGTGAATTAATTTTATATCTAGCACCAGAAAAACCAAGCACTCTTAAAGCATCACAAAACCGATTGTTACAAGTTCTAAACTCATTATCCAAGGATGGAATTTGTCCTATTATGAAGTACTCAAATACAGAAGATTTGTGACGGCCCGCCCCGCACCAGTCGTCATTTCCAATTAAAGTGCATTGTGCCAATGCCCGACTAGCACGGGACGGTCGCCAAAGAAAGGAAAAGAAAGAAATTTGAACTAACAAGGAACCTGTAGAATGTCTCACAACGCATGGATTAAAATATAATAATAACATACTTGACATAAAACAGGGGAAACAGTGCATAAGCTGAAAACTAAACCATAATCATCATAGCAGCGGAAATTCAAAATACAGCTTATTACAACTCCAACATACTGTCTCTAAAGCAAAGAAAAAGGTACACTACTAATGCCCAAAGTAGTGACCAACAACAACACAGGGAGAATATATATATATCATACGTGGAAGCCTCATGCTCGTCTTCGGTACAGCTGCTCGTGCATATCAATTAACTTGTCTCTATTCTGCCTGTTTAAGAGCAACCAGAGTAATAAGAAGAGACATAAAACTTTGGGTCAGACAAAAGTCTGGTATGAGCGATAAGCGGCAAAACATAACAATAATAGGTATACATAACCATACTGAACCTGGACCTGCAACCAAAGAGTTAGCACACAAGATGTACAATACTCTAAGGTGACACTAACATATGGTGTAAAGATACGGGGGAGGGGGTGTGTATGTCATGGTGATAACTAACATCAAACATAGCAACCATCCTCACATCTCTCACTCAGTGCGTAAAGCATACAATATCTACCACTTTGATTACCCAATCCTTTGCTGCGATCACTCTGCCCCATGGAGTCACAGTGACTCCACTGCACTGATCCATAACCACTAATCCTTTGCTATGTCCACTTTGCCCCATGGAGTCATAACAACTCCACTGCACTGGCTCATAGCTTCACTACGATCACTCTGCCCCCATGAAGTCATAACAACCTCACTGCACTGATCCATAGCCAATATCCGTCTCTCAGTGGTGAATCAAAGCTATAGACGTCGATAACCCCTTTGCACACGTCCCGCGGCAAAGTCCGATCATGAAGTTAACTCGTTGGTTCCTGTCTGGATCCTGAGTTCTACTTCCCATTTGGACTACCTTTGCATCTCGGGTTTTGGTCTCCTCCGGATCGGTTTGAATGTGCGCAGTACCCCAATTATCATCGGTTCAGTTCGTGATCCCCTTTTCCATATCATCAGGTCAGTTCGACTCGTAGCCCCCATCTTCGGTTCGGTTCGTGATGTCTTCACTCGAGTGGTCAAGTCGTCGGCTCCCTTTCATGGCGGTTCGGATCGGGCTCCTTCATTGGCTCGTAGGTCGAGCCTTCATCGATTCGGGCTCCGGTTCGGTCGTGGTTTTCTCCAACCCCTAGATTCGGCTCGTGACATCAAGGGTGAAGATTTCTGATGGCGAGTCGGTTCGGTTCGGAAACACGAGGCAGCTCGTGGGTGGGCTACACGGCCTGACCTGGTCCCCCTCCAACGATCCGATTTGGTTCCTGCAACTTTTCTAGCAACTGTTTTACGCCACATGACGGCGTTTTCGACCCTAGGCGCCTGTACCGCTGCACCACCACCATTTGTAGCATTAGGAGCTTCCCTCTGAACATCCCTAAGCATCTCTCTCATGAAGTCTGTGAACATCGTCCTCATATCAGAAGCATTCCCATTATTAGCTCCTCAACCAGTACCCCTCGTATGTCGGTTCATCGTTCAATCTGTAAGGAGAAAACGATTAACCATTTCTTCAGTGGTGCCAGTACAGTGCTACTCCATCCTTAGATATACTAATAGTGTGTGTGCATATATATCTTTTGAAAACCAAAATACCACAAATATGCGCTCTCATATACGTACTATCTCTCCCTGGTGTCTTTCCCTAGTTTAACTACGCAACCTAGAGCTCTGATACCAAGTGTGACGGCCCACCCCGCACTAGCCGTAATTTCCAATGAAAGTGCATTGTGCCAATGCCGGACTAGCACGGGACGACCGCTAAAGAAAGAAATTTGAACTAACAAGGAACCTGTAGAATGCCTTAGAGCAGATGGAATAAAATATAATAATAACATACTGGACATAAAACAGGCGAGACAGTGCATAACCTGAAAAGTAAACCATAATCATCACAGCAGTGGAAATTCAAAATACAGCTTATTACAACTCCAACATACTATCTCTAAAGCAAAGAAAAAGGTGCACTACTAATGCCCAAAGTAGTGACCAGCAACAACACATGAAGAATATATATATCATACGTGGAAGCCTCTTGCTCGTCTCCGGTACAGCTACTTGTGTATATCACCTAACCTGTCTCTAGTTTGCCCATTTAAGAGCACCCAGAGTAATAAGAAGAGACATAAAACTCTGGGTCAGACAAAAGTCTGGTATGAGTTATAAGCAACAAAACAGAACAATAACAGGTATACATAACCATACCCGAACCTGGACCTGCAACCAAAGAGTTAGCACACAAGATGTACAATACTCTAAGGTGACACTAACATATGGTGTAAAGATATGTGGGAGGGGATGTGTCTGTCATGGTGATAACAAACATCAAACGTAGCAACCATCCTCACATGTCTCACTCAGTTTGTAAAGCATACGATATCTACCACTTTGATCACCCAATCCTTTGCTACGATCACTCTGCCCCATGGAGTTACAGTGACTCCACTGCACTTATCCATAACCCATAATCCTTTACTATGTCCACTCTGCCCCCATAGAGTCATAACAACTCCACTGCACTGGCTCATAGCATCAATACGATCACTCTGCCCCCATGAAGTCATAACAACCTCACTGCACTGATCCATAGCCAATATCCGTCTCTCAGTGGTGAATCAAAGCTATAGACGTCGATAACCCCTTTGCACACGTCCCGTAGCAAAGTCCGATCATGAAGTTAACTCGTTGGTTCCCGTCTGGATCCTGAGTTCTACTTCTCATTTGGACTACCTTTGCATCTTGGGTTTTGGTTTCCTCCGGATCGGTTTGAATGTGCGTAGTACCCCAATTACCATCGGTTCGGTTCGGCCATCCTGGTTCGGTTCGTGATCCCCTTTCCATAGCATCAGGTCGGTTCGGCTCGTAGCCCCCATCTTCGGCTCGGTTCATGATGTCTTCACTCGAGCGGTCGAGTCGTCATCTCCCTCTGATGGCGGTTCGGATCGGGCTCCTTCATTGGCTCGTAGGTCGAGCCTTCATCGATTCGGGATCGAGCTCCGTTCGGTCGTGGTCTTCTCCAACCTCCAGAATCGGCACGTGACATCAAGGGTGAAGATTTGTGATGGCGAGTTGGTTCGGTTCGAAAACATAAGGCGGCTCGTGGGTGGGCTACACGACCTGACCCGGTCCCCCTCCACCGATCTGATCTGGTTCCCGCACCATTTCCTCCAACTTTTCCAGCGATTATTTTACCCCACACGACGGCATTTTCAACCATTTTAACTGTTCTATGCAATCACAAATCATACCAAATAGTAATAGCAACATGTATAATCATCCACAAATATCAAAACAACAAGTCAACATGTTTATACGGACCAAACATACCCCAAAACCCATGTTTTTCCCTTCATCCCCCTTAATCATGTTTAAGAATACAATTATCAAACTTATCCAAATTAGCCCAAATTTCTATCAGAGCCCTAAATAGTGTTTTAGAATTTTACAAATTTTTCCATAATTTTAACATGCATAGATTCACTAATTAACACTAATCACCCCTAGTGAAAAACAATGCAAATCACACACTTTAGCCCCAAATAATTTATGGATCTGAAAGTATCTCTGATTTGAGTCGAATCGCTATGTGTTCCAGCAACTCTATCCTAAATTCTATGCTAATTTGCCTTGGTTTGATGTAGATTAGGCTAAAACTTGATTAAACGGTGATTAGAGGGTGATTTGGGTGTTGGAGGTCATTGTTAGGGTTGAAGAGAGGTAAGTGGTGGCTAGAAAATGAGAAGGAAAAGGTTTCTCTAACCCTAATCAGCCCCTATATAGCTCTAATCCCGAAATCCCCTATGGGCCTAGCTGTTAATTACCCTATAAAGCCCATTTAAGCTGTTTTCACCTTCCAACCCTTAATTCAGCCATATCTCCCAAACAGTAAGTCCATTGATCAATGTGACCACTCTACGGAAAGGTAAACCATCATCCGGATCTAATGGAAGTGGTTTCAGGTCAAAAATCCTTGCCAATCAAAAGTTATGGGCAAAACAAGATTCACCAAGGGCAAAATGGTCATTTAAAAATCGGCAAAAATCGTGAACATGGAAAATAACCACAACAGTCGTTCCCCAAAGTTACACGACCATACGACTTCATATGATAATGAAATAGATATTCTATGATCCTCCGATGCGTAGAAGGCGGGTCGTTACACTCTCCCCTCCTTAAGAAATTTCGCCCCCGAAATTTCTTCAACTAAGAAACAACCAATGGGTCCCGCATGCCTACCAGCCATATGTCGAAATCAAACATACAAAACAACCAAAACAAACCTATCCTAGCATGCGTAAAGACTAAATCGAAATGAAAACCTTACCAGGCAAAGAGTTCTGGATACGTCTCCTTAATGCTCTCCTCTGTCTCCCAAGTATAGTCATTCTCAACTCCGCCCCACTGAACCTTGACTAGATTCACCGCTTTCCTTCGAAATTTCTTCGTATCGTGCTCGACAATACGAATCGGCTTGCGGTTCCCAATCGTCTCGGGTTCTACTTCGATATCATCTAATTGATCAGGTGAAATAGCCACATCGGGGTCGTGCGCAAACTTCCTTAACTGGGAAACATGAAATACATTGTGAACTCCCGCCATCTTGTCAGGTAATTCAATTTTATATGCCAAATTCCCTACTTCCTCGAGAACTGGGAATGGACCAACAAATCTTGGTGCTAACTTGCCTCTCTTACCAAAACGAATCAGGCCCTTTAACGGAGAAATCTTAACAAACACCAAGTCACCAACGGAAAATTTCAAGTCTCTTCGTCTTTTATCAGCATAACTCTTCTGTCTGTCTTGAGCGGCCTTCATTCGTTGTTGAACAATCTTGATCTTGTCTGAGGTTTCTCTTATTACTTCTGGTCCAAGCACATATTTCTCACCGGTTTCTAACCAACATGACGGTGAGTTGCACGGTCTTCCGTACAAAGCTTCAAATGGAGCCATACCAATACTGGATTGATAACTATTATTATATGCAAACTCTACTAGATGTAAATGGTCATCCCATGATCCACCAAAATCCATTACACAAGCTCTTAAGAGATCTTCTAATCTACGGTTCACCCTCTCCGTCTGACTGTCGGTTTAAGGATGGTACGCGGTACTGAGATGTAGTTCTGATCCTAATGCCTCTTGTAAGCTCTTCCAAAATCCATTAGTAAATAACGGATCTCGGTCACTCACAATGTCTTTGGGTACTCCACGAAATCTTACTACCCACTTCATATACAGTTCTTCTAACTTGACTGTCATTCTATTCGACTTGACTGGTATAAACCTTGCACTCTTAGTCAGTCGATCCACAACCACCCAAACACTATCATGGCCTGATCTAGTCCTTGGTAAACCATCAATGAAATCCATTGAGACTTGCTCCCATTTCCATTTGGGAACTTCCAATGGTTGTAACAAACCACTCGAATTCTTTTGCTCAGCTTTAACTAGCTGACAATTCCTGCACTTGGATATCAACTTCCCAACGTCTCTTTTCATCCCTTCCCTTCCCAGTAGTAGGTCTGCTTCATGTCTCGATACATTTTATTACCACCAGGATGTATAGTCAGTTTCGAGTGATGACATTCTCTAAGCACTTCATCTCTCAATCCATTAACATTGGGCACAACTAGTCTCCCATTATTTCTGAGCCATCCATCTCAATTAAGCCCATACTTGTTCATCTCCTCGTCGATTCCCATCTCTAATTTGGAGATGATTTCCAATAGGTTAGGTTTGTCCTTCTAACTGGAACCAATCTGCTCAATCCACTACGCCATAGATGGCCTACGGCAACCCAGAGAAGTGACGCATTAGGTGCCAAAATTTGTTGCTATAGGTCTGTGGCAACACTTTTTTGGGGTTGCCTTTTGCCGCGTTGCCTTAGAGTCAAAGGCAACACCTTTGCTACCCTATGGTAACATCAGTACAGGTGTTGCCATAAGTACCACTAGAACAAAAAATACCTTTCACAACAGCAAAAAAAAGTTGTAATATGTCTAGTACAGCTGGCAATTGTAACAAAGTCAACCTTTTTTACAACCGTTTCTAGCAGTTGTTAAAATTTGTTTTACAGCTGCTAAAAGTAATTACACCTCAACTGCTATTAATCAATGATTTCATAATATTATAATAAATATTATTATAACACACTATTTATTCAAATAAATATTTTATTTCAACATTTCAAGTGGTACAAATTTTTTGACTCCACTATTGTACATTCACTCGTATATTACACAATCGATATACATACATTCCTCACTACATTGTCACTCGATTCACTCATATATAGACTCACACATACAACCATAAGAAAGAAAAATACAATAAAATGATTATATAAACTACTACCTTCGAGGGGTCGGACAATGTGGCATATGCTTCACCTATCATTTTGAACAAAGTGATCCACATCTGCATGGACTTCAGCTATAGCTTCTCCCCATAACTGACCAAAGCATAACAACATAACAGATCTATTGAAAAACATAAAAACAAACCAAAGCATAACAGCAGACCAAAGCAGACCGAATGAATACAACTTTAAACATATATAAGATAGTAACTGACCATAATTCCGAACCGTTTCAGCTTCAACTATTTGTTTCAAAAATGTCGACAATAGTAACAAAAATACCATTTTGTGCATACATGCATGCCAATTGTTTTACCTATAACATAAACAGGAATAATCAGAAACTATATTTGTCATCAAATCAGTAGTAATTAGTAAATAGTTTACCACTATGTATAAACCAGTTCTCTATGTATATACTGTATACACATAAACATATGTACATGCTACCAAGAACCTGATTTGAAATTCTTAATCTCCCTTCTACATAATCTGTAATGAAACTTCAGTTTTTATGGAACAACAGTTTAGTAGTAGTTCATTACACATGTTTACAAACATATATTAATTAGATTATCTTAAACTGAGGTTTGCATGTATTAACTATCATAAAGTATTAACCAGACCAAAATTAAACTGAACATATGCTTGAGTTCTGGTAGAAATGGGATAAAATAATAATGTATTTACATACCTATTCCATTAGCGCCTCCGGTTACGAGAGCATACATGCATGGCTTGAGCTTAATCCACGCTAGATAAAGAATTAACAGATCAAAGTTCTTAATGAAACGAGTCTTGAAATATAGCTTTTATAATTGATTCTTTTCTAGTGTGTGTTAATCAAATAGTATTAAAATTATTTACATAATGAAAGATGGACTGCTATCATGTTATGTAATAAATAAGCAACTGGGCCTGGCACGTTTTCTTTTATTTTTACCACCGAAGCTTGTATACCAGTATTATAAATACTGCAGCTATTTGTACAGTTGTGTTATCGATTCCTGAATACAAAATATCAATTAATCAAACTACTGATTCATTTCTTCTCCAATACAACTTGCATCTTTCAGATTTACTCTTTCTTTCTTGGTATCAGAGCATCATCTGCCTAACGGCATCTGCTCTTGCAGTTTTACAGATTGGCGATTATAGCCATCGGAGAATTATCATCATTTGGGTATTCTCCCACCAGTGATATTCGCATCATTAGGGAGTAACACAGTGTATATCATCAGTGTCGTGCCTTAAGTTCAATTGAATTTGGCTGCAACTTGATTTATACACACTGTGTTGTAAATAGAATCAATCGCCAAGAATTCGACTCAAGAAAATAAAGAATGTTACCAGATTTGTTCAGCCTCGCCAAGAAGTTTCCATAACTATTCTGCAATCAAAATTACCCTTCTGCTACAACTTCTGGCTGCTCAACAGACCCAGTTTCTAATTCATCTTCTTGAGCTCCTTCGGCATCTGAATCCATTCACTGAAACTGGTTATCCAAGAATTTCTGCATCATCTTGATCATGGATGATGAATCTAGATCTGCAGCATCGGCAACCAGCGTAAATATAATTCATGAGAGACTGTTAAGCCCAACCCAGAACATAAAGCCCAACCTATGATTGGTTGCAAGTATATATTAATCAATCTAGTTTTATGTATGACTGTTAAGCCCCACCCAGAACAAAAAGCCCATCTCCTTACCGATGTCAGTCAACCTTGCCTAAAAGGCAATAAAATTGGAGCAAGCATAAAATGAGTTACTTGTAATGATCAATTAAAAAAAACAGAATAGGATGACAAGTCAATAAAAAAATTTAACGTGAACAAAATCCTCTTGTAAAATCATACTCTTATATTGTTTACTGGCAAAGTTTCTTCCACTTTCTTTGTTGTTTTCAAAATTGTTTGGACATGGCACACCTGCTATTACTTGTTCCATATATGGGTTTATATTGTTGATGGGTATAAACCCCTTTGTATTTACAGCAGTAGGTCATCTGCAGTAGCCCAACAAACCCCTTTATATGAGCCACAGTTTGATTCATAGGCTGCACAGAAAGCAGCAGTTCATTGTAATTATCATCAAATAAGCATTAAATAATTTATCTCCAAAAATTTCAGCCTGTGTATGTGTTTATTTATTGATTTCTGGTGAGTAGAGGTCAAGGAAATTAGAGTTGTTCTTCCGTGGTTAAGTATACAATGATATATATGTCCTCAACATCAGAATTAAACGTGAAATCATTTATGAACCTTTCGGAATTAACAGATCAATCTCATATGTAAGTTTGAAACTTTCGATTTTTTCAGCTATAGAAGTATCAGATCCCTAATCCCTTCATCTAATCCATACAAATAATCCAAATTTGATTCCACAAAACAATAAAATATCACTCTTATTTAAACCATGATCGCACTTTCATCTATTAAAAACATTCATAAAATCAAAATAAAAGCATCAACCAAAAAGGGTGAAATCTGACCATAAATCTTGATAGGAGCACGAATCTCAATCAAATTGGACTGTGAAACGAACACATGCTTGGCCTCAATGCAGAGCTGACGAATCTCAGATTCGGAAAACTGAACCTTCTTCGATCCACGTTTATCGCCATGGATGAGTTTCTATTTCTGATAATGAAATGAGACAGTTCAAAGAATGGATCGAGACACCTGCTTTGACTAGCGGTGGGTAACCCTATTCTCCATCGATGGAGAAAGCTTTAGCTTTGTGAGATGTTGATGAATGAAATTAAAATTAGGGATTTCGATTTGGGGCAACGAAATGAAAATTAAGCGGGGAAATGAAAATAAACGTGGGAAATAAAAATGTTGAGGTGTGGATTATAACGTGGATGAATGGTTCAGATTTTGTTTTAACTAGTTGTGTGGATCGCTGAGGTGTATTCCTTTTTTATATTTTTTTTTATTTAAAATATATCTATAGCTACTGCAACATGTGTTGATATCTATGCTAACACATTGAAGAGTGCGTTGCAATAGACAAAAATCTGCATAGCTGCAGCAAGATTGTAGCTGGCAACACCTTGGATTTTCGTTGTGATAGGCGATCTATGGCGTAGTGATCAAAGTGGGTCTGATCGTCAAACTTGCTAATGCTTCTGGATCCAATTCACACATTGGTCTGAAATTGTACCCAGCGATGTACTCCAATTGCTTCCATTCCAGAAACATAGCCCTTAAACTGGCATGTCTTCTACTCAATGCGCCAGCTACCGCATTGCCCTTTCCTGGTGTATATGCGATATCGAAATCATAGGAAGCCAATAATTCTAACCACCTTTGCTGTCGGAGATTTAGATCCTTCTGAGAGAAGAGATACTTTAACGATTTATGATCAGTAAACAACTCGAATCTTTCTCCCAAGAGATAATGTCTCCACATCTTCAACGCGAATACGATCGCTGCCAATTCCAAATCATGGGTAGGATATCTTTTCTCATGCGGCTTCAATTGTCGACTAGCAAAAGCTACAACCCTACCTCCTTGCATCAATACAACACCTAGCCCGGTACCACATGCATCTGTGTATACCGTCATCTCTTCATTCCCTTTAGGAATGACTAACACTGGCGCGCACGTCAACTTTTCCTTTAGGCTCTTAAATGCAACCTAGCACTTTTCGTCCCAAACAATAGCTTGATTCTCCTTGGTTAACTGAGTCAACGGTGCCGCTATCTTGGAGAAGTCTTGGATAAACTTATGGTAATATCCAGCTAACCCATAGAAACTTCTTACGTCTGTTGCATTCTTGGGCGTAGACCAATCTTGTACCGTAGCCACCTTCGCAGGGTCCACGACAATACCATTCTCTGAAACAACATGGCCAAAGTATCTCACTTCCCTCCTCCAGAAGTGACACTTAGAAAACTTTGCTTTCAATTGGTGTTTTCGCAACACCTCCATCACTATCCTGAAATGTTCCTTGTGTTCTTCCTCTGTCCTCGAATAAGCCAAGATATCGTCCACGAACACAAGAACAAACTTATTCAATTGATCTCTGAATACCCTATTCATAAGATCCACAAAATATGTTGGTGCATTGGTCAACCCGAATGGCATAACCAATTACTCATAGAATCCAGACAGCGTCTGAAATGCCGTTTTAGCTATACTCTCAGCTTCTACCCTAAGTTGATAAAACCTGTCGCGAGATCCAACAGGATGAACACTCTCGCGCCACTCAATTGATCAAACAAATCATCTATCCGCGGTAGAGGATACTTATTCTTCCTCGTCGCCTTATTCAACTCGCAGTAGTCCACACACAATCGAAGGGGACCATCTGCCTTGGTAGCAAACACAACTGGTGCTTCCCACTCAGAAATACTTCTTCTGATAAATCCCTTCTTCAAAAGATCGCTCACTTGCACCCCGAGCTCTCGCTGCTCCCTTGGTGCCATACGACGAAGTGGCATCACTATAGGTCTGGCATCTTTCACTAAATCAATACGGAACTCAATCTCTCGGTGTGGTGGAAGTCCGGTCACTTCCTCGAAGACGTCCGGATACTGGCCAGCCACAGGCACATCTGACAACTCATCATGTGGGATGTCGAGGGAATTTAGAAAACTAGCCATTACCCCATCACTAGGTAGACCACCAAACACTACCCTTCGCCCATCATCCGCTCTAACTGTCACCAAAAATCCCTCACAGTCTACCACCACCCCGTACCTTTGGAGTCAATCGACTCCTAAAATAATGCCAAACCCAGTAAAGCCCAAAACAAAGCAATCACAAACAAACATACACCCATGACTCGATAGGACCACATTACGACAAATCATACTAAGGCTAGTCGAACCACCAATCGGGTTCATCACCGCTAAAGGTCTATCGACTATCTCGGGTTCCAATCCCAACCTATCTACCAGGTCATTAGATATGAAGGAACGGGAAGCCCCGGTATCAGACAATACTCGAACAGGAACACCATAAACAGAAAGCATACCTTGAATGACGACATTCTTTCCTTTCTCCGCCATAGTTAGGGCATTCGACAAAGAAGGAACGACATTAATAACATATGCTTTCACAATCTGCTTCTCTTTCGGGTGTTGCGGACATTTATCCTTGTGATGTCCCACTTGGTCGCAGTTGAAGCACTTCCTATCTGCTGGCTTTGCTCGATATTCTTTAGCATAATGGCCCTTCTTGACATAGCTAAAGCACTCAACATCTTTCTTATTCTTCTTCTGACCATCCTTAGCTTGGTTCTGACTCTGCTTTCTTTTATTCTGAGAATTATTCTTTCCTCCACCGCTTGCTTGCTGCTTTGGCCCCTCTACAGATGCAACAGAAATTTCATCCTTGGGCTTAGGAAAAAGGCTCTCTGATCTCAATGCTTCCCCAACAATCGATTCAAAAGTTTCATCAATATGGTTTATAAGCCTTTCCACCCAAGTACTGATCTAAGCCTGTAATGAACTTCTCATTCTTCTTCTCGGGAGTGTCAATGACGGATAATCTATACTTTGATAAAGTATCGAACTCAGCAAAATACTCCGAGACTGCCCTACCATTCTGCTTAAGCTCCAAGAACTTCCTAAACAACTCTGATTTCTGAGCAACTGGGATAAACTAATCACTGAATCGGGCCTTGAAATGGTCCCAAGTAACTTGATCCTCAGGAGTAGCTGCCTTAATAGCATTCCACCAATTCATAGCCCGTCCTTGCAGCTGACAGGATGCTAGCTTTCTCTTCATCGCGTCATCGATCCCTAAGACCTCGAAGATACGCTCACAACTATCGAGCCAATCCTGAACTTCTGTAGCTGATTCCGTTCCGTGGAATGGCTTTCCACCAAGACTAGTATAGTCCTTACAGAGCTTGGCGAAATCGGCCCTAGGCGCCTGCACCGCTGCACCACCACCATTTGTAGCATTAGGAGCTTCCCTCTGAACATCCCTAAGCATCTCTCTCATGAAGTCTGTGAACATCGTCCTCATATCAGGAGCATTCTCATTATTAGCTCCTCAACCAGTACCCCTCGTATGTCGGCTCATCGTTCAATCTGTAAGGAGAAAACGATTAACCATTTCTTCAGTGGTGCCAGTACAGTGCGACTCCATCCTTAGATATACTAATAGTGTGTGTATATATATCTTTTGAAAAAAAAAAACCACAAATATGTGCTCTCATATACGTACTACCTCTCCCTGGTGTCTTTCCCTAGTTTAACTATGCAACCTAGAGCTCTGATACCAAGTGTGACGGCCCACCCCGCACCAGCCGTAATTTCCAATGAAAGTGCATTGTGCCAATGCCGGACTAGCACGGGACGGCCGCTAAAGAAAGGAAAAGAAAGAAATTTGAACTAACAAGGAACCTGTAGAATGTCTCAGAGCGGATGGAATAAAATATAATAATAACATACTTAACATAAAACAGGCGAGACAGTGCATAAGCTGAAAACTAAACCATAATCATCACAGCAGCGGAAATTCAAAATACAGCTTATTACAACTCCAACATACTATCCCTAAAGCAAAGAAAAAGGTGCACTACTAATGCCCAAAGTAGTGACCAGCAACAACACAGGAAGAATATATATCATACGTGGAAGCCTCCTGCTCGTCTCCGGTACAGCTACTCGTGTATATCACCTAACCTGTCTCTAGTTTGCCCATTTAAGAGCACCCAGAGTAATAAGAAGAGACATAAAACTTTGGGTCAAACGTAGCAACCATCCTCACATCTCTCACTCAGTGCGTAAAGCATACAATATCTACCACTTTGATTACCCAATCCTTTGCTGCGATCACTCTGCCCCATGGAGTCACAGTGACTCCACTGCACTGATCCATAACCACTAATCCTTTGCTATGTCCACTTTGCCCCATGGAGTCATAACAACTCCACTGCACTGGCTCATAGCTTCACTACGATCACTCTGCCCCCATGAAGTCATAACAACCTCACTGCACTGATCCATAGCCAATATCCGTCTCTCAGTGGTGAATCAAAGCTATAGACGTCGATAACCCCTTTGCACACGTCCCGCGGCAAAGTCCGATCATGAAGTTAACTCGTTGGTTCATGTCTGGATCCTGAGTTCTACTTCCCATTTGGACTACCTTTGCATCTCGGGTTTTGGTCTCCTCCGGATCGGTTTGAATGTGCGCAGTACCCCAATTATCATCGGTTCAGTTCGTGATCCCCTTTTCCATATCATCAGGTCAGTTCGACTCGTAGCCCCCATCTTCGGTTCGGTTCGTGATGTCTTCACTCGAGTGGTCAAGTCGTCGGCTCCCTTTCATGGCGGTTCGGATCGGGCTCCTTCATTGGCTCGTAGGTCGAGCCTTCATCGATTCGGGTTCGGGCTCCGGTTCGGTCGTGGTTTTCTCCAACCCCTAGATTCGGCTCGTGGCATCAAGGGTGAAGATTTCTGATGGCGAGTCGGTTCGGTTCGGAAACACAAGGCGGCTCGTGGGTGGGCTACACGGCCTGACCTGGTCCCCCTCCAATGATCCGATTTGGTTCCTGCAACTTTTCTAGCAACTGTTTTACGCCACATGACGGCGTTTTCGACCCTAGGCGCCTGTACCGCTGCACCACCACCATTTGTAGCATTAGGAGCTTCCCTCTGAACATCCCTAAGCATCTCTCTCATGAAGTCTGTGAACATCGTCCTCATATCAGAAGCATTCCCATTATTAGCTCCTCAACCAGTACCCCTCGTATGTCGGCTCATCGTTCAATCTGTAAGGAGAAAACGATTAACCATTTCTTCAGTGGTGCCAGTACAGTGCTACTCCATCCTTAGATATACTAATAGTGTGTGTGCATATATATCTTTCGAAAACCAAAATACCACAAATATGCGCTCTCATATACGTACTATCTCTCCCTGGTGTCTTTCCCTAGTTTAACTACGCAACCTAGAGCTCTGATACCAAGTGTGACGGCCCACCCCGCACTAGCCGTAATTTCCAATGAAAGTGCATTGTGCCAATGCCGGACTAGCACGGGACGACCGCTAAAGAAAGAAATTTGAACTAACAAGGAACCTGTAGAATGCCTTAGAGCAGATGGAATAAAATATAATAATAACATACTGGACATAAAACAGGCGAGACAGTGCATAACCTGAAAAGTAAACCATAATCATCACAGCAGTGGAAATTCAAAATACAGCTTATTACAACTCCAACATACTATCTCTAAAGCAAAGAAAAAGGTGCACTACTAATGCCCAAAGTAGTGACCAGCAACAACACATGAAGAATATATATATCATACGTGGAAGCCTCTTGCTCGTCTCCGGTACAGCTACTTGTGTATATCACCTAACCTGTCTCTAGTTTGCCCATTTAAGAGCACCTAGAGTAATAAGAAGAGACATAAAACTCTGGGTCAGACAAAAGTCTGGTATGAGTTATAAGCAACAAAACAGAACAATAACAGGTATACATAACCATACCCGAACCTGGACCTGCAACCAAAGAGTTAGCACACAAGATGTACAATACTCTAAGGTGACACTAACATATGGTGTAAAGATATGTGGGAGGGGATGTGTCTGTCATGGTGATAACAAACATCAAACGTAGCAACCATCCTCACATGTCTCACTCAGTTTGTAAAGCATACGATATCTACCACTTTGATCACCCAATCCTTTGCTACGATCACTCTGCCCCATGGAGTCACAGTGACTCCACTGCACTTATCCATAACCCATAATCCTTTACTATGTCCACTCTGCCCCCATAGAGTCATAACAACTCCACTGCACTGGCTCATAGCATCAATACGATCACTCTGCCCCCATGAAGTCATAACAACCTCACTGCACTGATCCATAGCCAATATCCGTCTCTCAGTGGTGAATCAAAGCTATAGACGTCGATAACCCCTTTGCACACGTCCCGTAGCAAAGTCCGATCATGAAGTTAACTCGTTGGTTCCCGTCTGGATCCTGAGTTCTACTTCTCATTTGGACTACCTTTGCATCTTGGGTTTTGGTTTCCTCCGGATCGGTTTGAATGTGCGTAGTACCCCAATTACCATCGGTTCGGTTCGGCCATCCTGGTTCGGTTCGTGATCCCCTTTCCATAGCATCAGGTCGGTTCGGCTCGTAGCCCCCATCTTCGGCTCGGTTCATGATGTCTTCACTCGAGCGGTCGAGTCGCCATCTCCCTCTGATGGCGGTTCGGATCGGGCTCCTTCATTGGCTCGTAGGTCGAGCCTTCATCGATTCGGGATCGAGCTCCGTTCGGTCGTGGTCTTCTCCAACCTCCAGAATCGGCACGTGACATCAAGGGTGAAGATTTGTGATGGCGAGTTGGTTCGGTTCGAAAACATAAGGCGGCTCGTGGGTGGGCTACACGACCTGACCCGGTCCCCCTCCACCGATCTGATCTGGTTCCCGCACCATTTCCTCCAACTTTTCCAGCGATTATTTTACCCCACACGACGGCATTTTCAACCATTTTAACTGTTCTATGCAATCACAAATCATACCAAATAGTAATAGCAACATGTATAATCATCCACAAATATCAAAACAACAAGTCAACATGTTTATACGGACCAAACATACCCCAAAACCCATGTTTTTCCCTTCATCCCCCTTAATCATGTTTAAGAATACAATTATCAAACTTATCCAAATTAGCCCAAATTTCTATCAGAGCCCTAAATAGTATTTTAGAATTTTACAAATTTTTCCATAATTTTAACATGCATAGATTCACTAATTAACACTAATCACCCCTAGTGAAAAACAATGCAAATCACACACTTTAGCCCCAAATAATTTATGGATCTGAAAGTATCTCTGATTTGAGTCGAATCGCTATGTGTTCCAGCAACTCTATCCTAAATTCTATGCTAATTTGCCTTGGTTTGATGTAGATTAGGCTAAAACTTGATTAAACGGTGATTAGAGGGTGATTTGGGTGTTGGAGGTCATTGTTAGGGTTGAAGAGAGGTAAGTGGTGGCTGGAAAATGAGAAGGAAAAGGTTTCTCTAACCCTAATCAGCCCCTATATAGCTCTAATCCCGAAATCCCCTATGGGCCTAGCTGTTAATTACCCTATAAAGCCCATTTAAGCTGTTTTCACCTTCCAACCCTTAATTCAGCCATATCTCCCAAACAGTAAGTCCATTGATCAATATGACCACTCTACGGAAAGGTAAACCATCATCCGGATCTAATGGAAGTGGTTTCAGGTCAAAAATCCTTGCCAATCAAAAGTTATGGGCAAAACAAGATTCGCCAAGGGCAAAATGGTCATTTAAAAATCGGCAAAAATCGTGAACATGGAAAATAACCACAACAGTCGTTCCCCAAAGTTACACGACCATACGACTTCATATGATAATGAAATAGATATTCTATGATCCTCCGATGCGTAGAAGGCGGGTCGTTACACTCTCCCCTCCTTAAGAAATTTCGCCCCCGAAATTCCTCAACTAAGAAACAACCAATGGGTCCCGCATGCCTACCAGCCATATGTCGAAATCAAACATACAAAACAACCAAAACAAACCTATCCTAGCATGCGTAAAGACTAAATCGAAATGAAAACCTTACCAGGCAAAGAGTTCTGGATACGTCTCCTTAATGCTCTCCTCTGTCTCCCAAGTATAGTCATTCTCAACTCCGCCCCACTGAACCTTGACTAGATTCACCGCTTTCCTTCGAAATTTCTTCGTATCGTGCTCGACAATACGAATCGGCTTGCGGTTCCCAATCGTCTCGGGTTCTACTTCGATATCATCTAATTGATCAGGTGAAATAGCCACATCGGGGTCGTGCGCAAACTTCCTTAACTGGGAAACATGAAATACATTGTGAACTCCCGCCATCTTGTCAGGTAATTCAATTTTATATGCCAAATTCCCTACTTCCTCGAGAACTGGGAATGGACCAACAAATCTTGGTGCTAACTTGCCTCTCTTACCAAAACGAATCAGGCCCTTTAACGGAGAAATCTTAACAAACACCAAGTCACCAACGGAAAATTTCAAGTCTCTTCGTCTTTTATCAGCATAACTCTTCTGTCTATCTTGAGCGGCCTTCATTCGTTGTTGAACAATCTTGATCTTGTCTGAGGTTTCTCTTATTACTTCTGGTCCAAGCACATATTTCTCACCGGTTTCTAACCAACATGACGGTGAGTTGCACGGTCTTCCGTACAAAGCTTCAAATGGAGCCATACCAATACTGGATTGATAACTATTATTATATGCAAACTCTACTAGATGTAAATGGTCATCCCATGATCCACCAAAATCCATTACACAAGCTCTTAAGAGATCTTCTAATCTACGGTTCACCCTCTCCGTCTGACTGTCGGTTTAAGGATGGTACGCGGTACTGAGATGTAGTTCTGATCCTAATGCCTCTTGTAAGCTCTTCCAAAATCCACTAGTAAATAACGGATCTCGGTCACTCACAATGTCTTTGGGTACTCCACGAAATCTTACTACCCACTTCATATACAGTTCTTCTAACTTGACTGTCATTCTATTCGACTTGACTGGTATAAACCTTGCACTCTTAGTCAGTCGATCCACAACCACCCAAACATTATCATGGCCTGATCTAGTCCTTGGTAAGTCCTCATATCAGGAGCATTCCCATTATTAGCTCCTCAACCAGTACCCCTCGTATGTCGGCTCATCGTTCAATCTGTAAGGAGAAAACGATTAACCATTTCTTCAGTGGTGCTAGTACAGTGCGACTCCATCCTTAGATATACTAATAGTGTGTGTATATATATCTTTTGAAAACCAAAATACCACAAATATGCGCTCTCATATACGTACTACCTCTCCCTGGTGTCTTTCCCTAGTTTAACTATGCAACCTAGAGCTCTGATACCAAGTGTGACGGCCCACCCCGCACCAGCCGTAATTTCCAATGAAAGTGCATTGTGCCAATGCCGGACTAGCACGGGACGGCCGCTAAAGAAAGGAAAAGAAAGAAATTTGAACTAACAAGGAACCTGTAGAATGTCTCAGAGCGGATGGAATAAAATATAATAATAACATACTTAACATAAAACAGGCGAGGCAGTGCATAAGCTGAAAACTAAACCATAATCATCACAGCAGCGGAAATTCAAAATACAGCTTATTACAACTCCAACATACTATCTCTAAAGCAAAGAAAAAGGTGCACTACTAATGCCCAAAGTAGTGACCAGCAACAACACAGGAAGAATATATATATCATACGTGGAAGCCTCCTGCTCGTCTCCGGTACAGCTACTCGTGTATATCACCTAACCTGTCTTTAGTTTGCCCATTTAAGAGCACCCAGAGTAATAAGAAGAGACATAAAACTCTGGGTCAGACAAAAGTCTGGTATGAGTTATAAGCAACAAAACTGAACAATAACAGGTATACATAACCATACCCAAACCTGGACCTGCAACCAAAGAGTTAGCACACAAGACGTACAATACTCTAAGGTGACACTAACATATGGTGTAAAGATATGTGGGAGGGGGTGTGTCTGTCATGGTGATAAAAAACATCAAACGTAGCAACCATCCTCACATGTCTCACTCAGTTTGTAAAGCATACGATATCTACCACTTTGATCACCCAATCCTTTGCTACGATCACTCAGCCCCATAGAGTCACAGTGACTCCACTGCACTTATCCATAGCCCCTAATCCTTTACTATGTCCACTCTGCCCCATGGAGTCATAACAACTCCACTGCACTGGCTCATAGCTTCACTACGATCACTCTGCCCCCATGAAGTCATAACAACCTCACTGCACTGATCCATAGCCAATATACGTCTCTCAGTGGTGAATCAAAGCTATAGACGTCGATAACCCCTTTGCACACGTCCCGCAGCAAAGTCCGATCATGAAGTTAACTCGTTGGTTCCCGTCTGGATCCTGAGTTCTACTTCCCATTTGGACTACCTTTGCATCTCGGGTTTTGGTCTCCTCCAGATCGGTTTGAATGTGCGCAGTACCCCAATTATCGTCGGTTCAGTTCGACCATCTTGGTTCAGTTCGTGATCCCCTTTTCCATAGCATCAGGTCAGTTCGGCTCATAGCCCCCATCTTCGGTTCAGTTCGTGATGTCTTCACTCCAGTGGTCAAGTCGTCAGCTCCCTTTCATGGCGGTTCGGATCGGGCTCCTTCATTGGCTCGTAGGTCGAGCCTTCATCGATTCGGGTTCGAGCTCCGGTTCGGTCGTGGTTTTCTCCAACCCCTAGATTCGGCTCATGACATCAAGGGTGAAGATTTCTGATGGCGAGTCGGTTCGGTTCGGAAACATGAGGCGGCTCGTGGGTGGGCTACACGACCTGACCTGGTCCCCCTCCAACGATCCGATTCGGTTCCTGCAACTTTTCTAGCAACTGTTTTACTCTACATGACGGCGTTTTCGACCATTTTAACTGTTCTATGTAATCATAAATCATACCAAAGAGTAATAGAAACATGTATAATCATCTACAAACATCAAAACAATAAGTTAACATGTTTATACGGATCAAACATACCCAAAAACCCATGTTTTTCCCTTAATCCCCCTTAATCATGTTTTAGCATACAATTAGCAAAACTTATCCAAATTATCCCAAATTTCTATCAGAGTCCTAAAATAATATTTTACAATTTTTTCCAGAATTTTTACATGCATAGATTCGCTAATTAACACTAATCACCCCCAACTAGCCGTAATTAGTGAAAAACAATGCAAATCACTCACCTGAGTCACAAATAAATTATAGATCTGAAAGTATTTATGATTTGGGTCGAATCTCTATTGTTCCAGCAGCTCTATCCCTAATTCTATGCTAATTTGCCTTGCTTTGATGTAGATTAGGCTAAAACTTGATTAAACGGTGATTAGAAGGTGATTTGGGTGTTGGAGGCCATTGTTAGGGTTGAAAAGAGGTAAGTGGCGGTTGGAAAATGACAAAGAAAAGGTTTCTCTAACCCTAATCAGCCCCTATATAGCTCAAATCCAGAAATCCCCAATGGGCCTAGTTGTTAATTACCATATTAAGGCCATTTAAGCTGTTTTTCACCTTCCAAACCTTAATTCATCCATATCTCCCAAACGGTAAGTCCGCTTGATCAGTATGACCCCTCTACGGAAGGGTAAACCATCATCCAGATCTAACGGAAGTGGTTTTAGGTCAAAACCCCTTACCAATCAAAAGTTATGGGCAAAACAAGATTCTTTAGGGGCAAAATGGTCATTTAAAAATCGGCAAAAATAGTGAACATGGAAAATGATCCCAATAGCCGTTCCCCAAAGTTACACGACCATACGACTTCATATGATAATGAAATAGATATTCTATGATCCTCCGATGCGTAGAAGGCTGGTCGTTACAAGATTGGTTATAGGTTTTGAAAGTTGCAGGTTTGGGTTACCAGTAGTTTGCATGGTTTGTATGCATGTAGAAACCCACAGGACAGAATCTAAATAATCAGACGTACTCTACAATCAGGGCCGACCCTGAGCTTTCTGAGGCCCTAGGCCAAAATTAGGATGGGGTGCTGGTATGGAAAAATGAACTAGAGAAAAGTGGTGTTGCCTGAAATCGAACTGGGGCCTCTTGCTAGAAAGTTACATCACCGAGCCACCTGACCACTGTGCCATTTGAGAATACTATGCAAACAAAGTCTAACTGTTGTACTAACATGGTATATACATATAAAAAATTGAGGCTCTCCCCCAGCCCGAGGCCTTAGGCGGCCGTCTAGTTCGCCTTAGGCCACTGTCGGGCCTGTCTACAATAGTAGAATTCAGGGTAAGTATTAGTGGATCAAATTTGAAAAGTAATTAAAAACAAATAAAAAACATACTTTCTAAATAAGCAATTTAAGAAAGAAAATTTTCTTATTTGGGCTTCTTTCAAAAACTTATAACAAAAATAGGCCAGTTTTCAAACTATTTACAAAAGTAGGCCAGTTTTATAACACCGGCGGCATCTCGGATGCCGCCAGTTTTTCTTCTATTGGTGGCATCTAAAATGCCGCCAAATTTACACTAGCGGCATCTCATATACCGCAAATTTTTTTTTTGTTCTGTTTTTTACATTGGCGTTATCTCGGATGGGGCCAATGGAAAAAATAAATTTCATTGGCGGCATCCGAAATGCCGCTAAAATTAGAACTTTTTTATTTTACATTGGCACTATCCGAGATAACACTAATGTTAAATTAAAAAAATAACTAGCGGCATCTGTGATGGCACCAGTTGGCGCAATCTCAGATGTCACCTCAGTATTTTGATATAAAACAAGCCTATTTTTGTAAATAGATTGAAAACTGGTTTATTTTTGTTATAAGTTTTCAAAAGAGGCCTAAATAATATTTTTTTCATTTAAGAACGTATCAGGGTTCGATGAGCTGTGAAACCTTGTAAACGGCGTCAGATGTTTTCCTCCTCTCCTCCTCTTTACCCTGCAATCTCTTATCTCCTCAACATTTCTTCAGACTTTCTCTGTAACAACCCAGAATTTCTGAACCAATTTAAATTTTTTATTTTAGCTATTTTAATGGATTTTGAATATTTAAAAGGATTTATTTTAAATAATAACAATTTAGAAATTTACTTAAATCAAAGTTAGAATGTATAAATTTATTTTAATTATAAAACGAGCATTAAATGGCGCGGTAGTTTGAAAATTCAATTTAAATTTCAAATGAATGTATAGGATTCAAAATAAATCGGATTTCAGTAGAACAAGAAATATTTTAATCTGTTTAGCTATATCTTTCTAACGAATGTAAGAAACTGAGATTTCACTTTATAAATAGAAAGTAATGTCCAGTTTAAAATCTAAAATAGTCGCTATGGAATTTATATATATTTTAATATAATATATAGCCCTTAAAAAAAGCCATTTTGCAAACGACCTCCGTTTTTGATGAAACCACTTTAGTTGGATCCGGAATGTCAAATTATTATTAGGTTTTAAATTTCATAATTTTTGGAATAAATATGTGAGCGTGGTAAATTTAAAAGTGTTTTGTCAATTTAGTTTAAATTTAATCGACTGGAAAAAGGGTTATTTTTCAAACGGTCTCCAAATTCGGTGAAATTAGTTTTGTTAGGACCTTATCGTCAAAACATAGCTAGATTTATTTTTCTAAAATTTTTGGAGTCAGCATGTGGCCCCGGTAAATTAAAATGTACGTTTAAATTCAATATATATTGATTTATATTTTAACTTTGATAAAAACTGATCCAAACAGTCGAATTGGCTTATCAAACATATCCCATTATGTCCGTAATGGGGGTATTTAGCTAGAAGAGACAGTCGTTGGGTTTGATTTAGAGTTCAAATGAAAAGCCTCACTTAAACGAATTAAAATATTATTAAATTATATATTTATATATAAAATCAGAGCCTAATCCTCCCTCATAACTAAACCCGCCGCCACCCTGAAGTATGCGGTCAAAATCGTCCCCGTCTTCCTCCCTCCCTCTCACCAAATCCACGCAATGAACCTCCAGACTCAATGCACAAAAAATGATCGCCTCAACGAGCTGGTGGTATTCAACGGTGAAGATCGAGTATGGTTTGGTGGATTAGGGGAAATAACCGCACAAAGGGTTTCGGTTCAAATTCGTGGAGCTTGTGGGCTTCGGATCTGACGCCGTCGTTGGCGATGGCAGAGGAGGTTGGGGGCGACGTTAGGATAGCCAGCGACCGAGGAACGGTAGGCCAGGGGGCGCTGCGCAAAGGGATAAGTACGGTGAAGATGGGTTCAGGCAATTCGATGATGAAGAGGAATTAACGGGGTGAAATTAATTAGGAAAGCAATTAGTTTATAATTATTTAATTAATTATTAATTAATGTGATCAAATCTTTAAATGACCATATCTTGTTCAAATGAAATCAGAAATTGACTAAACAAAATGCGTTGGACTCGTCTCGATGAACTCTACAACATGGAACTGACCAGAACGAAAACGGAGCCAATGAGATTTTGTGATAAATTAAATGGTCGTTTAATTTAGTATAGAAAACAGAAATTAAGAAATAAAGAATGATGGAGTGGAACCCAAAGTGAAAACTCCTTCTCACTAAATTATATTTTGTCATGTTATTGTATTCATGTATAAAAATATATAGAATTGCCAATGTAGATTTTTATCAGTTTTAATCATTATAAATTGTATACGGTGCCTATTAGCTCACCTCCCTCATCCACAGACCATGGACGATTTAATTGATCGTATTGTGTGTTGATTGTGATGCTGAAATGTTTAAAATATTAAAAATAATTTAATATTATTTTGTGGTAGTTGAAATTAAATTATAAATATCTATTTATAATTTAAATAGTGAAAATTGGCTAATTAGAAAAATAATTAAAATCGAATTAGAACTGGTGAAATTTATTAACCAGTGATTATTTTGAATCGACTGTTGTTGTTTGGAAACCCCAAACGGGTCTGGGGATGATAATTTACTCACATCTCCCCTGAGTTTAATTAAATGTCAATCGATTGATCGACAGACTGTGATAAGCATTATTCAATTATTTAACGCTTATACAATTGTAGAATGCACTCTGGGTGATGTTGAATGATTATTTATCATTATTGCTGAACACATGCGATGTATGAAACCCATATAACCGAAATTATATGGTGATTGATTGAGTCGCATTCTGATTCGGAAATAAAGAATATTTTAAAATAACAAATATTTTTAAATAATGAATATTTTAAAATAATATTCAGTGAATAATCAAAATATGATTTTGATGTCCGACTTTGGATAGACACGAAAATATTGAAATATATGAAGCCGAGTAAACTGTATAGCCATTTTAAACCGAATGGGTTTATCAATCGATTTTTTTCATTTTATAATGAATACAAAAAGGAAATGAATTTCAAAATCAGATATTTTGAAAATATTATCATTTTAATATTATAATGAAATGGAATATTCAATTTTGATTTAAAATTGAAATAGAAGTTGGAATCGTTTTTAAAATGAATTTATAAACAATTTATAAAATACATTTTAAATGAAAATCGAGGAAATATATGTATATACATATATATAATAAATTATATATATATTAAATGGCCTGAATAGAATGTACCGTGCAACAACCATTCGCGAATTTCGACCATTAACTTCAAATGGACGTAACGAGAGATCCAACCGTTGGATTCTCCTAAAACCAGAACCATTGGGTTCATATCGAAAAGTGATTTCCAATGGATATAAGGGATTTAAATTTGAACAGTTATATTTGGAAATATATCCAAATCAAATTTAGAAAAGGTTGCTATGGATGCAGTTCGGTGGCCGGTATTGGAAACCGACTTTATAGGCCTTAATAAAATTATTAAAAATATGGAAAAATTATGTAAAATCATAATAAATCATTTGCAAAGAGATTGGGTGATAAATTCCCTAAGATAAGATATTTTTGTCTAAATGAGCTAGTTATTAACTAGAATAAAATCCAATATTTTTAAATAAATAAATTGGATTGAAAAAGGGTTTTAAAATAACCAGAATTTTGCAATGAATAACTAGGAATGGATTTGAATGGAAATAATCTTCGAATATTTCGATATTGGATTCTGTGATTATATAGATATTATTGAGGAATTTGGAAGATATATATATTGTTATTCCCAATACGATATTTGTTGGCTTCAGAATTTGATATTGAATATAAGCCGATATAATTTCTATTTTGAGCCTTGTAATTAATATCAAATTGGATTTTGGGTTGCCATGAATGGTGTCTTAAATAACACTATTCTTAAACCCAGTTGAGAAAAGAATAAAACTTTTAATTAAGATTTAGAGAAGTTTACCAATTAATTAATTAAAATTTAATTGGAACTGAATTGAAATTGGATTTTGGGTTTATCGTGGACGGTGTTTTAAATAACACTTGTTCTTTAACTCAATTAACAGTGAAGATATGATTTGGAATATATAATCTTTTGAATAAGATCAATGGAATTTTCTAAAGAAAAGTTTTCCAATTTAATATATTAAATTGGAATCGAATGGGATTTGATTTGGTAAAAATCGAGATGAGCTACTGTGAAGGAAGGCCATTACTATATATGGAATTTAAAAGGCTTCGCCGTTATTCCATTTGCATTATTAGTCTGATACGGAAATTCATATTGATTTTGACTGATCTGATTTCCGTGGAGATTCCATTTTGATGGAATAGGATTTTGGGGTTTATTGTGAACTGTGTTTTAAGTGACATTGGTTCTTTAACCCAATTAAAGGCAGGATCGATTTCCTAAATTTGAATAATCACTAAATAATGATTTTTGGGATATTAAAACTAAAAATGGAGTTTTAAGGAATCTTTAATTAGATTGAAATGTTAATGTGGTAATTAAATTTGCCAAATTTGAGAAGTGATCGTGAATGGAGTACCACCAGTTTTACTCGAGGCGATAGTTAAATCTTTAATTAGAATTAAATGTGAAATGGTAATTAAACTTACTAATAACACCATGGGTGTTAGATATGGAGTACTACCAGTTTTGCTCCATGGGATGAATAGGTTGGGATTGGGATAAATAAATGAATAGATATGGAGTGAAATGGTAAATAAATGATTTCCACCAATATATAACCTTTAAGCTCGTACGTCTCAGAGAAGGGTGTTAAACAAGAGAATAAATTCTCCATCGCCAAACAGATATATATTTAGCAGAGATCAATGAATACGGTAAAAGGAATACAATGTCAGACATACCATCCATTTGCAAGTCCGTTATGGGTCCGAACGAAACCGGAGCCACCTTATTTCTCGTCCCATATGTCCAATACAGGAGAGAGGCCCTCGTATATCTGGTCGATCTGCAAGTACGTCCGGACGAACACTACTTATTACCTTGTCTTGGGTGTACAACCCAATCAAGACATCAGTAATCATCCAAACGATGTGAAGATCTCCGGTCTTCAGCCACCGTCTTCATCGTCAACTTTTAGTCGTCATCTTAGTTATTCAAAATGGGATAAACCTGGTCTTTCTGAATAACTCGCGTATTTTATAATCAATAATCAAGTGCTATAAATACACATCATATGCCTCATTCTAATTCAAAATATTATTTTATTCAAATATTCACATATCCAGGGAGAGGTTCCCATTAATTTTATCAAAGATAAATTCTTTTCAAATTATTCTTTAATCTTCCTATGGATAACATTTCAAAAGATTTTATTTTATCTTTTCACAATTCTAAACCAAATTAAGGTTTATCAACTAGTCAGGATTAGCGAACCTTGCCGAAGTAATCATTTATTTATCTCAATCCCGACCTATTCATCCCATGGAGAAAGAGTGGTAGTACTCCATATCTAACACCCACGGTGTTATCGATAAGTTTAATTACCATTTCACGTCCAAATCTAATTAAAGATTTAACTATCGCCTCACACGGCTTTTAGTAGCATAACTTTGTGTTGTAGCGTTAATTCGCGAGCCTCACACCCCGGCATGAGTCTAAAACGGGTTCTCGGTCGCAGGGAGTGCACGACGCTTCTTTCTAGCTTGGAGTGGTGTCATGGTATGGAGCCCATACACTTTTACTTATATGGATGATGGAATGAGGCGCCTCGGATATCGAGTCCTTAGTGGCTCAGAGATAGGTCCTATAGGACCGGTAAACGTGTGTTCATGAATAACCAATCCATTAAAGTAATTGTTAACCGGTCCTGCAGGAACCAAGGGTCCACTGCGGGGGATCCTGAGGCATTTGCTAGAGTGTCTCGAATCAGAAGGAGCCATCGCTAGCCTTGACTCATAATGGAAATCCAATTTCCAATAGGACATTTTTTCGGTTTTAGTTGTAGAACTAGTATGGCGACATGATATATGGTACCCATGCCGTCTACGATTGATACATTTATATTTGAAATTGTTTCGACACTATGCACTTATAGTTATATCAAAATGATTTGTTTTTAAATGTACCAAGCATGTTTGGCTATTATAAGAAAAAACTCTATCCTCCGGTGTGCGTAGCATTGTGTGATGGGACCTGAGTCTTATAATAGCTTCATTTTCTAAAAAGCATTGCGTTGTTTTATTTTAAACTGAGATTCATGTGGAGTAAACCTGTTCCATGTTATACGGCGTGGTTCCATGATTTCCCAACTTTTAAATTAAAGATTTAATAACTGTTTTAGTTCTCACACCAGTCCCATGACTGACCTGGAGTTTATTGTTTTGACCTAAACTATGGGTGCCCTTGTTTTCCTCAAGGGCAGCTAGTAGTTTTGGATTTGCAGATATTCATTTTCACAGGATCCTGGATTATAGTTGGAGCTATATTCGGAAAGCTTTGTATCTGTATGTTTCTTTTAGTTGTGTTAGTCGATGTTTTTTGCGCTGTTTTGTAATTTAAATCTCTGATATTAATTTTCCACTGTGTATTATTTATCTGAACTCTGAAATGTTCTTGTACACTGATGTAATTGTTGTAATAGCAATGAAATGTTCTGTTGTTTGTGTTCTGATGTGTCATGTTCTCAAAACAATCCGGGCTTTCCCGTAATGGGAAGTTTCCGGTCGTTTCATTAAGGTATCAAAGCTTTGGTTTACAAAGCATGAGAACAAGACACATTAGAAACGAATGAGAGAATTGATCAAAGAAAGGATTAGTAATGTCCTATAAGAGTAACTTATTATAGATAGGTTTAGTAATACCCTAGAATGAGTTTAAAGAGTATTGTTTATAAAAATAAATTTATTTTTGAAATTTATATCTTATATTACGTATTTGAGTATTTTATTTTGGATAATCGAGTATATGAAGATTTTGCATATACGCGTCATGAACGTATATACGAAGTCTCAAATATACTGGATAGATATAGAATCACACACTAGTCGCCCGGAGATGATTCTGATGATTGCTGCAGCATCATCGGTATTTATGTTCGAGTTTCGAAAGTGGGATATCTATATATTTCCAATTGACTGGTGTGAGAACCAAAACTTAGTTAGAATTTATTGTTTGTGATTTGGCACTAAAAATATGATTTTTAAGTATATATAGAAAGATATATGTTGGAAATTTAATCAACAAATTGATTGTTAGTTGTATTGTGTGATTATTAGTTTAACTAATAAAAATATTGGAATGATAATTAATTTAATCAATTTGAGAATGAATGATAAATATTGAAACCAATAAGAAAATGAAAGGTTAAAATTAAGCCAAATCGAATCAAATATTGAACTGAATTGAAAACTGATTGGAATCGCATACATGTACATATATATACATATACATATATATATATATATATATATATATGAGTGTGTGTGTGTGTGTGTGAACAGGTCATAACATGGAAGCTAAGAAGAGGAATAAAATTGTATGCCCGACAAATAGTTACATGTTTACTGTATTTATTGGGGTTTGATGATTTTATAAGCCGATTGGCTTTTTCTTTTGGATTGATGAGGGCCCTGTAAGGCAACTTGCACCGATCAGCCAGTACAAAAAAGGTTATGGCGAAATTTTTCGAAAATTTAGGGTGTTAGCCAAATTTTCGAGAAAGTAGAAAATTCTTAGAAACTGAAAAGTTGAAGAATGAAAGTTGAGTTGGTTGGTTAAACAACTTTCAGCTCCATTCCTTTTCGAGGATGAAAAGATTTTAAGTGGGGGAGATTGTAACAACGCAGAATTTCTGAACCATTTTAAAAATTTTATTTTAGCTATTTCGATGGATTTTGAATATTTAAACGGATTTATTTTAAACAATAACGGTTTCAATTTTTATTCAAATCGAAGTTAGAAAGTATAAATTTCAAAATTATTGTTAGATTTCAAATTTCATAATTTTTGGAATTAAATTATGGGAGCATGGTAATTTAAACGTGTTTTATCGATTCAATTTAAATTTAATCGACTGGAAAAAGGGTCATTTTTCAAACGGTCTCCAAATTCGATAAAATTAGTTTTGTTAGGACCGTATCGTCAAAACATAGCTAGATTTATTTTTCTGAAATTTTTGGAGTCAGCATGCAGCCTCGGTAAATTAAAATGTACGTTTAAATTCAATATATATTGATTTATATTTTAATTTTGATAAAAACTGATCGAAACGGCCGAATTGGCTTACAAAATGTATCTCATTGTGTCCAGAATGGGGGTATTTAGCTTGGAGTGACATTCGTTGGGTTTGATTTAGAGTTCGAATGAAAAGTCTCACTTAAATGAATTAAAATATTATTAAATTATATATTTATATATAAAATCAAATTCTAAACCTCCCTCACAACTAAACCCGCCGCCACCCTGAAGTATGCAGTCAAAATCGTCCCCGTCTTCCTCTTTCCCTTTCACCATATCCACGCAATGAACCTCCAGACTCAATACACGAAAAATGACCACCTCAACGAGCTGGTGGTATTCAACAGTGAAGATCGAGTATGGTTTGGTGGAATAGGAGAAATAACAGTTCAAAGGGTTTCGATTTGGGTTCAAATTCGTGGAGCACAGGGGCTTTGGATCTAACGTCGTTGATGGCGGTGGCAAAGGAGGTTAGGGGCGACATCAGGGTAGTCGGCGATCGAGGAACGGTGGGCCAGGGGGCGCTGAGCAAGGGGATGCGCACGGTGAAGATGAGTTCAGGCAATTCGACGATGAAGAGGAAATAACGGGGTGAAATTAATTAGGAAAGTAATTAGTTTTAAATTATTTAATTAATTATTAATTAGTGTAATCAAATCTTTAAATGACCATATATTGTTTAAATGAAATCAACAATTGACGAAACAAAATGCGTTGGACTCGTCTCGAGGAAGTCTACAACATATAACTGACCAGAATGGAAATGGAGCCAATGGGATTTTGTGCTAAATTAAACGGTCAATTAATGTAGTATAGAAAACAGAAATTCAGAAATAAAGAATGGCGGAGTGGAACCCAAAATGAGAACTCCTTCTCACTAAATTATATTTTGTCATGTTATTGTATTCACGTATAAAAATAGATTGAATTGCTAGTGTAGATTTTTATATGTTTTAATCATTATAAATTGTATACGGTGCCTGTTAGCTCACCTCCCTCGTCCACAGACCATGAACGATTTAATCGACTGTATTACGTGTTGATTATGATGCTAAAATGTTTAAAATATTAAAAATCATTTAATATTATTTTGTGGTAGTTGAAATTAAATTATAAATATCTATTTATAATTTAAACAGTGAAAATCGGCTAATTAGAAAAATAATTCAAATTGAATTAGAATTGGTTAAATTTATTAAACAGTGATTATTTGAATCGACTGTTATTGTTTGGAAACCAAACACGGGTCTGGGGATGATAAATTACTCACATCTCCCCTGGATTTAATTATATGTCAAACGATTGATCAACAGACTATGATAAGAATTATTTAAATTACTCACATCTCCCTTGAATTTAATTATATGTCAAACGATTGATCAACAGATTGTGATAAGAATTATTTAATTATTTAATGCTTATACAGTTGTAGAATGCACTCTGGGTGATGTTTGAATGTTGAATGATTATTTATCATTATTGTTGAATACATGTGATGTATGCAACCCATATAACTAAAAATATATGGTAATTGATCGAGTCGCATTCCGATTCAGAAAAAAAGAATATTTTAAAATAATATTCAGTGAATAATCAAAATATGATTTTGATGTCCGACTTTGGATGGACACGAAAATATTGAAATATATGAAGCTTAAGTGTATATGCCATTTTAACCCGAACGAGTTTATCGATCGATTTTATTCATTTTATAATGAATACAAAAAGAAATGGATTTCAAAATCAGATATTTTGAAAATATTATCATTTTAGTATTATAATGAAATGGAATATTCAATTTTGATTTAAAATTGAAATGGAAGTTGGAATCGTTTTTAAAATGAATTTATAAACGATTTATAAAATACGTTTTAAATGGAGTATATGTTAAATGGTCTGAATATAATGCGCGCACAGAGACCATTCGCGAATTTCGACCATTAACTTTAAATGGACGTAACGGGAGATCCAACCATCGGATTCTCCTAAAACCGAAACCGTTGTGTTCGTATCGAAAAGAGATTTCCAATGGATATAAGAGATTTAAATTTGAATGGTTAGATTTGGAAATATGTCCCAATCAAATTTAGGAAAGATAGTTATGGATGTAGTTCGGTGGCCGTTACTGGAAACCGACTGTATGGGCCTTAATAAAATTACTAAAAATATGGAAAAATTGTGTAAAATCATAATAAATCATTTGGAAAGAGTTTGGGTGAAAAATTCCCTATTTGAAAAGATAAAAGATATTTTTATCTAAATGAGCTAGTTATTAACTAGAATAGAATCAAATATTTTTAAATAAATAAATTAGATTGAAAAAGGGGTTTTAAAATAATCAGAATTTTCCAATGAATAACTTGGAATGGATTTGAATGGAAATAATCTTTGGGATATTTCGATATTGGATTCCGTGATTATATAGATGTTGTTGAGGAATTTGGACGATATATATATTGTTATTCCCAATACGATATTTGTTGGCTTCAGAATTTGATATTGAATATAAGTCGATATAATTTCTATTTAGAGCCTCGTATTTAATATCAAATCGGATTATAGGTTTGTCATGAATGGTGTCTTAAATAACAATGTTCTTAAACCCAGTTGAGAAAAGAATAAATCTTTTAATTAAGATTTAGAGAAGTTTACCAATTAATTAATATTTAATTAGAATTGAATTGAAATTGGATTTTGGGTTTATCGTGGATGGTGTTTTAAATAACACTTGTTATTTAACTCAATTAACTGTGAAGATATGATTTGCAATATATAATCTTTTAAATAAGATTAATGGAATTTTCCAAAGAAAAGTTTTCCAATTTAATATATTAAATTGGAATCGAATGGGATTTGATTTGGTAATAATCGAGATGAGCTTCTGTGAAGGAAGGCCATTACTATATATGGAATTTAAAAGGCTTCGCTGTTATTTCATTTATATTATTAGTCTGATACGGAAATTCATATTGATTTGATTTCCGTGGAGATTCCATTTTGATGGAATAGGATTTTAGGGTTTATCGTGAACTGTGTTTTAAGTGACACTGGTTCTTTAACCCAATTAAAGGATGGATTGATTTCCTAAATTTGAATAATCATTAAATAATGATTTTTGGGATATTAAAACTAAAAATGAAGTTTTAAGGAATCTTTAATTAGATTGAAATGTTAATGTTGTAATTAAATTTGCCAAATTTGAGAAGTGATCGAGAATGGAGTACCACCAGTATTACTCTAGGAGATAGTTAAATATTTAATTAGATTTAAACGTGAAATGGTAATTAAACTTACCGATAACACCGTGGGTGTTAGATATGGAGTACTACTACTCTTTCTCCATGGGATGAATAGGTTGGGATTGGGATAAATAAATGATTACTTCGACAAGGTTCGCTAATCCCGACTAGTTGATAAACCTTAATTTGGTTTAGAATTGTGAAAAGATAAAATAAAATATTTTGAAATGTTATCCAAAGGAAGATTAAAGAATAATTTGAAAAGAATTTATCTTTGATAAAATTAATGGGAACCTCTCCCTAGAGATGTGAATATTTGAATAAAACAATATTTTGAATTGGAATGAGGCATAAGATGTGTATTTATAGCACTTGATTATTGATTATAAAATACGCGAGTTATTCGGAAAGATCGGGTTTATCCCATTCTGAATAACTGAGATGACGACTAAAAGTCGACAATGAAGACGGTGGCTGAAGACCGGAGATCTTCACATCTTTTGGATGATTACTGATGTCTTGATTGGGTTATACACCCAAGACAAGGTAATAAGTGGTGATCGTCCAGACGTACTTTCATATCGACCAAATAAGGTGGCTCCGGTTTCGTTCAGACCTAGAACGGACTTGCAAATGGATGGTATGTCTGATATTGTATTCCTTTATACTGTATTCGTTGATCTCTGCTAAATATGTATCATTTTGGCGGTGGAGAATTTATTCTCTTGCTTAACACCCTTCTCTGAGACGTATGAGCTTAGAGGTTACATATTGGTGGAAATCAATGGTACGGTATGGATTGACAGTGTGGCATGCTGAGTTGCACGGATCAAGACTTTTGTTGAAAAGCAAAGTCTT
This sequence comes from Allium sativum, assembly GCA_030737875.1. Lineage (NCBI taxonomy): Eukaryota > Viridiplantae > Streptophyta > Magnoliopsida > Asparagales > Amaryllidaceae > Allium > Allium sativum. The sequence continues at coordinate 56,799,848 of CM060927.1, read as the reverse complement.
GTGGATGATGATCAACGGCTTTAAGCAGCATAACTTTGTGTTGTAGCATTAATTTGCGAGCCTCACACCCTGGTATGAGTCTAAAATGGGATCACGGACGCAGCGAGTGCACGACGTTTCTTTCTATCTAGGAGTGGTGTCATGGTATGGAGCCCAGACATTTTTACTTATGTGGATGATGGAATGAGGCACCTTGGATATCAAATCTCTAGTGGCTCAGAGATAGGTCGTATAGGACCGGGAAATGTGTGTTCACAAATAACTAATCCACTAAAGTAAGTGTGGACCGGCCCTGCAGGAACCAAGGGCCCACTGCGGCGGATCCTGAGGCATTTGCTAGAGTGTCTCGAATCGTAAGGAGTCATCAGTAGCCTTGACTCATGATGGAAATCCAATTTCCAATATGACATTTTTTCGATTTTAGTTGTAGAACTAGTATGGCGACATGATGTATGGTACCCATGTCGTCTACGATTGATACATTTATATTTGAAATTGTTTCGACGCTATGCACTTATAGTAGTATCAAAATGATTTGTTTTTAAATGTACCAAGCATGTTTGGCTATTACAAGGGAAAACTCTATCCTCCGGCGTGCGTTGCATTGTATGATGGGACCTGAGTCTTATAATAGCTTCATTTTCCAAAAATCATTGCGTTGTTTTATTTTAAACTGAGATTCATGTGGAGTAAACATGTTCCGTGTTATACGGCGTGGTCCCATGATTTCCCAACTTTTAAATTAAAGATTTAATAATTGTTTTAGTTCTCACACCAGACCCATGACTGACCCGGAGTTTATTGTTTTAACCTAAACTCAGTGAGACACCCCATGTCCATTAATGTCACTCACAAAGGGAATGCGTTAAGTTTTGTGAAGCGTTATAGTAAGAAGAACAGAAATACTACAAGAAAGACATATAAAATAGCAGTGGAATAAAAACTTTATTTGTCATAAGACACCGTGGTCCAAAAACATCACATGTCTGAAATACAAAAGCCCATTACAACATAAAAGCTACTGTCTTGTACTTCAAAAATATCAAAGTACATAAAAGAAATAAAATTCCCCAAAAACAAAATATAGCCATACCAACAAGGATAGGAGCTTGAGCCATACATCTCAGCAGCTCCAGCAAAAGTAAGCAGAATCACGGTCAAGCCTGAGTGTTCTCGCCTTGAGAACCTGGGAGGGGGAACGGAAGAAAGAAGAGGAAACAAAAAGGGTCAGACATAAAGTCTTGCGAGTCCAGTTACTTTGAGCAAGTAAATATATAAAAGTAGCATGACAGACATATAAAGTGGAAAAGAGAGAGATAACTACATAAAAGGCAAGTATGACAAGGTGTACAGGATAGGGTGTATACGCTTCTAATGATTACTCTGCACTATTACTAGTATATCCAGAATGAGATGATCTCTTCCACTATAAGGTGGTAGACTTAGGCATATGTCTAAATGTATCCTAACTACTACCATAATCGATCGGCTCCCTAATCCGTGTAGATACTCTGTGTTGGCCCCACCGTAGGATGTATCACGTCCTAAATTGGCAACCCCTCGCTGATATGCATAGCCCCATATCTATAGGTGTCATGGTCGTCTTATCCCCCTCTGCCCGGCTCATGCACGCACATGGCCCAGTCGGTTTGCGCCGCCCACAACGAACTCCACGTTTGGATCACTTACAATCAGTAAAGTAAGTGTGCCCCTTCTGCGACCTAGTTCGGAGTGCTCTGTCTGATACCTACTCCGGATTACTGACTAAAACGGGTCCCACGCAATATGATACAAGCTCTCTCCCTTGTCTTATATCCCCCACTAGGTTTTCCACGGGATATACTTACCCTAAAAGGTGTCTTTAATTTTATAACCCAAATCTTTCTACCGGTTATGCTTACCACTAGGTGTCTTTAATTACATAACCTTGTTGGGTTAAGTTTGTGGGCCTATATGTAAATATTACCCACCCCCTCAGATTTTCTTAACCCACCCACTATCCAACCAATTCTACTTTACCCTAACTTTAGTTAATAATCATAAAATCCCTATGGATCAGATTTGGTTAAGTAGTCCAATTCATTACCATGCCTATTTATAGTTTATAATGGGCTAGACCTCCCACATTAGGCTTACAACTTGTGGATGCGGATATTTCGGTCGGGTCCGGGCAGACTTCTTCCACAAGTTGGGCCTAACCTCATGTCTTAGCCCAATTCGTTTTTGTGCACTTAGACCTCTCACATTAGGTTCAACATTAGTGCTTGCTGGATATGTCGGTCGGGTCCGGGCAGACTTTCACTACTAATGTAGCCTAACCTCGTGTCATAAGTGCAATTATAATTTCTAATTGTAATCTTAGACATTTCATTATTATCCAAGTTCTCACCTATGTCGTTATAGGTTATAGGTTCCATGCCCCCTTTTTCCCCAATTTTGTACAAAGTGAATTATATGTCCATATTCATATCCACTAACCAAGTTATACCAATTCTAATATTTTCCCACATTCCCTCACTAATGCATTCGTATATATTTGGCGGCATCTAGGCTAGAAATTAGCCTAGCCATAAATAATAAAAGGGAAAGGTGATGGGAAAAATGACAATAGTGATCATTCTAAGAAAAGTGACATATATAATGGCATAGACATGTAATTGGCATAATAATAAGGTGGACATAAAAACAGATTTAGTGAGAAGGGTAATGATAAAACTAGATCTAACATATTTTGGATGAACAAATCCAAATAAGAATTCATATGTCCAATAATGACAGATCTCAATTAATCACAACATAATGATCTGGATCTAAACAAAGGTCTAATTGTCCAGATAATGATAATCCCAAATTAACCACAAACTTAGGAAAAGGGTAAGATCCACATAGGTGACATGATTAATTAACCACAAAAGAATTAGATCTATAAAATAGATCTAACATGATAAGGTATAGGCTTATAGATTCACAAATTATGGTAGATCCAATATGATTCAGTCACAGGCATGTTTATATCCAAATCACAGTCATATCTTAATTATTTAAATCTAAAAGTAACTAACTCGCAGTGTTTGGATTAAAAGAAAAGGTAGAAAATAGCATAGGTTGGATCTGCACTTGAATCTCTTAGTTTGATTTGCAAAGTTGATTGTTGTTGAAGAAAAGGGTTTTGTTCAGTTTAGGCACCAGCAGCATTTGGCCTCCGTCGATCTCCAATGAAGAAAACAAGAGAAATGACCATGTATTTATAGATGCCAGCCCCAGAAACCGACTTAGCCATGTCATCCCTAGGGGGGTCGACCCTGGTGTCGACACCCCCTTTAAGGGGTCGACTCCCCTAGGTGGGAATTTTCCTGCTCACCCCGAATTTCTGAAATTTGAACTTTCTGGACCTGATTTTGGATTCTTGGATATATACACACACACACACACACACACACACATCTTGCATGTGTACAAACTTCAAACCCTCATAACTTCTTCATACGGTGTCTGTTTTACGCAAACCAAATGTCTATCTTAACAAGAATTTCAAGACGGACGCAATGGCGCAGTCCATTTCCCTTAATTCCGAATATTAAATTAACTATTATTTAATTTATCCTCTTTTAGTGTTGTTAACAATACGGGGTGTTACATTCTCCCGTACTCAAAGGATTTCATCCTCGAAATCTCCAAGTTAAGAAGAATGCATATCCTACCACCCATGATTCATCTACTCATCCATTAATCACTGGAACATATTGTCCTTAAAGACTTCTAATGCTCATATGAACATATGCAAAGGTGTGTGTATGTGTCCTAATACTAATGCAAAGATCAAGCAGTCTACTGATTCAGTTGACCTCCTTAATGCAATGTATGTTAGTGTCATGTATCCAATATGTATGCAAATAGTCCTATTATAACATGTGAGTTCTATACGTGTGCACACTCATTCGTCCAAATGCAACATCCATATGCTAATACATCAATTTCCATCCATAAAAGAAAAGAAAATGTACACACATCCATATGCAGTATGAGAGTGATTGAGCCAATCTAGTGCCTAATGTGTGTGTATATGCATCCACAGGCAGCCACTAGCAAACACTTGCATCCACTTACATCCATCAAACATAACATGTCTCAAACACATGTTTACATCCATAGGATTCCTATCTAAAGGTAGAAAATACTGTGGATAGGATATATTCAAATGATAGAAACAAGCACAGATAAAATTTTGGAAAAGGAGTTAAGAACATACCCTCGAAAAGAAAAGGGTATGAAGCCTGAATCTTGTCTTCGGTCTCCCAAGTCGCATCCCCTGGGTTATCACCCCATTGAACCTTTATCAGTTTGATCTCTTTATTGCGTAGCTTCTTTACTTCTGATCCAAGAATACGGGTAGGAACTCATCTAATTGTTGCCTCCCGTTCCACTTCTACTTCCTCTAATATACTTGGCTCAACAACTTCTGCGGTGTCATGCAAGCACTTCCGTAGATGAGAAACGTGGAAAACATCATGAACGCCGGATAGATTTTCTGGGAGCTTTAATCTATAGGCCATTTGGTCAATCCTTTCGATTATGGGAAATGATCCCACAAATCTGGGTGCCAACTTCCCTACAGCTATGAAGCGGACCACATTCCTTAGAGGTGACACTTTAATAAAAACTACGTCTCCCACTTTAAATTCGATGTTAGTCCTTCTCTTGTCTATGTAGGATTTCTTCCTATCATGGTCTGTCTTCATCCGCCGTCGAATAAGTCAATCTTCTCGGATGTTTCTCAAACCATATCTGGTCCAAGTAATAACCTTTCTATAGATTCCCACCAACAAGTTGCTGATTTATAGGGTCGTCCATACAATACTTCGAAGGGTGCCATGCCGATGCTAGCCTGATAACTGTTGTTATAGGCAAACTCTACTAAAGGAAGATGCTCTTCCCAAGTCCCTTCGAAGTCTAGGATGCCTTAAAAGATCTTCAATAATTCTGTTTACCCTCTCCATATGCCCATCGGTCTGAGGATGATAAGCGGTGCTCAAACACAATTGTATACCTAATGATTCTTGCAAGCTCCTCTAAAATTCACTAGTGAAGATAGGGTCACGATCGCTCACGATGCTGGAAGGTATTCCATGAAGACGAACTATCTCTCGGACATAGATTGCTGCCAAACATGATGTCATCCTCTTACTCTTAACTGGAATAAAGTGAGCGCTCTTAGTGAGTCTATCTACCACAACCCAGATACTGGTATTGCCTTTCTTTGGTCTAGGAAAACCATCTATGAAATCCATAGCAACGCTCTCTCATTCCCACTACGGAACTTCCAAAGGATGAAGTAAACCACCGGGCTTCTTTTGGTTAGCTTTAACTTGCTGGCAAAGTAAACATTGAGAAACAAATTTTGCCACATCTTTCTTCATACCAGCCCAAAAGAAAATCCTTTTCATGTCTTTATACATCTTGTCACTGCCTAAATGAATAGTCATCTTAGAATGGTGGGCTTCTTCTAGGACTGCTTTTATCAAACTTCCAGTTTGAGAAACACAAAGCCTTCCATCTCGTCGCAACCACCCCTTTTCGTCTATGGTATATCGACTGAGGTGACTAGAAGTCTCCCCTTTTCTGATCTTATCCATGATGTCTAAAATCTATAGGCCACCTTGCTGTGAGGCTCTTATCTGATCCATAAGAGTTGGTAGTATTTCAACCAATGCAAACAAATTAGGAAAAATCTCCATGGAGAGTCTAAAGTCAAAGGTTGATACGAAATCCAAGCTATTTCTCTCCATAAACAGAGGACTTAAGGCCATCCTCTGCCTACTTAGTGCATCAGCCACCACATTACCCTTGCCAGGAGTATAAGTGATTTCAAAATCATAAGAAGCTAAGAACTCCATCCACCTTTATTGCCTTGAATTAAGATCCTTCTGTGAGAACAGATACCTGAGAGATTTATGATCGGCGTATAACTCGAACTTATCTCCAAGTAAATATTGACGCCATGTCTTTAGCGCGAATACTATGGCCACTAGTTCTAGATCATGGGTGTGGTAGTTTTCCTCATGAACTCTTAACTGTCTACCCCCATAACACACTGCCTTTCCTTCTTGCATTAGAATCGCACCAAGCCCTGTACCACATGCATCAGTGTAAAAGGTAAACACTTTACTTCCATCAGGCAAGATCAAGATTGGGGCTATTGTCAGAGCCTTGTTCAGTCGTTGGAAAGCAACATCACAATCTATATCCCACGAAAATGCCAAGTTCTTCTTCGTCAGCCTGGTGAGAGGGGCTGATATCTTTGCGAAGTCCTTAATGAACTTCCTATAATAACCTGGCAATCCAACAAAGCACCTCACCTCTGTTGCATTTTCGAAATCTACCAGTCCTGTACTGCATATACCTTTACGGGATCTACAGCTATCCCTTCTTTGGAGACCACATGCCCTAAGAATCTCACCTCTTTTCTCCAAAAATGGCATTTGGAGAACTTTGCCTTAAGCTGATGTGCACGGAGAGTTTTCAAAACTTCTCCCAGATGCTGGGCATGCTCTTCTTCGCTTTTGGAGAAGATCAAAATATCATCAACAAAGAATATGAACAATTTATTTTGGAACTCCCGAAACACCCTATTCATTAGATCGAAAAAATAGCCGGGTGCATTCGTCAGCCTAAAAGGCATAACTAGCCATTCGAAGAAACCATTCGGAGTCCTAAAATCAGTCTTGTTTATACTATCCTCAGCCACCCTCAATAGATGAAACCCCGTGGCTAAGTCTAACTGAGAGAATACCGAGACACCGACAAGTTGATCAAACAAGTCGTCTATCCTCGGAAGTGGGTGTGTATTCTTCTTTGTGAGTTTGTTCAATTCTCTATATTCCACGACAAACGAAGCGATCCATCCGCCTTAGTTGCGAATACAACTAGAGCACCCCATTCAGATATGCTTCGTCTGATAAATCCTTTCTCAAGTAGCTCCCCTACTTGCTTACTCAGCTCCCTCCTTTCCCTTGGAGTCATACGGCGCACTGGTAATGCAACTGGCTTTGCATTGTCCATCAGATATATGCGAAAATCGATCTTGCGCCTCGGAGGTAAACCCAGTACCTCATCAAAAACATCAAAATAATCTCGGACTACTGGAACTGATTACAGATCATCGATAGATGCATCAAGAGACTCTAGGAAACTAAGCATAACCGATCCTTGTGGGTCACAAGAAATCTCAACGGTCCTCCCATGACAATTCAAGAGCCTAATGACCCTCTTCTCACAATCCAGAATGGCACCATACGTGGTAAGCCAATACATTCCTAGAATCAACTCATAGCCCATAAACCGAGCACATACGCGTCGCACTCAAACTCGACGCCTAACATAGATATTTTTAAACCCAGACAAATCATAGATAAATGAGCCGAACCACCAATGGGGTTTGAGACAACTGCGGGATCCACTACCATACTAGTAATTAAGTGCAGAGATTCAACCACAGAACTAGATATAAATGAATGTGAAGCGCTAGAATCAAAAAGTGTTCTAATAAGATGGTTTGAAAGAGAGATTAAACCATCCACGGAAAATTTTCTACCTCTATCTGGAGCACTGGTCGCGAGAGCATGTACCTGCCCTCCAGAAGTTCCTGCCCTTTGACCTTGTCCCTGTGATCCCTGTTTCTTCGGGCACTCCCTAGCAAAGTGTTCGAATTCTCCACAATTGAAGCAAGTGTTCTTCCTTCTTTTACAGTCTTTGACCAAGTGACCCTCTTTCCCAAAACTTTGATATTTCCTCTTATCCTTGGCCTTGTTATTCTTTCCACCTTTCTTCTGTTGTTGTTGTTGTTGCCCCTTCTTGGGCCACACCTTCTTATTTTGTGTTGTTTCCTCAGCTTTAACCTCCTTCTTTTCCCCTTTCTCTTCCTTATACATCAAGGCCATATCAACAAGTCTTTCAAAGGTGGCTCCCATTGGGATATGTGTAACACCCCGTATTTTTTGGGAAATACGTTAAGTAAAAAATTAGAGAATACTTAATTATAGATCTGAGAATCAATGGAAACGGGTTACGCCATTGCGTTCGTCTTGGAATTCTGCTTGAGATAGAGTCCGAGTTTGCGTGAATCGGACTCCGTATGAAGGAGTTATGGCCTTCGAAAGAATCAAGAATTAGAACGGATCAAATCAAAATTCAAAATTCAAATCCAGAAGGAGAAATGGCTTGGGCGGGAAATTTCCCGCCCAGGGATCAGGTCGACCAGGGGGTCGACCCTAGTGTCGACCTCCCCTATACAGGTCGACCTTAGTGTCGACCTGGAAGTCGACCTAGCCTCCTTCGGGCAGATCTGAAAACCAACGATTTATGACTCCCTACTGAGTCATTAGGGCTGAGTTGGCTGTTCTGGATAACTCTATCTTGTCTTAATGGTCTTGATTGATGCTGAGATAATCCGACGGCTCATATTCAATCAAATCTCTATAAAAGCAACCTAATACCTAAAACCTAAATCATATTTAAAATTAAACCAAGAGTCGTCATGCTGCCATTAGACAACCTAGAGTAGCCGCCACTTGAAGCTAACAAAGAGACGAACCAAGCTAAATCAAATCTAAATTAAAAGAACGACTAATCTACATCAAAGGAAAGCTATTCAGCTGCAGAAAACAGATTTCAAAAAAACAAGACTTGCCTATATTTTGTAAGTACAGTTATATTTCCGATTTAAACATTAATCGGAAGTCATGGCTTGTAAGAAACTTATATTAGAACGGTGTCTACTAGTTTATCTATGTGGATTCATGTTTATTCATGCGATTTTCCTATGATATATTCTTGTGATGAAACTAATTGGGATTGATGTTCTCATGGAGTATGTTTGTGGTTTTTATATGTTTACATGAAGCCATCATGTTTGTTGATTTTCCTAAGTTATGCCATATGCAAGTTCATGAGGCTAAGCTATGCTCACATAATCCTATAAGTCTAAATTCACATGACTTTATAATTAGATCTATATATATATATATATGTATGTTAATTTAAACATGTTTATGTGATAGATCTAAGTTAGATCCATATATGTTAATTTAAACATGTTTATAGATTAGATCCAAGTTAGATCTGTGTATGTTAATTTAATGTAAGTTACATATTTTATGTTAGATCCAATTTAGATCTACGTATGTTCATGGGTATGCAATCTAGATCTGTATATGTTCATGAGTATGTAATTTGGATCTATGCTAGTTCTCGCAATGGTGATTAGTAGATCTAATTTATTCAAACTTACATACCACATCAAGTTCATACAAATATTTATATGTCAAGATGATGATTATATTGTATGCAAGTTGTATGACATGATTCCACAAAATTTATAAGAACCTGTCGTGTTGTGAATTAATCTATCATGGTTAGAAACTGGGTGATTTCCTTATACTATGTTGCACACAAGTTGTTAGTCTAAATAATGTCGTAAACCATGTATATTTAGATCTACAACCATACATGTTTAGATCTATGTTAAGTAGATCCAATCCCATGCAAGTTCATCCTTACATGCCCAAGTCTAGTTGTGTAGATCTGTGTAAAGTTCACATGCTTATGATTCATGCAAGTTTATTATCATATGCCAAATTTATATATTGCATTTTTTTATGTTGTTGAAATATTACATGCTCTATGCTTTTCCCATTTTTATGAGTTAGGCTAAATATCGAGCCTAACACTATATGTAATTTTGCGAACGTACAACGGGAGTAACGTTGGGGGAAAACATGAAATTAAATGTAATTGGCATGTTGTCACATAAGCATGTAAATGAATAGTGGCATGAAAATGGTATAATTTATATACCAAAAATTATGTATACGATTAAGAAGGAAAGTGGGCCATAATTTACATATAAACGTGAAAGGTAAATATGTAAAAATGTAAAAGATGAATATGCCTAACCCGAGGTTAGACTGAGTTGTGGTGTAAATCTGCCCGGAACCGACCGGCACATCCAGTAACCACAACAATACTTGTCTAATGTGAGAGGTTAGTGCATCAAGCCCAGAAAGACCCGAGGTTAGACTGAGTTGTGGTGTAAAACTACCCGAAACCAACCGGCACATCCAGTAACCACAACAATACCTGTCTAATGTGAGTGGTTGGTGCTTTAAATTACTAATTAAAGCTCATGAACAATCAAGCTAGAAATGGTGAGGTTAAATAATTAAGGAAGCACTTAACTAACTTAACATGTTAACAAGGCAAGATTTTTGGGGGTTAAGTAACTAAGGATACACTTAACCATTATAACATGTAAACTAGACAAGTGGGTGAGGTTAAGTAAATGTTTAACCGTTATAACATGCTAACTAGACTAGATGGTGGGGTTAAGTAAACTTAGAACACTTAGCCGTTATAGCATGATAAATAAACAAGGTTAAGTTAATGAGAGACACTTAACCAGTATAACCTGACAAACGAGTAAGGTTAAGGAACACTTAACCAATTTGACATGATATATGGGTAGGTTAAGTCAACGTAAACTGCTGGATAACACTTAACCAATTCAACATGACAAGTGAATGGATTAAGTTAACTTGAGTTAACTGATGACACTTAACCAATCCAACATGACGAGAAAGAGAACTAAGTAGTAAACCTTAGTTAAGAGGACTAAGTTGTAAACCTTAGTTAAGAAAATGAACGATTCAGAAAACTAAGTAGTAAACCTTAGTTAAGAGGACTAAGTAGTAAAACTTAGTCAAGAAAACGAAGTAGAATATGAGGAGGAGCGAACATCCATCTGATCATGAAGAAGGATCCAATGAACTGGGTTATGAAGCACACGGCTTCGAGGGGACGTGAGGGTACTCTTGGTATCCCTCTGTGAGGCTGCAGATGATCCTCCTAGGCTCACAGAGGTTAAGGTATTCGTTAGAAGAGCCAAGGGTATGCCTTGGTTGCAATAATAAGGCAACCTAAAGACTAGGATGGACCAGCATGATTCGGCGAGACCAGTTTTTGCCCTGTGATAGCAACTCGTCGTCTACCTACCATCTTGAGTCAGTCGAGATACGTAAAGAGGAAAGGCGGAGAACTCCAAAAGACCATATACTTGCTATCTAGTTATGGGTGAGGTTGGCCAATAGGTTTGTGGGGGCATAGAGGGCCTGCATATAGTTCTCATTCTTGTTTTTCTTGGGTGCCTTTCATTTGTTAGTTGAGGGAGGGGTCTAGTGGGATCATAGCCTCTGTAAAAGCAGACCTTAGCATCTGCAATCGGCAGATATCTGAAAGCCCCCGACCGAGTTCCATGTTTCTTGATTAGCCCTGCCACGGGACTCGGGTCACACATATAGAGGACATGTGCATCTAGACATCGATAACGATTCACGACGCATACGTGGGGAAAGTCTACGAACATATACCGCTCGGGGTAGTGGGTCCTAGACTAGGGGGCATCGTTCGATAGGTAGCATAATCCCTAGTTGGACCTAGGTCGCGTAAACACTGAATCCGAGAAGCGTTCAATAGGTAGCATAAAACCCGGTGGCCCTGGGTAGCGTAAACCCTGGTTGAATCTAGGAAGCATTCGATAAGTAAACCCTAGTTGGATCTAGGTCACACTCGATGGATAAGGGACTGCATACACAATAAAAAGGGAATCATTTTATCATGAACACACGAAGCTAGTTGAAACAGTCCTTAGTGGGTGCAGAGAAATAGAAGTGGATGCGATAGCCAATTCCGTTAGTCTTACCGTGTTTTGTTTTAGGATTATCTTATCACTATGGTATGGTTCTAAGTTCAGTTTGTTCATGTCATAGTCCTTTTCTTGTTTACATGCTGAAGTATAACTGGACTTACCAGACTTATGTCTGACCTAGTTTGTTTTCGCCTCTTTTCTTCTGTTCCCCCTCCCCCCCCAGGTAGCCAGGGAGGGAATAGCTCGACTCATTTTGGACCGTTACTCTTTCCGAGCTTGAAGATTCTTTGACGCATTGCTTTGAACTCCATTTTCTACTGCTATGACTGGCTCATGCTTTATTGGTGAATATCATTGTCAGTTTATGCTTCTTTATTTTAAACAAGACCGACGCTTTGTTGTAACAAGTATTGGTGTTGCAAAACAATCTTTGTACAAGCTGTGTTCTAATCAATATAGGTTATTTATTTTCCGCTGCTTTATTTGTCTGCCTTGTTATTTTTCTGCAACTTGTACCAAAAATGCTCCACCAAAGTTAAGGCATTCACTTTGTGAGTGACCTTAACGGAGGTGGGGTGTTACACTTGGTATCAGAGCTGAAGGTTATCGGATCAGATAAAAGATTTGAAAAATTATTTTCAAACGGTTTTAAAGAAGCATTTTTCAAAAGAAAAGTTTTGTTTTAAAGGCATATTCCCCAAAGCCATATGCACTATCTTTTGACCCTCTGCTTGAATCCTTATTTCCTTCTTTCTTGAGTCTCCGAGGCTTCTGGCTTTCTGGGAGGTAACCTCATCGCGGCATGGTTCCGTAGGCTTGATGAGACTACGACACTTGTCAAAGGGCAAATAAGTGCCCAACTTCCATCTATAGCCGCAGTAGTATCACCTGCGGCTAATTTTCTTTCGAGCTTTGTAGGATTTTCCATGCGATGGAGGCAGCTTTCAAGAGACCTGTCAACAAGTTACACAAGGATGGCAAAGATGAGAATGAGGGAGTTTGGCTAAGGAGCACAACACAAGGATGAAGAACTCATGGATATAGACTTGGTTCACAAAGGAGGGGAGGAAAGAATAGTAAAACCTAAGACAAGAGGAAGTATCTTTACTATGGTATAGCGGGTCATATAATTGAGGACAAGGGCAAGAACGGAGGACAGAATTTTCAAGAGGACAAGTGCATACTCTCACCACCTGCATACCTAAGAGAGAGGTAGTAAAGTTTCTGTTGAAAAAGACTAGTTTTTCTTTTTGATCATCCTGTTCGTACACTATTTGATTCTGGCGCGTCGCACTCATTTGTATCTTCTGCTTTAGTTGAGTCTCTGCACCCTAGATATTGTATAGTAGAGGAGCCCATTATAGTCTCAAATCCAATTGCTGGTTCGGATCATTTATCTTTGACTTCTGAGGATTTGAAAATAGCTATATTAATGCTTAAGTTTTTGGTTTCATGGGCTATGGGTTTATTCTAGGCATGGATTGGTTAGCTAGTAATTGTGAAACGAGGGTAGTTAGATTTTCGACTTGCCTCGGGAATACCCTCGAGATTTCGTGCGATCCTAAGGGATCAGTTTGTCTTAGCTACCTAGAATCACTTTATTTTCGATCCGTTGGAGTAATCCATGAGTACGCAAGGTGTTCTGATTAGGGTAGGGGTTTTCCCCTTAAAACTCGAGATAGACTTCCGCATGTATCTAGATGATACTGCAAAGCCAGTTATGCGATCAACGATAATTTTGGAGCAAGATTGGCAAGGATAGCCAGAGTCGGTAAAGTGCTCAATTGTTTGGTTGTTTTGTTAGTATCATCTCACATAGATCGTCCAAATTCGGAGGAGGTATCCCTTGGGTGCTTGTCTGATATTGGTTTAGGCCTTTGGGGCTTGTACTTGAGGGATGTCGAGTCAAACTAGGATGGTTTGCATGAGAAATAAATGGTTGGGGCTGGCACCCTAAGTAAGACTGACCTTAAGAGAGGTAAAAAGCACATAGCAACCATTAGATTTAGATCCTCAGATTTGTAACAAGATGGATAAGCTAAGTAGAGGAGAGACCTCTAATCATCTTAGGATATACACTTGGGATCATGGTTAACGTCTGTTTATATTGGAAGGGTAGTTCGACTACGTTGGATACCCTCTAGCACAGTAAGTGACCAAGGTCCTATCTTTACTGGTGAGTTGTGGAAATGGAGGTCAAGAAGCTTCGCAACCGTGAAGTTAAGGTACAGTGGAGAGAAGCTCACGAAGATGCAACTTAAAAGACTAAAGACTAGATACGCGCATTATACCCTTTTTGAGGGTATATCCTTGATCTCTTTTTTTTGTAGAATTTATTTGCCTGACTAGTCTCTATCTTTTAAGTATATCCTCTCGGTCCTATCCTCAATTCTTAAATAGAAGCCAATGGATGTAAACATGTGTTTGAAACATGTTATGTTTGATGGTTGCAAGTAGTTACTAATGGTTGCTCGTGAGTGCATATACACACACATTAGGCACTAGATTGGCTCAGTCACTTTCTTATTACATATGCATATGTGTATTTGTGAAACTTGAGGTGTTATCATATGGACGATGCATTTGTATGAATGATTGTGCACTCATGTAGAAGTTATAAAATACGATTAGGAGTAGTTGCATACATGATGGACTCATGGCACTAACATGATTTGCATTAAGGAGGTCAACTGAATCAGTAGACCACCTGATTTTGCATTAGATAAGGACATATACACACACTATGCATATGATCATGAAAAGCATTAGAAACCTTCTAAGGACAATGGATGCCTGTGAGTGGATGGTTGAGTAGATAGATGTTGGATGGTAGGATAAACATTCTTCCTAACTTAGAGATTTCGGGGACGAAATCCTTTAAAGGAGGGGAGAATGTAACACCCCGTATTTTTCGGGAGTATGTTAAGTAACAAATTAGAGAATACTTAATTATAGATTCGAGAATCAAGGGAAATGGGTTATGCCATTGCGTTCGTCTCGGAATTCTGCTTGAGATAGAGTCCGAGTTTGCATGAATCGGACTTCGTATGAAGGAGTTATGGCCTTCGGAAGAATAAAAAAATAGAACAGTTCAAATCAAAATTCAAAATTCAAATCCAGAAGGAGAAATGGCCTAGGTGGGAAATTTCCCGCCCAGGGATCAGGTCGACCAGGAGGTCGACCCTAGTGTCAACCTCCCCTATATAGGTCGACCTTAGTGTCGACCTGGGGGTCGACTACCCCCCCCCCCTCGGGCAGATCTGAAAGCCGACGATTTGTGACTCCCTGCTAAGTCATTAGGGCTGAGTTGGCTGTTCTGGATAACTCTATCTTGTCTTAATGGTCTAGATTGATTCTGAGATGATCTGATGGCTCCTATTCAATCAAATCTCTATAAAATCAACCTAATACCTAAAACCTAAATCATATTGAAAATTAAACCAAGAGTCGTCATGCTGCCATTAGAAAACCTAGAGTAGCCGCCACTTGAAGCTAACAAAGAGACGAACCAAGCTAAATCAAATCTAAATTAAAAGAATGACTAATCTACATCAAAGGAAAGTTATTCAGCTTCAGAAAACAGATTTCAGAAAAACAAGACTTGCCTATATTTTGTAAGTACAGTTATATTTCCGATTTAAACATTAATTGGAAGTCATGGCTTGTAAGAAACTGATATTAGAACGGTGCCTATTAGTTTATCTATGTGGATTCATGTTTATTCATGCGATTTTCCTATGTTATATTCTTGTGATGAAACTAATTGGGATTGATGTTCTCATGGAGTATGTTTGTGGTTTTTATATGTTTACATGAAGCCATCATGTTTGTTGATTTTCCTAAGTTATGCCATACGCAAGTTCATGAGGCTAAGCTATGTTCACATAATCCTATAAGCCTAAATTCACATGACTTTATGATTAGATCTATATATATGTTAATTTAAACATGTTTATGTGATAGATCTAAGTTAGATCCATATATGTTAATTTAAACATGTTTATAGATTAGATCCAAGTTAAATCTATGTATGTTAATTTAATGTAAGTTACATATTTTATGTTAGATCCAATTTAGATCTACGTATGTTCATGGGTATGCAATCTAGATCTGTATATGTTCATGAGTATGTAATTTGGATCTATGCTAGTTCTCGTAATGGTGATTAGTAGATCTACTTTATTCACACTTACATGCCACATCAAGTTCATACATATATTTATATGTCAAGATGATGTTTATATTGTATGCAAGTTGTATGACATGATTCCACAAAATTTATAAGAACTTATCATATTGTGAATTAATCTATCATGGTTAGAAACTGGGTGATTTCCTTATGCTATGTTGCACAAAAGTTGTTAGGCTAAATAATGTCGTACAACCTTGTATATTTAGATCTACAACCTTACATGTTTAAATCTATGTTAAGTAGATCCATTCCCATGCAAGTTCATCCTTACATGCCCAAGTCTAGTTGTGTAGATCTGTGTAAAGTTCCCTTGCTTATGATTCAAGCAAGTTTATTATCATATGCCAAATTTATATATTGCATTTTTTTATGCTATTGAAATATTACATGCTCTATGCTTTTCCCATTTTTATGAGTTAGGCTAAATATCGAGCCTAACACTATATGTAATTTTGCGAACGTACAATGGGGGTAACGTTGGGGGAAAACATGAAATTAAATGTAATTGGCATGTTGTCACATAAGCATGTTAATAAATAGTGGCATGAAAATGGTATAATTTATATACCAAAAATTATATATACGATTTAGAAGGAAAGTGGGCCATAATTTACATATAAACGTGAAAGGTAAATATGTAAAAATGTAAAAGATGAATATGCTTAACCCAAGGTTAGACTGAGTTGTGGTGTAAACCTGCCCGGAACCGACCGGCACATCCAGTAACCACAACAATACTTGTCTAATGTGAGAGGTTAGTGCATCAAGCCCAGAAAGACCCGAGGTTAGACTGAGTTGTGGTGTAAAACTGCCCAAAACCGACTGGCACATCCAGTAACCACAACAATACCTGTCTAATATGAGTGGTTGGTGCTTTAATTAACTAATTAAAGCTCATGAACAATCAAGCTAGAAATGGTGAGGTTAAGTAATTAAGGAAACACTTAACCAACTTAACATGTTAACAAGGCAAGATTTTTGGGGGTTAAGTAACTAAGGAAACAGTTAACCATTATAACATGTAAACTAGACAAGTGGGTAAGGTTAAGTAAATGTTTAACCGTTATAACATGCTAACTAGACAAGATGGTGGGGTTAAGTAAACTTAGAACACTTAGCCGTTATAGCATGATAAATAAACAGGGTTAAGTTAATGAGAGACACTTAACCAGTATAACCTGAAAACGAGTAAGGTTAAGGAACACTTAACCAATTTGACATGATATATGCGTAGGTTAAGTCAACGTAAACTGCTGGATAGCACTTAACCAATTCAACATGACAAGTGAATGGATTAAGTTAACTTGAGTTAACTGATGACACTTAACCAATCCAACATGGCGAGAAAGAGAACTAAGTAGTAAAACATAGTTAAGAGGACTAAGTTGTAAACCTTAGTTTAGAAAACGAACGATTCAGGAAACTAAGTAGTAAACCTTAGTTAAGAGGACTAAGTAGTAAACCTTAGTCAAGAAAACAAAGTAGAATACGAGGAGGAGCGAACGTCCATCTAATCATGAAGAAGGCTCCAATGAACTGGGTTACGAAGCAGCAGCTTCGAGGGGACGTGAGGGTACTCTCGGTATCCTTCTGTGAGGCTGCAGATGATCCTCCTAGGCTCACAGAGGTTAAGATATGTGTTAGAAGAGCCAAGGGTTTGCCTTGGTTGCAATAATAAGGCAACCTAAAGACTAGGATGAACCAGCGTGATTCGGCGAGACTAGTTTTTGCCCTGTGATAGCAACTCGTCGTCTACCTACCATCTTGAGTCAGTCGAGATACGTAAAGCGGAAAGGCGGAGAACTCCAAAAGACCATATACTTGCTATCTAATTATGGGTGAGGTTGGCCAATAGGTTTGTGGGGGGCATAGAGGGCCTGCGTATAGTTCTCATTCTTGTTTTTCTTGGGTGCCTTTCATTTGTTAGTTGAGGGAGAGGTCTAGTGGGACCATTGCCACTGTAAAAGAAGACCTTAGCATCTGCAATCGGCAGATATCTGAAAGCTCCCAACCGAGTTCCGTGTTTCTTGATTAGCTCTGCCACGGGACTCGGGTCGCACATATAGAGGACATGTGCATTTAGACATCGATAACGATTCACGACACATACGTGGGGAAAGTCTAGGAACATATACCGCTCTGGGTGGTGGGTCCTAGACTAGGGGGCATCGTTCGATAGGTAGCATAATCCCTAGTTGGACCTAGGTCACGTAAACCATGAATCCGAGAAGCGTTCAATAGGTAGCATAAACCCCAGTATCCCTGGGTAGCGTAAACCCTGGTTGAATCTAGGAAGCATTCGATAAGTAAACCCTAGTTGGATCTAGGTAACACTCGATGGATAAGGGACTGCATACACAATAAAAAGGGGATCATTTTATCATGACCACACGATGCTAGTTGAAACAGTCCTTAGTAGGTGTAGAGAAATAGAAGTGGATGCGATAGCCAATTCCGTTAATCTTACCTTGTCTTGTTTTAGGATTATCTTGTCACTGTGGTATGGTTCTAAGTTCAGTTTGTTCATGTCATAGTCCTTTTCTTGTTTACATGATGAAGTATAACTGGACTTACCACACTTATGTCTGACCTAGTTTGTTTTCACCTCTTTTCTTCCGTCCCCCCCCCCCCCCCAGGTAGCTAGGGAGGGAATAGCTCAGCTCATTTTGGACCGTTACTCTTTTCGAGCTTGAAGATTCTTTGACGCATTGCTTTGAACTCCATTTTCTACTGCTATGGCTGGCTCATGCTTTATTGGGGAATATCATTGTCAGTTTTTGCTTCTTTATTTTAAATAAGACAGATGCTTTGTTGTAACAAGTATCTTTGTACAAGCTTTGTTCTAATCAATAAAGATTATTTATTTTCCGCTGCTTTATTTGTCTGTCTTGTAATTTTTCTGCAACTTGTACCAAAAATGCTCCACCGAAGTTAAGGCATTTCCTTTGTGAGTGACCTTAACGGAGGTGGGGTGTTACAATATGGGACATGGATAGCCCATGATGGCGTTCGTTTATCCCTTTAACAAACCGCAAAGCCTTCTTATGCAGTGTGTCTCCCAGTTCCAGTCCAAATCTTGCCAGTTGGTTAAATTTGTTTACATACTCTTTAACCGTCAAGTTCCTTTGTTTGAGTGCTAAGAACCTCTCCATCTGCATGCTCTTCTCGGCTTAGGAAAGGAATTTCATCTCAAACCTCTGTCTAAAGTCATCCCAAGTTTCAACTGGATGGCCTGCTTGGGTTACCTCCAACCAAAAGAAGCTTCATCCTTCAATAGCCAAGCAGCTATCTGAATTTATCTTCGATCCTCTACTTCAAATATTAAAAACAAGTCCTCGGTCTTCTTGAGCCAGTTCCTTGCCTCCACAAACGTCTCGGTTCCATGGAATGACTTCCTTCCCATAACACGGAAATCTTTGCAGATCTTTGAGAATATGTCTACATGCGGAGGAGGAGGAGCAACGGGTGCAGCCGGGGGAGGAACGTTTCCTTGACCTTCGACAGGCGCCGTGGCCTCTAGATACCTACGGAACCATCCCAGTATCGTAATGCTATCTGGAATGTTGGGTTCCCCAGACATGCTGAAAAAGAAAAGGAAAGAGATTCAGATAAGGGATCGAAAGATATTACTTATGGCTTTTTGGGGAATGTTTTTCAAAACAGACTTTTCTTTTTGAAAGTGCTTTCTTTTAAAACCTTTCTGAAAGCTTCCATCTAATTTGGTAACCTTCAGCTTTGATACCAAGTGAGACACCCCATGTCCGTTAATGTCACTCACAAAGGGAATGCATTAAGTTTCATGAAACGTTATAGTAAACAGAACAGAAATATTACAAGACAAACATATAAAATAACAGCAGAATAAAAACTTTATTTATCATAAGATATAGTGGTCCAAAAACATCACATATCTGAAATACAAAAGCCAATTACAACATAAAAGCTACTGTCTTGTACTTCAAAAATATCAAAGTACACAAAAGAAATAAAATTCCCCAAAAACAAAATATTGCCATAGCAACAAGGATAGGAGTTTGAGCCATACATCTCAGCAGCTCCAGCAAAAGTAAGCAGAATCACGGTCAAGCCTGAGTGTTCTCGCCCTGAGAACCTGGGAGGGGGGAACGGAAGAAAGAAGAGGAAACAAAAAGGGTCAGACATAAAGTCCGGCGTGTCTAGTTAATTTCAGCAAGTAAACAGATAAAAGTAGCATGAAAGGCATATAAAGTGGATAAGAGAGAGATAACTACATAAAAGGCAAGTATGACAAGGTGAACAGGATAGGGTGTATACGCTTCTAATGACTACTCTGCACTATTACTAGTATATCCAGAATGAGAAGAGCCCTTCCACTATAAGGTGGTAGACTTAGGAATACATTCAAATGTATCCTAACTATTACCCTAATCGATCGGCTCCCTAATCCGCGTAGATACTATGTGTCGGCCCCAACGTAGGATGTATCAAGCCTAAAGTGGCAATCCTCGCTGATATGCACAGCCCCATATCTGCAGGTGTCACGGTCGTCTTATCCCCATCTGCCCGGCTCATGCACGCACATGGCCCGGTCGGTTTGCGTCGCCCACACCGAACTCCAAGTTTGGATCTCTTACAATCAGTTCAGTAAGCGTGCCCTTCTCCGACCTAGTTCGGAATACTCTGCCTGAAACCTACTCTGGGTTACTGACTGAAACGGGTCCCACACAATATGATACAAGCTCTCCCCCTTGTCTTGTATCCCCCACTAGGTTTTCCATTGGTTATACTTACCCTAAAAGGTGTCTTTAATTATATAACCCCAATCTTTCTACCGGTTATGCTTACCACTAGGTGCCTTTAATTACATAACATTATCGGGTTAAGTTTGTGGGCGTATATGTAAATATTACCCACCCCCTTAGATTTTCTTAACCCACCCACTGTCCAACCAATTTTACTTAACCCTAACTTTAGTTCATAATCATACAATCCCTATGGGTTAGATTAGGTTGGGTAGTCCAATTCATTACCATGTCCATTTATGGTTTATAATGGGCTAAACCTCCCACGTTAGGCCTACAACCTGTGGATGTTGGATATGACAGTCAGGTCCGGGCAGACTTCTTCCACAAGTTAGGCCTCATCTCGTGTCTTAGCCCGATCCGTATTTGTGCACTTAGATCTCTCACATTAAGTTCAACATTAGTGGTTGCTGGATATGCCGGTCGAGTCCAGGCAGACTTCCACCACTAATGCAACCTAACCTCGTGTCATAAGTGCAATTATAATTTCTAATTGTAATCTTAGACATTTCATTATTATCCAATTCTCACCAATGTCGTTACAAGTTATAGGTTCCATGCCCCATTTTTCCCAATTTTGTACAAAGTGAATTATATGTCCATATTCATATTCATTAACCAAGTTATGCCAATTCTAATATTCCCCCCGTTCCCTCATTAATGCATTCGTATATATTTGGCGGCATCTAGGCTAGAAAGTAGCCTAGCCATAAACAATAAAAGGGAAAGGTGATGGGAAAAATGACAATATTGATCATTCTAACAAAAGTACATAAACATATATACTGGCACAGACATGTATTGGCATAATAATAAGGTGGACATAAAAACAGATTTAGTGAGAAAGGTAATGATAAAACTAGATCTAACATACTTAGGATGAACATATCCAAATAAGAACTCATATCTCCAATAATGACAGATCTCAATTAATCACAACATGATGATCTAGATTTAAGCAAAGGTTTAATTTTCCAGATAATGATAATCCCAAATTAACCACAAACTTAGGAAAAGGGTAAGATCCACATAGGTGACATGATTAATTAACCACAAAAGAATTAGATCTATAAAATAGATCTAGCATGATAAGGTCTAGTCTTATAGATTCACAAATTATGATAGATCCAATATGATTCAGTCACAGGCATGTATATATCCAAACAGTCATATCACAAATTACTTTTAATCATTTAAATCTACAAGTAACTAATTCACAGTGTTTGGATTAAAAGAAAAGGTAGAAAATAGCAGAGGTTGGATTAACACTTGAATCTCTAAGTTTAATTTGCAAAGTTGATTGTTGTTGAAAAAAGGGTTTTGTTTAGTTTAGGCACCAGAAACATTTGGCCTCCATTGATCTCCAATGAAGAAAACAAGAGAAATGACCATGTATTTATAGCTGCCAGCCCCAGAACCGACTTAGCCACATCAGCCCTAGGGGTCGACTCCCCTAGGCGGGAATTTTTCCGCTCACCCTGAATTTCTGAAATTTGAACGAATTTGAACTTTCTGGACCCGATTTTGAATTCTTGGACATATATATATCTTACACGTATACAAACTTCAAACCCTTATAACTTCTTCATACGATGTCCGTTTTATGCAAACCAAATGTCTATCTTGACCAGAATTTCAAAACGAACGCAATGGCAAAGTCCATTTCCTTAATTTCGAATAGTAAATTAATTATTATTTAATTTATCCTCTTTTGGTATTGTTTAAAATACGAGGTGTTACACTTTGGGTGCCCTCATTTTCCTCACAGGCAGCTAGTAGTTTTGGGTTTGTAGATATTCATTTTCACCGGATCCTGGATTACAGCTGGAGATATATTCGAAAAGCTTTGTATCCATATATTTCTTTCAGTTGTGTTAGTTGATGTATTTTCCGCTGTTTTGTAATTTAAAATCTTTGATATTAATTTTCCGCTATATATTATTTATCTGAACTCTGAAATGTTCTTGTACTCTGATGTAATTGTATTAGTAGCAATGAAATGTTCTGTTGTTTATGTTCTGATGCGTCGTGTTCTCAAAAAAATCCGGGCTTTCCTGTAAGGGGAAGTTTCAGGTCGTTTCATTGTGGTATCAGAGCTTTGGTTTACAAAGCAGGAGAACAAGACACATTAGAACCGAATGAGAGAATTCATCAGAGATGGGATTAGTAATGTCCTATAAGAGTGACTCGTTAGAGATAGGGTTTGTAATACCCTAGAATGAGTTTGAAGTGTATTATTTATATAAATAAATTTAGTTTTGAAATTTATATCTTATAATACGTATTTGAGTATTTTATTTTATATTTTATTTTGGACAATCGTGTATATGAAGATTTTGCATATACGCTAAATAGTTTAAAAGCGATATGTTGTCTTCGAAGGGAATATACATATGGTGTAATAGACATAATCTACTAGCTCTTCTCTTCCCAACCAGCAACGCGGCGAGTCATCCCAACTTATCTCTATGAGTTGGCACTAACCTATTAAGGTAACTCAACATCGGGTCTAGTACTGAGCTCAATCCTTCAAGTGAGTAATTTTGTAGCCTCCTACCATGCTCTAAAGCATCTCCATCATGTTTCGTCTGATTCCAACTACCTTAGCTTCCAATTTTCTCAATGCTCTTGTCTAACATCACACGCAATCACAACACTGACAAACAACATCAAAAGTAGCATAAAAACATAGTGTATCAAGAAATTTCATCCACTAAATCATGTAATTAACTGAAAATCAAATTTCTAGCATAGATCCACACTTAGCATGCATATGAACATATTAAGGTGGAAAATATAAACAATTTAGATCACTTGCATAATTAACATATAATTAGGGTCTAAATAAGATTTTTCTAGCAAAATCGATGTTAGATCATGTAAGTTCACCATACAACTCTGCATAAAAGAGTTAAAAGTCAATCACTCACTAGTTATCAAATTCAACCAAGAAGGTGGAGTTCTAATCCTAACAATGGTGAATTACACTTCTAACAAAGCTAAATGATGGTCTCTATCCTCTAATTGATGATCTGGACATATCACCAATCTAATATGGTCTAGGATGAAATTTGGATGAATTGATGTAGATTTATGGCTAATTAGGGTTTATACTTGATTTATAATAAGAAGGAAAAAAAATCTTATTTGATTCCTAGACCTCAATTTAGTGTAGTGTAACGCCTCACCTCTATACTCGCGTTAGCCACGGCCATTGCAAGAGATAGTGTCAACTAACCCGAAGAATAAGGCTGTTGAGGAGTGACCATTTGTATATTAGCTTTAAATAAGTGTTAAACATATCAGATAATATGGTCTTACTTTTTCAAATCCTTATGAGAAAAATCCGACATGCCTAATTCATCCATATATTTTGGTCTAACATTAAATTAATGACTCTATATTTAAATAAAAAATTTAAATATATTTTTGTAAAATACACAGGTTGTTACGTGTTATCACTAATTAGACTGATAAGACAACTAATTGGGCTTAGTTAATTAAACATTAAGATGACTAGAAGTTTTTAAAACATAAAACATGAATACTTCTTACCAATAAGTCTTCTTTTTCTAATCTAACAATTATTCGAAATGGTAAACCACCATCCTAAATTAGTGAAACTAGTTTGTGACTCTAATTACGCTCTTACGAAAAATATAACCCAAATAATATTTAAGTGTCAAAATGGTTATAGAAATATATGGAAAAAAAACCATAAATGGGTAAATATCATCAAGAGTAATATCCCAAAATTATAAAGTCATACGAGATTTTATGAGTTAAATGATAATATTTCACGATGCATAAAATACGGATCATTACAATCTCCCCTCCTTATGAGATTCTCCCTTAATATTCTAAACATGCCAAAGCATAAGCAACTATAGTTATTTTGCATGCCTATCACCCACTAAGCAACCATCGAACATATCAACCAAGTATCCATGCAATTAATAGTTAAAATAAACCTATCATGACATACATAATACTAATCAATCAGGTACGAAATACAATGATGAATGTAGATATGATAAATGAGAGGTATCACCAATCAAAGAGCTCTGACTAGGTCTCATTATTCTATCTTCAGTCCCCTATGTAAAACCATTATAATTTTCACTTTATTATACATTAGTTAGCTTCAAAACTTTCTCCTAAGTATTTTTTTTATCGTATTCAAAAAGACTAAATAACTTACGAGATCTACAAGAATTCCCGCTCTACCCCAACATCTTCTAACTGATCTAATGTTAATTTTGTACCTGAGTCTTGCATGCTGCCATCTTCTAGGGAAGGTCAACTCTATATGCTAACCTTTCAACTTGCTCTATTATTGGAAAAGGCTCTACAAACCTAGGTTCCAACTTCACCTTTCAGCTGAATCAAACCACGTTCTATGGGGAATAAACCTTTACAAATATAGTATCTTCAACAAAAAACTCCAAATCCTTCTTCTTTTATAGTCATAGTCTTTTTATTCTGATCGGCTTTCATTCATTGTCAAATGATTCCAATTTACTCAGATATATGATGATCATTGTGGACCCAAATATCACTTTCTAGCCCTCTTCCCAATAGCAGAAGGAACATTACATGGTCGTCTATATGTTTCTTTATATGGTGTCATAACAAAATTTGACTAATACATGTTACTGTATGCAAACTCTACTAAATGTATATGATCATCCCAAGATCCTCCGAAGACTATAATGCAAGCTTGCAAACGATCTTCCAATATATGATTCACTTTCTTTGTTTGCCTTTCATTAACGGTTGATAAGTTATGCTAATATGCATCTTGGTCCCCAATGCTTCAGAAAGGCCTTTCAAAATCGACTAGTAAACAATGGGTCTCTGAAGCTCACAATGCCCTTCGGAACATCATGAAATTGTATTATCCACTTCACATACAACTTAGGTTACTTGGATACCTTTCTACCTGATTTGACAGATACAAACTTTGCATGCTTGGTCGATCAATCAATTACAACACATATGTTATCGTACCATCTTCGATTTCTCTAAAATCCATCTATAAACCCATAGATACTTACTCTCATTCCCACTTTGGAATGTCTACTGGCGACGGTAATCCATTAGGCTTCTACTACTAGAAAGGATATCTTAAAAATTTATGGTTCGTAAATAACTTGTATCTTTCTTTCAATAGATCGTACATCCATTCGAAGAAAAAACTACTCCTGCTAATCCAAAATCATGAGTTGGATAATTCTTTTTGTGCGACTTTAGTTGTCAATTTTGCAAACAATAACTTTTCCTTTTTGCATTAATATCGCATCTCATTCGATACCACATTCATTAGTGTTCGCTGTGAACTTTTAAATCTCAATTTGGAATTCTTAACGTAGTGCACTCATCGACCTCTCCTTTATATCTACAAATGAATCCTTACCCCTCTCATCTCAAAAATAGCTTAATTTTTATTTGTCAGGTTGGTCTATGGTGCTATTAACTTTGAGAATTCTTTTATAAAGCGTTTGTAATATCCCACCAAATCTAGGAAACTCCTCACATCCATAACATTCTTGGGCTAGTTCCAATTTTAAATTGTAACTTTGAAAATTCCTTTATGAGGCGCGTGTAATATCCCACAATCATACGAAAATCCTTATATCTATAGCATTTTTGAGTTGGTTCCAGTTCTAAATTGTTGCTTCCTTTGAAGGATCCATTGATATACCCTATACCTCAAACAAAACCTCACATATTTCCTATAGAAGTGACACTTATTTAGGACTTTGCTCTTAACATGTGTTACGTCAATATTTGTAGCACAACTCTCAAGTATGTCTTGTGGTCCTCTTCAGTTCTGAAGTACATCAAAATATCATCAACGAATACAAGCATGCACTTGTTCAGCTAGTCTCTGAAAACTCTATTCATCGAATCTGGATATGTCTTAGCATTAGTCAAACCATATAGTCACCAACCACTTATAAAATCCTGACGGCATATGGAATGTAATAGGCACACTTTCCTTTGCTACTCTAAGCTAGTGAAATATCGTTTCCAAATCCATTTGAAAAAACACCCTTGTCCCATCCAACTGATCAAACAAGTCATTTATACACATAGATGTATACTATTTCTTCCTCGTCGCCTTATTATGTCCACAATAACTTAAAGATCCATCATCCTTAGTTGTGAATATAACAGGTGTACCCCACTCTGGTATGCTTCTTTAAATGAATTCTTTCCTTATTAGGTCATTCACTTTCACCTCCAATTTCCTCTTCACTTTAGGTGCCACATGCTTAAAACACATAACTATACTTTTGACTTCCATCACTAAATCGACTCAAAACTCGATCTCTCTGTGCAGTGGAAATCGTGCCACTTCCTCAAATACATTCAGGTACTACCCAGTAATATTCAGAAACGATGGTTCTTCTTGTGGAATTTCAACTGAATATAGAAAACTAACCAACCTCTCATAGGAATCTTATCACTACCATTTGTCCATCCACACCCCTGATTGTCACCTCTAGCTTCTCGTAATCCACTATCACCACATACTTCCTAAGCGAGTTCATCTTCAATAAAATCTGAACCCAACAAATTCAAAGCAAAGCAATTACGAAGAAAAGAGAATCTACAATTGCGTAATATTATGCCATGACAAACCATGCAAAGACCAGTACACTAGGTCACTGCAGATAAAAGAAAGTAAAACTCCAATATCAAAGTAACTTTAATGGAACCATCCCGGATACATAACGCACTTTACACCATGACTCCCCTCTTTTCCTTGGCTGAGGTGGCACTTAAAAAATTAGGATCACATCTAAAGCATATGTCTTCACCATATTCCTATCTTTCACTGATTTTGGACAATCCTTTTCCAAATTCTCCAACATATCGTAGTTGTAGTACTTGTTCTCCTTGGGAGCTTTGAGTCTTTGATCAAGTAACCATTCTCCTTGAATCAATAACAAGTAGGCTCTCATTTTTCCTTTTTCTTCCCACCTTTTCCTTAATGCTGCTTCCTCTTTCCATTCCACTTATTCTTTCCTCCACTACCTTGTTGCGGCTTTAGGTACTTCTTCTCAAATAAAACAACAAGAAAAACCTATCCTCCGTTTGCAAATTCTCATGTCAGAGCGCCTTCTCAACTAGCTTCTCAGACGTCTCATCAATATGATCACACTACAACAAAAAACACTTTTCGCAACAGGTAATATCTGTTGCAGTAGGCCAATTGCAATAGACTCGCGCCTATTGGTATAGCCGAAGTTGCTAAAAGTTCGCAACATTTTCCGCTTGAAATAAGATGTTGCGGTATACTTTTTTGCAACAGGCTTTTGCTGTTGCAACAGATCCTTTTGCAACAGTATATGCCCGTTGCAATAGATTTATAAATTTATATATAAAAAAAAATACAGCTTATAGGTACTACATATTAAATTTATTCATTTTAGTATTGGTGTATATCACAAAATGAAATAAACAAATAAAAATTTTATTTTAACAAAGTTATAACAGTACAAACAATTACAACAAAAATTTCTACAATTTTCATACACCATTCATGTATAACAATTTCTTCTATCACGCAACACTTTTTTTTGAATAAAGTATTTTCTAATCACATTTCTACTCAATCATACATATACTATAACAAGAAAATAAATATCATCGGTTCACTAGAACAAATCTGCACTTCATATGCTCCAAGTTTGCTGTAGATCATGAACATGCGCATGCCTATCCAAAATGTAGTACCATGTGTTAGCAATACATAATCACATCTGAATACCATAACCTGCAAAGGCAAAAGGCAAAACATGTAAACTTCAATACATAAATTTTACTACAAATACATGCTGCTCTGTCAAAACACATGCTGCTCTGTCAAAAGAAAAGACATAGCAATATACTAAATTTCCACAACAAATCATGTAAGCTTCACATGCGGTATCAAATACTTCAAACCAGATAACCTATAAGAAAAGACAACTTAAGAAATCACCACCTAATCTCACCCTACATATTTTTGGCTACAAAATGCAATTCACTACAAGATGGACTACCTAAAGCATAGGGACCATATAAACTACTAGAAAGAAGATTCATACCAGAGCTAGAGTCCGCTGAGGCATTGACAGCACCACCTCTGAGTCGAGCACTTCTCACGAGATGAGATCTACTCAAGTGAGAGCCACGTCGAGAGTATTAATGTTTCAATACTAGATAAACAAGAAAAGGAATCAAAGAATGAGTACAATTTAGCTGCAACCACATTAAAAGTGGCATGACACAATACAAATCGAGAGAGTAATCAACTAAAGCACTACTCTCTCCATTCTTTTCTTTTCTTTTTGGTACAAAATAACATACACCAGAAAATACATGTGACCACATATCTGCCTACCCTACTCTGCGGCCAAAGAAGGGGAAAACCAAATATGTGTACGTAGCAAGTACTTAAGAGAAGCTTCACATTGGAAGTCCATACTACAGAGAGCAGTATAATATATCGAGGCTCACAAAGCTAGTGACCATTCAAACAAAACAGTGGGAACATTGTGTGAGCTGCAGAAAATTAACATTCGAAATCGAGGCCCAGCAAATTGAAAGGAAAAAATTATTCACCTGCTAATCAAGACTCGAACAAGGGGCGAGGAAGAAGCACAGTATCTCAATACAAAAACAACCCACAGATTGCTGAACGAATTACATGAACATATGACATGATGAATACATCAATTAGCCTAAAACACATAAATCCACTTCAAACCAACAAATTAACACAGCAGTACCACATACCAATGACTAATCGGTCGTACCAATGCAGAAAAGCCAAATCGCAGGAGGAAAACAACTACCAGATGTAAGATCAGACCCAACAACGAATAATCGTTCCATTCCTACATATTAACTCAAAAAGCAATCTAGAAACCACTTTTTAGGAGAACTTACATTGGTAGATTGCAACACCTACGAAATAATCGATGCACTGAGCCCAAGAGCGTCAACAAACGGCTGCCTTTTGCCAGAGAAGAAAAGTACTGGAGACGTCAGATGGGGCTGGAAAGGAAGTGAACAAGTGTTAACTAAATCAATTCACGAGGAGGAAAATTGATCTGGAAAGACAGATCCGAATGAGGAAAAAAAATCGCGAATCAATTTAGGTTTCGGGTCCCAGGAGGTGGATCTGGCTGGAAAAACCATGGCCGAAGTAGAATTCGCACGAGCGAGGGGTCAGATGTGGGGTCCACGAGAGGAAGGAGGGAAGGGAAGGCCATGGCTTTAGGGTTTCTGTAAGCGTAGAATGGGGGAGATGTGAGGTACGATGGGTGTTTTCGTGGTCAGTAGGGATGTGGGGTTGAGGGTGTAGAAAGAAATACAAAGAGAGGGAGATGCAATCGAGAAAGAAGAGGAAGAGGGGTGTTCGGAGGAGAAGCGGCTAAGAAGGTGATTAATGACCAGCATTGCAGACGGAGTGCTGATTTTTTTTTTTTTTTTTTTTTTGGGAGTGTCACCAAAAGGGCACGAATTTCTGCAAATCCGGTTGGAGCCAAAATTTGGGTTAAACAAGCGGTTTGGAGCCAAAATTTGGGTCAAAAAAAGTGGTTTGGAGCCAAAATTTTGGACTTTGAAGTCAAAGTGTGTCTATTGCAACTAATATGAACAAGCAGTTGCAGATAATATATTTTAACTGATAACACAAGACATTTGCAAAAAAAAAAATTAATAATCAAAATAATTTAGTTAAATGGATAAATTTTCTTAAATACCCATCTAAAATGTCCTATTACGGTTACGTGGAAACGCACCCTATTACTTCTTAAATACTAAATATATTGTTTGAAATATATTTTATCAGCTACTAGTATATAATAGAAATATTATCAACTACTGGTATCATATATAAATATTTAATATAATATTAGAAATATAAAAATAATTATTAATGATAACCAGAAAATATTAATTAATTCATAAAAATAGCTCTATCGAACACAAATTATAAATTAATTCATACAAGAAAATATTATTAACTACTAATTACTCCTTAATAGTAATATTAATCAATTGTGTCACTTATTTATTTATTATGAATTTATTAATTATTTAATTATTTTTTACTTAATTAATATTTAAACATAATCATATTTCAAATTAATTATTATCCATTATTTTTTATTATTAATTTATTATTATTAAATATTTATTTATTTATTTTATTATTTTTCAAAAGCTATTTATCATTATTTGTTAATTATTAATTATTATTGTTTAATTATCAGTTATAAATATCACTTTACAATACTTAAATTTTATTATTAATTAATAATTATTAAATATTAATCTTAATTATTATATAATTACTACTAGTTAATCATTTAACAGTAATTATATAAAATTAATTATCAAAAGTTGATCATTAAACGCTTATACTTATTTTTAGTATGTTTTTCGCAACTGGCTTTACCAAATACAGTTATTGCAACTGAAGAAAACAGTTGCTAAAGATATTTATTCGCAACTGGCTTGGAAGCACAGTTGCAAATAATATGTTTGTTGCAACTGTTATGTAAGCATCGTTGCTAAAAGTATGTTTTTGCAACAGGAAGAAAAGCGCAGTTGCTAAAAATATGTTTTACGCAACATAAAGAAAAGGCCTGTTGCTAAATCTTATATATTGCAACTATTATAATAGGCCTGTTGCTAAATATCATTTACTGCAACTGTTTTTTGTCGCCTGTTGCAAATAGCTAGTTGCAATAGGGTATTTTTCTTGTAGTGTCAAATAACTTATCTCCAAGATAGCTATCCAATCCTATGATGAATTTATCATTCTTCCTTAAGTGAGTGTCAATTAATGACATCTCATACTTAGACAAAGCATAGAACTCCACCATATACTCAAAATGGTCATATTTTCCTACTCTATCTTGGTAAACTTCCTAGAAAACACCGATTTCTGAGTAGTTGGGATAAACTTCTCCTAAAATCTAGCCTTGAACTAATCCTCAAAAAATTAGTCATCCAGAGTAGCAATAGTAACAACATTCCACCAATTCATAGCACGATACTAAAGTTGTCTCAAAGCAAACTTCCTCTTTATTGCATCCTCTACTTTCATATCATTGAAGATGTGCCCATAGATATCAATCTAATCATGAACATTAATAGCGGATTTCCTTCAAAGAGATGACTTTCCTACAAAAGTAGAATATTACTTACTAATCTTGGCAAAATCAATCCTAGGTGCCTGCGAAAGCACCTCCACTAATAGCGACCCCAGGAGTATTCTGGGCCCTCCTCATCATATATGCCATCATGGCATCAAACATAACATGAAAGTCAAGTATAGTGCTTCTGATCCAGCTCCCTCTTTTACTTACGGAGAAGAATTTCTAGCAGTGTTCCTTGTATACAGATTCAATCTTATTGGTTACAAGAATGATTAGTCTCTCATAAAGGAAGGCTATATATGTTATCAAGTACATGCAACTATACTCTTTAATATATTATCATATAGCTTTTAAAACCAACTTATAAGAAGTACGCTTCCTCTTCTGCGTACTTTCGGCCCAGTCTAGGGTAATAACTCCTTCCATATACCTACTGGATCTAAGCACCCACTTTGGTTAACTATGTAACCAAAGTTTTAACATCAAATGTGGCGGCCACCCCAATACCATTGGGACCAAAATAGCATGATACAACCATGTTAGGATGATGTGGAATGACCATTAGAGAAGAAACAAAGCAACATAATATGTATTATATTTGACAGAGCATGGAATAATAATAATAATAATAATAGTAATAATAATAATATCAAATATACAATAGAAGAGACAATAACAACCAAGTGAAATAACCAATAGAGTAAAGTCACATAATTAGACATCAATGTCATATAAACTATATATAACAAATCCTCACTGCAACTGTCTAAACAAGAAAATGAAAGCAGAAGCAAGCAACACTAACAAGGTTTGACAATCTACCCAACGGAAAGCATAGAAACTCATATATAGTACATGAATAGCTCCACTTAGCTCGTCCTTCGTACATCTATTGCATCACTATGGTCTACTATTTAGTTTACTCATTTAAGATTATCCAAGATAACAATGAGAAAACAATTATAATCCTAGGTCAGACAACAATCAAGTGTAAGTGGTAAACGAAGCTCAAAATGCTATGCAGAAAATATGGAAATAGACAAAGGTACATGAATCATACCAAACATTTCCCTGTAACCACAGAGCCAGCCAACATACACATACGTTCTCTCTCTCTCTCACGCACACACACACATGCATGCATGCATACATACATACATACATACATACATATATATATATATATATATATATATATATATATATATATATATATATATATTGAGAGAGAGAGAGAGAGAACATGATGGAAAGAGTTTGATTAGCCCTATCTCCATTGCCCTCTCTTAATAATAGACATGAATGATAGCCTATCCATTAGAGCAAGCATAACAACTGTAATACTCATTAACCAATCCTAGATATCACTTATGTGTTTCAAATATATGATAACTCGCATGGCCTCCTTACTACCGGGGAATAATAAAAATCTCAGCTTTCAATGTACTCCCGTATCATGCAACCAAAAGCTTGATATTGTAGGCTAAAGCTAGAGTCTAGAACCAAAGCCACAAGTCAACGATGTGTGGATCCTCTCTACCAATCCATAGGTGTCTCCACAAAAATATACCCCTGCTTTAAGTATAATCGATAACTCTTCAATTTATCATTCGTTGGCACATCTATATTCATTTGAGCCATCCTCTACTCCATTTTAGATAATAACCCTACTCATGCAGTTTAATCGACTACTTTGGAGCCCGCTGTGTTCCATTCGTATCCTCCATCCACAGAGCTTCTATCTTCGATACCAACTCGAAATATGAGTCACTACCTAAGATCTTCAGTACCTACTCTAAAAATGAGTCATCAACTAAAGATCCATAGGTTTCATCATGTTGTTATATTACCATCCATCTTAATGTAAACCTGTGCAGTTAAAACATTTAGCAGTTCTGCAATGACAGAGGTGCAAAAAGGTATAGCGGAGAAATAGTGGGGATATAGTGGAGGCACAAAAATGTTCAATAGATGTAAAACTAAATATTTAAAAATTAATTAATCATCTTTCTCACATTATATGTGTACAAGAAACTAATATGAATTAATCTTATATAACAAATCAAGAAATATCATAGTTCTGCATGCTAAATTTGATGAGTGTAATTGATTATTACCATATATTAGACATTTATGCCTTAAATTTAACCCTTTACGCTAGATTTACTGAACTTTTAAAAAGAGAACTAGTCAAATCAAGCTCTATATATTAATACTGCTAAAGCAGACGCTAAAAAGCCTTGATTTAGCGGATGGAGCAAAAAATAGCGGGGCTAAAAGCAGATCTATTGTTCATCGGCACTAAATGGAAATAACGTAACGACTGAAGAGCGTTATGAGATATAGCTGAGATATTGCGAGGTTTTAGCCGCACATATGCAAATGTGCCAAGTCCTTCAACATGATCTATAGAACCTTAACAGTCCCCAGAAATTCCATCTCAACCACAGTCACCACTATAATTTGGTATTGAGTTATCTCTATGGTTAGGCCTCAAGTCATCACATATTCAATTTTCTACTACTATTCTTCCAGATGTCATAGGCTTTGATCTATCAATCGTAGCATATCATTCTTCTCTTCCAAGCATTTTACACCAAATCATAGAAGTAACTCTTCATACCCTTCAACATTTGCCAAATTTCATGCATCAAGCCTTAGACGTACTCTGTTAGCTTTACTCTGCCCAAGCATTAACTTGCTAAGCCATCCCGAGTCTTCCCTATGAATCTGCACCGACACATCAAAATAACTCGACGCCGAGTCTAGCACTTAGCTCCATTCTTCGTGTGAGTTATTAGGTAGCCACATGTTGTGCTGTAGAGCATATCCTCTAAGTTTTGTCCAATTCCCACCAAACTGGCTTTAGATTTGCCCAATTTTATGATCTAAATTTCTGTGCAGTCATAACTCTAGTAAAAAACATCAAGCATACATCCAAACATAGCATATCAAACAATACAATCCATTTAATCATTTAATTCATTGAAAATTAAATAAAAGATCAAATTTCTATCATAAATCTACACATAAGATGCATCTGAACATATGTAAGATGGAAATTCTAACCAATTTAGATCATTTACATTATCAACATAAAATTAGGACTTAAAATAGGTTTTCTATCAAAAATCTCTGTTAAATCATGCAAATATACCATACAATCCTACATAGAAGAGTGAGAAGTCATAAATCACTCATCAATTACAAAATACAATTGAGTTAGGTACAGATTTATGTGGACATCGGTGAATTGCACTTCTAACCAAACAAAATGATGATCTATATCCTTTAATCAAAGATATAACCACAAACCAACAATCTAATATGATTTAAGATGAAATTTGGATGAATTGATGTAAATAGGGCTAGTTAGGGTTTAGACCTTATTCAAAATGAGAGGGAAGTTTTTATTAAACTAATGGGCCAAATAATCAGGCTTAGTTAACTACATACTAATTTTGGCCAATATATCTTAAAAATTAAGACAGACATAACATTTTAACCGTAAATCCTATTTTATAATATGACCACCCTATGGGTGAAACCAACATCCAAAGCAATGAAAGTAGTTTGAGACCTTAAATCGAATCCTATTTAAAGTTATATCTCATCAACATTTTCAAGGTCAAAACAGTCATATAAAAATTAAAACCATAAAATGTAAAATACTCCCAAGAATCATATTTCAAAATGATAGAATCATACGATCTCACATGAATTAAATAAAAATATTTTACGGTCATTTGATCTACAAAATACGTGTCATTACACAACCGGTCAGCGCAAAACCATTCTTAAACCAAACAGTTAATTGAAATCCTTCTAGTAGAATTCTAACAAAAGCCAAATCATATCAATTTCTAACTTGGCAAGTGATTAAAATTTCCCTAAGGGTCCGTTTGGATGAGCCCAAAATAAGCTACTTTTCAGCTTTTAAAAAAGCTAAAGCATAAAAGTCCACATGGTTGCATGGTTTATTTGGGCTTTCATAATTAACTTTTTTGCTTATTTCAAAAGTCAATTTTTGTTGCTTCCGGCTTCTCTACCAAACGACTTTCAGGCCGCGTAACTTGCAATTAGGGTTCGGGCGATTTTCATTTTCCATCGCCACTTCATCTTCTCTTTGAGATCCATCGCAAAGGTATATTTTTTTCTCTTAATTGTTTTAATCTATCCGATCTGTTCTTAGCTCTATTCACAATTACCTTTTCTAATCGGTTCACAAATCTGTCTTCTTTGGTACAAAATCCTACTGAAATCAACATCAATTCGACTGCTTTCCACCACAAAAACCGATTATTGGTATTTACTCTTACGAGTTGATTATTGGTGTTGGATATCTTCTAAACTTGAGTTTAAGCTAAATTTTGTGTGAAATATGGCTAATATTTGATGTTATACATGCTATATGCTATTTATATAAATCATGATAGGATATTTGTTGATATGCCTAAAATGTTGATGATAAGACTGTACACAAAGTAGTTGGAAATCCAATAAGGTGGTACAGAACATTGTTTCTGTGAAGACTTCATTGATCTGTCTTTAACTGTCAAATGGATGGATAAAACCTATTTCTTTTAGGTAATCATTATTGCTCTTCAACCTTAATGTATGGTCATTGCTTTCATCAGCTAGGTTGTACGCAGCTTGCTTGTTATGATGTGTTATTTCTTCGAATGCTAATGTCTTTGCAATAATGGGACAACCGATTTGGTGTT
Source organism: Allium sativum (assembly GCA_030737875.1). Lineage (NCBI taxonomy): Eukaryota > Viridiplantae > Streptophyta > Magnoliopsida > Asparagales > Amaryllidaceae > Allium > Allium sativum. Next base: position 56,763,288 of record CM060927.1, on the reverse strand, counting down.
CTGCAAAATTGCCTAATACAACTGCCATTTTCTCAAATAGTCCGTATTTATAGACTTCAAACAGAAGTGTGGAGTTGGCTTTAAGAATGATGCTGGTTTAGTGGTAACATAGTGAACTGAAATATACAACTACCAGTTTATGAGGGGGCGGTATTTAGCAAGGTTACTATTAGCTTTGTTCTGGTTTATGGTTTCAGTTAGTGCCACTTTATGCACTGCCTGTGAAAGGTTGCTGTTGACTAGCAACAATAATAACAACGACAACAAAACAAAAAACCAAGGTAAAAGGGAGAAAAAAAAAAGGAGCGTGAGTGCTAGAACAGGAAGTGCCTTTGAACTTAATATAATATGTTGTAGCTTTTCGTTCATATATGCTCTAGTTCCTCTCTTAAGGTAACATAGACATCTGCTTTCATGGTTCTATGAGGAAGCTTCCTGTAACATTTCCTAACAGGTTAGGTTTTAAGACGTCAATGTGCTGATGTGCACATTCATGTGAGAAGGCTAACATGCATATATCTTTACAAGCTTGAAACAAGGATTAACAAGACGTTGATCATGGTTTGGGCTTCACCAAATACCGAGCTTGGGTATATTTCATTGTACTTTTTTATATTTTGTTATATAGACTTATCATTATCAATATGATGAATTTATATTTAATAATAATCATTTCTGTTATGTTGTCACAATGGAAAATTCTCGTGGGAGTCAGCTTTGAGGTACGTTAAGCTCCAAAAGAGGTATATGTTTGGTTATATATGCTTGAAATCGGATGGGAATTGCTAAACAGTGAAAGTCAACAAAGAAGTTAAAGAAAATTGTGTTGGGGGCTTGATATTGAAGTTATCGTTCAATGGAGGTAATTTGCTGTATTTTTTGCAGCGATGTTATTTAACTTTCATGAAGGGAATTGGTTACTTTGCGTTAATACCATTGGTTATTTTCCACCAAATGTAGCCATAGTCTTATTTTTAAATGAATACCACATAGCTAAATATTTCACTAAATTCTAGTATTTTAACAGTAAATACAACATAATTCTATCTGATGATGAATTCATGAAGTATATTACCATTAGATTTAGAGTGAGCCAGGTATCATTGAGCCGGTGTGCACTTTATCTCATTTTATTGCAGCGATGTCTCTTCAAAGTTTCAAACCATATTACAGATGAAATATCAAATACAGTTCACGTGAATCGTAAGAAGCTGTCGGTAATAAGATGTGTGTATTGTGCACTAAGCGTGAAGCTTATAAATAAACAAACATCTTTCCAGAAATATACACAACTAACAAAATCAAATATGCTCTAGACCTAGACAAGCATCGTTTACTTTCAAGCCCATGCAAAGCGTGCACTAACAACTGATAGGGTAAGTTAAAGGATAGCCCATTAAAAAATTAATCCCCAGGACATTAAACTGATTATTTTTGAGCTATAAGGATTGCTTTCCATTATTTCACTCTTCTCGGGTACAAAATCCTATTAAAATTTTGGGTTTCAGTAGTGTAAATTATGAATTGCTTTAGTTTCCCTAATTTTCCATTGTTTTTTAGTCCTTTTCCATTACATGCCTAGGGTAACTGCTATGTAGAGCCAATCTTGATTAAGCTATCCATATTTGTCTCCATATTTACTTTCTTTAGTACTACATGATCCTTTGATTCCTAAACACAAATACCATAAATTATAAAATATTGAAACTTATATAGACTATGACATTTCAGTGTATACATGTCAGATTAACTTTCAAAAGTTTAATAATAACTGACCAAGTTATTTTATGAAATAATACACTTGAACTTTGAATTTGTCTTTAAGATATGTCTAAAACATTACACAACTTTGACATTTACAGTTTATTATAGTGATCTTCAGACTATAATATTCTGCACTTATATTTTATTTGCAGAGAATACATTGTTGACATAGGAATGAATCTAAATCAAGAGTAAGAGCAATCAATATATGAAGATGTCCTTGTAATGAAGATCATTACATCAATAAATGAATTTGGAAATGTAGAATCATATTCAAAACCACAAAGAAAGCTGAATTACTCGGTGCAATAAAGAATTTGTTGACTGAAATTAGAAGGACGGAGTATTTACAGAAATTTACTATTAATTTGGTTGCATATGGCCTAATGCTGCTAGAATTCCATTAGTTCTTTAATTCTCAATAATGCTCTCAAGGGATAATAATGTTACATTAGTTCTATTAAATGTTTATGATTTTATTAGTTCTCTGATTATATCTGAAGCACATAAAGATGATGAATTTGTTCATGACTTTGTTGATCTTATGTCATGACAGGAAGTAGAACAGCTGAGAGGTTCAAGCAAGAACAGTTATTAAATATGAGCTCAAGTATCGATTCAAGTGGATCAAGGGATATGGAACAAGAAGCTATCGAGTTGATAGTTAGTCATATTGCCATTTTAGATTCCGTAAGACTTTTAGAAGTTTTTAATGTTTCGGTTGTAATGCTTGAAATTTGTATAAAAGATCAACTTTTATCTATTGTGTGGTTTGTTGTTTGATTTTGTAAGTTAAAATGGATTTAACTGCTTGGATTATGTACGAATAACATGCAGGTATTGTAGTGATTTTGTATATTTTGTAATACGAATTGTTTTTTGTTAACTAGCTGTAACATATACTTTTAAAAATCTTAATTGTCTTACATTTTATTTCAATATTGTAGTGCAAAAGCCAAATAGCTAAAAAAAAGTTTTATCCATATTGCCTTTTTAATTTTTTGACTTATAAGTCGTTATCGTGCCAAACGAACTTTTTGACTTTTTAGAAGTAAAAGTACTTATCATATAAGAATAAGTGTTTTTGCTTTGGATTGCCAACGGGCTCTAAATTCTTTAACGTCATTAAGACGAACAAAGAAAATTCATAAGTTTATTGAGAACCTTTCTTTAACAAATCTTTTCAATAACAAGAAGACTCAGAACTACTACTAATTGAAGTAGTTTTGACACTCGAATGACTAAGACATTGACACCAACGTCTAAATTCAACGTACAAACATTTGACTAATTGTAAACTTAAAATCTCCTCTTATAAGGGATTTTTTATATTCAATCCACTTTTGAAAACTTATAACAAAAATAGTCTGATTTGAAAACTAATAAACGTAGTCTGCTTTTAGTCAACTCAGCGTTGAGCTGGCTAAATACACTGGCGTAATTTGAAATTGTGCCAGTATTATTTTGTTTTTCTGATTTGCATGAAATTGCGCCAATGCAAATAAAAAAATTGCAACGGCAACAATTCAAATGGCGCCAATGCAAAAATTGATTTTTTTTTTTTTTTTTTTTTTTTTTTTTTTTTTTTTGATGACATTTCATATAGCGAGATGTAAAAAAAAAAACAACTTTTTCATTGGCGCCGTTTGAAATGGAGCTAATGCACAAAAAACAAAAAAATGCGTTGGTGCAATTTAACTGCGCTAATGCAAATAGAAAAGGATTAATTGTCAAAAATAATCTGAAATTTAACGTGTCTTCTCATAATAATCTCAAGTCTGGATTATTTCTGAATAATACGAAGTTTGGAGGTGTCTTCCCATGTTAATCTCATTTACTTGGTTTTTCCCATATTAATCCGAAGTTTGGTAGTGTCTTCCCATATTGATCCCAACATAACATGTCAAAAAGTCATCGGGATCATTATGGGAAGACACTCCCAAATTTCGGATTATTCTGAAATAATCCAAGCTTGAGATTATCATGAGAGGACACGTTAAACTTCGGATTATTCTTGATAATTAATCCAATAAAAAATTAATACTAGCGCAATTTCAAATTGCGTCAGTGTATTTGACCAACTCAGCAGTTGGCCAAAACCAGGTTATGTTTGTAATTAGTTTTCAAACCAAGCTAGTTTTGTTATAAGTTTTCAAAAGTGGGCTACATCTAAAGAAAAAAAAATCCCCTCTTGTGCAACAAAAAACACACAAGCAAATCAAATTCAGTATCAAGAATAGTAACCAGTGTTCTCAAGAATACACAATACCTCAATTGGAAAAGGACCAAAATGTGACCAAACATCACAAATTTCACTCTTGATTCACGGTAAGATGAGTAGAATAACAACTATCGTTATGTTCATAACCAACTAATAAGCTATTTGGCTGAACAATGAGGCCATCTTTACTGAGAAGCAACTTATAAACAACAGGAAGAAAAATTAGTAAAGCAAAATATACAATACAACTTAGTAACACAAAATGATAGACAAACATAACGTTTTATATGTAAAATTCACCATATTGAATTAATTATACAAAGTGAAAGCTTAACAACATTACATATCAAAGCTAACTTGGAAATATCTCTACTGTCATTTGAATCCAAATTAGTCACAAACAAATAAAAAAATAAAAAATTGACATTGAAACGTCATTAAAATGAAACAACAAATGTAACAATGATCGTATACCCAAATAAGAGTAAAAATTACCTAAAATAAAGTTGGAGAGTATTAAAATAGTCGAGACGGATGCAAAATAGAAATAAGTCGATCAACTAAATCTAAATCGTTGAAGCAAAATGAAATACCTGAAAAAGAAGATGATGGTGTAGCAAATCAAAATTGAAATCGTTAATTTGGACACAAAATCATTCGATGTTGAGAAATCAGATATTGGTTACAATATTATGAACGATGATGAAAATAATAATATCAAATCAATAATAAAAAAGCAAACATTATAAAGAATATAAAGTACAATACAAACAATTCCAAAAAAATACGTTGGATATTGGTTTATTACAAAATAATACCTAACGCATAATAAACTATTTTTGTGTAAGCAGCCACGCACAAGGATGTTAATTATACATATTTTACCATAAACAATATTCAATGTCTACTTCTAAGTTCTACCCCAAACATATATAAGAATTTTTAAATCGTAATCGGAATATATATTCAAATGTACTGGATGCAGATCAAAAAATCAAGATCCATAAAGTCCATTAAGATGGGCAATTGTCTAAACCCATTGAATCTATATGGTATTGCACAGGAATAAGGATATGTAAAGATATAATATTCAATATAAAAATGAAGAAAAACTCTACCTAAAAGCAAATATGTATATGGCACTTGCAAACATAAAATAATTAGATTGAAATTGTTTGAGTCGATCAAAGAGCAAGCCCAGGCTAGACTTGTCTTAAAAGAGAGTGTCCTGTGCAAATTACAACTTCAAGTTCAGTACCTGTATTTTCCTACCAAGTGCGAAAGAAGCAAAGCTATTTTCCTCCTTGAATCAAAAGCATTTTGAAACAAGGTAAATAAATGGTCAAAAACAACCTTAAATCAAAAGCAAAAACCAATACAATATATCATTTACCTTTAGCAAATTAGCTCGTCCAAAATCTTTACAAGTTTCTTTGTATATTTACTATCCTAAGTCTCTTCTAATTTCTGCTCAAGTCCTTCATCCATAAACACTTCAGACTGCAAAGCAGGCGCAATACTCTTCACACGAACCCAAGTAATTTCCCATAAATCACTCTCTTTAATCAAAATTCCACTTGATTTCATAACGAGCAACGTATTTTTAAGCAACTCAGGAATAAGCTCCTGCAGCTTCTCGCTTCTCTTACTCCCTCTAACTTTCACTTTCATACACTGCTCCATTCTACTTAAAACCTCAAGCCATAGCTCCTCAAAGTCTGTCGATCTCGAAAGCTCTTCTAAAAGTTGTAAGAATACCTTCGACAAAAACTTCATAGCAAGCACAAGTGTTTCTTCCATGTTCTGGTAAGAACATTCGAAGAGTTCGTCGAGAACAGGAAATATAATTACGTCAAAACACTGCATCCAGCAAGATAGAGGCATGTGCATATCATCAGCTGCGAAAACACATATCTGAAGGGCGGATATTCCTCGATTTCTAACTTCATCTCTTTGATCGACGCAGGCCTTTTTAACCCCATTCATCAACCTCACCCACATCTGTCTGATCCCTTCCTTTATCTTTTCACCTTCTTCCCCAATATCTTCTGCCTCTTTGAACCAATTCGAAAGGCACTTTGCCGAATCCGCCATTAGATTTAAGGCATGAACCGACCTATCTGTAGGACCTAACCTAGACTCGGCAAAATGCCGAGATGCTTCTGTACATAGAACGTAATTAGCTAGGGAGAGGTGGGCGCCTTCCGACATGATAAATGAAAGTGCCTCGAATCCGGCTTCGAAAGCTTCCGGATGTTTAGCTGTTATGGAGAGCAGGGAGGTTATGGTACGCCACCCATTGTGGCTTTTTATGTACCTGGCGTTTGATTTTACTAGCTTGGCGACTTCTAGTGTGATGTTTTCGCAGTATGCATCAGCCACTCGAGCATCGAGTTTAAGAATCAGCTGAAGCGATCTCAGCAGCTCATCGGTTAGGTTTTCTTGATAAGGAATCAAATGATGGCATATTTTAAGAAGTCCGTAAACTGCTTTTTCTACGAGGGCACATGGAATGCCGATATTCTGAACAATGCTGGCTATGTGGTTATATACAGATTGCCATAGAAGATTCACTCTATCATGGTTTGTAAGAGTAATAGTAATAAGTAGCTCCAAGCAAAAAACAGCTGTGCTTTCATCGTCAGTTGAGTATACTACGTTTTTCGGTTGACCTGCTGCTAGAGTAAGAGTTTTTACTAGCTGCGTTAAAGAGTCAGAGTGCAAGAATTTACTTCTTGTGAAAATTCTATCTATTTGACACTTTTTTACAGTGTCATGAGATCGCTTATGAGCAGCTATTTGCTCCTCGGTAGGTTGAAATCTAGGCTCCTCTGCATCAATGTACAAGAATTGGCTAAACATTTCCATAAGCCCAGAAGGTCTACGGCTGTGAGATCTCGAAAGAGAATTAGATATATTTTTAGAAATATCATTAGTAGCATCATTAGCAACATGCTCAGGAAGCAAACCTAGCTTATTCAGCTTCAGTATACAATCTACTATGCTTCTCCAACCATTAAGGATGTTATCTCCATAAACGTTTGCTATACTGAATACAGCTTCAGTTGCCATCCTAGCTTTTAAGTCGTCTCCAAAAGAAGTGACTTCATCATCGACATAAGAGTTGTTGAGAAGGGTAGTGAATTTGCAAAGAGATACCACTACGTCATTTAGTGTGTTTTCCATGTGATAGTGCGCAGATATCTTGGCTACAGCTAGAAAACCGTTTACACAGGTTGAGAAGACTTCTTCGTCCTCGGTACTATCGAAGATCACAGAGAGTGCGGCAATGGCAGGGCCTGATATCATAGAAAAAAATTCATCATCAAGATGAGGATGTGAGTCAATGGTGATGTAGGGAGGGGTGCTTTTGGCCTTTGTTAAAAGATTCATCCAGCGAGCATGAGACATTTCAGGGAATCCAGCACCTTGTTCAGGGATAGTCCTAATCTCATGCTTGCATATAGCATGGTAGAGCTCTGATAAATAATCTCTCGGGAGGTCATTGCCACCATTGATGTGGCGATTGTTTCTAATGAAATCCTCTTTGGTCATCTTCTTCTTGACCTGTGCATTGTGCAGGTCTGTGTTGAGCAGTATAATAGAGTAGGAAAGCAATAGAGCAGCATCTTTATTAGCAAGAATATGAGGCGATTGTTCGTAATATCTCTCTGAAAAAGCTTCGAGCACTCTTTGTATTTTTTGGGACTCGCCAGGCAGCCTGAATGTTTCTAGAAACAGCCTAAGAGCAGTATCCAGATTCATAGCTTCAAAATCAAATGTCTGTGCAAATTCATGAAGCACTCGAACCCAAAATTCATCATGGTTACCCAAGAAATCACCAATGACATTCTTATCTAAGCCAGGAGTGTACCTCAAAAAACAAGCAACGCTTTGAGGGTCTAATATTTCAGGCAGAAGATGGGTTCCTTGGAGATATTCTAAACCTTTCTTTGCATCTCTGTTGAAGTGATCCGTGGCAATCATTAGTTTCTTTTTTATGTGCTTCCTTTGTCTAACAAAGCTGACCCACTGTTGAGGATCGGAGTAGTTTTCACATTTAACTGTCCAGAATGGAGTATATGCATCAAGTTCAGAAGGTTCCGCAGCTGTATGAAAATCTGCATTGTCTATTCTCTCGGCAATGCCATGAATCAAGGCATTCAACCCATCCAAAGCAAGCAAATGCATAGTTGACAATGGAGAGTTGACAGGAAAAGCACTTTTCGAGAGAAGATTGGCAAGGTTTTCAAATATATTGTTGCAAGTAATATCACAGTCTAAGTTTGCATACATTTCTGCCATGAACGTTTTTTGTCGACAAAAATCCACAAGAGCTTCCATGGCAACTACTTGTTGATGGTAGCTAGCTCCATATCTATTCTGAGCTAGCCTTAGAATCACACAAGATAAGAACGCTTCTAATTGCAATTTCAGGTCCCTTTTTAAATGATAATACAGATTTAGAACAATGCTGCACACCATGGATAGAATAAGCGGACTCGTTGATTGGCCAAACAGTATCAAGTTATGGAAAAGCTCATCTTGTATCAAAGAAAGGAGCTTCGGATGTTTTGGGAATGAAGGTCCTCCCATTTCAATAGCTGCATTGATCAAGCTGAGAGCAAAAAGTGGAACATCTTCATCAACAGTGGGGTTCACACCCATTTGATTGACATCATTTAATAGAGAGCATATGAACTGAAATATCTCAACCATGCAAGAAATGCCATAAGGTTCGGACATTGGTTGTGTTCCATTTGGTATTCTGATGGCTGGTACATGTTCATTTGTTGAAGCTGCTACAGATCCAATAATTCCATTTCCATTTTCTACTGGACTGATAGAAAATGCTTGATTCTTGTCTAATTCTACTCCACCAATCTTGATAAGAGGGAAAGGAGTGTATCAATGCCATGTAAGTTAATAGTAATCTTTAATGGTAGTAAAAGCGAAACTATTCTTCCTGCACAACCTAGCACTTCTACCTCAAGTCAGATTGAAATGCGAGAGGTTATTCATCCCCTCAAAACTCATTTACATGTTACTCCAAACTCTTTTAATAAATCAGAAATTTGCCACGTCCTTTTGAACTCATAATATTTTTTCATATCAATTTTGAAGTAATGACTTCTTAAACTCTAAACTAACAGCTAGACATAATTTTGTGTATGCTATATAATAACCTCAAATCTACTCTTCACTTAACTTTTTCTCTTTTTTTCTTGGGATATTTTTGGTGCATTAAAAATTGAACCTAGACTTTGTTCAGTTAATTTTATTACATGTAAACTTCATCTACAAATGCATTCTAGTGAAAGCAAAGCCTTAAAATGAGTTCATCTGTTTGAGGCACTCAAAATATTTTTGCTATTCTACTCTTAAATCTTAACAACATCACTAAAACTCGATGTCGATGCAGCAACAAAGGCAATGCCAATGCTAAGCTATATATAATACCACATAATTGCATGTAGACCCCAAAAAAATGAATTCAATCCACAATACCTCTAATTTTCCATCCTCCTTCGTCTTCTCAACAAAACAAACCTCACCCAACCGTGAAAACAAAAACCGAACAAGTTCACCCAAACTCTGCCTAGAAATCCTCTGCAGCAACTCCCCTTTTGTCCCTGCCTGGTGAACAACTCTAAAACAAGTTTTCACAACCCCACACACATTCTGATCGCTCAGCAAAATCCCCGCCTTGCACTTAACGCACGCCACTAGTACCTGCAAAATCTTCATCAGCACAGCCTCTTCGGATGCTGGATCCGTGACCTCAAACTTGCACCCAGTCACAGCCTCAACTACCTCCTGTACTGCAACGTCGGCATTTTTCATTTCCGGATCTAGAAGATCAAGTTGGACGATTTTGAGAACGGAGGAGAGGGCGGCGCCTGTGATGGGGGCGCCGGTGTCTTCTGAGCGGATGACGTCGAGGAAAGGTTTGAGGAGGTAGGCGAAATCCGAGATGGGGAACTTGAAGATGACGTGGCGAAGGGATTTGAGTGAGTGGATCAGATGGTTGTCGGGGTCGGAGTCGGAGTCGGAGTAGCGGTAGTAGCGGACGTTACGGCGCATGACAGCGAGGACGGTGGCGATCTCGGCGTTGATGACGTAAGCGAGGCGATCCATTTTGGAGGTTTCAGATCTGTGATCGATGGGGTCGATTTCAAATTTGGATGGATCACGGAAAGAAGAGGAGGCAGAAAGCGATTTCCATAGCAAAAATTTTTGTGACTTGGAGCCTGCCTGCTGTACCGAGTATGTCCGTAGTTTGAACAAATTGGTAATTGAAAGTAACGCTAAAATTATAATGTTGAAGTCAATAATTTCTTTTTCTGTAAGTTATTAATGGAAGTCAAAAGGGGTGTTCTCCCATTTAAATTGCGGAGCAATGTAAGTTGGAGCATGGATTAACAATTCAAATGGGGGCAACACCCCTTTTTAAAATTTCAACGGCGATATAAAACGGGGTATAAAACGTGTTTAAACTCTAAACGGGTTTTTAAATCCTATTTATTTTATTTATTTTTAAATCGGTTTAAACACCATTTAGACAAGAAAAAAAAACACAATAAAACGGTGAAATGAACCATGTTTTAAACTATAAACGGGGATTCATTTACCCGTTTCCTTCCTATAAATTACTAAAAAAACAAGCAAATATCCATTCATTTGAGAAGTGGGGATTTGCGCTACATTTTTTTCCCTCCTTGAATCGTCGTTGAGTGTTGGAGATGCTCTAACAAAAAATATAAATTTTGGAAGAATTTCTAGTATTATAGTTGTGAATCTTGCGATAATCAGTTGAAGCCTAGAGAACTACAAAAAGCATAAAACAAAAGGGTAATAGATATCAATAGACATAATGTATTCAACAACCTAAAAGATATCAATTGACATAATGTATGTAACAACCTAGATTTTGCAGCATTTATACATATGGATTTAGATGAGAATAATGTTGAAAACAAGATTTCAAAATATGTGTGCATACATCTGTAAACTAGATTATGATCAATAATACGACTGGAAAATATATTATCAATAGTCAAGTTGAAATACGATAAAGATAGGTCTGTCTACGGATATTTTCGGATGCGGATAGTATACATTCGTATCTGTGTTGAAAACCATTTTCAAATATCGGATATCCGCATCCGCGAATATGGATGGATATTTGATAATTATTGTATCCGTAAACAATCGAAAAAATAAACATAAAATTATAGTTTTACATAAGTGTTTTTCAATCCTACTAGCTTTTAAAACGTTCAAAATAAAAAAAATTGAGATAGTCAACAATTTTGAGCGATTAATATGCGTTTAGTGCATATAATATGAATTTTTAAACTTAAGAAAAAAATGCTTTTTATTATATTAAAATACATGTAGTTTAAACCATAAACACAAAAAAATATCTAATATATTATTTTCGGATGCGGATATCTTCGTATTTGCATCTGCATTTGCTTTTCTAGATATTGGATATTTATCCTTTTTTCGAATACGGATTCAAATGAAATTTCAGATTTTTCGGATATTTATTGACAGTCCTAGATAAAAGGTTTTAACAATTAACGAATCAAATATGTATTTAGTGTATAATATTGGCGAGTTTATTTGTTTAAAATGAACATGAAAATTGTAACAACCACACCTTAATGGCTACTTAATACTTCTGACCACTGTGCTTAAAAGTTAACCTTAGTCATTTAATACTTCTTAAGTAGGAAGGAGGAGGACCCTATAATAACTATTTAATACTCATGACCCAGAAGGTCATACACATATTCCTTCCATTCATGTCATATGGTTGGAGATGTCTCACATCACTGGTAAGTGAAAGTGTACACATGATTAATGATAATATAGCTAACTTATGTATATAAGTGTATATGCGACATCAAGTTTTATAAATAAAAATCGATCAGATAAATTTTCTATACTGCTTAAGACTGCTCGTCCTACATTCAATCTTGAAGCTCCCCTTAAGATTTTCCACAAACAAAAACACACTCATTTAGAATAACGACCCGTAACTTTTACGTTTCTAAAACTAAATTAATTAAGAATAAATTTTTAGTAGAATATGAACTGGATGTTATATTTATAACCGTTGTGAAGATCTTTTCGACACGATCAATATATATATATATATATATATATATATATATATATATATATATATATATATGAGGAGGGTTCCGCTACACCTCTTATATTGCACGTGAACTCTCCCCTTTAATCTCCACCATCCATTTCCCCACTCATTCTCTCTCTTCCCATTTCAATATTATTTCTTAGTGGGAAGAGAGAGAATGAGTGGAGAAATGGGCGGTGAAGATTGAGGGGGAGAGTTCACGTGCAACATAAGAGGTGTAGCGGAACCCTCCTTTATATATATATATAGTTATATATATATATATAAATATAATTTGATTTATTTCGAACTACTGTTTAGAAAATATTGAGTTTGTAAGTTTAAAGATACAAACATAAAACCAATAATTTCCAATATTCTAATTTTGAAAACCAAATTGTGCCTAGTGTAATGGTTAAAGCAGTAGAGTTTCACTATAAGAGGTCATGATTTGATTCTCATCAATAACCAAATTATGAAATTTTAGAAAAACAATCAAAAAATGCATGTTCCAAGTGAAAAATGTACGGATATGCATATATAAATGAGAAAAATATAAGGTAAAAATGTATATGGAAATAAAACGTATGTATCTACATATATGTGTGTGTATATATAGGTGTATATTGTTTTCATATAGCATAATGAATAATTCTAATATATTTGGTGTCACACTTTTTTGCTATTAGCATAAACTATGGAAATGGCCCCTCTATCTTAATATCCCTTAAAAATAGGATCAAACTTCTTTTATAAATTCAAAATTCTTCTTATCTAATATTGATGATTAGTCTATCCTTTATCCAATATTGATGATTAGTCTATCCTTGTAATGGTGGCATCGAAATCCTCTTTTTCTTCCTCATCCACCTCCTCAGCCTTCAATTCTAGTTTTCCCCCTCTTCCATCGCGACCATCTCCTTCTAAACCTCTAAATGCTCCACCTCCGAGTGATATTCCTTCTCCTCAGCAACAGAATCCTTCTGTAATCAATGTGGAGCAACCATCGAAAGCATCTTTTCCTTCTTTTGTCAAATCTGACTATGCCTCTTTGTTCAATTCACAACCACTCAATGCAGGGGCTTATCAGCCTCGTCAGTTTGATATTCCTAGGGATGGATCGAAGCGATTGATTCCAGATCTGGTGAAAGCAGAACGGATCAATTATTGGAGCAGCTATTTGGTTGGATTCTTTCTTGATGGTACACTTTCTTTCTTTGTTGTCTCTAACTTTCTTAAGAGTCGTTGGAGATTATTAGGGGATGTGGACATTAAATCTGATGGTTATATGTTCTTTTTCAAATTCTCTAATGAGTCTGATCGTGAAAAAATCTTACATTTCGATCCTATTTCATTCGTGGACGAATGCTTGTCATTATAATCTGGGATCCAACTGTAGGTAGTTCTATTAATCAGATTAGAAAAGTTCTTGTGTGGATCCACTTGTATAGAATACCAGTGATTCTCTGGACCTAGATTGGTATTAATTGGCTTGTAAATCATATTGGTTGATTGATTTGTTATGATATTAGTACAGAAAGATTGAATAGATTTAGACACGCAAAAGCTCTTGTTGAAGTTTCTCCAGATTATGAGCTTCCTGATACAATAGTGATCGATGATTTGGGTGATAAGTGTCCCTCAGTGAAAGTTTCTTACGATTGGAAGCCCAAACTTTGTACTACTTGTAAGGTCTTCGGGGATGATACTATGTACTGTGAAATGAATTCTAATAATAAATTAGGAGAAGATGAACAGTTTTATAAAGAGAATCATCATGTTAATGATTTTGTAGATACTGACAAGAATAATAAGAATATCCATATTACTGTAAATAACAGCACATGGACATATGTACATCCCAAATCTAAGAAGGAATGGAGAAGGAAACTTGGTTGTGATAATAATGTGAATAAAAATAATGATCAGATTTGAATGCAAGGAATGCTAACCTGTTTGATGTTTTAGACACTGATGTGTTAAATGATGATGCTGGTTTAGGGAAAGAATCAGAGAATGGTAATGTTTCTGTTGGTGGAAAGGCTTCTGGGAATGTGGATACTTCTATTTTTAATGATCAATCTGGACTGAATAGTTCCTCTATTGATGTCAATGATATAGATGTTCATCATAAGATTGTGTCTAATGATGATTCTAAGGATGATTCTTTACTTGGTAATATATTTGCGGATAATGCTGAAGGTGATAAGGGTTCATCTCCAAGCAATGCAACTTCTGTCAATATGGTTTCGACTTCCTCTTTCATGTCTTGTACCTCCAGTATTATTTCAACTGATGTTAATTCTAGTGTGATAGCAGGGTCTTCTTCAGTAATTGCTTCATGTTCTTCAACTTTTAGTTCATCAGTTCCAGCTATAAGGAATTCTTATTTTTTCCATGATAACATCTTCATCTGGATCATCTTCTTCTTTATCTAGTTCCCCTTATGTAAACTTAAAGCCGCCAGAGCATATTTCTTTACCTCCTCCTGTAACTGGTTCTGCCTTAACATCTGCTCACGTGAATCTGCCTTCTCCTTCATCTCAAAGTGGTTTAACTTCTTCATCTAGACTTATTGGTAAATTCTGGGCTGATGATGATAAGGAACCGCCATTCACTCATACGAAAAGCAAAGGAAGAGGTAAGAAGAAGAAAGTTACTATGAATTTTGATGACTTGGATGAAGGAATAGATTACAATTTGGAGGATGTAATACCGTCTGGTAGTCATTCAAAATCTTATAAGAGACATACGAGGAAAAATCCTCAGTACTGATCATTGGTGGTTCTTGGTACATAAAATCTGTATGATTAAGGAATGAAAGTTTTTTTTGGCAAGTCATGGTGCGAAGGACAACAACCAGTGTTGGTTTTCCTTGTTGCTGAGATATGTTGATGGTTGGACCTAGTTTTGCTTTTTGTTATTTGTGGTTTTGAGTTTTTTCTGAACTTCATTTGTATATTTGTATACGTTTTTTTTCTTCTCATTACTGCATACTTCAGTGATATTGTAAACTGATCATTGCTAGAATAGTTAGATATGTAATCTTTTATTCATTGTAATTGGTTCATGAGTGAATAAATAATAAATGCCTTTCAAAAAAAAAAAATTTCTTCTTATCTGATATCATTAAATCTTAACATCCCTTAAATATAGAACCTAATAAATGAATCTCTACAAATATATCAACTATAAGTATCACTTAAATAAGAAATCTAACTATATTTTTATTTAAATATTTCAACTAACCAGTTTGAAACCCTTGTTCATAGCTGCCTTTCCTACCACCTAACCCTCTATTATTCCCTCTCATGCACCCATCTTCCACCACTCGCTTTCTCTTCTAGCACCCTTTCATCTACCAAACCATCTCCTCCCTTCAAGCTCCTACGCCCACCAGACCAACCTTCTATTCATATCTTTTGTTCCTCTTTTCCCCCACTTACAAATCCTCAACATCCTTAACCTACTGTATGCCCCCACTTCTCCCGCCCTACTTCTAGACAAGCCCATCACACCACTGACCGTTACCCCCACTCCAAGTATGAACCTCGCCACCTTTGACAACTGTTTCGGTGTTTCCACACCTCTTTTACCTCTGCCCTCAACACCAAACCCTCATGTACAAGTGTTGCAATCTCCTCATGGTAACCCAAGCACAAGTTGTGTTGTCTCCAGGGCCACTAAACTAGCAACAACTGAATGGACCCACCTCTTTAAAAAACTACGGCAATATGCTGGCAACTTTAAGCTAGTTCAGTACAATCATTCACTATCAAAATCAGTTTCTATGGTGACATCAAATGATATAACACAGGAAGTACTTCTTTTTAGGAGAGTTATTTAACTGGTTTTTTTAGACAAGTTGTTATCCTATTTAACGGTTATGTATTAACTTCGCTAAATTTGGGGTAATTTGAATGATATTCAAGTCAGAAGTAATGGTAAAATTTTCTTCTCACTTCAAAGACAAGAATATAAAAACCAAGACCCTCGAAATAGACTTGATAATTATTAATGATTCTCTTCAAATATTACCAACTACAAATATCACTTAAATAAGAAATCTAACTATTTTTATTTAAATATTTCAACCAACCAGCTTGAAACCATTGTCCACGAAAGCCTATCCTACCACTTAACCCTCTAAAATTTCCTCATGCCCCGTCTTCCACCACCCGCTTTCTCTTCTAGCACCCTTTCACCTGCCAAACCATCTCCTGCCTCCAAGCTCCTACGCTCGCCAGATCCACCTCCTATTCATCTCTTTTGTTCCTTTTTTTCTCCCACTTCTGAATCCTCAACATCCTTAACCAACCATAGGCCCCACTTCTCGTGCCCTACTTCTAGACAAGCCTAGCACACCACTGACCGCTGCTCCCACTCCAAGTATGAACCTCACCACCTATGACAATTGTTTCGGTGTTTCCAAGCTCTTTTACCTCTTCCCTCAAAACCAAACCCTCATGTACAAGTGCTGCAATCTCTTCATGGTAACCCAAGCACAAGTTGTGGTGTCTCCAGGGCCACTAAACTAGCAATAATTGAATGGAACCACCCCTTTAAAAAACTACGGCATAATGCTGGCAACTTTAAGCTAGTTCAGTGCAATCATTCACTATCAAAATCAGTTGCTATGGTGACATCAAATGATATAACACAGGAAGTACTTCTTTTTAGGAGAGTTATTTAACTGGTTTTTTTAGACAAGCTATTACCTATTTAACGGTTATGTATTACCTTCGCCAAATTTGGGGTAATTTGAATGATATTTAAGTCGGAAGTAATGGTAAAATTTTCTTCTCACTTCAAAGATGAGAATAGAAAAACTAAGATCCTCGAAATAGACCTGATAATTATTAATGGTAAAGTTTTTATAATCACATTGAGGAGTCCATTAATTGATAAGAAAAAGTTAAATTAGTTTCAGTATGGATTCTTTAGGATTGTCAACTGATACTTTCGGATATGAATACTGCCATATCCGTGTCCGCATCCGGAATCATTTTCGGATATCGGATATCCATATCCACGGATACAAACAGATTTCGGATAATTATCCTATCTGTCGACGATCGATAGATGAAGAAAAATAAATGAATTTTTTTAGTTTAACATAAATGTTTTACAAACCCATTGATAACCAAATTGTGAATAATAAACAAATATGTTGATAATAAATAGGTTTGAGCGGTTAATATACATTTTGTGCATATAATATAAACTTACAACTTGATAAAACAATAAATAAATAACTTTCATTATACTAAAATGCATATAATTTTAACCATAATCTTGAGAAAGACCGAACAGATATTTTCCAGGTACGGATATCCTTGTATCCGCATTAGTATTCTATTTTTGGATGAAGGATATTTATCCGCTTTTCGGATACGAATGAAAATGGATTCCGAATTTTTTAGGTATCCATCGACAACCCTAGATTTTTCTATCGAAAATCTCAACATGACATTGGACACTAAAGGTCATAAATTGGATTGCTAGTTACCTAGGTAGATTTATATGTTTTAATGAATCTACGGGAAGACTCGAGAAAGTTGATTTTGCAAAGATGTTAGTTAAAGTTGAGCCGACTGGGTTGTTACCAACTCAAATCCCCATACAAATCGCTGAAGGTCACAATGTTTACTTCAAAACTGACCACACTTGGGTACTGGAAATACGTTGGTCATGTAAAGTTTTAGGTCATACATTGCATTCGTGCCTACGTGCAGAGTCCATTAAGTAAGCCGCTTCTGAGGGCGAACTACAAAAATCTGTAAGTCAACTAACTACCAGAAAGGCAACACAAGTTAGGAAAATGTCTATGATTGTGAAAAATATGCCAAACCATAAAAATTTTGTTCAACCTACCAAAATCGCCTTTAATTCGAAACCCAATTATGTCCCCAAGACATCTAGTATTATGCCACATATCCTTAAATCCAATCAAATCATTATGCAATTTTCAAGCAATAGCGCCATAGCATGCAAAATCCTTTATTCATTGGTTGTTTCAATCTCTCCCCCACTTAGTCAATGACACCTTAAATTGTTTCCTAGAATGTGAGAGGGTGTTACGACGATTCAAAGCAAATTGAAACCTTTCACGTTACCACGGTAAGCAAAACCAACCATATCATCCACACTGCTATCACCTACATTACCTCAAACAAATAATTTTTAAGCTCTTTTGTGTACGCCTTTAACAACTAAGAACACTGAACTACCTTATTAGATTCCCTTTCCAGTTACAATCAATCAACATAGCCATGAATCATGTTTGGAGATTGGAATTGCATGTTTTATACCTCTGATGGGGAAGGTGGAAACCCGCTGTCCATCGAGAACATTCAACCAATTAGTATACACAATGGTACACAATGCTAACATCTTCAAATGCAAATTTATTGGTTTATTCTTTACGTGGAATAGCAAATCCCACATGGATCGCAGAACATGATCAAAATTAGATAGAAATTTCATAAACCACAAAGATTTTAAGACATGGTCGTCCATGTTGTGCAACGTCCTTCTTCTCAATCTGTTTGACCATTTGCCTCTTCTCTTATCCTTCTCCCTTCCAAATACTACCCAGCCCTCCTTTTTCAAAATTTTCAACAACTCGTGTGAGAAACCGAACTTCTACGACATCATCAACCAAGTCTGTTCCACTAGATTCCATGGCAACTCCACGTATATCTTCCAAGCTTCGCTATCAAACCCATCTTTACAACCTGGAGTAAAAGCCGCTTTGGCACTACTTTCAAGCTCTCCACAGAATATCGAATTGAACTTGAACAAGCACAATGTAAACTACATTATGACTCCACTAACATAGCTCTTTCCATACAAGAGATAGACTTATCTAATAGCCTTGTAAATTTTCATTGTTTGGAAGCACCCATGCAAAGACAAAATTGCAGACTTATATGGGATGAGTAGGGTGACAAGTACACTTCATTCTGTCATGTCTGCTTAAAGTTCTATCCACTGACAACCCCATCCTTTCTATATGTGACAACAATAATACTTTTCATGAAGGCCCTTTTGTTGTTGCTTAAGATTTTTTAGATCACTTCACATCCCTTCTTGGCAGCCAGTTTCCCCATCATTTCAAATCTTCTATCATCGATAACTTACCTTTTCCAACTCTTAACAACAATCTCTCCAATGAGCTATGAGAAGATGTATTAGATGAGGGAACAAAACCCACCCTCTTTGATATCCCTAAAAGTAGTGCTAGGGGCCAGATGGATTTAACTCCAACTTTTTTACTTCATGTTGGAACTTCATCAATCCAGATTTCCTTAAAGCTATAAAGAATTTTTTTCATATATGGTAGGATGCTAACTGAAATCGGGGATGAAGTCCTCTAGACCCAACAATCCATGGCCCCCTGGATCCAGCCAATCAAGGGACCCTGAATTCCTCCATTTTGCAATTAAACTCGTATTCTTTCAGGGGTTTAATTGCAAAAGGAGGAATTCAGGGTCCCCTGAGTGGCTTGGTCCAGGGGACCATGAATTATTGGGTCCAGGTGATTTCATCCCATGAAATCATTTCCATCATCATATGCTTGGTTCCTAAAACAAATGCTCGAGTTCTATCAACCAGTATTGTCCTGTTAGTTGCTACATTATAATTTACAAGTGTATCTCCAAGGTTTATGCTAGCCATCTCAGACATGCCCTTCCTAACTCTATAAGACCCACCCGGAGTGCCTTTCATCCTGATCGCAGGATCTATGACAATATTTTCATGTCCCATGACTCCTTTGAGCCTAGGTTAGCAACCGCCTTAGCCCATGATGTTTGAAGATTTACCTAGCTAAATGTTATGACTCCATTTACTGTCCCGTGATCTTATATTCCATGAGAGAAATGTACTCTCCAGAAACTTACACCAAATGGACTGAAGTTTGCATCTCAATAGCTAAATACTATGTCCAGGTCAATGGTTCCCTCTTTGATTACTTTAATGGAACCGGGGGTATACATCAGGGAGATCCGCTAAGGTCCTATCTTTTCTTGCTTGACAATGAAATGTTAACCTTCCACCTCAACAGTAGATTCTCCTTTAAGCTCATTGTTTTTCACCCCAAGATCAACAATCCTAGCATCTCTTTCCTTTTTTGTCGATGGCTTAATGATTTTTACGAAACTAAATTCCAAATCTCTTGACGGCATTCTCCAAACTTTGAATGATTTCCATTCAATGACATGCTTATGCCTCAACCATAGAAAATTTTCTATAAATAGCTCCAAACTCACCAAAGTATGTAAAACCCAACTTGTTGCTGCATGTAACATTCCATTGGAGAAGCCAGGCGCCAATTAACTAAGTATCCACCTAACCTCAATCAAAGTGCAAACCAAGCATTTGTATAGCTTTATGAAAAATATTATCCAAGGATTTTTTTCTGAATTAGGTCAGTTTTGAAAAATTACTACACAAATAAACCACTTTCCAAACTAATTACATAGATGTGCCACTTTTTGTACAAAGGCCTTTTTTTAAACAAGCGTTATCTAGGATAACGCTTGTTTACATTTGCATTAGCATTATCCCAGATAACGCTCTGTTAATTTCTCGCTACCTCCAAAAGAGGCAGTGAGCATATGAATTAGTGGTATCTCGGATAACGCTAGTAAGCATTATCCAAGATAACGCTAGTAAGCGTTAACCAAGATAACGCTCTGTTGATTTCTCATTGCCTCCTGAAGAGGCAGTGAGCAAATTTAGGTTGCCGCAACACAATACAATAACAAAGCAGCTTACCAAACGACTAAGCTATCAACATATACTGTGTGACTAAAATGACAACTACATATCCACTAACAAAACATAACCATATCCAAAATACATAACGAACAAAACAATAACATATCCAAATTACATAGCAATAATATGTCCAAATTACATACTGACCATAACAATATCGTATCCACATTACATAACGACCAAGGTTTGACATAAAACAGTAGAACTGCATATCCACCAACAAATCAATAACATATATTCAACTAAATCAATACATATTACAGAATAATTACATAGATAAAAGCATACCAAATTGTTCAGTAAAAGTGTAAAACCACCTCCAAATCACCTCAATTGTCTCAAATCAGAGGCGTTCTTCTTTTTGGTCTTTGCTTAAGTTTTTCCTCCTCTATCTCTTCCTCTTCCTCTTCTTAGATGCCCTCCTCTACTTATTCTGGAGGCGGTTGTGAAGGTCCGACCGGTAAGGAATGCTGCGAAGACGACTCACTGGGGGCTTGCTTCTGGACTTTCCTACGGCTTACTACTTCTTCCCTTGTTAGGTAGCTTGAGGTAGTTGAACAACATCCAATTGATCGGCTGGCGGTGGAGGTAGTGTATGAGGTCTTGGTCTGTTCATTTTGTTCTTAGACAAGCAAAAACGTATAATTTTTTAATCGACAAGCATTTCCCTTTACTTTTCTCCAGAATTTGTTGCTCCAACCCATCCACAAACCCAAGTGCGCGATAGACACTATGCACCTGTAAACAAATATAAGAAGTGATATCATTAGAAAGTTTTATATACACTAGAAATTGAAAATGTACCGCATTCCTTTCAAGAGGAGCTCTAGGGTCGTAGAAAGAAGGGAATGTAGGAGGTCGTGGAGGTGGTCTTGGCAGCACAAACCGACGCATAATGTTGCAGTATCATGACATGTAATCTTACTCGGTTAGCGGGCATCACGTTCTTGTTCCTAACAGGCATAACGATTACCCCTACAAATCAAGCATGGTATCACACTACTCATCGTTTACTTTAACTTGATAATGAGGAGCGGTTTGAGAAAGATGTTGTCGTAAACCAAATTGCCTCATGACTCTGTCCGGAAGATGGTATGCACAGTCTGTAAGCGAAAACAAAAGCAATCTGGCTCTCCATAGCCCTCTAGACTGGGTGCACAGTGCGGGTAGCGCCTGTAGGTCTTCTTAACTATAGGGATTCCACATCACTGCACCAATGGAAAGAACATCCAATTCATTCCTATAGAACAATAAATTGCGTCTAGGATCCCTTTTGGTATTTTTGGGTCTGATTCATCTACACATACACAAATGTGTTTATAAATTACAATAAACGTATATGTTTATCAAACAAAAATAGTAATTATATTTGTACCTTGTTGCATACATGTGACACCCCACGTCCGTTATTGTCACTCAATAAGAGAATGCATTAAGTTTCGTGAAGCGTTATAGGTAAATAGAAACAGAAACATTACAAGACATATATAAAAATAGCAATGGAATAAAAACTAACTTTATTAATCATAAAGCATCGTGGTTCAAAACATCATATGTCTAAAAATACATAAACCCAGTACATCATCAAAACTTCTGTCTTGCATTTTAAACATCAAAGTACAAAATAAAAGAAGCAAAATCCCTAAATAAAACATAGCCATAGTAGCAAGGATGGGAGCTTGAGAAATACATCTAAGCAGCTCCAGCAAATGATAGTAGAATCTTGGTCAAGCTTGAGTATTCCCTCCCTAAGAACCTAGGGGGGAACGGAAGAAAGAAGAGGAAACAAAAAGGGTCAGACATAAAGTCTGGCGAGCCAGTTACTTTTAGCAAATAAACAAGTAAAAGTGTCATGACATGCATATAAAGTGGATAAGAAAGATAACATCACAAAAGGCAGGTGTGACAAGCTAAACATGATAGAGTGCATACGCTACCCTAATGATTACTCTGATTCTCTGCACCGTTAACAATACAACCAGAATGAGATGATCTTAACAACTATAAGATGGTAGACTTAGGCGTACTTCTGGTGAGAAGTTTTAACCCCATACAATCCATAGGCAGCCCAACCTAACAGGCTCCTAAACATTTTACCAGAGTCTAGATGTACCCTAACTACTACCCTAATCGATCGACTCCCTAATCTGTAGATACCCAGTGTCGGCCCCACAGTAGGAGGTATCACTTACTAAAATGGAAACCCTTCGTTGATGTGCACAACCTACTGGTGTCACAACCGTTTTATCCCCTTCTGCCTGGACATGCACGCACATGCTCCGGTCGGTTTGCACCGCCCACACCGCCATCCACGTTTGGATCTCTTACAATCATCCCAGTAAGTGTGCCCCGACTCTGACCTAGGGCGGAGTCCTCGTTCGATGCCGTTATATGGGTTATTGACTGAAACGGGTCCTACACACAAGATGATACAAGCTCTCTGCATTGTCTTGTATCCCCACTAGGATTTCCTCAGGTTACGTATACCTATTGATGTCTTTAATTACATAACGCCCTCAGGTTAAGTTTTTGGGCCAATATATAAATATTACCTACCCCCCTCAGTTTTACTTAACCCATCCACTAATTCAAGCATGTTTATTTAACGGTTAGGTTTGTGGGCCTATATATAAATATTACCCACCCCCCTCATATTTACTTAACCCATCCACTAATTCAAGCATGCTTATTTAATGGTTAAGTTTGGGCCTATATATAAAAATATTACCCTGACCCCAACATTTCCACATGTTATGCTTACCTAACGGTGTCTTTAATTACATAACCCCAACCGGTTAAGTTTTATGGGCCTATATGTAAATATTACACACCCAACCCAGATATACTTAACCCTCCCAATATTTTTTACCAAATTTACTTAACCCCTACTCAAGTTAACATGTTCATACAATCCCTATGGATTCAACTAGGTTAAGTATTATAGACTAACAGGTTATCCCCATTCACATTGACTTCTTTTCACTTGCCAATATTCCACTTGCTTATTAATTTCATATAAATATTACTTAATTAATGGAGGTAATCTTACAATCCCTTTGTATTATTCATTATCCAATTCCATAGTTACAATAACATGTTTTACTTAATATGTAATTAAGTATACTTCATCTCAGACTCTCAGTTCACCTGTTTTTTGTTCAACGTATCACTACAACTTGACGTTGTTTACTTGTCAACTTAGCTTTTTTAACTAAGGTTTACAAATAAGCTTTCTTTCCTTTTATTATAACCTATGTTATAATTTCCACTTGTCCCTAGGACAAGACTACCAATTATATAACGTTCTTATTAGAGTAATTAATTATAATAGGTTACTATCATTCACTGTTTACCCTAATTCATTACCATGTATCCAATTATGGTCATAATGCACTAGACCTCCCACATCAAACCTACAACCTGTGGATGCTGGATATATTAGGCATCTTCGGGCAGACTTCTTCCACAAGTCGGGTTTAACCTCATGTCTTAGCACATCTCGTGTTTGTGCATTTAGACCGCCTACATTAGATTCACCACTTATGGCCGCTGGTTATGCCGGGCGGCTCTGGGCAGACTTCCACCACAAGAGTAATCTAACCTCGTGTCTAAGCGTGATTACAATTTCAGTTATTGTAATTCTCGGCATTTTCATTATTAATCAATTATACCTATGTCATTATAGGTCTTCATGCCCCTTACCTAAGTTATGTTCAGAATGAACCATATGCCCCAAATTTTAGGTTTTTAATCAATTTAAAGTTATGTCCAAATTCCATATTCACCTATTTGATTCACATTATGCCTAAATTTCCCGATTCAAGTTACGCCCCAATTCTAACGTTTTTCCCTTGTTCCCAATTTAACATGATCGCATATTTTAGTGGCATGCCTAGGCTCGAAGGTAGCCTGACTATAAAAATAAAAAGGGAAAAGAAGGGGGGAGGATAGAAATGAACATAATGACAAGATTGATGTAAAAACATAGTGGCATATTGATAAGATGTGCATATAAGAACAGAGCTGGTGAACATGAGATAATAGAATTGTGCCTAACATAGTAGGGATGTCATAATAGGCATGATAAGATCAAAATAATAATTTAGATGTCCAACTAGTAACAGATCCAATTAGCCACAAACATGATAGGTACAAGGTGATCTAAATAGTGAATTTAATTAGATCTATAATTAAGGTAGATCTGACATGATAAAGGTTAAGATCCAAGTCATAGTTATGTCAAAATATCATAGATTCACAAATTATTATAGATTTGATATGATCCAAGCAGTTACAGACATAGATCCAAATTACAGTCATATCATGTTTTACTTTTTAATTATTTAAGTCTAAAGGTAACTTAAACTCACAGCGTTTGGGTCTAGAAAAATAGAGAAAGGCTGAAGACGTTTGAATCACAACTCTAGTTGATCGCTGAAGAAGAATAGATTTGAAAAAGACTTGATTCAATCTGAGCAGAGGTAGCATCTAGTTCTCCATTGATTAGGTGTGGAGAAACAAGAGATATGGGGCCTTATTTATAGCATAGGGTCAATGAATCAAGCCACAAAACAAGTCCACGTTCAAAAACAAGAATCTTCCCAGATCTGTAGGGGGGTCGACTCCCTCCTTTGAGTGTCAACCCCGGGGGTCGACCTATGGGTCGACCCCAAAGAGCCTAGGTCGACCCCCAGAAATGGATGGTTTGTTGTTTTCCCGCTTCTGGTCTTCCTGCTTGGCTACTTTGAATTAATCTGAATATTTTGATTTGTTTGTATATATATAATTCTCTTGTGCGTATACAAACTTCAAACCTTCATAACTTCTTCATACGGTGTTCGTTTACGCAAACCAAATATCTATCTTAACCAGAATTTCGAGATGAACGCAATGGCGCAGTCCAATTGCCTTAATTCTGAATATTAAATTAACTATTATTTAATTTATCTTCTTAAGTGTTGTTAAAATTACGAGGTGTTACAATACAACTTCATGTTGTCCACTACCGGTCTCTTCATGAATACAAGCCCGATTGAGAGGCAGGTCCAAAACCAAAGCAGCAAAATAATAATGTGTTGTGTTTTCATTTTTTTCTCATACTTATAAAACGTAATCATTTGCATTAATACCTGAACGAGACTCAAGCATCCACCCGTCTCCCTTGGTTTCCCTAAAGCCGACCTAGTGAACTTTGCGTATGTGGTAGCTAGAGCCGCTGCACCCCATGCATATGTTCTACACTCATCAAAGTACGCGGTCAGAGGGAGCCAATGAAGAGCGACTCTAGATTTCAACCTATTGCAAAGTAGGCACTGAGTAATAATGTGCAAAATGATGGCACGAGCTCGATGTTGAATTTGTAGTGGAGTTGCATTTTGCGGAATATCACTCACCAACTGAGAATGATACTATGCACTTAAAACATTCTCATTCCCCTCACCAAGCCTCTTCCGGTGGAGTCAGGCCAACCAAATTCTCAAGCATTAACCTGTAATTTTATAGAGCATTAACTCTAAGAATCAACTCACTGTCTATTGATAACCCAAATAATACAGCCACATCTTTCAATGTTATCGTCATCTTACCAACTCGTAGATGGAATGTGGACGTCTCTGGTCTCCACTTATCAAGCAAGGTTGTGATCAAGTTTCGATCTAGTTGTGCATACCTAACCTTATGCACTAATCCAAATCTAGCTTTATCTAATAGTGCCAAAACCTCTAGATGATTAGACGTAACTTGCTTAAGAGTAGACGTGTGGTTGATAGTTCCCTCCGGGTCACAAGCCTCCATCTAAAATGAATTTAATCTTATATAAGTCAATAGATGAACTTTAACATAAACAAAATTCGTACTAAATAAATGAAATTATGTTACCGCCATCAATTCCTAGTTACTAGTCCGACGATCGGCCTGCAAGTAGAGAACGTTTGGATCGACCGGTCGGAGTTACATCTCTTCATATTCTATAAACAGTTAAGATGCAACATTGGTCCATTAATCAACCAAGAAATATACAAATCATTTACAAAAAGTATTCCACATTTACATAGTTATCAAATGTCACATTCTCGTATTATCGCATAAAATACACAACCAAGACTCAACCATCTCATTTCACATTCCAAAATACACACCCCACATTTTACAATGAAGAAACATCACCATCCACATACCAAACTAGTTTAGACCACATTCCAATATTATTGCAAAAAATTCACAACCTACAGTCAACATACACATACTACACATATGAATACTAAACATACACATACTAAACATGAATAAATGTAACTTTATTCACCAACGAAACTTTAAATATACACATATGAAACCCTTAATCATGAATTCATCATGAAAGCATCAACTTGTATACCATATGAACGAAAAATGACATCCATTTCACTAAAGAAGGAATTACAGTAGAAATCCCAAAACATGAAAAAATCCTAAATTTCGAAAATACCAACTTTAAACACATAAAGTTTGTAAGACTTACCAATAGGAGGTGGATGAGAAAAAGAGGAGGCCATTCAACTGAATTTTGGATAAAATTATAATTTTTGGTCTAAAATTGTAATGGGGAGGAAGGTTTTTGGATGGGGGGAAAAGAAGGAAAAGCGGAAATGGGAAAGCACAGAAAGAGTTAAAGGTGTCGGGTTAGGAATACAAGCGTTATCTGGGATACCGCTAATGTGAAATGTAAACCAGCGTTATCCCAGATAACGCCATCGAAAAAAATAAAATTTTGAAAAGGGGTAATCCTATATAACGCCTTTATACAAAAAGTGACCTATTTCTGTAATTAGTTTAGGAAGTGGACTATTTGTATTATAACTTTTCAAAACTGACATGATTCAAAAAAAATCCTTATCCATAATGAATATGTGGGTGAACAAAATTTAATCAGGGTTCGAGAACTTTTGGAAGCCTGTTAATAGCGACATACATTTTCTAAATCTTCGATCTTCTTTGTCTCTTCACTTCTTCATTTCCGTCCTCCTCTTAGTTTCGCTATTACCTCTTCCCCTCCTCGTTTGTTTTCGCCACGCTTGGGCTTTCTATGGTTCTTTGAATTATTATTTTTTATAGATCTGAACCCTATCGCCACTTTTGCCTTAATTCAAACCAAGAATGCTTCTTTGCTCCTCTTTCCTCATCACCATTTTCCATGCATCATCTACAACATCCCGATTCGCTTCAGCTTTCCTGTCTCAGTCTTGGCGTAGTGACTTTATTTGGCTCCAGATCTAGTTTCGACTTGCTAAGGTTTAGAAAATCTAATTCAATGTGATGTGCCTTTTTTGCAAAAACGTCTAACTGCCGACGAAGCTTTCGCGACCTACATCTGCAACTTTCTAGTTTGTTTAGTTTACTACTGTAGTTACTGAGTTTAATCCCATGCCTTCATACGTGACTGAAATCTCAACAGACGATGACATGGGGTTGAGTGCTAAGTCTCTATCTCAGTGAGCTTGTTCAAAAATGGCTGGGCAATTAGAACTTTTGTTTTTGCTGTGTTAGTATCTTCGTTTGGTTTTTCGAATTTTTGCAAATAAGGTCTCGACTTATTGTTTTGGTTTGAATGCTTATAGCACTGTCGGGTCTGTTGTATGTTAACGACTTCCATTGAGGTTTGGAGGACGCTATGGTTGGTTTGAGTTTTGGTAAATGCAAGGTGTATGCAATCTTATCACGTTAATTTTGTGGGTTGTGGCATGACTGGATGGAGTAGGTGTTGTTTTATGGCCTTTTTTGCTGTTTAGGAGCATCTCTTTATTGTTGATCTATAGACGTTGTTGGATTTGTTCTTAGGTGTGTTTTTGCTTGGCTTCCTTGATTTGGCAATATGTGAAGAGCTTTGCTCTCGAGTGCCTTGTCTGGATGACTTTGGGCAACTACATGTTAAGTACGGCCATAGTGAAATGTTTTGGGTCAAGTCCGATTATGTTGTGAAATTGAGTCTCCCACGTGCTTCCAGTATGCTATGTTTTTGGGTCCATGTGCCATGGCAGCCTTTTCTTCTGATGTGACGTACCGTAGGCACACTTATATGTTGTATAAGGACCTTAACTTTCAGCTTCGGTCATGTAGCAATATGTAATTCTTGTTGTTCTTGGTACTGTGTGAACCTTTTACACTTTGTTTTGAGTAAGCAAATGCAATCTACCGTCTCCCTACGTGGAGTTCGTATGATATTATAGTAGTATAGTAACTTAAACTGGCTCCTGTACTATAATCTAGACTAGATTCAGTGGACGACCCACTATAAATGTCGTCACTACAACAAATATGTTCATTGACGACGTTGAAAAAACGCTGTTATATAAATTTAAACCGTTTCGAAGAACGCTGTCTACAGACACGTTGTTATAGGTCATGGGGACTATCACAATACTTTGAAAACGCTGTACAAAAAGGAGATACTACAACGTTTTAGTTCGTGTTATTGTTATGTTTTGTACAGCGTTTTAATTGGCATTTTCATTATGTTTGTACAGCGTTTTGTGTTGTTGTGTTTGCATAGGTAACACAAATTTTTCCTCCCTCATCACATATATAACGTTTTATATGGGTTAGAAACGTTGTTATCGTCTTCATACCACAACGTTTTTATGAATATATAACAACGTTTTAAAACGGCTATAATCGTTTCATCATCCATATAGCACAGCGTTTTCCAACATATATTATAGCATTTATTTCTGGTAGAAAAGTTGTTACTCTCTACATATCATAGCGTTTTCAAAATATATCACAGCGTTTCTATAGAGTTGTTGAGGTACATCTATCAGCATTTATCATTTTTACATAATGCAGTTCAAGATCATCACGAAATTCAAACAACACAAAAGAATTAGAATTATAAAACTATATCACATAAGTTATAATAATTCCATATTCCAAATATACAATAGTTGAACATAACATTTTGTAATCGATGTTCCTATCTAACTTGTTTTTACAAAAGATGCTTACTGACAAAAAAGAAAAATATAAACCGTTCAAAGTCCAAGCTAGTGTGCTCCAAAGTTGAATTTCCATCATGCATCAAACATCAACACCTGATTTGGCAATAAGAAAATACATAACTACTTTTGTTGTGTATGTATGACATTGAGAAACTGCGCAACATTTCTTGTGTCGATAAATATGCGTACGACTTCGTACGACCAAATTGCAAGAAAGAAAAATGTTTGAGCACATCTAGGTCACTATATCTTCTATTTTTTCCAGTATCTACCTAAATGAAATTTAAATATTAATTCAGTTTTAAGAGGTGAAAAGGGAAATCATACTTGAAGTAAAATTCTACCAAAAAAATCATAATAAGTAGTATTTCCATCATTCATACTGATGCTAAGTAAGGAGAAGTATAAGTCATTCTTACTTGAAAACGATTCTGCGGCGACATTTGCAGAAGGCTAAGCTATAGTAGAACCAATTGCATCTTCAATAAATTCAAATTCAGATGTAGGTCACCATAAAGGTGCATTTGGAACTTTAACAATATCAACGCAAACTTTAACGGCACCTTCTCCCAAACGATTAAAATGGACCATCGTATTTGGGTCAGTCGAAGACACGCGTCCTTCAGCAACAACTTCTTTCTCTCCATGAACACTAATCAACTTGCATTTAATGTTTGACTTGAAACTAGTGGTCTGTCATGCAATATTGAAACAATTTAAATATGTTTTCTACAAAACAGAAGTGATTATAATAATAAAATAGTATCAAGGTATATGCATGTTTTTATAAATTAAATCATAGAGCTAATGAGTGCATAAAGAATTAAGTATACAATTATGCAAGTAATTATTAATTGGTGGTGATCATGATGCAATTATGTAAACAATTACGCAAATTAAGGGGACATCTCACAAAAAATAAAAAAGCAGATGTCTGAATCAATAAACGAGAAGTCTAAAAATTGACAGGGTTAAAATAAAAAATAGGAAAACTAAAATCAGACGCCTGAAAAAATTAGCAGACGTCTAAAAATATACACGGGTTTAAAAATCATCCAACATAGACGTCTGAAACTACTCCCAGAGGTCTGAAAACTTCCTCGGGTTGAAAAAAACCTAAATCAAATGTATGTAAATGAACAATCATTCAGACGTCTGGATTACATCTCGGCCTAAAATATTATGCATGAAAAATCATTCAGACGTCTGGATATTTATTCATTGATTTAACTTTTATGAACAACTTATTTTGATAAGTTCTAGATGAGGAGATACATGTATATACACATATTGAGTCATCTTTTATGAACAGGGTCCAACTTTTTATGTTTTGGTATATAGCCATGATTCATTGATTCACCTTTTGAGCAAAGCACAACATAAAAACCATGTGTACATGCAGCAGTGTCCAGCTTGAATTTATTCTATCTCTGGATTCATCCTTTGGTTTTGCGAAAAGTGAAGTATGAAACTACTGCATGTACTCAATCTTTATTTTATCTTTGGGTTTATATGACAACTTGAATTTTATTATGAATTTTATTATGAATTATATATGTAGTCATTACTCAACAAAGAGTTTGTTCAATGATTTACTACGATTCTAAACTCACAGAATGCAAATAACTAATTGCAAATAACCAATTTATTAACTAACGTGCATTTTGAACATCTAAAAATACACCCCATTTACCGAAATATGGGGACCTTTTGCCATTCTTCATTCGACATAAATCTAGCCTATTGCATTTAGCACTCTTTTGAGAACTTATAATGGATATAAATTGCTGGTTTAGGCCTCATTTGGGTATAAACTTCAGTTGCCTCCTAAAATTAACTTCAATGTCCAAAAATCAAAATTTTCCTCTTAAATTAACTTCAATGGCGTCCTCTTATTGTCAACCGCCTCCTACTAGTAAGTTTGCCTAACTCTGTTGTATAAAGTTTGTATGTGTATGTTTAAAATTAAACTTGTGATTAAAGTTCAAGTTATCTATATTTAGTTGTGTATTTTTTTGATTGAGTGATGTACTAATGAATGTATCTTAACAGTTTACAGACTATGAAGCAGACGAAGCGTGACCAAGCTGAAGAATTTACTCGGTGATCCACTAGGCGGTGCATTTTAGCTCACGGACCTATTCGGGCTTTCATGCATTAATAGCTTCATTCAATAGACGAATGTTGCTTCACTTAACATATTGAAATTTGCAATCACTTGCAGTTCAGCAATTTATTTTGAAGCAACTTTTACTATCTTTGAAGCAAACTGTTTAGTGTAGGTAATATACATTTGTGCTACTGTAGGGAAGTGTTTTCCTGAGGTTATCTCTTTTTCTTTTGCTGCAATGGAAAAACAGATAACCCCATGAAAACATTTCCTATGTACAACAACACAAATATACATTACTTGCACTACACAGTTTGCTTCAAATATAGTAAATGTTTCTTCAAAATAAATTGATGAACTGCAAGGAGTTGCAATTTTCATTACGTTAAGTGAAGCAACATTTGTCACTTGAATAAAGTTAATAAGCATGAAATCTCGAATAGGTATGTGAGCTAAAATGCATCCACCTAATGGATCACCAAGTAAATTCTTAACCAGAAATTAAGTTAAAACCTTCAGCTTGGATATGTTATGTTATGTAATTCATATATGTTATTGTTATGTAATTCAGGTATGTTATTGTGGATGGAAAATATTGTGGATATGGACCTTTAATTATATATGGCTATAGCTCGACAACAAGGAAGACATGCACAGGTGAAACAGGTGTGTCAGACGTCTAGATGTTTTTCCAGACGTCTGAGAGTAGAAAAAGAAAGCAACCTAAATATCAATCAGACGCCAGACGTCTGCATTTTTCCGGCCTAAAGTAAAATGCCTAAAGTTGTTTTCAGACGTTTGGATATTTTATCCAGATGTCTGAAAGTGTTCTAGTCTAAAAAAAATATCTGTAGAAGAATTCAGACGTCTGATATTTTATCCAGACGTCTGGATCTTTTTTGGGTTTAAAGTAATATGCCTGAATAAATATTCAGCCGTCTGGTTAGTTTAGCCAGACGTCAGATAGATTTCTCGGGCTGGAGAATTATCTCTGCAGAAGAATGCATATGTCTGTTATTTTATCTAGAATAGGTATCCATACGTCTGATATTAAATCCAGACGTCTGGATATTTTATTTCGTGTAAAACAATGAGTTAAATAGACATACCAAGATAAAAATAACAAAATATACCTGAATGCAATCCCATAAATTGGCTTTCCCTAACATAGCTAATGATATATTGCTCAAATATTCCTTTGCAATCTTCCCTAACATAGCCAAGATCCTCGGCAACATCGTCAATCTCCATATCGGTTTCTTCAAAATTTCCAGTATCCATGCTAAATTCCTCAAACGAGTCATCTGCATCTATTTCATGAAAAGTTCTTGACGGTGCTCTTATCACAACATACCAATTAGAATCATCATCTTCCCTTGAATAGAAATTTGCTTTGCTTGAGATGCAAGGATATACGGATCTTTTGAAAATGAAGCTTGATTTTGTTGTAAATTGACAAGGGTAAATCCATCTGCTACCTTCGCACCATTTCCTAGATTTGTTCACGGGAACATAAAAGGCATGATAGTCTAACAAAAATATATTGGTTCTAACATCCCATAATAAGTAATCATGTCAACCATTTGGGAAATATATTTTGTGCTAGCCCTACAAATGGTGGTTGCATCATAAGTGACTCCACTATTTTGAGTTTTTCTCTCAATAACTTTTGTGTGAAAACATTCTCCATTGATGATATAACCTGTACAAGACAATGCACTACTCCTTGGACCATAGGCGATCCATTTTAACATTGTGTCATGATCGTTCGCATCATAAGGTATCTATAAATGAAAATATTATTTATGTTAGATCTCGATAATAATATATTCAAAATTAATGAGAATATATTTTAAAATTCAACTCACCTTCTTCTTAATCCAATCGGCAAAGTTATTTGTGTGGGTTTTCCAAAGCAAGGTCACATTTTTTTGTATGCGCTTGTTTGAGTGTTGCAACTCCTGAAGATGCAAACTATTGTAAAAGAAAAAAAAAACAGATAAGTTGCACTATAAAAATAATTGAACAATAGAACAAAATGCACTAGTCACTTACTCTACAAATGGTTCCACTATAGCCATATTCATTAGCACAGCCAAA
Source organism: Allium sativum (assembly GCA_030737875.1). Classification (NCBI taxonomy): domain Eukaryota; kingdom Viridiplantae; phylum Streptophyta; class Magnoliopsida; order Asparagales; family Amaryllidaceae; genus Allium; species Allium sativum. The sequence continues at coordinate 56,729,188 of CM060927.1, read as the reverse complement.
TGAGCAGCTTGTTTCTCATTCTCGGACAGTGTAATTATTTTGCAAGCTGAAGTTGGTCGTCCTTCAAGTATGACATCATTTTCATAATCTTCATTTCAGACTTCCTTCTCTTCAATTTTTCCTGATTTCTTTAAGAATTCACTAAAATATTTCATGCACTCCTCTGCAAGATAGGATTCTGCAATACACCCCCTCAGGCCATTCAGTGTTTCTTACATAATGTTTTAATGTCTTTTTGTATCTTTCAAATGGGTACATCCAAAAAAAAAATTGAACCGGTCAACATAATCTGGCTTCTTTTCCAAGATGAACCGTCAAGTGTATCATTATATCAAAGAACAAAGGCGGAAAATATCTTTCAAGTTCACATAAAATTGGAATAATCTCATCATCAAGATGTTGTAGTTTTTCTCTATCAACAACACGTTGGCATAATTTATGGAAGAACAAGCATAAATGAATTATTGCTTTCCTTGGCCTCTTCGGTAACAATCCTCATATTGCAACCAGCAACAACTGTTGCATTAGGACATGATAGTCACGTGACTTCAAACCACTAATTTTACAATCCTCCAACGATATAGAGCTCTTGAAATTTGGGCAATAACCATTAGGTCCCTTAAAATCATACAATCTTTTACAATTTTTTTCTTTAGATTTGGATAATGTATATGGAGCTGATGGAAGATATGTTTTTTTTCCACGAGATTGTGCATAAAGGCCATGTTGAATTCCCCACTCTTCTAAATCTTTTCTACGATTGATTCCATCTTTTGATTTGTTATTATGCAGCTTCGTGCTTATTATACTTTCACAAACATTTTTTTTTACTTGCATTACGTCTAAATTAAGACACATTGGCAGTTCCTACGAAAATCAACAATATTAAATTTCATTACTAAAGAATTGTATTATTGATCAATGAAAAATAAAAAGCAAACCTCCCAATATGGTAAATCAAAGAAGATTGATCGTTTTTTCCATCTTGATAGCTCTATATTCACAAGATCACCATCTCCACCTCTATTTTTTTAATTAGTATTTTTCTCTTCCTGCTCTCCTGCTTAATTTTTTTCTTCTTACCCTTCCCATTCTTGCTATTATTATTATTTATATTTTTGATTTCTTTCCCAAAATTATTCAGAAAGTTTTTCAAAATAGCAGAGATGTTTCTTCCAGTCAAAACTCTAGGTCTACGACCATTTTCTACAGCATTATCAAACCAGGTTTTTTTTTATTTCTCAATGAATCTGAAGGGGGTAAAAATCTCCTATGACCCATATAACCACTTTTTCGACTATATTTCAATCATCGATGGTGAGTATTAATACCGCATAGGACAACCATTTTTACCTTTCACACAACATCCAGCAAGATTTCCATACGCTGGAAAGTCATTTATCGTCCATAGTAAAATCGCTCTCATGTTAAAAAGCGATCTACTAATGGCATCATAAGTTTGAACTCCATTACTCCACAAATGTTGCAAGTCTTCAATTAATGGCTCCAAATATATGTCAATATCATTTCCTGGTTGCTTTGGACCAGGAATCAACAATGTTAAGATGATATTTTCTTCTTTCATGCATAACATTGGCGAGAGGTTGTATGTCACAAGCATCACAGGCCAACAACTATATTTGGAACTCATTGTCATAAAAGGATTTATACCATCGGTAGTAAGACAAAGTCTTATATTGCGTGGATCAACTGCAAATGATTCCCATTTCTCATCTACTACATTCCATGTTATTGAATCCACAGGATGGCGCATTTTCCCATCATTGCTTTTATTACTAAAATACCTTCTTAAATCTTCTGTCGTATTTTTGGATCTAAACATTCTTCTAAATCTAGGAATGATTGGAAAATATCTCAAAACTTTAATCGGAATGCCATGCATAATTTCATTGGTATGTTCATTCTTCTTCCATCTTGACACGCCACATTTAGGACAACTTTCTAAATCTTCGTACTCTCTTCTGAAAAGGCAACAATCATTTTGACAAGCATGAATTTTTTCAAAACCCATATCGAATATTTTGAGAAACTTTTTTACCTCATATAATGTTTTCGGAGGTACATTATTTTTTGGCAACAATAATTGTTGCACATTTAAAAGTTTATCGAAGCTGGTATCAGACAAACCAGTCTCACATTTAAGATTATACAAGGCGAGGATGGAAGATCATTTTGTTTGATCGATACAATCAGGATACAATAGAGCTTTTGCTTCTTCCAAGTTCCTTAACAAATCATCCTCTTGTTTTTGTGCGCTATCTTCATCTTTATCATCATCGAATAAAGTATAATTGATGAAATCCTCATTTTCATAATCGATAGCTTCAAATAAATCATATATGTCATCGAACTTAACATCTGTGCTTATATTTATGTGCTCACCATGACAATACGACCTACTTGTCTTATATACACGATCCATTCCTCTTATAATCAGATGCTCAACTACCACCTTCTCATATTGATGACTAAGATTTCGACAATCTATGCAAGGACATAGAACTTTTTCTACATTTCCAGAATTTTTCATAGCGGTATCCACAAACTTCCGAGCTCCTTGCTGATACTCACTACTAGTTCTTTGAAAAATTTTATCTTTTAGCTTTCGTCAAAATATAGGATATGGTTTTTAAGCTACATTTATGTTGAGAATTATGTAGTTACCTGTGTAGATTCACCCAATTTTTATCCATCATCGTCTACTACATAAGCAAGCAAATTTCTAAAATTTGAAGTAATAATATGTTGCTGAGTACAATCAAATTAACAAAACTACTAAAATAAAACCGTGACACTAGATGAGACACAACAACTTATAAACTGCTAATAACACAATCAACATTTTCAGCAGGCATACCAGATGTTAGAAAAAAATGAACATTGGCTAATCAATGAAAAAGATAAAATAATCAAGACTACGCTTACAGCGACTTAAGGACGAAGACTGAACGGGATCTATGGGTCCGACCTCCACTGGAACCAATTGCCTTCCGTTATGACAACCGAGAGACCAAGAGCAACAGTGCGAAGTGACGGGAGATTCGAAAGTGAGACGGAGACCAGGCAGATGATGAAAATTGGATGGAAAATTTGTAATTGAGAATTTAAATTTTGGAAAAATATTAAGGATTCATGGCCGATTTTAGTAACAGTGGAGGGAAGTGAAAATTCATTCCCGCTTAAATTTATCTCAACGTTTTAAGATAAAACCAACGTACTCCTACTTGATTTCTGTAGCATGGAGATCAAAATGCTGTGAGTTGCAATTGTACATAACCCCTTTTCTTGTAGTGCGTTGACGGTGGACGGTCCACCTTAAAAACCAAATTAGCTGACTGCTAACTACAGTCGCCTGTACTATATTGTAAATTTATTATTAGTCATAATAAAAGAGTGTTACGGATCACTATAAAAACCGGTTGGCTATGCCATATATATATATATATACTAATAATCGGAATAGGTTTGGTGTCACACTTTTTTGGTGTACACGCAAACTACCGAAAATGCCCTTTATTCGAAATTATGTCCTACATTTCCTCTTTGCTGAATCAAAATTAATTGCTCTATTTCTAGAAACAGTCAATTCCTTAAAATTCTCACTCATTCCTATAATATTAGTTTCACTATTTTCAAAAATAGTCAATTCCTTAAAATTCTTATATTCACTTCTATAATATTAATTGCTCTATTTAAATAAATAGTCAGTTTCTTAATGTTCTCATATTCATTCCTATCTTTATTAAAAGTTCAAAATATCACCTTAAATTTTGCAACTTGACTGTTTCTTATCTTTACTAATTTTACTAATAATCGGAATAGGTTTGATGTCACACTTTTTTAATGTACACGCAAACTACCGAAAATGCCCTTTATTCGAAATTATGACCTACATTTCCTCTTTTCTGAATCAAAATTAATTGCTCTATTTCCAGAAACAGTTAATTCCTCAAAATTCTCACTCATTCCTATAATATTAATTTCTCTATTTCCAAAAATAGTCAATTCCTTAAAATTCTCATATTCATTCCTATAATATTAATTGCTCTATTTATATAAACAGTCAATTTCTTAAAGTTCTCATATTCATTCCTATCTTTATTAAAAGTTTAAAATATCACTTAAATTTTGCAACCACCTTAAATTTTGCAACTGGATGGTTTCTTATTTTTAAATGCTTTAACTCTATAAATATCGCCTAAGATTCTCCACCATTTCTCCACTCCACCATTGCTCCACCATTGCTCCTATTGTTCTCCACCGTTTCTCTTTATAATAATAAAAAAGAGCTTTATAAAATTTTACGGCATTTTACATCGGCTTACATTGCAGCAAAGAAGACAAACGTGTGTTGAGGAGGATGACGTCATTAACAGGTGAGAACCCGCTCGCAAACATGTTTTGATAAATTAGGATGTTCTGCCTTTTTCTTTGTCTCTTTACTGCACTTATTGTTTGAGCGATGCTGAGCAAAGTTGGTGTTTTCAGACAACTTTTCTACGCTAATAAATATAATTAAACTTGAAATATTTGGTTGCTTTATTATTTGATGAAGCTTCTCATTTTCTAACATGGTTGGAAGGATTTTGGTGATTTTGGTTGGAGTCGCGGCTAAGGTGTTTGATGGTAGCAGAGAAGATTTGTTTCATGTGTACGTTGTAGTAATTATGATGAGGTGGATTCATTCAGAATGTGGCCGTTTGTGCTAGTAGGGGAGGCCACAGTGACATTCTTGGGGCGGTCAATGGCAAGGAAGTCGATGATCAGCTCGGTGACATTTTAACGTTCGTAGATGGGGAAGAGGATCCAGTAGAGGACTTAGAGGTTGCAGGAGCTACGACAGCACACGTGGAGGTTGGCAAGGGCGGTGGAGAGCCAGATCTGGTGGCTGATGGAGGTTCGGGTGTGCGATGGAGGGATGGTGGAGAGGGTGCAATGTGCTTAGATTAGAAAGTTTAAAACAACTAGGCTTTGAGAGTACTCTATGTTTGGTAGTACCTTTATACATGCCTTTACTTCGTAGGCCATATCAATTTTTTATTGTATATATATATGCATTTGTTATATAATTTTTTAATATTATTAAGCTGCTTATGCCTGCATCCGTTCCACTCCTTTAGTCTGCTTTTAATTATTTTGAGCACATGCCCCCACTTGGTAAAAATTGAATACTTCCATCTATTCATGCATTTTCATATTTATTGCATTATGCCAATTATTGGCATAGCGTAAAGTCTCTCTTTTCTTTAATTTTTTGCCTTTTTCAATTAAAGAAATATGCCATGGATTATGCTTATCTACAGAAGTATTTAAAATATTGACTTTGATATTTTAAAAATAATAATCCACCCACGAAGCACGTGCCGTTACCACGCACAAAGCGCGTGCCGTGACGCAAAGTCCATCATTTTCCCAATGCAAGTTTACTACTTGTCCGCTCCCGGATACTGATCCTTCCCAAAAAGTTAATGCAAATGTTTGGTAAATCCTGCTATCACTTTTTATGGAGTGGAAATCCCTTATATCGCAAGCCAACTACAATTATAGCTAGTTCCAAACTTCATATATCATTAAATAAAGGCAGCCTTAGTATTATTGTAACGACCCGTATTTTTATCGATTTATTTTTAAATATTTAATATTTATTTTATATATTTAGTTGTTAATATAAATCGATATTTATATTGAGTTATCAATTTAATAATCGAATATAATTTAATTTAGAATATATTGAATTATGGTAATTCAAAATATAATTGAAATCGAAGTTAAAAACTGAATCAAACTGATTCAGATGATAAGTAGGAATTTTATTTGATATATACGATAATAGATAATAATTTTTTTTCAAAGAATTTGTGGTTTTTGAATTTAAATTATATTATATTAATTTAATATGGTATATATGTTGAAATTAAATTTCAGAATATATACTGTTCAATTCAGAATAACGTTATTACATTGGAACGACGGTTGGTATGCTAAAATAGCGGTTCACGATTTTTAATTTTGAACCCCGAGATATTTATAATAGATAAGATCGAAATCGAATCGAAAATCAAATCGATATCTATTTAAAAAGGATAAAAATCTCTTTATTTCAAATCGCATTTAATAGAAATCAAATCACATTAAATTCCTTCCCTTAATGCTTAAGTTATTATTCTCCTTTAAATAAGGAACATACTCTATTCCCATTCTCTTTTCATTTTGTTCCTCTGAAAGAAAATAAAACCTGAACTCTTCAAATCAAAAATCCACCCCTTTCCTCGATTTAAAATCCAAAGGCTCGAATTAAATTATCGATCTCCAATTTCCTTCTTCACTTCAAACAAAATCCGATTGTCCTAAAAAGTGTATATATATACAAATCAGTGGAGTAGAATTGGCTCGTGCGCCGGCTAGGGGTGACGGAGAAGTATTTTTATGTCAGAGTGGTGTATGTGGGGGCAATGCGTAGGTATGGGCTCACAAATTAAGGATATAGGGTTACTCGATTTGGTCCCTGCAGTGTACAAGCGAGGTCGCGATGGAAGAGAATGTGGTCGGGGTCAGTCAAAAGCCAACACGAATTGGGGGATGAAGGTGGATTAGGTGAGGTGCGATTGAAGTTTCTTTACATCTCGACTTTGACTGTGGCCTGTTCTGAAGCGCGACGGAGTTTTGCGAGGTAGGGCTGAGGATGTCAAGATAAGGTTCATCAATCAGTATGAGGGTGAAGGACGTTGAAATTCAGGAAGCAGCACTAGCGTTAGCGAATAGATTATGGAGCTCGATGCTGAGAACTGTTGCTTCCCTCTTGTAGCCCGATGTGTGATTTCAGGGGATGATGCGTTGTGGTTTGAAGGGGAGATCGAGCTCAAGTTTAGGAAGTGGATGATGGTCGGGAGTGTGGAACTGAGAAAATTAATCTTGAACGAGTTTAATTGTAGTTGCAGTTTTCCTGGTAAGCAACGAAGTAGATTTCAGGTAGAAATGTTAATGGTGGATCAAAAGCAAGATGGTGGTGACTGTTGGGTAAAGCTCGTGAAGTTTTTGGTGTCGAACAAGAGGCTGATTCAGTTTGTATTTGAATGGTTTAAGGGAGATGAAGGAGATGTAGTAGCATAAAAATGGGGGTTAAGGTAAATTTACATAATTAATTTAGTTTAGTTAATTATGTTTAAAATCTTATAAGTCGGTAATTAATTAAATTAGTATCAGTCGATAATCAAATTTTTTATTTGTTATACGAGGTTAAAACAATTGAAAAGAAGACGTACAGAGAATCATGGAAAAATCTATATAATAAGCTTCATTGGGTGTTTGGCAAATAAATCTGGTGAGTAAATCTCACTCATATTTTATTCGTTAAAATAATTGTTTGTTGGTTGTTTGGTTGCATTATAATAGTGTTTGGCTATTATATATATTAGTTTTTTAGGATTGGTGTTTGTGATTATTATATATATTGGTGATTGGTTGGATTCCCGCAGTACCATTAGCGGATGCCCGCAGTAGCATTAACGGATGACCCTATACGCCCCACGCTATGATAGTGGATGACCTTCTATACCGCGATATCCTGCCTCAAAGCAGGATGGGTATTATTTCTATTGGCTAACATCTGTGGATGCAGGAAAACAGGTTGGAGGAATCCAACTGGATTCCTCCAAATATTATTGTTTGTTTGTTATCACATATATTGTTATATATGATGTGTTTGAAAACCTATGGTTGATAAATTGGGTGTTTTGAATTTTGAATATCACTAGGCTAAAATGTTGATATATAAAAATATCGTGAAAAACGATATTTGAGATTTAAATGGAAAATTCTATTTTTCTAAAAATAGAATTCAAATTTCGAAGGGGCTATAGATATTAACTTGTTTTGAATAAATAAAACAAGTAGTGAATTTACAAACGTTGTTTATAAATTAATAATACGACATTTGAAGTGAAATTATAAACAATGTTTATAAATGTAGTGGAAAAATTTATCATTTGATAATTTGAATATTTAAATTCAAATGTGAATTTTAAAAATAGAAATGGGGAAATCGTTTTAAAGAAATAAACGATGAAATTTATTCTGATGTTCATAATATAAATTGAACTAAAATAAATTCGTAAGGGTTTATGATTTGAATTCAATTAATTCGAACTTATTTAAATAGAAGTTAAATTGAATGTGAAAATAAATTAGGTGTTATATATATAAGTTATTATAAATAGAAATTTCCAAAATAAGATTTTGGTTTTAAATAGATTTCGAAATAGACTTGTTTAAATATATAACAAGGAAATTTATAAAATGGTGTTTATAAATATAATAAATTAATTATTAAGAGATAACTGGAATATTTAAATTCAAGTATAAATTTAAAAATAGAATTTGAAATCATTCGAAGGGGAACAACCGTTTTTATTCTGCAATTCGGAATATCAAAGGGATGGAGTTTCAAATAGAAATTTGAAAAAGGAACTTGTTTAAATATATGAAACAAGGAAGTTGAATTTATAAATAGTGTTATAAATTGGGTGAAATAAATTATCATTTGGATAATTTAAACCATTTAAATTCAAATAGGAATTTAAAAGTAAATTGGGAAGTGTTCTAAGACAAAACGTTTGATTATATTTCGGAATTCGGAATACAAGCTGAATTGAGAAGAATTCAACAGGTTTATAATTGAAATTCGATTATATCGAATTTTATAAATAATTTATTTATAAAAGGATTTGGAATTAAATATAGAAGATCGAAGTATAAATAAATATATTACCGAGTAAGGAAAAATCGACAATTATAGAAAATCAAAAATATTATGTTGAATTGTGAAACTGATTTGATATATATTAAAAATATATCAGAATGGAGTTGAATTTATTTTAAAACGAAGTTTAAAAGTTTATATATAGAAATATAATTAAAACGAACTCGCTGGTGCGCGGTAGTTCGTAATTTGGCGATTTGAACTTCAATTGAGTATATAGAACTCAGTTTAAGTCGGAATTCTTTGAAACAAGAACCGTTAGGACCAATTAGATAATAGTTTTCTAATGGAAGAGAAAATTCTAAATTTGTCGTATATATTTTGAGTTATGTCAAAATCAAATTTTTAGAAAAGCAGCGCCATAACCATTATAAAACCATAACGGTTTATTTAATTGTATAAAAGCATTTTAAGCGAATAAAATTCGAATTTCTATTTAGAAAATTTCAGATTTGAGTTGTAAAATATATGTGAACTCAAGTGGAGTAATGGATTGATCTTTGAAACAAAAATCATATTTTTATATATTGAATAGAATTAACTAATTTGAATAATAATTAGTTAATGAGATTTTTGAATTGAAATTGGGCTTTGAATAAGTGAATTCGATTTGGAAATTTATATTCAAAATCAAAAAGGAAACTTGAATATAAAATGGAATTCGATTTGTTTATAAGTAAGTTGATGTTATATTAGAACATGTTATGTTCAGACAAAGAAGTGGAATAGGCAAAATAGCTAATTAGAAAATAAATTAGCGAATTAGGTTAAGACGAATGGATTGAGTTGAAACCAAATGGGAATATTTAGATGTGTGTTAAACAGGTATGGAAATGAAGTATATGAAGATTATAATTTGTGTGCCCGACAAAAAGGTACACGTTTAAATTCCATATGAGGTTTTATGCGTCGTATCGGCAAGCAACTTTGCTTTTTAATTTTCTTTTTGAATGAAGAGGGCCTGTGTAGTGGTTTGGGGATTTTCCCGATGCTCCTGGTACAAAGGAGGTTATGGCAAAATTTTACGGGAATTTAAGGAGTTAGATTATTTTTAAGAAATTTTGATAGTTATAAATCAATGTATTGATATATATAGAATTTGATAAGGAAACGAACTTGAAAATAGAATACTATAAACAAAAAGAAAATCTATAATTAAATCTGGTAAAATTAGAAAGCGAAACGTATACGGGATTAAAAATGAATAATTGGTTTGTATGATGTTGATTATTCGAGGTAAGTTGTCTTGTCCGTTTTGAAATTAAGGATGTTTTCAGTCAAGGTCTGAGAGGTAGTTATACCCCCAACTTGATTGATTTCATTTTTAGCCGATAAATAGCAAGATCCAGTCTCGAAGAGAAATGTTTGAATAAGAGTTAGTTGAATGCAGTATTTTGGGTTGTTGTAAGAATGTTTTACACAACATTCGTTTTAACCCAAGGAAGTGGAAATTTAGAAATATAATAAATAAATATTTCCTGAGTATAGAAATGAATGGTCGTGAAAGAGATAAGTGACTGGAATGTTTTCTAGTTATAAATAGAAGATATTTTCTACGTTTAGAAAATAAAAGGAGGCGATATATGGAAATGTTTCCAAATAGCGAAAGGGCCAAGATGATTATTGAAAATATTTGGCTAACAAATATTGATAAGGAAATGGAGTAGTGATGTAATTTATGAATGAAATATCAATTGAATGGCCCAATGGTTTGTTTGATGCTTTGAATGGATGTTTGTTTTTCTTCATTAGTTAAATAACCGACTATCAAAGTGTTTGCCAATATCGTTGTCAGTATGGAGAGATCAGTTGGATTATTATCCGAGAACCACTCCGTATTGGCAGTAGCGTTGCGAATCAGATTATATGAAGATAATCGAAGATGGAATAAAGTGCAAGGGCATTTTCTATTAATGGAAATTGTGCCTTCGGTTTCGTTCAATCCCAGAACAAACGTAAATGGACGAATGTATGACAGAGTATTTCTAGTGATCACATATGTTAGTCTGTATAAATATATATGGTGGCGGAGAATTTATTCTCTTAGCATAATATCCAAAATATGTTTGTGTAAATCAATTAGTGATTAACGGATCTGACAATGTGGCATTCAAAGTGGTTGTGCTATCAATGAATGGAAAGTAATCGTAGCCTCAAGCCTCAACAACTGGGAAATGACAAAAATCGGGCAGGCAGCATGGCTATGCGGATCGCTCCCATTAGGGTGTTTAATCACCTATCTAGAGAAATTCCTTTTACTTCTTTAATCTATCGATCCTGTCCCTTTTCGGTAAACGGTTGCTGATCCCAACCGTTGGTGATATACATTCAATACACTCAAGCGAAATGAGTGGTCAGTCATGTGTGGGCCGGGTTGCAAGATGTTCTTGTTGAACCCAGTGTATTCCCCTCTAGAGATACACTATCGGAAGGTGGTTCCATACCTTGTCATGTTGGAAATCCAATCTCCAATAGACGCCCTGCGATTTTTGATTTTATATTATATATGGAGCGTGAGATGCAAGCGTTCCGCTAGATTCTATTTATTTGATGTAGACATTATTATAATATCACTGGATTTGATATCAAAAATAATTTGGGTTATAGTAAGGTAAAAACCGTTCATGTTTATGTGTGGGCTGGTCTTACTATTATTTTTTCTTTCGAAAGGATTTTGAAAGTTAAACAAATGGTTGGAGTTTACTCACCCAGTCCCATGACTGACCCAGAGTTTATTTTGTTTGTTTTCCCTAAACTCTTGGGTGCCCAAATTTGTATGGGCAGTTAAGTAGTCGGGATTTTACAGATTCATTTGGAGGAGCTTGAAGCAGGAGGCTTCACCTGTTAGCTATAGACTATCATATATTCCGCTGTGTACCATGTTTGTATCTGGAAACAGGTGTTTATAACTATTCCAGAAATAACTGTTGTACTCTGATGATGGTATGTATATAAAGTTATTGATTTGTATTTCAAAAAGTTATGTTATATTATATATTTTATTCGTTCCGTTGTGAGATTTGTCTTCTTTGTTTTCTTCTATTCTAATATTTCTTTCTTTCTACTTCTCATCCTCTAACTTCTTTCTAATAACGATTCGTATTTTTGTGCAATTTGGGTTGGATGCTTATTTAGTCAACTCAGATAATACGGATTTGCGGGCCGTTACAGTTGGTATCAGAGCTTAGGTTGAGCGAATACCTTGGTTGTGGTGTTGTGCTCATTAGAGATAGGGTCAGTAGTACCCTAGAATGAGTGGAGTGTATATATACAGGAGAGCGTATTTGTTAATTGATATAAAAATTGTTTTATATTGTGTTGGCTGGTCTGTTGAGTGTTTTATGAATTTTGATCGAATCGTGGGACGCCACGACGTCGATAAGAGTTTGTATATACTTGAATAGAAGATTGAACACGATATTGTTTTAAAATGGGTAAATGAAATAATTTTACCCAAAATTCTACTTTGATAGAGAAGGAATAATTTTCTTAAATTATTATAATATATGGATGAGTTGATTGATATTATTATAATCAAATAAGATTATAAAATTGGATTGGTTATCTATAACCAAATAAAATTTGTATATGAATCAAATATACAAATGAAATGAATAAATTTTTTTTTGAATTCAGAGTAGAATTTAGAATTTAAAATCCAGGGAAGTTGGAAAATATTTCCAAAGTATATTATAATAAAATAGTTTTATTTTGAAAGGATTTTTGAATAAAAATCATTTTGAAGGGATTTTAAAAGCGATAAAGCACTGAACTCACTTCAGTGGCTGGAAAATAATTCTGATGATGATCGTGACATCATCAGTGTTCATTTTTGAGTTTCTAAGTGATGGATTGCTGCCTTAGGAAAGTTTTGTTGGAAGTTTGTTTGAAAGAAAACAAGTTGTTTGGAAAAGTCAAATGTTTTGAACTTGAAATGAAAATAAATATATGTCTATATTTATGGGATTTCAAAAGGATTTGAAATGAAAACCCAGTGATTTGAATTCTAGAAATTTAAATTTAACTTAAGCAAGTTAAATGGATCGAAGTGAATAAATTGATCGGAATCAATTTGAATGGAATATGTATTGATTATAAATCCTCCGAATTAAATGAATGGAAACCAAAAGTTTTGGTAAAATTAAAATTTGTTGAAGATGAAATGTTGAGTTTCAACATAAATGAGTTTTGAAAAGTTAATAGGTTTGAAGCACTTTTCTACCTTAGTAATTTCGGGGACGAAATTCTTTTAAATGAGGGAAGAATGTAACGACCCGTATTTTTATCGATTTATTTTTAAATATTTAATATTTATTTTATATATTTAGTTTTTAATATAAATCGATATTTATATTAAGTTATCAATTTAATAATTGAATATAATTTAATTTAGAATATATCGAATTATTGTAATTCGAAATATAATTGAAATCGAAGTTAAAAATTGAATCAAAATGATTCAAATGATAAATAGGAATTTTATTTGATATATACGATAATAAATAATAATTTATTATCAAAGAATTTGTGGTTTTTGAATTTAAATTATATTATATTAATTTAATATGGTATATATGTTGAAATTAAATTTCAGAATATATACTGTTCAATTCAGAATAACGTTATAACATTGGAACGACGGTCGGTACGCTAAAATAGCGGTTCATGATTTTTAATTTTGAACCTGGAGATATTTATAATGGATAAGATTGAAATCGAATTGAAAACCAAATCGATATCTATTTAAAAAGGATAAAAATCTCTTTATTTCAAATCACATTTAACAGAAATCAAATCACATTAAATTCCTTCCCTTAATGCTTAAGTTATTATTCTCATTTAAATAAGCAACATACTTTATTCTCGTTCTCTTTTCATTTTGTTCCTCTGAAAGAAAATAAAACCTGAACTCTTCAAATCAGAAATCCACCCCTTTCCTCCATTTAAAATCCAAAGGCTCGAATTAAATTATCGATCTCCAATTTCCTTCTTCACTTCAAACAAAATCTGTTCGTCCTAAAAGTGTATATATATACACACAAATCAGTGGGGGTAGAATTGGCTCGCGCGCCGGCTAGGGTGACGGAGGAGTATTTTGATGTCGGAGTGGTGTATGTGGGGGCGATGCGTAGGTATGGGCTCACAAATTAAGGATATAGGGCTGCTCGATTTGGTCCCTGCAGTGTACAAGCGAGGTCGCGATGGAAGAGAAGGTGGTCGGGGTCAGTCAAAAGTCAACGCGAATTGGGGGATGAATGTGGATCGGGTGAGGTGTGATTGAAGTTTCTTTACATCTCGACTTTGACTGTGGCCTGTTCTGAAGCGCGATGGAGTTTTGCGAGGTAGGGCTGAGGATGTCAAGATAAGGTTCATCAATTAGTATGAGGGTGAAGGGCATTGAAATTCAGGAAGCGGCACTGGCGTTGGCGAATAGATTATGGAGCTCGATGCTGAGAAGTGTTGCTTCCATCTTGCAGCTCGATGTGTGATTTCAGGGGATGACGCGTTGTGGTTTGAAAAGGAGATCAAGCTCAAGTTTAGGAAGTGGATAATGGTCGGGAGTGTGGAACTGAGAAAAGTAATTTTGAACGAGGTTAATTGTAGTTGCAGTTTTCCTGGTAAGCAACGAAGTAGAGTTCAGGTAGAAATGTTAATGGTGGATCAAAAGCAAGATGGTGGTGACTGTTGGGTAAAGTTTGTGAAGTTTTGGGTGTCGAACAAGAGGCTGATTCTGTTTGTATTTGAATGGTTTCAGGGAGATGAAGGAGATGTAGTAGCATAAAAACGGGGGTTAAGGTAAATTTACATAATTAATTTAATTTAGTTAATTATGTTTAAAATCTTATGAGTCGGTAATTAATTAAATTAGTATCAGTCGATAATCAAAAATTTTATTTGTTATGCGAGGTTAAAACAATTGAAAAGAAGACGTACAGAGAATCACGGAAAAATCTATATAATAAGCTTCATTGGGTGTTCGGCAAATAAATCTGGTGAGTAAATCTCACTCATATTTTACTTGGAATTATTTTATTCGTTAAAATAATTGTTTGTTGGTTGTTTGGTTGCATTATAATAGTGTTGTGGCTATTATATATATTAGTTATTTAGGATTGGTGTTTGTGGTTATTATATATATTAGTGATTGGTTGGAATCCCGCAGTACCATTAGTGGATGCCCGCAGTAGCATTAGCGGATGACCCTATACGCCCCCACGCTATGATAGTGGATGACCTTAAATACCACGATATCCTGCCTCGAAGCAGGATGGGTATTATTTCTATTGGCTAACATCCGTGGATGCAGGAAAACAGGTTGGAGGAATCCAACTGGATTCCTCAAAATATTATTGTTTGTTTGTTATCACATATATTGTTATATATGATGTGTTTGAAAACCTATGGTTGATAAATTCAGTGTTTTGAATTGTTGAATATCACTAGGCTAAAATGTTGATATATAAAAATATCGTGAAAAACGATATTTGAGATTTAAATGGAAAATTCTATTTTTCTAAAAATAGAATTCAAATTTCGAAGGGGCTAAAGATATTAACTTGTTTTGAATAAATAAAACAAGTAGTGAATTTATAAACGTTGTTTATAAATTAATAATACGAGATTTGAAGTGAAATTATAAACAATGTTTATAAATGTAGTGGAAAAAATTATCATTTGATAATTTGAATATTTAAATTCAAATGTGAATTTGAAAAATAGAAATGGGGAAATCGTTTTAAAGAAATAAACGACGAAATTTATTCTAATGTTCATAATATAAATTGAACTAAAATAAATCCGTAAGGGTTTATGATTTGAATTCGATTAATTCGAATTTATTTAAATAGAAGTTAAATTGAATGTGGAAATAAATTAGGTGTTATTTATATAAGTTATTATAAATAGAAATTTCCAAAATAAGATTTTGGTTTTAAATAGATTTTGAAATAGACTTATTTAAATATAAAACAAGGAAATTTATAAAATGGTGTTTATAAATATAATAAATAAATTATCAAGAGATATTTGAAATATTTAAATTCAAGTATGAATTTAAAAATAGAATTTGAAATCATTCGAAAGGGAACAACGGTTTTTATTCCACAATTTGGAATATCGAAGGGATGGAGTTTCAAATATAAATTTGAAAAAAGAACTTGTTTAAATATATGAAACAAGGAAGTTGAATTTATAAATAGTGTTATAAATTGGGTGAAATAAATTATCATTTGGATAATTTAAACCATTTAAATTCAAATAGGAATTTAAAAGTAAATTGGGAAGTGTTCTAAAACAAAACGTTTGATTATATTTCGGAATTCGGAATATAAGCTGAATTGAGAAGAATTCAACGGGTTTATAATTGAAATTCGATTATATCGAATTTTATAAATAATTTATCTATAAAAGGAATTGGAATTAAATATAGAAGATCGAAGTATAAATAAATATATTACCGAGTAAGGAAAAATCGACAATTATAGATAATCAAAAATATTATGTTGAATTGGGAAATTGATTTGATATATATTAAAAATATATCAAAATGGAGTTGAATTTATTTTAAAACGAAGTTTAAAATTTTATATATATAAATATAATTAAAACGAACTCGTTGGTGCGCGGTAGTTCGTAATTTGGCGATTTGAACTTCAATTGAGTATATAGAACTCAATTTAAGTGGGAATTCTTTGAAACATGAACCGTCAGGACCAATTAGATAATAGTTTTCTAATGTAAGAGAAAATTCTAAATTTGTCGTATATATTTTGAGTTATGTCAAAATCAAATTTTCAGAAAAGCAGCACCATAACCATTATAAAACCATAACGGTTTATTTAATTTTATAAAAGCATTTTAAGCGAATAAAATCCGAATTTCTATTTAGAAAATTTCAGATTTGAGTTGTAAAATATATGTAAACTCAAGTGGAGTAATGGATTGATTTTTGAAACAAAAATCATATTTCTAATTATTGAATAGAATTAACTAATTTGAATAATAATTAGTTAACGAGACTTTTG
This sequence comes from Allium sativum, assembly GCA_030737875.1. Lineage (NCBI taxonomy): Eukaryota > Viridiplantae > Streptophyta > Magnoliopsida > Asparagales > Amaryllidaceae > Allium > Allium sativum. The sequence continues at coordinate 56,712,385 of CM060927.1, read as the reverse complement.
AATTGAAATTGGGCTTTGAATAAGTGAATTCGATTTGGAAATTTATATTCGAAATCAAAAAGGAAACTTGAATATAACATGGAATTCGATTTGTTTATAAGTAAGTTGATGTTATATTAGAACATGTTATGTTCAGACAAAGAAGTGGAATAGGCAAAATAGCTAATTAGGAAATAAATTAGCGAATTAGGTTAAGACGAATGGATTGAGTTGAAACCAAATGGGAATATTTAGTTGTGTGTTAAACAGGTATGGAAATGAAGTATATGAAGATTATAATTTGTGTGCCCGACAAAAAGGTACACGTTTAAATTCCACATGAGGTTTTATGTGCCGTATCGGCAAGCGGCTTTGCTTTTTAATTTTCTTTTTGAATGAAGAGGGCCTGTGTGGTTGTTTGGGGATTTTCCTGGTACAAAGGAGGTTATGGCGAAATTTCCCGGGAATTTAAGGAGTTAGAATATTTTTAAGAAATTTTGATAGTTAGAAATCAATGTATCGATATATATAGAATTCGATAAGGAAACGAACTTGAAAATAGAATACTATAAACAAAAAGAAAATCTATAATTAAATCTGGTAAAATTAGAAAGCGAAATGTATACGGGTTTAAAAATGAATAATTGGTTTGTATCATGTTGATTATTCGAGGTAAGTGGTCTTGTCCGTTTTGAAATTAAGGATGTTTTTAGTCTAGGTCTGAGAGGTAGTTATACCCCAACTTGATTGATTTCATTTTTAGCCGGTAAATAGCAAGATCCAGTCTCGAGGAGAAATGTTTGAATAAGAGTTAGTTGAATGCAGTATTTTGGGTTGTTATAACAATGTTTTACACCACATTCGTTTTAACCTAAGGAAGTGGAAATTTAGAAATATAATAAATAAATATTTCCTGAGTATAGAAATGAATGGTCGTGAAAGAGATAAGTGATTGGAATGTTTTCCAGTTATAAATAGTAGATATTTTCTACGTTTAGAAAATAAAAGGAGGCGATATATGGAAATGATTCCAAATAGCGAAAGGGCCAAGATGATTGTTGGAAATATTTGGCTAACAAATATTGATAAGGAAATGGAGTAGTGATGTAATTAATGAATGAAATATCAATTAAATGGCCCAGTGGTTTGTTTGATGCTTTGAATGGATGTTTGTTTTTCTTCGATAGTTAAATAACCGACTATCGAAGTGTTTGCCAATATCGTTGTCAATATGGAGAGACCGGTTGGATTATTATCCGAGAACCACTCCGTATTGGCAGTAGCGTTGCGAATCAAATTATATGAAGATAATCGAAGACGGAGTAAAGTGCAAGGGAATTTTCTATTAATGGAAATTGTGCCTTCGGTTTCGTTCAATCCCAGAATGAACGTAAATGGACGAATGTCTGACAGAGTATTTCCAATGATCACATTTGATGGTCTGTATAAATATATATGGTGGCGGAGAATTTATTCTCTTAGCATAATATCCAGAATATGTTTGTGCAAATCAATTAGTGATTAACGGATCTGACAATGTGGCATTCAAAGTGGTTGTGCTATCAATGAATGGAAAGTGATCGTAGCCTCAAGCCTCAACAACTGGGAAATGACAAAAATCGGGTAGGCAGCATGGCTATGTGGGTCGCTCCCATTAGGGTGTATAATCACCTATCTAGAGAAATTCCTTTTACTTCTTTAATCTATCGATGGTGTCCCTTTTCAGGAAACGGTTGTTGATCCCAACCGTTGGTGATATACATTCGGTACACTCAAGCGAAATGAGTGGTCAGTCATGTGTGGGCCGGGTTGCAAGATGTTCTTGTTGAACCCAGTGTATTCCCCTGTAGAGATACATTATCAGAAGGTGGTTCCATATCTTTTCATGTTGGAAATCCAATCTCCAATAAGCGCCCTACGGTTTTTGATTTTGTATTATATATGGAGCATGAGATGCAAGCGTTTCGCTAGATTCTATTTATTTGATGTAGACATTATTATAATATGTAATAACCCGGAAAATCTGGGCCAGTTTAAAATTTTTTATTTTTTTTATTTTGGCAATTTTAGCGAATTTTGATTATTTAAAATGAATTATTTTAAATAATATCGACGAGAAATTTATTTTGAATAGAATTAGAACGTATATATTATACGCGTCGTCGTTAGAATATAAATATTTATATTTAATTATAAATAGAATTGAAAATGGCGCGGTAGTTCGATAATTCGATTTCAAACTTCAATTGAATGTACCGGGTGCAAAACAATCCGGATTTTAGTGAAACCAAAAATAATGGAATCTAATAGTGAATATCTTTCCAACGAATCCGAAAAATCGAAATTTCATGACAAGAATCAAAAGATATGTCCAGTTGAAAATTCTGAATAGTCGCTATGGAATTCAGGCCCTTAAAAAAAATGGACATTTTGCAAACGACCTCGGATTTCGACGAAACCAGTTTTGTTGGATCCGCAGTGTCAAGTTATTGCTAGGTTTAAAATTTCATAATTTTTCGAATCAATATGTGAGTGTGGCAAAGGAAAACGCGTTTGACCAGTTTCAGTTGATTTTAATCGACTGGAAAATGGCCATTTTTCAAACGGTCTCAGAATTCGACGAAACTAGTTTTGTTAGGACCGTATCGTCAATACGAAGCTAGAAAATATTTTTCTGTAATTTATAGAGTTCGTATGTGACCCCGGTAATTTGAAATGTACGTTTAAAATTCAATATAGCGATTTAAATGTAAATTTAACGAAAACTGATTGTAACAGTCAAATCAGCTTGCGATACATATCCCATTGTGTTCGGAATGGGGGTAAAACGCTATGGACGACAGGCGGTGGGCCTCGTTTCGAGGTCGTATGTGAAAGTCAACTTTTTGAAAATTAATTAATTAAATAAAAAAAAAATAAAAAAAACCTTTTCTTCCCCCCGTTAACCCGCTCTGGCCCCTCTCTCCTTTCAGTTCGAAACAAAATAAAATAAAATAAAAAGAAAAAGAAAAAAAGGCGGAGGCGGAAAACCGCCATCACCGTCGCCGCCGCCGTGGGGCCCTCGCCACCGCCACCAAGCCACCTGCGCCTGACCCCCCTCCTCCGATCCACTCGATCCCCTCCCCTCTCTCCCATTCGACGCTCAAAAACCCTAACGCCCCACCGCGAGCCACCCAAAACCGCACCTGCAGGAACCGCCCCAACCCTCCGCCTCCTCCTGCCGCCGACATCGACGCCCCCCTGGAAGCCAGCTCCGACGAAGCCGACGCCCCCCCCATCTTCGCATACAGTAAGTATTTTTATTTTACTTTTATTTTTATTTTAAAGTTTAAAACTAATTTCGATTTTTAGGAATTAAAAACTGATTTTTGAAAAGTTTAAAAACTGTTTTTTTTGAAAAGTTTAAAAACTGATTTTTGAAAAGTTTAAAAACTGATAAAGAAAAAGATTTAAACTTTAAAAAGAAAAAGATTTAAACTTTAAAAAGAAAAAGATTTAAACTTTAAAAAGGAAAGGATTTGAACTTTTAGAAGTAAAAATCATATTTTTGTATATTGAAAGTCGAAGTAAAAATCAGATTTTTATATATTGAAAGTCGAAGTAAAAATCAGATTTTTATATATTGAAAGTCGAAGTAAAAATCAGATTTTTATATATTGAAAGTCGAAGTAAAAATCAGATTTTTATATATTGAAAGGCGAAGTAAAAATCATATTTTTATATATTGAATAGCATCGTAAAAATTCGATTTTTACATATGTAGAGAATACGGGCGAAAGCGACAAAAAGGCGAGGTCAACGAAGAATTCTGCAAAAGAAGATTCAAGATAATTGGATAGCTATTGGTGAGAATTTCTCACCTTTCAATTTCATTTCTATTTAGATATATATACTAGGATGCAGACGGTGCTTAGTAGCACCCGACACAATCGTCCACAGACCATGGACTTGTTTGTTTGGTTGCATAGATTAGTTATATGATGTGATTTGAATTTGGTTGTTTGGTGATTTTGATTGATGTGTGAATGGCGTGGGCCTTCACTAGACTGGGGATAAGGCTAGGCCTTGTCCCGTTTCTAGTATCGTGCCGTTATGCCGCCGAAATTTTCTAAAATATGTTAGAAAAATAAAAATATCATTTTTATTGAATAAATGAATTGAATAGGAATTCATATGTTGAGATAAAATATTTTATCGTTAAAAATATGATTTTTAATGTGAAGTGAATAAAATAAATATTCATTTACAAACCAGACGGTTTGTTTATGTACACCTATTTGAAGGACATTGATTGGGTCGATAAATTTTACACATCACCCAACTGCACAAATAAAATCTGTGTTTGATTGTTTGAAACCCCACACGGGTGTTGGGATGAAATTTGAAGTTCACTCATCCTGATTGATTAAATATGTCGATCGATCGATTGACAGGCTGTTATAAGCGTTAGATATCTATATTTGATGCTTATACAGTGTAGTGCACTTTGGTTGATGGTTGATTATTTTTCAATGCTATTATACATGTGTTGTATGAAAACCCATATAATTAACTTTATATGGTAATTGATTGGGCCTCATTCCAATTTGAAAAATAAAGATTATTATAAAATAAAGGTTCATGTGTTGACAGTACTCATCCATTGAGATTGGTCATGTGTTGAACGAAATATTTTGATAATAACAACTATTTTGAAAAAGAAATATTTGGAATAGAATATTTGAAAATAAAGGAATATATGAAGCCGTGTTGATTAGATTGACGCCATTTTGACGTGAACGATTTCGAAATGAATTGAATTGAAAACGATTTCGAAATGAATTGAATTGAAAACGATTTCGAAATGAATTGAATTGAAAACGATTTCGAAATGAATTGAATTGAAAACGATTTCGAAATGAATTGAATTGAAAACGATTTCGAAATGAATTGAATTGAAAATGATTTCGAAATGAATTGAATTGAAAACGAATTCAAATTGAATTGAAAGCGAATTGAAATGAATTCAAATTGAATTGAAATTTGAATTTAATAGAAATGAATTTTAAAACGAATTTATAAAGAAGAATTCAATTTTGATTTGAATTGAAAAGGAAGTTGAAATTGCTTTTGAAACGAATTTAAAACTATTTATATAATTCGTTTTAAATAGAAATCGACGAAGTATATATTATATATATTATATATATATAATATAATGGCCTGAATAGAACGCGCCGCGCCGCGGCAGTTCGCGAATTTCGACCATTGATTTCAAATGGACATTACGGGAGATCCGACCGTCGGATTCTCCTAAAACCGGAACCGTTGGGTTCGTATCGAAAAGAGCTTTCTAGCGAATGTTAGAAATTTGAAATCTAACAGTTGGATTTGGAATTATGTCCAAATCAAATTTGAAAAAGGTCGCTGTAAGTGCAGTTCGATGGCCATTGATGGAAATCGACTGTACGGGCCTTGATAAAATTATTAAAAATAGTAATAATTTGTGTAAAATCATAAGAAATGATTTGTGAAGATTTGGGATGAAAAACTCCATGTTTGAAAAGATAAAAATAGATTTTTATCGAAATGAACTAGTTTTGAACTAGAATTATAATTCTATTTATTTTTAAGTAAATAAATTGAATTTGAAAAGGGTTTTAAAAATAACCAGAATTTCCAATGATTGCATTGGAGTGGATTTGAATCGAAATTGTCTTTGGAATATTTCGATGTTGGAATTCGTGATTATACAGGTGTTGTTATGGAAATTTGAAAGATATATATTTATATCGTTATTTCCAATACGACATTTGTTAGTCGTAGAATTTGATATTGAATATAAGCCGATATATTTTCTATTCAGAGCCTTGTATTGAATATCGAATGTGATTTGGGTTTGTCGTGAATGGTGTCTTCACTAACACTGTTCTTGAACCCAGTTGAGAAAAGATTAAATCTTTTTATTTAGATTTAATGAAGTGTACTAATTAAATGATATTTAATTGGAATTGAATTGGTATTGATTTTTGGGTTTATCGTGAACAGTGTTTTAAATAACACTCGTTCTTTAACCCGATAATTAATGGAAGGTGATTTTGGGTTTATCGTGAACCGTGTTTTAAATGACACTGATTCTTTAACCCAGTTAACGATTAAAACTAAGTGGAGTTTTAATGAATCTTTAATTAGATTGAAATGATCGAAAATGGAGTATCACCAGTTTTGCTCTAGGCGATAGCTAAATCTTTAATTAGATTTGAACGTGAAATGGTAATTGAATTTACCGATAACACCGTGGTGTTAGAGATGAAGTATAACCAGTTGTACTTCATGGGATGAATAGGTTGGGATTGGGAAATAAAATAAATGATTACTTCGGTGTGGTTCGCTAATCCCGACTAGTTTGAATTGATATTCAAAGGAGATTAAAGGATAAATTTAAAGAATTTATCTTGGATAAAATTAATGGGAACTTTTTCCCAAAGTATAGGAATATTTGAATAAAAGAATATTCTGAATTGGAATGAGGCGTATGTTGTGTTTGTGTAACACTTTTATAATATATACGCGAGTTATTCAGAAAGACCGGGTTTATCCCATTCTGAATAACTGATTCGACGTGGTGTCGAAAATGAAGACGGTGGTCGAAGACCAGAAGTCTTCACGTCGTTTGGGTGATTACTGATGATCTTGATTGGGCTGTACACCCAAGAAGATGGAAACAGTTGGTGATTGTCCAGACGTACTTGGAGATCGATGGATATGCGGGGTACTAGGTGCCTCCGGTTTCGTTCAGACCCAGAACGGACTTGTAAATGGACTGTGTGTCTGACATTGGATTTTAGTCCGTGTGATTGATCTCTATTAAATATATATCTGTTTGGCGGCGGAGAATTTATTCTCTTGCTTAACGCCCTTCTCTGAGACGTACGAGCTCAGGGGTTATATATTGATGGATATCAAACGCATGGAGTGAATTGCCTGTGTGGCATGCCTAAGTGGAAATTGATCGAGGCTTCTGTTGAAAAGCAAAGTCTTGTGGTGATGATCAAAGCACAGCCTGTGTGGCACAGCTTTGTGTAACGTGAATTCGCGAGCCTCACACCCCGGTTGTGAACCAGAAACGGGAGAGGACATCAGGGAGGGCATGCGTTTCTTTCTAGCTAGGGTGGTGTCAGTGACCTACCAGCCCTGACATTTATATACTTTTCACCTGTGTGGTTGTTGCTGTTGCGAGGCGCCTCGGTTAGATCGGACGATCCGGGTCCGATGGAGCCATTCGTTGGCTCGTTTACACCCCAAAGGGTGGGGAAACGCATGTTCAGGCATTTTAATCCACATCGGTGGACCGGCCCTGACGATCCAAGGGTCACTCGAGCTCTGATCCTGAGGGGTGGGCTAGAGCGTCTCGAATCGGTTGAGGACTATCTTTTGCCTCGGTTCATAGATGGAAATCCAATTTCCAAATACGTGACATTTGCGGTTTTAATTGTAGAACTAGTATGGCGACATGATATATGGTACCCATGCCGTCTATGATTGATACTTATGATTTGAAGTTGTTTTATACACTATACACTTATAATAGTATCAAATGATTTGTTTTAAACCGTATCAAGCATCCTTTGGCTGTTATAAGGGAAAACCCTATTCCCCGGCTTGCGTTGCATTGTGTGATAGGACCTGGGTCTTATAACAGCTTCATTTTTCTTTATTTAGCATTGCGCTGTTTGTTTTATGCACTGGTATTCTTGGGAGGAAACCCGTTCCGTGTTATACGGCGTGGTCCCTTGATTTACCTAACTTTAAAATAAAGATTAACTGTTTTAGTTCTCACACCAGTCCCATGACTGACCTGGAGTTTATTGTTTTGACCTAAACTCTGGGTGCCCTTATTTTCGACACGGGCAGCTAGTAGTTTTGGTTTTGCAGATTTATATTCACAGGATCCTGGTTTACAGCTGGAATGATATCCGGAAAGCTTTGTATCCGTATATCTACTTCTAGTTGTGTATTGTATTATTTTCCGCTGCTATGTATTTAAATGTAATTTAAATCTCTGATATTTCTGTGTAATATTTATTCATTTATACTCTGTATATTCTCGTAATCTGATGCATTGTTGTAATATACAATGAAAGGTTCTTCTGTATGAGTTCTGTTGTGGCTTGTTCTCGAACTATCCGACGCTTTCCTTTACGGGGAAGTTACGGGTCGTTTCATTTTGGTATCAGAGCTTTGGTTTACAAAGCTCAGAGAACAAGGCACATTAGAACTATACGAAAGAATTCATCAGAAACTGGATTAGTAATATCCAATGGGAATGACTCGTTAGAGATGGGATCAGTAGTATCCTAGAACGAGTGTGAAGAGTATATTTTTCAAATGAAAACAATTTTTGTTTTGAAAATTTAAAATCAATTATTCGTATTTGATTATTTATTCTATATTGATTAGGACAGTCCAGTATATAAAGAATTTGCATATACGCCTTGCAAACGTATATTCAACGTTTTAATATACTGGATAGATATAGAATCACACTCTAGTCGCCCGGAGATGATTCTGATGATAGTTCGAACATCATCAGAATTGGCATTCGTGTTTCGAAGGTGTGATATCTATATATTTCCTATTGACTGGTGTGAGAACCAAAATTAGATAGGGCCTATTGTTGTGATTTGGTATCAAAAATCTGATTTATATATATATCAAAATTATGAATTTGAAACTCTAATTCACTAATTGATTGATGTTTGTGTTGTTTGTTTATCTGTTTGCTAATTTTTAGCCAATTAGCCTAATTGAATCAAATATTGAACTATATTGAAAATTGGTCGCATTTTCTTGCATATACATGTATATCATTGAACAGGTCATAGCAAGGAGGCTAGAGCAGAGAATAAAATTTGTTTGCCCGACAAATAGGTACATGTTTACTACGTAATTTACTGTTTTGTTTGGGTGATGATGATTTTGTGAGCCTATTGGCTAGCCGCTTGGCTTTTTCTTTTTCTTTTTGAGATCTGAAGGACCGGGGAAGCTATTTGAAATTCCCCGATGCTCCCGGTGCAGGGGAGGTTATGGCGAAATTTTTCAAAAATTTAGGGTGTTAGCCAAATTTTTGAAATTTTGAAAATTCTCAGAAACTGAAAAGTTGTAGAATGGAAGCCAGATCGAGCGTAGAGTTGATTAATCAAACCACTTTCGACTTTGTTCCTTTTCGGGGACGAAAAGTTTTAAGTGGGGGAGATTGTAATAACCCGGAAAATCTGGGCCAGTTTAAATTTTTTTATTTTTTTTATTTTGGCAATTTTAGCGAATTTTGATTATTTAAAATGAATTATTTTAAATAATATCGACGAGAAATTTATTTTGAATAGAATTAGAACGTATATATTATACGCGTCGTCGTTAGAATATAAATATTTATATATAATTATAAATAGAATTGAAAATGGCGCGGTAGTTCGATAATTCGATTTCAAACTTCAATTGAATGTACCGGGTGCAAAACAATCCGGATTTTAGTGAAACCAAAAATAATGGAATCTAATAGTGAATATCTTTCCAACGAATCCGAAAAATCGAAATTTCATGACAAGAATCAAAAGATATGTCCAGTTGAAAATTCTGAATAGTCGCTATGGAATTCAGGCCCTTAAAAAAAATGGACATTTTGCAAACGACCTCGGATTTCGACGAAACCAGTTTTGTTGGATCCGCAGTGTCAAGTTATTGCTAGGTTTAAAATTTCATAATTTTTCGAATCAATATGTGAGCGTGGCAAAGGAAAACGCGTTTGACCAGTTTCAGTTGATTTTAATCGACTGGAAAATGGCCATTTTTCAAACGGTCTCAGAATTCGACGAAACTAGTTTTGTTAGGACCGTATCGTCAATACGAAGCTAGAAAATATTTTTCTGTAATTTATAGAGTTCGTATGTGACCCCGGTAATTTGAAATGTACGTTTAAAATTCAATATAGCGATTTAAATGTAAATTTAACGAAAACTGATTGTAACAGTCAAATCAGCTTGCGATACATATCCCATTGTGTTCGGAATGGGGGTAAAACGCTATGGACGACAGGCGGTGGGCCTCGTTTCGAGGTCGTATGTGAAAGTCAACTTTTTGAAAATTAATTAATTAAATAAAAAAAATATATATAAAAAAAACCTTTTCTTCCCCCCCGTTAACCCGCTCTGGCCCCTCTCTCCTTTCAGTTCGAAACAAAATAAAATAAAAAAAAAAGAAAAAGAAAAAAAGGCGGAGGCGGAAAACCGCCATCACCATCGCCGCCGCCGTGGGGCCCTCGCCACCGCCACCAAGCCACCTGCGCCTGACCCCCCTCCTCCGATCCACTCGATCCCCTCCCCTCTCTCCCATTCGACGCTCAAAAACCCTAACGCCCCACCGCGAGCCACCCAAAACCGCACCTGCAGGAACCGCCCCAACCCTCCGCCTCCTCCTGCCGCCGACATCGACGCCCCCCTGGAAGCCAGCTCCGACGAAGCCGACGCCCCCCCCATCTTCGCATACAGTAAGTATTTTTATTTTACTTTTATTTTTATTTTAAAGTTTAAAACTAATTTCGATTTTTAGGAATTAAAAACTGATTTTTGAAAAGTTTAAAAACTGTTTTTTTTGAAAAGTTTAAAAACTGATTTTTGAAAAGTTTAAAAACTGATAAAGAAAAAGATTTAAACTTTAAAAAGAAAAAGATTTAAACTTTAGAAAGAAAAAGATTTAAACTTTAAAAAGGAAAGGATTTGAACTTTTAGAAGTAAAAATCAGATTTTTATATATTGAAAGTCGAAGTAAAAATCAGATTTTTATATATTGAAAGTCGAAGTAAAAATCAGATTTTTATATATTGAAAGTCAAAGTAAAAATCAGATTTTTATATATTGAAAGTCGAAGTAAAAATCAGATTTTTATATATTGAAAGGCGAAGTAAAAATCATATTTTTATATATTGAATAGCATCGTAAAAATTCGATTTTTACATATGTAGAGAATACGGGCGAAAGCGACAAAAAGGCGAGGTCGACGAAGAATTCTGCAAAAGAAGATTCAAGATAATTGGATAGCTATTGGTGAGAATTTCTCACCTTTCAATTTCATTTCTATTTAGATATATATACTAGGATGCAGACGGTGCTTAGTAGCACCCGACACAATCGTCCACAGACCATGGACTTGTTTGTTTGGTTGCATAGATTAGTTATATGATGTGATTTGAATTTGGTTGTTTGGTGATTTTGATTGATGTGTGAATGGCGTGGGCCTTCACTAGACTGGGGATAAGGCTAGGCCTTGTCCCGTTTCTAGTATCGTGCCGTTATGCCGCCGAAATTTTCTAAAATATGTTAGAAAAATAAAAATATCATTTTTATTGAATAAATGAATTGAATAGGAATTCATATGTTGAGATAAAATATTTTATCGTTAAAAATATGATTTTTAACGTGAAGTGAATAAAATAAATATTCATTTACAAACCAGACGGTTTGTTTATGTACACCTATTTGAAGGACATTGATTGGGTCGATAAATTTTACACATCACCCAACTGCACAAATAAAATCTGTGTTTGATTGTTTGAAACCCCACACGGGTGTTGGGATGAAATTTGAAGTTCACTCATCCTGATTGATTAAATATGTCGATCGATCGATTGACAGGCTGTTATAAGCGTTAGATATCTATATTTGATGCTTATACAGTGTAGTGCACTTTGGTTGATGGTTGATTATTTTTCAATGCTATTATACATGTGTTGTATGAAAACCCATATAATTAACTTTATATGGTAATTGATTGGGCCTCATTCCAATTTGAAAAATAAAGATTATTATAAAATAAAGGTTCATGTGTTGACAGTACTCATCCATTGAGATTGGTCATGTGTTGAACGAAATATTTTGATAATAACAACTATTTTGAAAAAGAAATATTTGGAATAGAATATTTGAAAATAAAGGAATATATGAAGCCGTGTTGATTAGATTGACGCCATTTTGACGTGAACGATTTCGAAATGAATTGAATTGAAAACGATTTCGAAATGAATTGAATTGAAAACGATTTCGAAATGAATTGAATTGAAAACGATTTCGAAATGAATTGAATTGAAAACGATTTCGAAATGAATTGAATTGAAAACGATTTCGAAATGAATTGAATTGAAAACGATTTCGAAATGAATTGAATTGAAAACGAATTCAAATTGAATTGAAAGCGAATTGAAATGAATTCAAATTGAATTGAAATTTGAATTTAATAGAAATGAATTTTAAAACGAATTTATAAAGAAGAATTCAATTTTGATTTGAATTGAAAAGGAAGTTGAAATTGCTTTTGAAACGAATTTAAAACTATTTATATAATTCGTTTTAAATAGAAATCGACGAAGTATATATTATATATATTATATATATATAATATAATGGCCTGAATAGAACGCGCCGCGCCGCGGCAGTTCGCGAATTTCGACCATTGATTTCAAATGGACATTACGGGAGATCCGACCGTCGGATTCTCCTAAAACCGGAACCGTTGGGTTCGTATCGAAAAGAGCTTTCTAGCGAATGTTAGAAATTTGAAATCTAACGGTTGGATTTGGAATTATGTCCAAATCAAATTTGAAAAAGGTCGCTGTAAGTGCAGTTCGATGGCCATTGATGGAAATCGACTGTACGGGCCTTGATAAAATTATTAAAAATAGTAATAATTTGTGTAAAATCATAAGAAATGATTTGTGAAGATTTGGGATGAAAAACTCCATGTTTGAAAAGATAAAAATAGATTTTTATCGAAATGAACTAGTTTTGAACTAGAATTATAATTCTATTTATTTTTAAGTAAATAAATTGAATTTGAAAAGGGTTTTAAAAATAACCAGAATTTCCAATGATTGCATTGGAGTGGATTTGAATCGAAATTGTCTTTGGAATATTTCGATGTTGGAATTCATGATTATACAGGTGTTGTTATGGAAATTTGAAAGATATATATTTATATCGTTATTTCCAATACGACATTTGTTAGTCGTAGAATTCGATATTGAATATAAGCCGATATATTTTCTATTCAGAGCCTTGTATTGAATATCGAATGTGATTTGGGTTTGTCGTGAATGGTGTCTTCACTAACACTGTTCTTGAACCCAGTTGAGAAAAGATTAAATCTTTTTATTTAGATTTAATGAAGTGTACTAATTAAATGATATTTAATTGGAATTGAATTGGTATTGATTTTTGGGTTTATCGTGAACAGTGTTTTAAATAACACTCGTTCTTTAACCCGATAATTGATGGAAGGTGATTTTGGGTTTATCGTGAACCGTGTTTTAAATGACACTGATTCTTTAACCCAGTTAACGATTAAAACTAAGTGGAGTTTTAATGAATCTTTAATTAGATTGAAATGATCGAAAATGGAGTATCACCAGTTTTGCTCCAGGCGATAGTTAAATCTTTAATTAGATTTGAACGTGAAATGGTAATTGAATTTACCGATAACACCGTGGTGTTAGAGATGAAGTATAACCAGTTGTACTTCATGGGATGAATAGGTTGGGATTGGGAAATAAAATAAATGATTACTTCGGTGTGGTTCGCTAATCCCGACTAGTTTGAATTGATATTCAAAGGAGATTAAAGGATAAATTTAAAGAATTTATCTTGGATAAAATTAATGGGAACTTTTTCCCAAAGTATAGGAATATTTGAATAAAAGAATATTTTGAATTGGAATGAGGCGTATGTTGTGTTTGTGTAACACTTTTATAATATATACGCGAGTTATTCAGAAAGACCGGGTTTATCCCATTCTGAATAACTGATTCGACGTGGTATCGAAAATGAAGACGGTGGTCGAAGACCAGAAGTCTTCACGTCGTTTGGGTGATTACTGATGATCTTGATTGGGCTGTACACCCAAGAAGATGGAAACAGTTGGTGATCGTCCAGACGTACTTGGAGATCGATGGATATGTGGGGTACTAGGTGCCTCCGGTTTCGTTCAGACCCAGAACGGACTTGTAAATGGACTGTGTGTCTGACATTGGATTTTAGTCCGTGTGATTGATCTCTATTAAATATATATCTGTTTGGCGGCGGAGAATTTATTCTCTTGCTTAACGCCCTTCTCTGAGACGTACGAGCTCAGGGGTTATATATTGATGGATATCAAACGCATGGAGTGAATTGCCTATGTGGCATGCCTAAGTGGAAATTGATCGAGGCTTCTGTTGAAAAGCAAAGTCTTGTGGTGATGATCAAAGCACAGCCTGTGTGGCACAGCTTTGTGTAACGTGAATTCGCGAGCCTCACACCCCGGTTGTGAACAAGAAACGGGAGAGGACATCAGGGAGGGCATGCGTTTCTTTCTAGCTAGGGTGGTGTCAGTGACCTACCAGCCCTGACATTTATATACTTTTCACCTGTGTGGTTGTTGCTGTTGCGAGGCGCCTCGGTTAGATCGGACGATCCGGGTCCGATGGAGCCATTCGTTGGCTCGTTTACACCCCAAAGGGTGGGGAAACGCATGTTCAGGCATTTTAATCCACATCGGTGGACCGGCCCTGACGATCCAAGGGTCACTCGAGCTCTGATCCTGAGGGGTGGGCTAGAGCGTCTCGAATCGGTTGAGGACTATCTTTTGCCTCGGTTCATAGATGGAAATCCAATTTCCAAATACGTGACATTTGCGGTTTTAATTGTAGAACTAGTATGGCGACATGATATATGGTACCCATGCCGTCTATGATTGATACTTATGATTTGAAGTTGTTTTATACACTATACACTTATAATAGTATCAAATGATTTGTTTTAAACCGTATCAAGCATCCTTTGGCTGTTATAAGGGAAAACCCTATTCCCCGGCTTGCGTTGCATTGTGTGATAGGACCCGGGTCTTATAACAGCTTCATTTTTCTTTATTTAGCATTGCGCTGTTTGTTTTATGCACTGGTATTCTTGGGAGGAAACCCGTTCCGTGTTATACGGCGTGGTCCCTTGATTTACCTAACTTTAAAATAAAGATTAACTGTTTTAGTTCTCACACCAGTCCCATGACTGACCTGGAGTTTATTGTTTTGACCTAAACTCTGGGTGCCCTTATTTTCGACACGGGCAGCTAGTAGTTTTGGTTTTGCAGATTTATATTCACAGGATCCTGGTTTACAGCTGGAATGATATCCGGAAAGCTTTGTATCCGTATATCTACTTCTAGTTGTGTATTGTATTATTTTCCGCTGCTATGTATTTAAATGTAATTTAAATCTCTGATATTTCTGTGTAATATTTATTCATTTATACTCTGTATATTCTCGTAATCTGATGCATTGTTGTAATATACAATGAAAGGTTCTTCTGTATGAGTTCTGTTGTGGCTTGTTCTCGAACTATCCGACGCTTTCCTTTACGGGGAAGTTACGGGTCGTTTCATTTTGGTATCAGAGCTTTGGTTTACAAAGCTCAGAGAACAAGGCACATTAGAACTATACGAAAGAATTCATCAGAAACTGGATTAGTAATATCCAATGGGAATGACTCGTTAGAGATGGGATCAGTAGTATCCTAGAACGAGTGTGAAGAGTATATTTTTCAAATGAAAACAATTTTTGTTTTGAAAATTTAAAATCAATTATTCGTATTTGATTATTTATTCTATATTGATTAGGACAGTCCAGTATATAAAGAATTTGCATATACGCCTTGCAAACGTATATTCAACGTTTTAATATACTGGATAGATATAGAATCACACTCTAGTCGCCCGGAGATGATTCTGATGATAGTTCGAACATCATCAGAATTGGCATTCGTGTTTCGAAGGTGTGATATCTATATATTTCCTATTGACTGGTGTGAGAACCAAAATTAGATAGGGCCTATTGTTGTGATTTGGTATCAAAAATCTGATTTATATATATATCAAAATTATGAATTTGAAACTCTAATTCACTAATTGATTGATGTTTGTGTTGTTTGTTTATCTGTTTGCTAATTTTTAGCCAATTAGCCTAATTGAATCAAATATTGAACTATATTGAAAATTGGTCGCATTTTCTTGCATATACATGTATATCATTGAACAGGTCATAGCAAGGAGGCTAGAGCAGAGAATAAAATTTGTTTGCCCGACAAATAGGTACATGTTTACTACGTAATTTACTGTTTTGTTTGGGTGATGATGATTTTGTGAGCCTATTGGCTAGCCGCTTGGCTTTTTCTTTTTCTTTTTGAGATCTGAAGGACCGGGGAAGCTATTTGAAATTCCCCGATGCTCCCGGTGCAGGGGAGGTTATGGCGAAATTTTTCAAAAATTTAGGGTGTTAGCCAAATTTTTGAAATTTTGAAAATTCTCAGAAACTGAAAAGTTGTAGAATGGAAGCCAGATCGAGCGTAGAGTTGATTAATCAAACCACTTTCGACTTTGTTCCTTTTCGGGGACGAAAAGTTTTAAGTGGGGGAGATTGTAATAACCCGGAAAATCTGGGCCAGTTTAAATTTTTTTATTTTTTTTATTTTGGCAATTTTAGCGAATTTTGATTATTTAAAATGAATTATTTTAAATAATATCGACGAGAAATTTATTTTGAATAGAATTAGAACGTATATATTATACGCGTCGTCGTTAGAATATAAATATTTATATATAATTATAAATAGAATTGAAAATGGCGCGGTAGTTCGATAATTCGATTTCAAACTTCAATTGAATGTACCGGGTGCAAAACAATCCGGATTTTAGTGAAACCAAAAATAATAGAATCTAATAGTGAATATCTTTCCAACGAATCCGAAAAATCGAAATTTCATGACAAGAATCAAAAGATATGTCCAGTTGAAAATTCTGAATAGTCGCTATGGAATTCAGGCCCTTAAAAAAATGGACATTTTGCAAACGACCTCGGATTTCGACGAAACCAGTTTTGTTGGATCCGCAGTGTCAAGTTATTGCTAGGTTTAAAATTTCATAATTTTTCGAATCAATATGTGAGCGTGGCAAAGGAAAACGCGTTTGACCAGTTTCAGTTGATTTTAATCGACTGGAAAATGGCCATTTTTCAAACGGTCTCAGAATTCGACGAAACTAGTTTTGTTAGGACCGTATCGTCAATACGAAGCTAGAAAATATTTTTCTGTAATTTATAGAGTTCGTATGTGACCCCGGTAATTTGAAATGTACGTTTAAAATTCAATATAGCGATTTAAATGTAAATTTAACGAAAACTGATTGTAACAGTCAAATCAGCTTGCGATACATATCCCATTGTGTTCGGAATGGGGGTAAAACGCTATGGACGACAGGCGGTGGGCCTCGTTTCGAGGTCGTATGTGAAAGTCAACTTTTTGAAAATTAATTAATTAAATAAAAAATAAATAAAAAAAACCTTTTCTTCCCCCCGTTAACCCGCTCTGGCCCCTCTCTCCTTTCAGTTCGAAACAAAATAAAATAAAATAAAAAAGAAAAAGAAAAAAAGGCGGAGGCGGAAAACCGCCATCACCGTCGCCGCCGCCGTGGGGCCCTCGCCACCGCCACCAAGCCACCTGCGCCTGACCCCCCTCCTCCGATCCACTCGATCCCCTCCCCTCTCTCCCATTCGACGCTCAAAAACCCTAACGCCCCACCGCGAGCCACCCAAAACCGCACCTGCAGGAACCGCCCCAACCCTCCGCCTCCTCCTGCCGCCGACATCGACGCCCCCCTGGAAGCCAGCTCCGACGAAGCCGACGCCCCCCCCCATCTTCGCATACAGTAAGTATTTTTATTTTACTTTTATTTTTATTTTAAAGTTTAAAACTAATTTCGATTTTTAGGAATTAAAAACTGATTTTTGAAAAGTTTAAAAACTGTTTTTTTTGAAAAGTTTAAAAACTGATTTTTGAAAAGTTTAAAAACTGATAAAGAAAAAGATTTAAACTTTAAAAAGAAAAAGATTTAAACTTTAAAAAGAAAAAGATTTAAACTTTAAAAAGGAAAGGATTTGAACTTTTAGAAGTAAAAATCATATTTTTATATATTGAAAGTCGAAGTAAAAATCAGATTTTAATATATTGAAAGTCGAAGTAAAAATCAGATTTTTATATATTGAAAGTCGAAGTAAAAATCAGATTTTTATATATTGAAAGTCGAAGTAAAAATCAGATTTTTATATATTGAAAGGCGAAGTAAAAATCATATTTTTATATATTGAATAGCATCGTAAAAATTCGATTTTTACATATGTAGAGAATACGGGCGAAAGCGACAAAAAGGCGAGGTCGACGAAGAATTCTGCAAAAGAAGATTCAAGATAATTGGATAGCTATTGGTGAGAATTTCTCACCTTTCAATTTCATTTCTATTTAGATATATATACTAGGATGCAGACGGTGCTTAGTAGCACCCGACACAATCGTCCACAGACCATGGACTTGTTTGTTTGGTTGCATAGATTAGTTATATGATGTGATTTGAATTTGGTTGTTTGGTGATTTTGATTGATGTGTGAATGGCGTGGGCCTTCACTAGACTGGGGATAAGGCTAGGCCTTGTCCCGTTTCTAGTATCGTGCCGTTATGCCGCCGAAATTTTCTAAAATATGTTAGAAAAATAAAAATATCATTTTTATTGAATAAATGAATTGAATAGGAATTCATATGTTGAGATAAAATATTTTATCGTTAAAAATATGATTTTTAACGTGAAGTGAATAAAATAAATATTCATTTACAAACCAGACGGTTTGTTTATGTACACCTATTTGAAGGACATTGATTGGGTCGATAAATTTTACACATCACCCAACTGCACAAATAAAATCTGTGTTTGATTGTTTGAAACCCCACACGGGTGTTGGGATGAAATTTGAAGTTCACTCATCCTGATTGATTAAATATGTCGATCGATCGATTGACAGGCTGTTATAAGCGTTAGATATCTATATTTGATGCTTATACAGTGTAGTGCACTTTGGTTGATGGTTGATTATTTTTCAATGCTATTATACATGTGTTGTATGAAAACCCATATAATTAACTTTATATGGTAATTGATTGGGCCTCATTCCAATTTGAAAAATAAAGATTATTATAAAATAAAGGTTCATGTGTTGACAGTACTCATCCATTGAGATTGGTCATGTGTTGAACGAAATATTTTGATAATAACAACTATTTTGAAAAAGAAATATTTGGAATAGAATATTTGAAAATAAAGGAATATATGAAGCCGTGTTGATTAGATTGACGCCATTTTGACGTGAACGATTTCGAAATGAATTGAATTGAAAACGATTTCGAAATGAATTGAATTGAAAACGATTTCGAAATGAATTGAATTGAAAACGATTTCGAAATGAATTGAATTGAAAACGATTTCGAAATGAATTGAATTGAAAACGATTTCGAAATGAATTGAATTGAAAACGATTTCGAAATGAATTGAATTGAAAACGAATTCAAATTGAATTGAAAGCGAATTGAAATGAATTCAAATTGAATTGAAATTTGAATTTAATAGAAATGAATTTTAAAACGAATTTATAAAGAAGAATTCAATTTTGATTTGAATTGAAAAGGAAGTTGAAATTGCTTTTGAAACGAATTTAAAACTATTTATATAATTCGTTTTAAATAGAAATCGACGAAGTATATATTATATATATATAATATAATGGCCTGAATAGAACGCGCCGCGCCGCGGCAGTTCGCGAATTTCGACCATTGATTTCAAATGGACATTACGGGAGATCCGACCGTCGGATTCTCCTAAAACCGGAACCGTTGGGTTCGTATCGAAAAGAGCTTTCTAGCGAATGTTAGAAATTTGAAATCTAACGGTTGGATTTGGAATTATGTCCAAATCAAATTTGAAAAAGGTCGCTGTAAGTGCAGTTCGATGGCCATTGATGGAAATCGACTGTACGGGCCTTGATAAAATTATTAAAAATAGTAATAATTTGTGTAAAATCATAAGAAATGATTTGTGAAGATTTGGGATGAAAAACTCCATGTTTGAAAAGATAAAAATAGATTTTTATCGAAATGAACTAGTTTTGAACTAGAATTATAATTCTATTTATTTTTAAGTAAATAAATTGAATTTGAAAAGGGTTTTAAAAATAACCAGAATTTCCAATGATTGCATTGGAGTGGATTTGAATCGAAATTGTCTTTGGAATATTTCGATGTTGGAATTCGTGATTATACAGGTGTTGTTATGGAAATTTGAAAGATATATATTTATATCGTTATTTCCAATACGACATTTGTTAGTCGTAGAATTTGATATTGAATATAAGCCGATATATTTTCTATTCAGAGCCTTGTATTGAATATCGAATGTGATTTGGGTTTGTCGTGAATGGTGTCTTCACTAACACTGTTCTTGAACCCAGTTGAGAAAAGATTAAATCTTTTTATTTAGATTTAATGAAGTGTACTAATTAAATGATATTTAATTGGAATTGAATTGGTATTGATTTTTGGGTTTATCGTGAACAGTGTTTTAAATAACACTCGTTCTTTAACCCGATAATTAATGGAAGGTGATTTTGGGTTTATCGTGAACCGTGTTTTAAATGACACTGATTCTTTAACCCAGTTAACGATTAAAACTAAGTGGAGTTTTAATGAATCTTTAATTAGATTGAAATGATCGAAAATGGGGTATCACCAGTTTTGCTCCAGGCGATAGTTAAATCTTTAATTAGATTTGAACGTGAAATGGTAATTGAATTTACCGATAACACCGTGGTGTTAGAGATGAAGTATAACCAGTTGTACTTCATGGGATGAATAGGTTGGGATTGGGAAATAAAATAAATGATTACTTCGGTGTGGTTCGCTAATCCCGACTAGTTTGAATTGATATTCAAAGGAGATTAAAGGATAAATTTAAAGAATTTATCTTGGATAAAATTAATGGGAACTTTTTCCCAAAGTATAGGAATATTTGAATAAAAGAATATTCTGAATTGGAATGAGGCGTATGTTGTGATTGTGTAACACTTTTATAATATATACGCGAGTTATTCAGAAAGACCGGGTTTATCCCATTCTGAATAACTGATTCGACGTGGTGTCGAAAATGAAGACGGTGGTCGAAGACCAGAAGTCTTCACGTCGTTTGGGTGATTACTGATGATCTTGATTGGGCTGTACACCCAAGAAGATGGAAACAGTTGGTGATCGTCCAGACGTACTTGGAGATCGATGGATATGCGGGGTACTAGGTGCCGCCGGTTTCGTTCAGACCCAGAACGGACTTGTAAATGGACTGTGTGTCTGACATTGGATTTTAGTCCGTGTGATTGATCTCTATTAAATATATATCTGTTTGGCGGCGGAGAGTTTATTCTCTTGCTTAACTCCCTTCTCTGAGACGTACGAGCTCAGGGGTTATATATTGATGGATATCAAACGCATGGAGTGAATTGCCTGTGTGGCATGCCTAAGTGGAAATTGATCGAGGCTTCTGTTGAAAAGCAAAGTCTTGTGGTGATGATCAAAGCACAGCCTGTGTGGCACAGCTTTGTGTAACGTGATTTCGCGAGCCTCACACCCCGGTTGTGAACCAGAAACGGGAGAGGACATCAGGGAGGGCATGCGTTTCTTTCTAGCTAGGGTGGTGTCAGTGACCTACCAGCCCTGACATTTATATACTTTTCACCTGTGTTGTTGTTGCTGTTGCGAGGCGCCTCGGTTAGATCGGACGATCCGGGTCCGATGGAGCCATTCGTTGGCTCGTTTACACCCCAAAGGGTGGGGAAACGCATGTTCAGGCATTTTAATCCACATCGGTGGACCGGCCCTGACGATCCAAGGGTCACTCGAGCTCTGATCCTGAGGGGCGGGCTAGAGCGTCTCGAATCGGTTGAGGACTATCTTTTGCCTCGGTTCATAGATGGAAATCCAATTTCCAAATACGTGACATTTGCGGTTTTAATTGTAGAACTAGTATGGCGACATGATATATGGTACCCATGCCGTCTATGATTGATACTTATGATTTGAAGTTGTTTTATACACTATACACTTATAATAGTATCAAATGATTTGTTTTAAACCGTATCAAGCATCCTTTGGCTGTTATAAGGGAAAACCCTATTCCCCGGCTTGCGTTGCATTGTGTGATAGGACCTGGGTCTTATAACAGCTTCATTTATCTTTATTTAGCATTGCGCTGTTTGTTTTATGCACTGGTATTCTTGGGAGGAAACCCGTTCCGTGTTATACGGCGTGGTCCCTTGATTTACCTAACTTTAAAATAAAGATTAACTGTTTTAGTTCTCACACCAGTCCCATGACTGACCTGGAGTTTATTGTTTTGACCTAAACTCTGGGTGCCCTTATTTTCGACACGGGCAGCTAGTAGTTTTGGTTTTCCAGATTTATATTCACAGGATCCTGGTTTACAGCTGGAATGATATCCGGAAAGCTTTGTATCCGTATATCTACTTCTAGTTGTGTATTGTATTATTTTCCGCTGCTATGTATTTAAATGTAATTTAAATCTCTGATATTTCTGTGTAATATTTATTCATTTATACTCTGTATATTCTCGTAATCTGATGCATTATTGTAATATACAATGAAAGGTTCTTCTGTATGAGTTCTGTTGTGGCTTGTTCTCGAACTATCCGACGCTTTCCTTTACGGGGAAGTTACGGGTCGTTTCATTATATCACTGGATTTGATATCAAAAATATTTTGGGTTATATTAAGGTAAAAACCGTTCATGTTTATGTGTGGGCTGGTCTTACTATTATCCTTTCTTTCGAAAGGATTTTGAAAGTTAAACAAATGGTTGGAGTTTACTCACACAGTCCCATGACTGACCCAGAGTTTATTTTGTTTGTTTTCCCTAAACTCTTGGGTGCCCAAATTTGTACGGGCAGTCAAGTAGCCAGGATTTTTTAGATTCACTTAGAGGAGCTTGAAGCAGGAGGCTTCACCTGTTAGCTATAGACTATCATATATTTCACTGTGTACCATGTTTGTATCTGGAAACAGGTGTTTATAACTATTCCAGAAATAACTGTTGAGCTCTGATGATGGTATGTATATAAAGTTACTGATTTGTATTTCAAAAAGTTATGTTATATAATATATTTTATTCGTTCCGCTGTGAGATTTGTCTTCTTTGTTTTCTTCTATTCTAATATTTCTTTCTTTCTATTTCTCATCCTCTAACTTCTTTCTAATAATGATTCGTATTTCTGTGCAATTTGGGTTGGACGTATGGTGTTATTAGTCAACTCAGATAGTACGGATTTGCGGGCCATTACAATTATCAACATTTAAAGTTTGGAATCAAGCTTCTTTTATTTCTTACTTCAATAGCTTCATTAACTGAAGAAAATCTATATGGAATTCTTGGTGTTAGAGACACTTTTGCAGTCACAGTGAATTCTGGAAAATGGAGAAGAGACAAAAAGCTAGCTGGGTTTGGAAGCAAACCTTATGCTCTATGGACACCATGTAGCCCCATCTGCAGCTTGCCAGCTTGTCTCCCTCGTTCAACGCAAGTATTTGAAATGCCCCTCCCTCCCGGCAGGAAAAAGAGTAATTCTTAAACAAATGATGGGCTACAATGATATGATTCCAAAATGAAATCCCTATTATTGCGAAACATGTCAAGTACATTTTGAATGGCCGCATCAATCTCCCATTGGTTAGCAGCCTGAGCATCATGGGAGTCAGGAGAATAATGCAGTCATCTGCTCCTATAATGAAGGATGTTGATACCTCTTTTAGGGAGAAAAAGGATTACGCACTCCATCAAAACTATATATAAACTTCTGTTTTTGCATGATGCATAAGCAACAGATCTGTGAATTAGCCTCATATTGGAAAGTTCATGCAACCAACAACTCAATTTTTTTTCCGTGAAGATTCCTCAAGAACGGTTTACTCACAAAGTCAGCTTGGGCGCATGGGTATGACCGTGGACACATATTGCAGCTTGTATTGTGAAGAAGTTGAAACAAACTAACCTTTATGTTTTGGTTGTGATTATGCTTATTCTATTTGGAAACCCATGCTTCAAATGGGGGCTATCATACTCCAAGCATGGAAAGTGAGGAGGAATGGTATGATATCTTTAAGTCAAGAAGACGGAGAGACGGTAAAACAATAAACTTGCTGTATGGGTTGAAAATCACTATGCATGCAATTTGGAATAAAAGAAAAGAGGGTCTCTAAGAGGAAAGCCACCTTTGCTAATGTCATATTTCATCATTGCTTCAAATGATTAGAAAAAAAGTTCTAACCATGCAATCTCTCATCTCTGCTACTGTAAACGATAGAGTAGTTTATGATAGATGGCTTGGTTTTTTTATTTAGTGTAGGCCTTTTTGTATTTCCTTTTTATTTTGGTTAATACAAAAGAGGTATTTCAAAAAAAGTTCAAAACTCTCGCTTATAAATACTTACAAATATAATACCATTAAAAATAAAATCTAACAAATAAATAATTCATAAAGAAATGCCTAAAAAATCATTTACAAATTCAAAATGTTCATCCACAAATATTTCAATTCTTACCATCATTTAAAAATAGAATCTCACAGCAAAGTTTTCTTTTTTTTCTTTTTTTTAAGTAACATGGGGAACCTTAAGATCATAGTATACATTGAACAACAAAGTTCTTTTACAAATTTAAATGCTCAGTTCATCTATAAATACTATTAAATATCAAACTATTTAAATATGGGATATACCAAATAAATTTGTAATTAATAGTATACACATTGTAGAAAGATAATGGCCAATTCTATGTAGATCCAAGAAATTACTGAGTATACCCAAAAAACAAGAAAAATGAGAGGAACCTAGCGTTTCGCTGCGTTCACCCATGTATTATTAAAAAAAAAATCCAAATTTACCCTCCCTCGTAGGGGCTCTACAAATTATTTAGTGTACCTCGTAGAACCCCTACGATGTGCCTTTAGGTCACTTCGTAGGGTCCCTACGAGGTTCAGTAAAGGATCTCGTAGGGTCCCTACGAGATTCAGTAAAGAATCTATTGGCTCCTACAAGGTATACTGAAAATTGAAAAAAAAGATATTGCAAAGCAGGAGCAGTTTGGTCATCATTTTTTCTAGGTTTACACAGTAAAAATATGGGTTCAAATAGAACCAGCCAAAGATAACTCACTAGCGAAACCCTAACTATTATCATGGGCGAAGTGCATGTCATTACACTCATTGCAATAAATTGATTTTGTATATTATGAATTAATTGCATCATAATTTCGTAGATTGTGAATTAATTGCATATTTTTTGACATGTTTCCTAAATGTAGGTTATATACACACATACAACTTGATTGTCATTGATTTTGTATGTTAAGAAAAATTAGCAAATAGGGTCCAAATTATGTAGTTTATGTTTTCATTTATACTAATTAATTGCATAGGTAAGCAATAAATTATGCATTAATTGTCAATATATTCTACTTATTACAATTTATGGATGTTTTTTAATTAATTTCATATACTATTTGGGAAAGGGGGTGAATTGCATATCCTTGCAATTAAATGTTTGAATTTGATTTGTCTATATATGTATATATAAAAATGTCTTAAATTTCATATGTCGTAAATGATTAGTTGCATGTTAGAAATTGATTGGGCATTAATTGACACATAAGTCGATTAATCTGTTTTAGTTGAGAATTATTCCTCATAGACTAAAAATTATAAAGGGTAATTTTCTAAATTTAAATTATATTCATTTATTACTCTTTTTAAATGGTATATTCAAATCCTTTTTTTATCGTGGATTGAATGGACATAATTATGGACGAATGAGATGCATTCTAAGATCTTACTTCCTTACAAAGCAATAAAGGGAGCAGTTGTGATGTTAGTAAAGAATTTCAAAGGATAATCTAATAGCATGAATAAATCTCTAACTCATATATAAGTAAGTCAAACCTAACTCAAAATTAAAATAATGAAGCATATTAAAATAAAAATATTACATGCAAAATTAACGAATAAAGAAAATCAAAATAAAAATGAATAAGAGAAAAGAAAATCAAATTGGAGGAAGTAAGAGAAGGATTAACATGAACGTATCAAGGAATGGCGAAAGGAATAAGCTAATTCAAAATAAAAGGAAAGATTTGGAAAATATGGAACTTAAATCAAGGTGAGTGGAAATATTATAGATGCATAATTTTTGTTTAATATTATTACGCAGCCTTTATGCCCGCAATTTCTAACTATTCAAATTGACACGACCTGACGATTATCAAGGAAAACAACACAAAAAGATAGTCCGGAGGCCCAAATATTAAGCCAGATAGCTTCATGAGACAATCTTAACAAGCCTAGCAGAATAGTGCCAGAGAGGTCATCAAATAAGGGATTGGCCTAACTCAATGCATGGGAACGATACAACTCCGAGATGTGCTGACATAATAGTTCAACTTTAGCTAACAACACTCATATCTCACCAAAGAAAAAGCCAAATGACATGAAACTTCAGCGAAGAGTCGGAGACCACAAGGGGACCCACATGAGGGATCACAACATTTCACCCATTGATGTCATTCTCCTGCTGAGGGAAATCATGGGGTAGGCCAACTTGTGACCTCCTCTACAACGTCTTTTCGATTTTTTGGGGACATTTTTGACTATGTACATCCATAAATACCAATTGCATTGGACAAAAATAGTTCTTTTGGCCATTTATTTACTTTATTCTGTACATTTTGAATTCATACCGATCTAAGACCTTGTAACTCTCAAGAAAACAAAGTATTTAAAACCTTTCAAGTGGACATACGCACAACAATGAAGAACCACTATAATTTTTTTCTTATTTATTGCTACTATCCTTATTTTATATTTATTATATCATTTTAGTCTAGTATGGAACTCTTTGGGTATTATGCCAACATTTGGTGCTAACATTGATGCTTTCATTGATAGGAACTCAGATTTTCGGATTTCTTACTCCTTTACGTTTGCATCCCTTCTAAATTCCCCATAAATTTACATAGGAAGCTTGATACAGTGGTGAAAAAGAAGAGTTCTCAAGTTGCTGGTCCTTCTAATGTTGATCTTGATGATGCCTCCATCCAGCAGTAACCTTTCGATGATGATTATACTCTTGTAGCACCAAATGCAGCCACGACATCTAACCTTGATGATCCAGTTACACAACTTCAATTGGAGAACGTAATGAAGATATTGGAAGAGACTCAAAGGTTGTTCAATAGTATGATTATGTAGAATATAGATCTATGCAGCAGCTGCAACGCGTCAATCAAACCAATGTTCCCGACTGGAGGGAAATAGGAAAACTCAGACTCACGTAACTTACGTTTCAAAACGCTTATCATCCTCATTATTACCCAACAACTAGAACAAAAGGAGAAAAATATTAGAATAGGATGTAGGAGCTACCACCATTGAGGGAACGTACCAGCTAGGTCATTCCTGATTTCGTACTGATCCCTCATGCGGGGTCGATCCTGAATCCCTTCATAGGGGTCCTTATGCCACATCATTTCAGTATTAGAACCTCTATCTTTTAGGCTATTTTGACTATGACAACTATATATTGACAATATCATACACTAACAATTATTGCTGGAGAAATACTAAAGATTATAGTTCAAATACAAGAAGATTCGAAGACAAGATTAATTAGTATATTGCATGTTATATTTGATCAGTACTGTTGTTAGAATTATTGTTAAAATGTTTCTTGAAATTTATTTATTTATTTATGAAATTAAGCTGTGGAAATATATAAAAAATCATATGCGAACAGCTGGATGAATCGTGAATTCAGCCAGCTGATTGTTGAATGTTCAAAAAAAAAAATATGAACATTCAGCCGGCTGAATTCCTGATTCAGTCGGCTGAATATTGTGTTTGTGCACATGTACAACATTTTAAATATTAGCCATTTTTTGTCCAGTTGAAATCTATTTTTAGCCACCTGAACTGAAGGGGTGCGACTTTCTAAAGAGACATGACTCTTTAGTCAAAGAGTTATGTCCATATTTTTTGATTAAACCTATTTACGAATGAATGCAACCTTTTGTTTACTACAAATAAACTCCAGAATCAAATGTTTTAAATCTCCCAACTTTCTTTATTCTAATATTCTCCGATTCTAAAAATATTTATAAAATATTTTCTTATGCTCTCATTTTCAATATTCTGTGATTATAAATAATCACCTTCCTTCTTAATTCTTTATATACTTATTACTCTATATATAAAGGAAAAGGTTATAGGAAGACTGTACTGCAAAATGACATATCCGTGTTATTAAGAACACAAAAATAGTCATCTAAACTTCTTTATTAATTAAAGTCATGCTATGCTGCGCAGACACATCAAAGTCCTCTTCAGCTGCTGAGGCGAAATCCTATTCTACTGCTTAGATCCTATTATGCTTCTCAGGTGTTATAATAACTATTCCTTCAGGTTAAGTGAGGGTTATTGTCTGCTCGAAATTTCAAAAGGAGTCTAAGACTGGACGTGGGACAGTGCTCCGAACCAGTATAAAAATATCTGGTGTCATTTATTTTTATTTATTGCTTATATATTATTTACTATATCTTCCACACTCAGTTTATTACACATATTTCTATATTACTCAATCCTACTCATCTTTTCATTTAGTACTAGAGCAGGCCATCATATAACTAACTGTGTCACAGTTATTTTGTTATTCTAAGTGATATGGAAAATAACACTAACAGTAGTTTTATGGAGTGTCAATCCACTGCATGATCACCTCCATTCAATGGAATGAACTATTGGGCTACACATGAAAATATGTATGCAAACAAATGGTTTGATACATGGAATATTACACAAACTGAATATAACATTCCTACCACTAATTATTCTGAATGGTCAAAATCACATAAATTAGATGCCACTGCAAATACTAAAGCCATGAATATGTTGCATCGCGTCTTGGATAGAACCGAATTTAATCGTATTAGCATATGCAACACTGCTTATGAAATATGGAGAACACTTAAAATTATTCATGAAGGAACTAACAAAGTGAAGCAAAGCAAGATATTCATGCTTAAAAGTCAATTTCAGAATTTTAGCTTGAAACAAGATGAGTCTGACATGTATTCCATATTTCAAGATATTTATCATTCATTATTAGGACTAGGAGAAAAATATTCTGATGTTGTATAAAAAAAATCCTAAACTCTTTGATGGAAGATTCAGAAAGAAAGGTCTTAGATATTGAATAAGTAAATGATCTCTCTACCATGAAACCTGAAGAGTTAATAGGAAATCTAATGTCTTACAAAGTTAATTTGCAAGCTAAAAGAGTATAGGGTCAATACAAATATAATCTCGCATTTCATGCTGGAAAACAAGACTAAGATTCAGATGAAGATGACATAGCACTTATTTCAAAAACTTCAAAAACTTTTTAAGATATAGGAAACGAAATAAAAATTATGGTAGGAAAAGCTCTAGTCACAACAAATCTAGCAAGTCATCATCATCAGTTTTAGAATGCTATAACAACCACAAGAAGGGGCATATACAATAGGACTATCTAGATCAGAAAGAATATAACAATAAAAATAAGAAGGTCATATATAAAAGGAAAGCATTTTCAGTAACATGGGATGACTCAGATTCCTCTTCTTCAGAAAGTGATAGTGATAGTGATAATGAGCAAGCTAACATATGCTTCATGGCTAAAGATAATGAGGTTAGAAATTTAACTTTTGATGATATGGTAGAAATATATTTAGTACTTCTAGATTCTAGGAATATTTACAAAAGAAAATGTAAGGAAGATCATGAAAAAAAGGCAGAATTCGAAAGGGATATGATTAAAGATGAGAAAGAAACATTAGAAGAACTTAGAAAAAATTCAAGAATCATTATCTAATGTTAATTCTCAACTTATATTATTGGTCAAGAAATTGAAACTCAAAAAGAAAAGAATAATGTACTTGTTTCTGAAAATCAAGAATTAAAAATTAAGATTGAATAATAAAATTAGATAATTCTAGTTTTAAAACTAAGTTAGAAGACATTACTAATTTTTTTTGAATTTAAATAAGGAAGAGGAAATTTGTTTAGAATTATAGAAAATTGTCAGTTTGCATCTAACAAAAAAGAATTAGGATATAAAAAGAATTCTAAAGCTCCATCAAAAAATAATTTAAGCAGAAAAGATGTTATCCTTATATGTCATGAAAATTTTCAAAAAGAAAAACGGTTTTAAAATTATTAACATATGGGTGCTAAAACAAATAAAAATTTAGTTAGGAATAAATATATAAAGTTATTTTTAAAAACTGTTCATAAAAATAAAAATTATATTTGTAAAAGGGGTATTGAGCCCTCTTGGGTTCGGTTTCTAAGACCAACTCTTAGTACCCTATTAAAAAGTGGGTAACAATGTTGTTTCTTAATTTTTGTAGGTCCCACTCAAGAAAAGAGGAAAATGAATACTCTACAGTGGTTTCTCAAAACACGTGACAAGAGCAAATATATGCTAACAAATATTATCTACTCAGGTGGAGGTTCTGTCACTTTTGGAGATAATTCCAAGGGATATATCATCGGCAAAGACAATGCGAGCAATTATACATTTAATTTACCTCTTATTTCAAATGTTTTATTAGTTAAGAATTTAAAACATAATTTATTAAATATTAGTCAATTATGCGATATTAGATTTAAAATCTCATTTCCAAAAAATAAATGTAGTATTTTTTATTAGAATCAAAATCTTATTTTTGAAGGTAATAGACATAGAAATATATACATTTTAATATGAAAGTAAATCATAATTCATATATGTGTTTAATAGCCAAAGAAAACGATCCTTGGTTATGGCACAAAAGATTTTATCACATAAAATTTAAAACTATAAATAAAATTTCTAAAAATGATTTGGTAAAAGGTTTACCAAAAATGAATTCCAAAGTTGACAACATTTGTGACAAATGTCAATTAGGAAAATTAACTAAATCATCATTTAAATCTAAGAAAGTCATTTCAATTCATAAATCATAATATATATGTGTTTGTAATCATTGATGATATTTGTAGATATACTTGGACTATTTTTATGAAAAATAAAAGTGACACGTTAGAACGTTTTAAAACATTTGTCAAAAGAATTCAAAACCTAAAAGGATTTAATATGAAAAATATAATAAGTGATCATGGAGGAGAATTCAAAAACGAATTATTCGAACAATACTGTATAAAGAAAGAATTTTTTCATAATTTTTCGTTTTCTAGAACTCCACAATAAAATGGAGTTATAGAATGGATAAACAAAATGTTATAAGAATGTGCTTTAACATTACTAAACAAATGTAACAACCCGGAATTTTGGAACCAATTTAAAAATTTTATTTTAGAAATTTTAATGAATTTTGAATACTTAAAATAATTTATTTTAAATAATAACGATTAAAAATTTATTTTAATCGAATTTATAACAAATAAACTTAATTTAATTAGAAAAGGAGTTAGAAATAGCGCGACAGTTTGAAAATTTGAATTTGAATTTTGACTGAATGTACAAGATCCAATATAAATCAGAATTGGACGAAACAAGAAATAATTGAATCTGTTTAATCATATCTTTCTAACGAATATAAGAAACTGAAATTTTACTTTGAAAATAAAAAGTTATGTCCAGTTTAAAATTTAGAAAAGTCGCTGTAGAATTTATATATATTTTAATATAATATATTGGCCTTAAAAATAGCCATTTTGCAAATGACCTCCGTTTTCGACGAAACCACTTTTGTTGGATCCGGAATGTGAAATTATTGCTTGGTTTCAATTTTCATAATTTTTAGAATTAATATGTGAGTGTGGCAAAAGAAAATGTGTTTTGTCAATTTCAGTCAAATCGAATCGATCAAAAAAAGGCCATTTTTCAAACGGTCTTGGAATTCGATGAAATTAGTTTCGTTAGGACCGTATCATAAAAAAAAACCAGAAATAATTTTTCTGTAATTTTTAGAGTCCGTATGTGGCCCCGGTAAATTTAAATGTACGATCAAATTAAATAAATAAATGATATAAATATTAAATTAAAGAAAATAGACTAGAGACGATCAAACGGGCTGACGGGACCTAGCCCATTAGTTCCAGAACGGGGGTATTTGGCTAGGGGAAAATCTTGTTGGGCTGAATTTAGAGCTAATAGGATTAACGGGCTTTATTTCGTGAATTAATGAATATTATAATAAAATATTATAAATACTAACTTAAGCAAAACCCTAATCCAAATCTAAACCTAACTAAACAGCCGCCAGACCCATGAAATCGATGGCCACCATATTCTAAACTTCTCCTCCTCTTTTCTTCCAATCCACACAACAAAATTCAAATCTCCAAATACAGAATCGAAGAGCTCGAAGAGATTAACCAATTCAACGATCGAGATCATTTCTCATTTCACGGGTTTGAAGGAATCACTACTTGAAGTCATTTTGTTTGAGAGGGGTTTCTGGCGTGCACGTGAGTGCGAGTGGGCCAGGGGTGTGGTCGTGGGGAGGCGCTGGCTAGGCGGTTGGAGGGGGCGCTTGGATGAAGTTCCGATAAAGGAGTGGCGTCAGAAATGAAGCCCTAGGCGGTCAGAGAATTGGGTTTGTGTTTCGTTTAGGGAGTCGGCCTGAAGAAGATGAGGAGGGTATTAGTTAGATAATTAAAAGGTTAATCCATGTAATTAGGAATAAATATATTTTAATTATTATGAAAACTTATAAAATCAATATCTTGTTCATTTTAGCCCAGAATCAGACGAAATAAAATGTGATGGATTCGTAGAGACGATATCTAGACGATGGGACAGACCAAATCTGATACGGAGCACTTTGAAAATTCAGACAAAAAGCAATGTGAGAAATTCTATTTCTTTTTCTTTTTATATAATTAAATTTACTTAATTATGAAATGTATATAGAATTGTTGTTGTTAAATCATACGCTCTAATATTCTGTGGACTTTCATACATGATTTGATCGATGATTGTTGTGTTATTAGATTTGTTAATTAACAATTGTGTTAAACCAAATAATCATGTTGTGTTATCAGATTTGTTAATTAGCAGTTATGTTAATTAGAAAAATAGTGAAACAAAATCATTAAGTTGTGTTTGTTAGATTTGTTAATTCAAGAATTAATATTTGAGTTAAATTAGAACTGACAAAATATAATCATTATTTGTGTTAAATTAGTATTGACAAATTTGAATGGTTGAAATATAATTGTCATTTTTGACAAATTTGAATAGTTGAATTCTAATTGTCATTTTTGACAAATTTGAATAGTTGAATTATAATTGTCATTTTTGACAAATTTGAATTAGAATTATCGTTTTGTCAAAATATAATAATTGGACAAAATACTCATTTTTGTTAAAATAGTTTAGATAAAACAAAATGTCATTTTTGATTGAAATAAATTTAGCATTTCTATTTGCTAAGTTAGATTAGGAAAAGTAACAAATGAATTATCCTTTTATTTGTTATTAGAATGTGAATATATAAAATATACTTTTATATGTCATTAAAATCTATAGAAAAATGTAAGTATATAAAATATACTTTTAGATGTTATTAGAATTCATAAAAAAATGTAAATATATAAAATATACTTTTATATGTCGTTAGAATCTATAGAAAAATATAAATATATAAAATATACTTTTATATGTTATTAGAATACTTAGAAAAATGTAAACATATAGAATATTCTTTTATATGTTATTAGAATACATAGAAAAATGTAAACACATAAAATATTCTTTTATTTGTCATTAGGGTACATAAGAAAAAGGTATGGAAATAAACCAGGTCATTTATGTTGAATCAAAATTGACAAAATAATCATGTCATTTATATTGAATAAGAATTGGCAAAATAAATCATATCATTTAGGTTGAAATAAGAATTGCCGTATAAGAACATCGTTTTTATGTTGAATAAAAATTTTCCATATGAAAGCATCATTTATGTTGAATAAGAATTGACAAAATAAATATATCACTCATGTTAGAGAACATATTTGTAAGTAAATACATCATTTATGTTAGAAAACATAATTTGTACCTAAATATGTCATTTAGTTAGAATGTGCTTTTGTCATATAAATAAAGACAACATTTTTAGTTAGAAATGTTATGAAAATAAAACATGTTTAACATTAAAAATTCCGTTTTTAATGTAAATTTAGAATGTATGAAAATTGTTCATGTTTTAAGAATGAAAACATGTTTACATTAAGAACCTGTTTTTAATGTAATGACACATTAACAATTACATTTCTTTTGTGAAAGAATAGAAAAGATTACATTTTTCCTACAATATAATAAAATAAAGAAAAGATTACATTTTTCTATACTATAATAAAATAAAGAAAAGATTACATTTTTCTATAATGTAATAAAAGATTACAAAAGATTAAATTTTTTCCTAGAATGTAATCAAAGAAATAAAAGATTACACTTTTCTATAATGTAATAAAAGTAAAAGGTTACATTTTTAAATGTAATAAAGGAATGAAAATATAGGGAAGATTCATGGTTAGGAATTAAAACAGGTTTACATCAAAATTTTACTTTTTAATGTTATAAAATATAGGGAAGATTCATGGTTAGGAATTAAAACAGGTTTACATCAAAAATTTACTTTTTAATGTAAGATTTGAAAACCAGGAAAAATATTCATTTATATCATTTAAAAAGAATGACAAACAAAACATTCATTTTTGTTATTTTAAAAGAATTAATTGAAAATGTTCATTTTTGTCATTTTAAAAGAATGAATTAATAACATTCATTTTTGTCATTTTAAAAAGAATGAATTGAAAACATTCATTTTTGTCATTTTAAAAGAAATGATTTGATAACATTCATGTTATCATTAAATTAGAAGTAGACAAAAATATTCATTTTTGTCTAATTTAAAGAATGAAACTAAACATTCATTTTTATCATTTAATTAGAAGTAGACAAAAATATTCATTTTTGTCTAATTTAAAAGAATGTAAACAAAACATTCAATTTTTTCATTCAGATAGAATGAGACCAAAACATTCATTTTTATCATTTAAGAAGATGAGACAAAAATACTCATTTTTGTCATTAAAAAAAAAGAGGAAGCCAAAATATGCATTTTGGTCATTAAAAAGGATTTAACCAAAATATACATTTTTGGTCATTAAATAGGATTACACAAAAATATTCATTTTTGGACATTAAATAGGATTTAACCAAAATATACATTTTTGGTCATTAAATAGGATTACACAAAA
The DNA here is from genome assembly GCA_030737875.1 of Allium sativum. Classification (NCBI taxonomy): domain Eukaryota; kingdom Viridiplantae; phylum Streptophyta; class Magnoliopsida; order Asparagales; family Amaryllidaceae; genus Allium; species Allium sativum. The sequence goes on along the minus strand of CM060927.1, from coordinate 56,677,119 downwards.
ATATTCATTTTTGGACATTAAATAGGATTTAACCAAAATATACATTTTTGGTCATTAAAAAGAATTAAACCAAAATGTACATTTTTGTTCATTTAAAAGGGACGAAACAAAAATATACATGTTGTCAAATAAAAAGGGATTGAACAAGAATAAACTAGAATTGTCATCAAAGGTGAAAGAATCACTTTTATTGTATATGCATATATTAGAATTTATATGCGAGTATAAAATATCACTTTATATTGTAAATGCATATATTAGAATTTATATGCGGGAATAAATTATCGTTTTATGTGCAATGCACATATTAGAATTTATTGTAAAGATAAAATGTTTGAAACATTAAAAATTACATTTTTAATGTAAAGATAAAATATATGTAAATATACATTGTATAGATAAAATGGTTGAAACATTAAAATTTTCATTTTTAATGTAAAGCATGATTCATGTAAAATGATCATTGGTTGAAATAGAAAAGTATTACAATAAAATTTTACATTTTTATTGTGTATAAGAATGATGACAAATATTCATTGTTTGAAATAGAAAAGTTTAACAAATAAAAAAAATCTACATTTTTATTGTATATAGAAATTATGTGAAATATGCATAGTTGAAATAAATTAGTTAATCAATAAAAATTACATTTTTATTGAATATATGATTCGCTAGAAATATACCTAGTTGAAATAAATTAGTTAATCAATAAAAAATCACATTTTTATTGAATGTATGATTCGCTAGAACAATGCATAGTGGAAATAAATTAGTTGGTCAATAAATGGTTTTGAAGTCGTCGAGCGAATTATATATATATATAAATTATAAATTCAACGAATCATGCATGGTAGTTCGCGTTTCGAAATCGTAATTTTAAACGATTATACCAAAAGATCCGACCGTCGGATTTTCCCAAAACTGGAACCATTAGGACCGCTTTGGGAAGATCTTTCCAATGATATAAATTTTGTCAAAATCCAATGGTTAGATTTCGAGATACGTGTAAATCAAATTTTAACAAAAACAGCGTCAGGGCTGTATAGCGACCTGAAGCGTCTTTAAATTAATTTGAGCCATTTTTATATAAATAAAAATAGCGTTAAATCATTATAAAATGTTATTAACGATATGAAATGATTTAAATTATTATTATTCAAGAATTATTTGAAAAGACCGAGTTCAAACTCATTTCAAATAATTATACGGCGATTTAAATCGAAGATATTGAAGATGGTGAGTGAAGACCGGTGATCTTCACATCGAATGGATGACTACTTATGCCCAGCACTGGGTCGCTCCTTGTAAAGGGTTAAAGTGGCAGTTGTCCGGACGTACTTGTTGATTGTCCAGATATGCGAGCGCCTCTCCTTCGTATTGGACATACGGGGAGGAATAAGGCGACTCCGGTTTCGTTCAGACCCATAACGGACTTGTAAATGGATGCGTGTCAGACATTGGATTTCATTCCATGTAAATTAAATTGATTTCTATTAATATATATCCATTTAGTGGCAGAGAATTTATTCTCTTGCTTAACACCCTCAGAGGGTATATACTAATAGTGATTGATCGCATGGCATGGATTGTCAATGTGGCACGCCAAGATGCAAATGATCAAGGCTTTTGTTGAAAAGCAGGCCTTGTGGTAGATGATCAAAGCATAGCCTATTTAGGCGTAGCTTTGTGTATAGCGTGACTTCGCGAGCCTCACACCCGGGTATGAGTCAAAAACGGGATCAGGACCGTAGGGAGTGCACACGTTTCTTTCTAGCTAGAAGTGGTGTCAGCGACTTACCAGCCCTGACATTTTTACTTATGTGGATGATGGATTATTAGGTACCTCGGGTTTTATAGGTTGTGAAGGGCCATATTAGAGGTTCAAAAGAACCGGTAAGCGTGTGTTCAGGCATAACTAATCCACTAACGGATGTGCGGACCGGCCCTACCGCATCCAAGGGTTCACTGCGGGGAATCCTGAGGCATATGCTAGAGTGTCTCGAATCAGAGAGGATGATCCCTAGCCTTAACTCATGATGGAAACCCAATTTCCAATACGACACTATGCGGTTTTGATTGTAGAACTAGTATGGAGACATAGTAGGATGGGTGACTATGTCGTCTATGATTGATACATTATGATTGAAATGTTTTGAAAAACATATATACACTAATAATAATATCAAATCCGTTTTTATCGTATCAAGCATCTTTTGACCATTATAAGGTAAAACTCTATCCTCCGGTTTGCGTTGCATTGTGTGATGGGACTTGAGTCTTATAATGGTTTCATTTTTCTAAAAGCATTGGGTTGTTTAACGATTTACTTTACTTATGCACTAACAATCCAATGGAGTAAACCCGTTCCGCGTTAGCGGCATGGTCGTGTGATTAGCCTTATTATTAGATTAGTTAAGTTAGATTTCTCATATCAGTCCCATGACTGACCTGTAGTTTTTTTCACTGGCAAACTCGGGTGCCCATAATTTCCACACGGGCAGTCGAGTAGCTTGTTTTACAGATATTTATCTCTTGAGCAGGATTCTGGATTGAAGCTTAAAGCTATGTCCAGAGCATTCATAGTCTTCCGCTACAATGTATTAAATTTATTGTAATTTATCTTCCATTGTATTATTATATTATTCGATGTACTCTGATATTTTGTACTCTGATGTAACATTATTATAATGTTTTATAAAAGACTTCTGTTGTTGTTCTGATGTGTTGTATTCCCCAAGTTAATGTATGCAGGATTTGAACGGTCTTGGTCGATTTAGCGATCGATTAGGTCTAGGAAAAATCCGTATTGTTACAACAAAAGTACATCACTAAAACATTTTTGGGCAAAAGCTATTACAACGACCTGTTATGCATTGATTCATGTTTCTATTTGACTTATCACGAAAAATGTTGAGAAATGTGGATTAAAGATTTTAAGGTGAACTTAACACTAGTGAGGGGGGGGGTGAGTAGTGTTTAATGGAATTTTATAATTTTATGTAATCTTTTTGAATTAATTAAAGCAGATGCAAATCACAAATATATAACAATCACAGAATCAAACATAGATGCAGAATAAAAAGTAAAAGTAGTAATGGAAAGAACACACAAGGATTTTTATATTGGTTAAGAGTAACCCTATATCCAATCACACACTACTCTAAGTTGATGTAGATTTTTTTTCAATTAATCTTCAAATACAATCCTGGATTTCATAGGCCATGAGGTAAACTCCATCTGTTTCTGGAGTACAGTGAGGCTCAATTGATTTCCGAGCTACAATTACTACTAATTGATTAATACAGGTTCCAGCCACACCTTTTCAATACCTATTTTGGAAGGAAGACTTAATATAACTTGATCTTGAGATCTTTATTATAGAAAATCCTATAACTCAGAATAGCACTTGAAATCTTGAGAGAGTTTGATAGAGAATCAAACTTGAATTGAATTAATTTAATTTTCCGTGAAAATCGGTAGAGTTTGATTATAGAATTTAGAAAATCAAGAGTAGAAATTGAGAGGAGAAAGGAGAGAGGAATATGAATGAAATTAGTTATGAAAATTTGAATTTAGAAGCCTATTTATAGTTGTTCAACAGTCATATCGATTCAGGAAAAGATTCAAACCAATAGACATAACTTTCGAAATTAAAAATTTAAAAATAACGGTAACCATGCCGACTATAGGATACCCTATGTCGACATGCCTTAGGTAAAATGTGAAATTTGAATTCTTTTGAAAATAATATGAACAATGTTGAAATAAATCGAGATAATTCTAGTGTTTAAACATACTATTGTTCTATATAATAAAATAGTATGATAGAGTAAAAATATAATTTAAACATACTATTATAATATAAAGAAGTGATATAAAAGTTAATTAAAAACATAGGTATAAATATAAAAACCTTAAAACTAATATACAAAGTTATAGATATGAATAAGAAACTCAAAACTTAATAAATAAATTAATGAATATAAGAAAAGGAAGCGGCTATTGGGATACAAAATCAAATACAAAATTAGAGACACAAATTGCAAACCATTGGATTCATTTGTCTTTTTATGGAGAGTGGAATTCAGGGAGAAATTTAATGGTTTAGATTGTTTGTGTCTTAATAGACTTTCCCATTAGAAAAAAAATGATATAAAAATTTAAGTAATCATATATAATTAAAACTTAAAATATAAGTAAGAAAATATAAAATATTTAAATTAGGAGTTCGATTTAAAATCCAAGAAATTAAAAGATTTTTTTTAAATAGAAAGTAATTTTGAAATCAGTTTGAAATTAAGAAAATTTAAAATATGGTAGAAATGATAAGAGATTTGAAATAGAGATTCATTGCTATTACGAAGTTTTAACAATGAAATCTAAACTCTATAACTTATCTTATTTTCTTGAACTCTTGTTACTCATGAGTCTTCAATCTTGAACTCTTCTTCTTTATGATTTTTGAATCTCTTAACTATACAGTCTTTAATAATCAATACCTGCATCTAATATATGTATATGTATATATATATATATCTGGATAGAAGTGTTAGTATATATTTTATAACAATAATAGTTAAAATAAGGTTGTTTCATCAAAACCTTCATCACTGACACCTCAGTTTGATAAAAATACCCCTTACTAGCTTTTTAACGGTAGAAAACCAAATATTCCATATTTTAAAAGATTCAGTACAAAATGTTTTGTTTTAAACACAAGAGATCTGCTTGGTAAATTCGTTGTGAAATATGATGAAGGAAACTTTCTAGGATATTTGGGCCAAAGCAAAGCTTATCGAATTAAAAAAAAAACTAATAAAATTGAAGAAACTCTTCACGTATCTTTGATGAAAATTTTAACCAAATATCATATTATAAAAACAATAAAAATAAATTATGAATAATATTAGAGAAGATGAATACACCATTTATAATAATAGAGAAGATGAAAATACTACTCATAATAATAGAGAAGATGAAAAGATTGTTAATAATATAGAAGATGAAAGCATTATTTATAATACTAGAGAAGATGAAAACATTATTCATAATACTAGAGATGATAAAACATCGTTCACAATAATAATGAGTTAATATCTCTACCAAAAATATTACGGGATCATCATGTTCTAAATATTATTAGAGAAATGAATGCAAGTGCACGAACCAGAAATCGATTAAACTTAATGGGTCATGTAGCCTTTCTTTCTTATATAGAACCTAAAAATAGAAAGGAAGCCTGTACTGATGACAATTGGATTACAGCTATGCAAGAAGAGCTAAACCATTTATTTTTTTAGCAAACCCAACCAATTTTTAAAGTGATCGCAAACACTTATTATTATAACAATTAATGATTATAATTCTTACAGGAGGTTGACAAAATATCAACCTGCAACAAATTCGGTTTTTAAGGTGGACCGTCCACTATCATCCTAACTAGGTTACAACACTGAAGCTAGATAGTTTATCTAGAATACAAATTAACTTCTCAACGTAGGGAGTCAAAAATTACAAACTTAAAATTACATTTGAGCCTAAATAAAAAAGGCCAAAAGGTACTAGAGCAAAACAGTACCAAATTACATTTACTAAAAGTTCCCAGCAATGCTTCCCAAACTAAAGGACAACTGCAGTGTACATGGATGTACATCACAATGCAGAGCTATAGTGCATAGCCCAATACCAACCGCACCTAGTCACTTCACACAATAGAGTTTCTAACATAAGGCATGCCAGGAAACAACAGAATATTGAAGCAATGACCAAGCAGCAAGAGAAGTAAGAACAATTCACTACGCCATCACCATGGGAGAAACAATACAACTCGGTATAGAGAGATCACAGCAGAGCCATAAGCAAAAAGCACTGAGTATCACAAAGCCTTCCAGCACAAGAACTGGAGCTTTGTCAAAGAAAATAACATGGCTGACTTTCATAAACTTTTGACAAGGACCAAGGTCAAAACCATGAACTGCCAAAGCAAATAACATAACACTGTTTGGAGAAGATAACATGGCCGGAGATAACATCACAACATACCCAATAGGGACTCGAGCAACACTTCGCATAATATATTGTGTATGCCAATGAATAGAAAGAGAAACACATGCCGGATGTAACAACCCAGAGATTTTGGAACCAATTTAAAAATTATTTTTAATATAATTTTATGTGAATTTACGATCAAATTTCAAAAATCGATTGTTTAAAGCTGATTTGAGAAGTTTACAAAGGAACATTTTTAAGATGACCTCGGATTTCGAGGAAACTTTTTTTATTGAATTTGTAGCATCGAATAAAGGTAGAGTTCCAAATTTCATAATTTTTGGAGCTAATGTGTGTGCTTGCGAGAAGAAAACGCATGTTAAAATCGCATGTTGAAATTAAACTGAAACACGTTCGAAAATTAAAATGGAAGTTCAAACGAACTCGGAATTCGACTAAACCTGTTCCCTTGGATCCAAAATTACGTTTATTGTCAAAACCCAAAATTTCGTGACAAACAAAATTAATGTGTGGTCATGCGATCAAAAGACGTGAAGGCAAACTAGCACACTTCTACGTTGATTGACAAAACTAGCTCCTAAAGCACTAAAATGAGGTGTCAATCATTGGAGAGCTTGGGTGTTTTTCTTCCTCTCTTCCTCATCGCGACACCTCATCAATCCGAGGCAAATCCCTTTGGCACAAAACCCCATAGTCGCCAAATATAGTCGCGTAGGACTTAAGAAAAATTCATAATCCCTAGGGAGTTGTTAGAGTCGTATGCGAAAGTCCGGAGTCCTTTAATAAGTATTTGGTGGAGTGGAAACCCACGGTGAGAAACCGCAACTTAAAAAGGGCTAGATTATGATTAACTATTTGTTAGTTAATTAGTTGGGTTTAATAATGATTATTGGTTGATAATATAAGTTTATTATGATGTTAAATAATGATTAGAAAATTGAAAATATTATTTTTACTTGATATATGTGAAATTGCTTAGATATGTGACATATAAGTGAAATAGTGTTGATTGTTAGAAACCAAACTCACTAAAAAAGGGGTAGAATATAATTAACATTTAGTTGTTAATTAAGTATGATTTAAAATGTTGAACATTGATCACATAAGTTTAGTATTATGCTAAACATTGAGTAGTGTGATAAAAATGTCATTTTATCTATTATATGTGATATTGCTTTGGTATACGGCACTTGTATTATAAACTATGTCGATTGGAATGTTGATTGGACCTTGAATGGTTTTGGATTGAGCAATTTATTAATTATTGTGTATTGATTGTAACAAAACCCCACACGTGTCTTGGGATGACAATAGGCCTACATGCCTCCCATGTGTGTTGATAAGCTACATGGATTATGATGCAAACCCCATATGGGTCTTGGAATGATAATTTTACACATCTCCCAAGTGTGTTGATAAGTCACTATTGTTTGTGAATGTGATGAAAACCCCACATGGGTATTGTAATGATCATTAATTTACACATCTCCCACTTGTTTTGCTTGTATAGTAGTCTATTGATTGATGAGGGCCTAGAGAGGCAAGTTGCAGTTGTACCGATCAACCTGTACAAAGGAGGCTGTGGCGAAAATTTTCAAGAATATAAGGCGTTAGCCAAATAGTTAATAAACTATCATAGAAGAGACTAGATTCGATATTTAATTATATACGTCGAAGTATGGTTTAATAGAACTTGTCGAACGGCGACAGTTCGCGAATGTCGACTGTTAACTTCAAACGGATGTGCCGGGAGATCCGACCGTCGGATTCTACCGAAATTAAAAGCATTGGGTTCATAATAAAAAAAGATTACCAACGATCATAAGTATATCAAGATCCAACGTTTAGATTTCAAGATAAGTCCAAATCAGTATTTGAAATGGTCGCTAGGAATGCAGTTCGGTGGCCGAAATTGGAAACCGGCTATAAGGGCCTTAATAAAATTATTAAATATATGAATAAATTATGTAAATTCATAATAAATGATTTGGAATTTTTTTGGATGAAATACTCTAAGTTTAAAAAGATAAAAGATATTTTTGTCTGAATGAACTAGTTAACAACTAGAATAAAGAACCAAAAGGAATATGGGATGATTCCTGAGAGTACAGTCTAATATCACCCGTGAGATCTAACTGGAAATTATTCCAATAGGCGAGCGGTAGGAAGAACCGAAAGGAACATCGGATATTCGACTAAGATCGTATGATGTTTTCTGAAGAGTAACGATCCAATGATTTTAAATTAACATATTGAATTATAATTCGTTTTAATATAACCAGAGATTTCCAACATATGAATTGGAATGGATTTGAATGGAAATAATCTTCAGATATTTCGATATTGGATTTCGTAATTATATGGATATTGTTTTGAGGAACTTGGAAGATACTGATATCGTTATTCCCTATACGGTATCAGTTGATTTCAGAATTTGATGTTGAATATAAGTCGATACGATTTCTATTCAAAGCCATGTATTTGATATTAAATTGTATTTTGGGTTTGTCGTGAAGGATATTTTTTAATAACATCTATTCTTTAACCCAGTTAAAGATAGGATTAATTTCCAAGATTAATTAATCATTGAATAATGATGTTTGAAGATTAAAGCAAAGTTTGGGTTTTAATAAATCTTTAATATGATTTGAAATGTAAGAAGGTAATCAAATTTACCAAAACACGAGGGGTGTTAGAACCAAATATACTTGATTGTTGATATTTGTTGTCGTTAATTGATTGTTTGGATTGTGCTCGATCAGTTTATGAGAAAGTATACCTTTATATTTAGCATTGGGTTGGGTAGAAATATTTGTATGCCAACACCTTGTGATTTATTATGATTTGACTATGAGGTGTTTAGCGATCTTGTTTGATTCATTATAAATTAATGAATGGTTTTTCAAATGAGATTTTCTTAAGTGAAAGAAAATGTTTTCCCAATTTTGGACAGGGGACGTTTTATAAAATGGTTTTATAAAACAGAAAGAATTTCAAGGACTAAACCCGATGTTTTCGAAATGATTTGGAATTGGATTATGTGTTTGACATTGTAGTTCATCACATAACCGATTAGTTGTTATTGATTATATATCTGTTGGTGGCGGAGAATTTATTCTCTTAGCTTAACACCCTTCTTTGAGACATACGAGCTTAAAGGTTAATAAGAACTGCTTATATGTGTGAATCGACAATGTGAAGTACAATGGTTTGAAAGTACTTGTGATTATTATTGTTGCGAAATGGTATTCCCCACTTCGGGATATAAAATGATTTTGTATGTGGCTAAAAATTCGGGTAACCCTGAGGTCTAAAAGTATGGGTGAGACCCAGGACCTTAAAAGTTGGTCAGTGGTCGGTGTAGCCTGCTCTATTAGAGGGAGGTGCATATATATATATATATAGTGCATATATATATGTGTGTGTATAAAGAGAAGGTACGTTCCCGTTTCCATATTGACACGTGAAACCTCCTGGTATTTGGTTGCATACGTTTTGTTATGCATGCATTGTGATAATTCGGAATTCATATTTCTAAATGTTTGGTTTGAGATCCCGAAGTGAAATCTACTTTGATATGAAAGCTAGATATGTATTTCAAATGATTTGAAATAAGAAATCGGAATAAAGTCCAAAGAAATAACATCTATAAAGTTAATTGGATTTTGAATATTTAAGTTTCAGGATTAAGCCTAAATGGGTAGACTGAGGAATTGCATATTGTTCGATGCATCGTAAGCTCTTTAAGTCTATTTGTGGTAATTATTTGTGCACCGACATTCGTGTGGAGTAAACCTGTTCCGTGACATACGGCGTGGTCCCGTGATATGCCTTATTTTGAAAAAAATTAAGTTAATTGTAGGGTTTCTCATACCAGTCCCATGACTTACTTGTAGTTTTTCTTTCCCTTGCAAACTTGAGTTCTCATATTTTCCACACGGGCAACCGGGTAGGTTGTTTTGCAAATTTTATTTAGCAGGATCCTGGATTACGGCTGGAGCTATACTCTATATTATTTTGCAGTCTTCGGCGGTGTTGGTTATTGTTTTCTACTGCGTATTTTATTTATTGTAATTTATCTTCCTTTGTATTATTTGCGATGTACTCTGATATATTATGTACTCTAATATAAAATTGTTGTAATAACAATGTAATGTTCTTTTTTTTTCGTTTGATGCGTTGTATGCCCAAAGTTAACGATGTGAGGATTTCTTCCGTTTCGGATTGTACCTATGTAGTTTACGATTGATTCGAAGGATGGGGGTTTTCTGGTTGTTACAAATGGTATTACAACTTTGGTTAATTTAGAACCTTTAGGGTATAACTCGTTAGTACAAAATGAAAGAACTCATCAGAGATAGGATTTGTAACATCCTATAAAAGAATGCTCATTAGAGATAGGATCAGTAGTATCCTAGAATGAGTAACTCATTAAAGATGGGGTTAGTAATGCCCCATAATGAGTTAAGAGTATTACATACACGAGAGAACCTATTTGCAATAAGAAATAGATTTTCGAAATCAATTTTGAAAGGTTATATTTTAAATAATAAACTTGCTTACGTCTTCCTTCCTTTTCGGGGACAAAAAGTTTTTAAGTGGGGGAGTGCAACAACCCGCAAATTTTGGTACCAATTTAAAAATTATTTTTAATATAATTTTATGTGAGTTTACGATCATATTTCAAAAATCAATTGTTTAAAGCGGATTTGAGCAGTTTCAGGGGGAGTTAGAAGGAATGCATGGTGAAAGGGGGAGTATTCAAGGAATCAGATCATTAGGTTTTGATCGATACGTCTAATCAACGATATCGATAGAAATTTCTTGAACGCTTATACGAGACTATCAAACATTGTAGATGAGTAGTAAAATGGGATTTGGTGAAAGATAAAGTAAGAAATAATTGGGTTGGGATGGTGTTAAACCACTATATAAGAAGTGAAATATGGTGATTTTGGCGAGGCGATGGCAATGGCAATGATATATCGACTTCACAACTAATTGTTGTAAAATAGGTGGTTTAATGCTATTCTAATCTAAATGTAAATAAAAAATGTGTTGATTGTAAAAGGTGTTTTAAATAAATAACTTTCTGAAACAAGTATGCTATTTTTTGAAATGCACATTCATAATTGAGTCTACTAGACGGTTGCAGCCATTAAATTTAGTATAATTCACGGGAAATGGCGAGGCTATTTGTTGATTAAATTTTAAGTAGCAAAAATTGAAATGGCCCAAACTCGCCCTTATGGGAAATCCTGGATTGAGTTGAGAACACAACAAATAAGAACACAACAGAAGAATTTTTCATTGCTGTTACAGCAATTTACATCAAAGTACAAGAATATAATAGAGTATGAACAAATAATATACATTTGATAAATATCAGAGGTTCAAATTACAAAGCAGCAGAAAATCAATACATAACACAACTGTAATAGATACATGGATACAGAGCGTTCCGAATATAGCTCTAGCTGTAAATCCAGAATCCTATGAAAATAATATCTACAAAAATCCAACAACTAGCTGTCCGTGTGGAAAATATGGGCACCCAGAGTTTAGGTTAAAACAATAAACTCCAGGTCAGTCATGTGACTGGTGTGAGAACTAAAACAGTTATTAATTTGATTTTAAAGTTAGGTAAATCAAGCGACCACACCATGTAACACAGAACGGGTTTACCCCCAAGAATACCAGTGCATAAAACAAACAGCGCAATGCTAAATAAAGAACAATGAAGCTATTATAAGTCTCAGGTCCCATCACACAATGCAACACAAGCCGGAGAATAGAGTTTTTACCTTATAATAGCCAAAAATGCTTGGTACATGAAATTTCATATTTTATTATTACTATAAGTGAAGAAATCAACTTCAAATATTAATGTATCAACCATAGGTGGCGTAGGTACCCATATATTACGTCGCCATACTAGGTTCTATAATTAAAACCGAAAAGTCACGTATTGGAAGTTGGGTTCCATCCATGAACCAAGGAAAGGGATCATCCTTACCGCTTCGAGACAATCTATAGCACCATGTCTCAGGGTCAACCGCAACTGCACTTGGGTCTTCAGGGCCGGTCACCCGTCGGTGGTTAATAATACTTGTACAATACGTTTCCCTACCCTATGTGGCATAAACCTGGTTAGTATGTCGACCATCATATCCATCAGCCCCGTAGTGACCAATATATCCGAGGTACCTCGCTATCCATCAAATAATAAGCAACATCCACATAAGTAAAATGTCTGGGCTCGATACCTTGACACCACTCCTAGTTAGAAAGAAACACATGTTCTCCCTGCAGTCCTCTCTCGTTTCTGGTTCATACTGCGGTGTGAGTCTCATGAATTAACGCTATACACAAAGCTATGCCCTTTAAGGTCGTGCTTTGATCATCAATCACAAGACCCTGCTTTTCAACAAAACCTTGATCATTTGCATCTCAGCATGCCACACAGGCAATTCGCGCCATGCAGCTGCTGTCTATCGATATATAACCTCTGAGCTCGTACGTCTTAGAGAAGGGTGTTAAGCAAGAGAATAAATTTTCCGCCACCAAACATATATATTTAATAGAAATCAGTCAACATAGAATAAAATCCATTGTCATACACACATTCATTTAATAGTTCGTTCTGGGTTCGAACAAAACCAGAGGCACCTTATTCCTCGTCTCATATGTCGAATACAGGAGAGAGGTCCTTGCATATCCGGTCAATCTCCAAGTACGTCTGGACGATCACCACTTATTACCTTGTCTTGGGTGTACAGCTCACTCAAGACATCAGTAATCATCCAAACGATGTTAAGACCTTCAGTCTTCAACCACCATCTTCATCGTCGACTTATCGTCGAATCAGTTACTCAGAATGGGTATAAACCCGGCCTTTCGAATAACTCATGTATATTATAAACAAGTGCTACACAAACACAACATACGCCTCATTCCAATTCAGAATATTCTTTTATTCAAATATTCACATGATTAGGGAAAGGTTCCCATTAATTTTATCAAAGATAAATTCTTAAAATTTATTCTTTAATCTTCCACTGGATATCAATTCAAACCAAATTAAGGTTTATCCAAACTAGTCGAGATTAGCGCACCTTACCAAAGTAATCATTTGTTTAATTTCCCAATCCCAACCTATTCATCCCATGAAGCAAAACTGGTAATACTCCATATCTAACACCATGGTGTTATCGATAAATTTAACTACCATTTCACGTTCAAATCTAATTAAAGATTTAACTATCGCTTGGACCAAATTGGTGATACTCCATCCTCGATCATTTCCCAAATTTAATAATTTAAATTATCAATTCACATTTCAATCTAATTAAAGATTTATTAAAACTCCACTTAGTTTTAATCTTCCAAAAAATTAATAATAATGATTACTTAACTTTGGAAAATCAAACATGTCTATCGACAATCTACACCGTACCTTTGATTTCTGTCGATATATAACCTCAAACCTCGTACGTCTTAGAGAAGAGTGTTAAGCAAGAGAATAAATTCTCTGCCACCAAACATATATATATTTAGCATAGATCAACAATACATTTCGAAATACAATGTTAGACATGTGATCCTGTCTTTAACTGGGTTAAAGAACCATTGTCATTTAAACCACAATTCATGATAAACCCAAAATCACATTCCATTAATTATGGAATCTTCACGGAAAAACATACCAACATATATTATCGATATCAATTTCCATATCCGACTAATAATATAAATGGAATAACGACAAAGCCTTCTAAATTCTATATATATTAATAGTCCTCCTCCATGGCACTTTGATTATTACCAAATCGAATTCCATTCCATTCCAATTTATTTTATTAAATTGGAAAACTTTACTTTGGAAAAATTCCTTTAAATCTTAATAAAGCGATTTATAAATTCCAAATCTCATTTTACAGTTAATTGGGTTAAAGAACGAATGTTGTTAAAAAACATAGTTCATAATAAACCCAATTCACATTCCATCTTATTCCAATTACTAAATATAATTGGAAACTCTAATAATCTTAATTAAAAGATTTATTATTTTCACACAGAGTTTAAGAATAGTGTTATTTAAGACACCATTCACGACAAACCCAAAATCCAATTCTTTTATTCAATTCCGGTTAAATCTTAATTAATTGGAAAACTTCACAAAATCTTAATTAAAAGATTTATTCTTTTCTCAACTGGGTTTAAGAACAGTGTTATTAAAGACACCGCTTACGACAAACCCAAAATCCCATTTGATATTAAATACAAGGCTCTGAATAGAAATTATATCGGCTTATATTCAATATCAAATTCTGAAACCAACAACTATCGTATTAGAAATAACGATATAAATATATCTTCCAAATTTCCATAACAATATCCGTATAATCACGGAATCCAATATCGAAATATTCCGAAGATTATTTCCATTCCAATTCCATTCCAATTGGTTCGTTGGAAATTTCTGGTTATATTAAAACCAATCACAAATCCAATTTATTTTATTTAAAAATTATTGGATTTCAAATCTAGTTAATAAATAGTTCATTTTGATAAAAATATATTTTTATCTTTACAAACGTGGAATTTTTCATCCAAATTCTTTCCAAATCATTTATTATGATTTTACACAAATTATTAATATTTTTAATAATTTTATTAAGGCCCTTTCAGTCGATTTCTATAAACGGTTATCGAACTACACTTACAACGACCTTTTCCAAATTTGATTTAGACATAATTCCAAATCCAACTATTAGATTTCAAATCTCTTATATTCTTTGGAAAGCTCTTTTCGATACAAACCCAATGGTTCTGGGTTTAGGAGAATCCGACGGTCGGATCTCCCGTATTATCAATTCGAAGTTAATGTTCGAAATCCGCGAACGGTCGCTGGTCGACGCATTCAATTCAGGCCATTGAATATAATATATATATATATTTCATCGATTTCTACTTAAAACGTATTTTATAAATCGTTTTAAATTCGTTTTAAAAATGATTCCCACTTTCATTTCAATTTTAAATCAAAATTGAATACTCCTTATCATTATAATCTTTAAATGATAATATTTTCAAAATATCTGATTTTGAAATCATTTCTTTTCCGATATTCATTATAAAAATGAATAAAATCGAAATAAATATCGTTCGCATTAAAATGGCACAAATCTAATCCACACGGCTTCATACATTTCAATATTTTCGTGTCCATCCAAAATCGGACTTCAAACTCACATTTTAATCCTTTACTGAATATTATTTTAAAATATTCCTTATTTTAAAACATTAGTTATTTTAAAATCTTCGTTTTTTCTGAATTGGAATCAGACATAGTCAATTACCATATAATGTTATTTATATGGATTTCATACATCATATGTATACCACAACAATGATAAATAATCAACCATCATCCAGAGTGCACTACACAACCGTATAAGCATTAAATATTGATAAGTAACGCTTACAACTGTCTGTCAACCAATCGATTGACATACAACTAAACAATTGGGATTAGTGTACGCCAAATATCATCCCAATACCCATGTGGGGTTTTAACCAACAAATACTGAATATTATTTGTGCAGTTAGGCGATGTGTAAAATTTATCGTCCCAATCAATATCAGTTAAATGGGTGTACATAAACAAATCGTCCGATTTGTAAATGAATATTTATTTTCATTTATGGAGAATTTTATGTCATTCATATATACATTAAAAATTATATTTTTAACGATAAAATATTTTATTCAACACATGAATATTTTATATAGTCTATACATTCAATAAAAGTGATATTTTTATTGTTCAAATAATTTATTCAACACATGAATATTTTATACAGTCTATACATTCAATAAAAATGATATTTTAATTGTTCAAACAATTTATTCAACACATGAATATTTTATACGGCCCATTCATTCAATAAACACAACACAGTCAATTCAATCCAAACAAACAATCATGGTTTATACAATAAATGGTGTCGGGTGCTACTAAGCACCGTTTGCAACCTAGTATATATTTGACTATTATATAAATTCAGTGAGAAAGGGTTCTCACCTTTGGTGTAACGACCCGCTTTTTTGCTCGATTCTTTCCAGCAATTAAACCAACTTAAATCACCCATAAAGAGGGTAGTTATGGGTACTAACATATTTGAACACAAAACAAAACTTTTTATTTCATTACAAGACTTTACATCAGAGTTACAATGAATCAGAGTACAACATAAGCTTAGCAGAAACAAAAGCTCATAGCGGAAGAAGTAAAATCTCAAAACGTGTCTCTAGCTCCAAATATGAATCCAGCTCTACAAGCTAAGCCTACATACTAAACTACTAGCTACCTATGCAAAATAATGGGCACCTAGAATTTATTTGGGGAACAATAAACTCCAGGTCAATCGTGGGACTAGTGTGAGAATTCGGAAACAGTTCTTATTTAGGATTTATTTAAAAGTAGGGAAATTCACTAGACCACGCAGCTAACGCAGAATGGGTTTACTCCATTTGAATTCCCGTGCACAGAAATTCGCAATGACTTTGGAAAATAAAGCTATCATAAGCCCGTCCCACATCACACAATGCAAACTCACACCAGATGGGCGAGTTTTGTCTTATGATAACCAAAAATGCTTTAATACGTAAAATCCTCTTTTGATATTATCGTTAGTACACAGTGTCGAAAATCATTTTGCAAATAAATATAGAATCATAGCCCCCATAACCCCAATTGGTTATATTGACATATAGGTATACAATTAAAATCGCATGGGCTCGTATTGGAGATTGGGTTTCCAACATGATGGTTTCTGATATGAAAGATCATTGGAGGACACAAAGCTAAGTATTCCCGGTTAACATCCAGACAGCGGACATCGAATACATAGCGCGAAAGTATATATCCCGGATAACATCTAGACATCGGACACCTTATATACTTTATTCCCTCAGGTTTCAAAGTAGATCTACCGCCGAAGCTTTCGAGTTTCACTAGAGATTATGTATACAACCTAACCGCCAGTTTACCATCATTCCGGGGTATGAGGTTCGTCGATGTCATGATATATGCAAAGCTACGCTTCAATAAGCCGTGCTTTGATCATCACTAGCTCATTTCATAACTTGAGTATGCCACATTGACAATTCACGACATGTCACTGATTTCGATCAATGCATACCCTCTAAGTTCATATGACATAGATACGAGGATAATAAATTGCCACAAATCGATGTATATTAACGGAAATCAGTGCTATGCGGTTAATTTCAGTGTTAGACACGCAATCCATACAAGTCCGTTCTGGGTCTGAACGGAACAACAACCCGAGAATATTCAACTATATTCAGATTTCGTGCCACTTATAACTTCGTATCAGGTGTACAGCCTGATCTAAGACATCAACAATCAACTCAAACAATTCGAATATACTCGGTCTTTATTTATCGATATCTAAGTCTTTAGTTTCTTTATAACGTCGTATTATTATTTGGAATGGTTTTCGAACCTATATCTGATCCCGGACTTCCTAAATAATAATCGTACTTTAAAACAATAGTCATGGATTTTACGATTTTCTCAATTCAAATTCCCTTTCCAAATCATTATCAATTCCTTCCAAATTAAGGTTGGATTTATATAATTCTCGAAAACCCCATTATCATCTTAACCTTTCCTTGAAATTCAACATTCATTTTTCCCAAGCCTTATATTTCAAAACAAACTTCATTTATTCGTCGCAATTCCGAATCTACCAAATCTTTATTTGGATTTGAATTTCCATTTATGATGATTCAAAAAATTAATATTTACAAATATAAGTTAAAATAGAATTTAATTGACTTATATTTGATATTAATTCACAAACTCAGGCAAACAGTATCAGAATCTGGATATGGACATGTTTTAATATTTCTGATCGTTTTTGTCTACTCCTGTAAATCCATATTGAATATCCGAAGACTAATTCTATCCAAAACTCATTCCCTTTTTAATTCAAATCTTATTTAATTTTCATATATCTTAAATTCTTTTAAAACCTTTCAATATAGTTAACAAATTCTTATATTAAAACGAAAAATCTTGGGTCGTTACATTTGGTTTCCATTCCGTCAGTTTTTATTTCTGAATTTCTAAACGGTTTGGATTTGCTCCAGCGCGTTGTAATCTTCACCGTGATTCCAACATAATCTGTTTCACGCAGTTTATTTTAAAAATCACATTTTTTAGCAACGCTATTTCTATTTAAAAATCACATTTTTATACTGTTATCTGTATAATAAAAAACACATTTTATTAATTCTAATTTATTTTTAAAAAATGAAAAAAATTAATGCTTCATATATATATAAATTTCATTTTTAAATTTCATTTTTAAATCACTTTACATATATTAAAAAAATCCTATTTTTATTCTATGCTATTATATATAAAAATTATATTTTTATTACAAAGGTATATATATAAATCATATTTTTATATTTTTAAAACTATGCTATTTTTATTTTAAAAAACAAAGCTATTTATATTTTAAAAACAACATTTTTCAAACAAAGTTATTTCATTAAAAAAAAATACATATTTAAATCAAATCTATTTATATATTAAAATTTCGTTTATTGTTATATATTACAAAATTTATTAATTAATTACACAAAGGAAAAAGCTCGTTGTTTTCCTTCTGATATTGCTCTGTTTCTGTTCTGGTTTGCTCCATGTTGTAGAGCTCGACAAGAGGAATCCAACGCATCTGAAATTATTCGATTTCGTTTTCGTTTGCATAAGATACAACCTTTTTAAACATTTAACATCTTAATTTCATAATTAATATAATTAATTATAACCTATATTCAATTATGGCCGTTGATTTCTGATCTAGAGGCCACTGCCTTTCTTCTTCGTTGCATTCAAATTCTGGACCACCCCCAAAATAAACCCGTTGCCTTCTAATTTCTTTCACCGTCGCCTCTACGTCTGACCGGAGGAGGATCGAGGCCTGCCACATTGGAAAGCCTCGCGTCGCCATCCTCCAACAGCCACCAAGTTGAGCTCGACTTCACCGTTGCTCCAAAAATCTGGTTCGAACAACACTCCTTTGAGCAATAATTACTTCCAATGCACTCCACTATATTTGATCAAACCTTTATCAATTGAAAGCTCATGATTTTCTCTCGAATTTTTGTTTTGATTTCATATTTCAATTCGAATTCGTTTGTGAGATTTCTCTGCCTAAATATTGGAGAAATTCCACCATGAATTTGGCCGTGGCGGCTCCGAATAAAACTAGGGTTTTAAGTGGAAAATAATATATACACATTTTTATTTAATATTTTTTTATTCTTTGGATTTCAAAATTCATGTTTACCGATACGAGCTCTAAATCAAACCCATCGACTGTCGCCTCTAACCAAATACCCATATTCTGGACATAATGGGATATGTCTGGTAAGCCAATTCAACTGTTTCAATTAGTTTTCATCAAGATTAAAATATAAATCAATATATATTGAATTTTAACATAGATTTTAATTTACTGGGGGCCACATACTGACTCTAAAAATTGCAGAAAAATAAATATAGCTATGTTTTGACGATACGGTCCTAATAAAACTAATTTCGTCGAATTTGGAGGCCGTTTGAAAAATGGCCAATTTCCAGTCGATTAAATACAAACTGAAATTACCAAACACGTTTTAATTTACCACACTCACATATTAATTCCAAATATTATGAAAATTGGAATATAGCAATAATTTGACATTTTGAATCCAACAAAAGTGGTTTCGTCGAAAATGGAGGTCATTTGCAAAATGGCTATTTCTAAGGGCTATATATTATATAAAATATATATAAATTCCATAGCGACTATTTCAAATTTTAAACTGGACATAACTTTTTATTCCCATTAGAAAGATATAATTAAACAGATTCTAATATTTCTTGTTTTACAGAAATTCGATTTATTTTGAATCCTGTATATCCATTTGAAATCGAATTTTCAAACTACCGCGCCATTTCAGGCTCGTTTTATAATTAAAATAAATATATACGTTCTAACTTCGATTAAAATAAATTTTTAGTCATTATTATTTAAAATAAATCATTTTAAATATCTAAAATCCATTAAAATAGCTAAAATAAAAATTTTAAATTGGTTCTGAAAATCCGGGTTGTTACATTCTCCCCCACTTAAAATCTTTTCGTCCTCGAAAAGGAACAGAGCTGAAAGTTGTTTAACTAACCAACTCAACTTTCATTCTGGCTTTCATTCTTCAACTTTTCAGTTTAAAGAATTTTCTAATTCTTCAAAAATTTGGCTAACACCCTAAATTTTTGAAAAATTTCGCCATACTCCTTTGTATGGGGAGACCTTTAAAACCGCAACTATCCTCACAGGGCCCTCATCAATCCAAAAGAAAAAGAAAAAGCCAAGTGGCTAGCCAATCGTCTCATAAAATCATCAAAACCCCATAAATACAATAAACAAGTACCTATTTGTCGGGCATACAATTTTATTCCTCTTCTTAGCCTTCATGCTATGACTTGTTCAATTACATACATGTACATATATGCAATTTCAAACAATTTTCAATTCAGTTCAATATTTGCTCGATTTGGCTAAATCTGCCTTATATTTTCCTATTGGTTTTATTAGTCCAATATTTTTATTTAGTCCATCAATTATCATACAACACAACCATCAATCAATTAGTTGATTAAATTTTCAAATTCATAACCTTGATATATATGTATATATATTCAAAATCATGTTTTTGATGCCAATTCACAAACAATAAGCCCTATCTAGTTTTGGTTCTCACATTAGTCAATTGGGAAAATATAGATATCCCACTTTCGAAACCCGAACATAAATACTGATGATGCTCGAGCGATCATCAGAACCATCTCTGGGCGACTAAAGTGTGATTCTATATCTATCCAGTATATTTGAGGCTTCGAATACACGTTAATTACGCGTATATTCAAAATCTTCATATACTCGATCGGCCAAGTTCAATATAAAATAAATATTCAAATACGCATGATTGATAAAAAAAATTAAAAATAAATTTGATTTTAAAAATAACACTCTTCACACTCGTTCTAGGATACTACTAATCCCTTCTCTAATGAGTCATTCTAATTGGATATTCTCCAATCTCTGATGAATTCTTTCGTTCGGTTCTAATGTGTCTTGTTCTCGAGCTCTATAAACCAAAGCCCTGATACCAAAATGAAACAACCCAAACTCGCCCTCACAGGAAAGCCCGGATTGAGTTGAGAACACGACAAATCAGAACATAACAGAAGAAATTTTCATTGTTGTTACAACAATTTACATCAGAGTACAAGAATAAAACAGAGTATGAATAAATAATATACATTTGATAAATATTAGAGATTCAAATTACAAAGCAGCAGAAAATCAATACATAACACAATTGTAAGAGATACACGGATACAGAGCGTTCCGAATATAGCTCCAGCTGTAAATCCAGGATCCTGTGAAAATAAAATCTGCAAAAACACAACAACTAGCTGCCCGTGTGGAAAGTAGGGGCACCCAGAGTTTAGGTTAAAACAATAAACTCCAAGTCTGTCATGTGATTGGTTTGAGAACTAAAATAGTTATTAATTTGATTTTAAAGTTAGGTAAATCAAGGGACCACGCTGTATAACACAGAACGGGTTTACCCCCAAGAATACCAGTGCATAAAACAAATGGTGCAATGCTAAATAAAGAACAGTGAAGCTATTATAAGACTCAGGTCCCATCACACAATGCAACGTAAGCCGGAGGATAGAGTTTTTACCTTATAATAGCAAAAAATGCTTGGTACGTGAAATTTCATATTTTATTATTACTATAAGTGAAGAAATCAACTTCAAATATAAATGTATCAATCATAGGCGGCGTAGGTACCCATATATTACGTCGCCATACAAGGTTCTACAGTTAAAACCGAAAAGTCACGTATTGGAAGTTGGATTTTATCTATGAACCATGGCAAGGGATCGTCCTTACCGCTTCGAGACAATCTAACACCATGTCTCAGGGTCAGCCGCAACTGCACCTTAGATCTTCAGGGTCGGTCACCTGTCGGTGATTAATAATACCTGAGCAATATGTTTCCCTGCCCTAGGGGCATAAACCAGGTCAGTATGTCGACCATCATATCCATCAGCCCCGTAGTGACCTATATATCCGAGGTACCTTGCTATCCATCAAATAATAAGCAACATCCACATGAGTCAAATGTCTGGGCTCCATACCATGACACCACTCCTAGCTAGAAAGAAACGCATGTTCTCCCTGCAGTACTCTCCCATTTCTGGTTCATACCGCGGTGTGAGGCTCGCGAATTACTGCTATACACAAAGCTATGCCCTTTAAGGCCGTGCTTTGATCATCAACCACAAGGCCCTGCTTTCCAATAAAAGCCTTGATCATTTGCATATCAGCATGCCACACAGGCAATTAACGCCATGTGACTGGTGCCTAACGATATATAACCTTTTAGCTCGTACGTCTCAGAGAAGGGTGTTAAGAAAGAGAATAAATTCTTCGCCATCAAACAAATATATATTTAATAGAAATCAATCAACGCATAATAAAATCCATTGTCAGACATACATCCATTTACTAGTTCGTTCAGGGTCTGAACGAAACCGGAGGCACCTTGTTCCTCGTCCCATATGTCTAATACATAAGAGAGGTCCTCGCTTATCCGGTCGATCTCCAAGTACATCTGGACGATCACCACTTATTACCTTGTCTTGGGTGTACAGCCCAATCAAGACATCAGTAATCAGCCAAATGATGTGAAGACCTCCGGTCTTCAACCACCGTCTTCATCATCGACTTATCGTTGATTCAGTTATTCAGAATGGGTATAAACCTGGCATTTCCGAATAACTCGCGTATATTATAAACAAGTGCTATACAAACACAACATACGCCTCATTTCAATTCAGAATATTCTTTTATTCAAATATTCACATGATTAGGGAAAGGTTCCCATTAATTTTATCAAAGATAAATTCTTTAAATTTATTCTTTAATCTTCCTTTGGATATCAATTCAAACCAAATTAAGGTTTATCCAAACTAGTCGGGATTAGCGCACCTTACCGAAGTAATCATTTGTTTAATTTCCAATACCAACCTATTCATCCCATGGATCAAAACTGGTAGTACTCCATATCTAACACCACGGTGTTATCGGTAAATTTAATTACCATTTTGCGTTCAAATTTAATTAAAGGTTTTACTATCGCTTGGAGCAAAACTGGTGATACTCCATTCTCGATCATTTCCCAAATTTGATAATTTAAATAATCAATTCACATTTCAATCTAATTAAAGATTCATTAAAACTCCACTTAGTTTTAATCTTCCCAAAAATCAATATTAATGATTACTTAACTTTGGGAAATCAAACATGTCGCACCAACAATCTACACCGTACTATTGATTTCTGCCGATATATAACCTCTAAGCTTGTACGTCTTAGAGAAGGGTGTTAAACAAGAGAATAAATTCTCCGCCACCAAACAGATATATATTTCGCAGAGATCAACAATACGGTTCGAAATACAATGGTAGACATGTAATCCTCTCTTTAACTGGGTTAAAGAACCAATGTCATTTAAAACAAAGTTCACGATAAACCCAAAATCACATTCCATTAATTATGGAATCTTCATGGAAAAATAGATCAATATATATAATCGATATCAATTTCCGTATCCGACTAATAATATAAATCGAATAGCGACAAAACCTTTTAAATTCTACATATATTAACAGTCCTCCTCCATGGAAGCTCACTTCGATTGTTATCAAATCGAATTCCATTCCGTTCCATTCCAGTTTATTTTATTAAATTGGGAAGCTTTACTTTGGAAATTTTCCTTTCAATCTTAATAAAAATATTTATAAATTCCAAATCACATTTTACTGTTAATTAGGTTAAAGAACGAATGTCGTTAAAAACACAACACACAATAAACCCAATTCACATTCCATCTTATTCCAGTTACTATATATAATTGGAAACTCTATTAATCTTAATTAAAAGATTTATTCTTTTCACACAGAGTCTAAGAACAGTGTTATTTAAGACACCATTCACGACAAACCCAAAATCCAATTCTTTTATTCAATTCCAGTTAAATCTTAATTAATTGGAAAACTTCACTAAATCTTAATTAAAAGATTTATTCTTTTCTCAACTGGGATTAAGAATAGTGTTATTAAAGACACCATTTACGACAAACCCAAAATCCCATTTGATATTAAATACAAGGCTCTGAATAGAAATTATATCGGCTTATATTCAATAATCAAATTCTGAAACCAACAAATATCATATTGGAAATAACGATATCTTCCAAATTTCCATAACAATACCCGTATAATCACAGAATCCATTATCGAAATATTCTGAAGATTATTTCCATTCCAAATCCATTCCAATCTGTTCATTGGAAATTTCTGATTATATTAAAACCATTCACAAATCCAATTTATTTAATTTAAAAATTATTGGATTTCAAATCTAGTTAATAACTAGTTTATTTTGATAAAAATACATTTTTATCTTTACAAACTTTTTCATGCAAATTCTTTCCAAATCATTTACTATGATTTTACACAAATTATTAATATTTTTAATAATTTTATTAAGGCCCTTTCAGTCAATTTCCATAAACGGTCATCGAACTGCGATTACGCGACCTTTTCCAAATTTGATTTGGACATAATTCCAAATCCAATCGTTAAATTTAAAATCTCTTATATTTGGGAAGCTCTTTTTGATATGAACCCAACGGTTTCTGTTTTAGGAGAATTCGACGGTTGGATCTCCCGTAATATCAATTCGAAGTTAATGGTCGAAATTCGCGAACGATCGCTGCGCGTTCTATTCAGGCCATTAAACATGTATAATATATATTATGTATATTTCGTCGATTCCATTTAAAACATATTTTATAAATCATTTTAAATTCGTTTTAAAAACGATTCCCACTTTCATTTCAATTTCAAATCAAAATTGAATACTCCTTATCATTATAATCTTTAAATGATAATATTTTAAAAATATCTGATTTTGAAATCATTTTCTTTCCGATATTTATTATAAGAATGAATAAAATCGATATAAATATCATTCGCGTTAAAATGGCACAAATCTAATCCACACGGCTTAATACATTTCAATATTTTCGTGTCCATCCAAAATCGGACTTCAAACTCACATTTTAATCCTTTACTGAATATTATTTTATAATATTCCTTATTTTAAAACGTTAGTTATTTTAAAATCTTCGTTCTTTCTGAATTGGAACCAGGCACAGTCAATTACCATATAATGTTATTTATATAGATTTCATACATCATATGTATACCACAACAATGATAAATAATCAACCATCATCCAGAGTGCACTACACAACCATAAAAGCATTAAATATAGATAATTAACGCTTACAACTGTCTGTCAACCAATCGATTGACATACAACTAAACAATTGGGATTAGTGTACGCCAAATATCATCCCAATACCCGTGTGGGGTTTCAACCAACGAATACTGAATATTATTTGCGCAATTGGGCGATGTGTAAAATTTATCGTCCCAATCAATATCAGTTAAATGGGTGTACATAAACAAATCGTCCGATTTGTAAATGAAAATTTGTTTTCATTTCTGGAGAATTTTATGTCGTTCATATATACATTAAAATTTATGTTTTTAACGATAAAATATTTTATTCAACACATGAATATTTTATACAGTCTATACATTCAATAAAAATGATATTTTTATTGTTCAAACAATTTGTTCAACATATGAATATTTTACACAGTCCATTCATTCAATAAACACAACACAGTCAATTCAATTCAAACAAACAATCATGGTTTGTACAATAAATGGTGTCAGCTGCTACTAAGCACCGTCTGCAACCTAGTATATATTTGACTGTAAAATAAATTGAGTGAGAAAGGGTTCTCACCTTTGGTTTCCACTCCGTCAGTTTTTATTTCATAATTTCTGAATAGTTTGGATTTGCTCCAGCGCGTTGTATTCTTCACCGTGATTCTAACGTAATCTATTTCACGTAGTTTATTTTAAAAAACACATTTTTAAGCAATGTTATTTCTATTTAAAAATCACATTTTTACACTGTTATCTATATAATAAAAATCACATTTTATTAATGCTAATTTATTTTTAAAAACTAAAAATAAATCAATGCTTTATATATATATATATTTATAAATTTCATTTTTTAATTACATTTTTAAATTACATTTTTAAATCAAAGCTATTTTATTTTTAAATCGCTTTACATATATAAAAAAAATCCTATTTTTATTCTATGCTATTATGTATAAAAATTATTTTTAAAACCATGCTGTTTTTATTTTTAAAAACAAAGCTATTTATATTTTAAAAACAAAGTTATTTCAATAAAAAAATTACATATTTAAATCAAATCTATTTATATATTATAATTTCATTTATTATTATATATTATAAAATTTATTAATTAGTTACACAAAGGAAAAAGCTCACTGTTTTCCTTCTGATATTACTTTGTTTCTGTTCTGGTTTGCTCCATGTTGTAGAGCTCGACAAGAGGAATCCACGCATCTGAAATTATTCATTTTCGATTGCATAAGATACAACCTTTTAAACATTTAACATCTTAATTTCATAATTAATATAATTAATTATAACCTATATTCAATTCTGGGCATTGATTTTTGATCTGGAGGCCACTGCCTTTCTTTTTCATTGCGTTCAAATTCTGGACTGCCCCCCAAAATAAACCCGTCGCCTTCTAATTTCTTCCACCGCCGCCTGTACGTCTGACCGTAGGAGGATCAGAGCCTGCGACATTGGAGAGCCTCGCGTCGCCATCCTCCAGCAACCACCAAGTTGAACTCGACTTCACCGTTGCTCCAGAAATCTGGTTCGAACAATACTCCTTTGAGCGACAATTACTTCCAATCCACCCCACTATATTTGATCAAACCTTTATCAATTGAAAGCTCATGATATTCTCTCGAATTTTGATTTTGATTTCATATTTCAATTCGAATTCGTTTGTGAGATTTCTCTACCTAAATCTCAGAGCATTTGCGCCGTGAATCTGGTTGTGGCGGCTCCGAATAAAACTAGGGTTTTAAGTGGAAAATAATATATATATATATATATATATATATTAGTTTTTTATTCTTTTGATTTCAAAATTCATGTTTACCGATACGAACTCCAAATCAAACCCACCGACTATCACCCCTAACCAAATACCCCTATTCCAGATACAATGGGATATGTCCGGTAAGCCAATTCAACTGTTTTGATCAGTTTTCATCAAGATTAAAATATAAATCAATGTATATTGAATTTTAACGTACATTTTAATTTACTGAGGCCACATAATGACTCTAAAAATTCCAGAAAAATAAATCTAGCTATGTTTTGATGATACAGTCCTAACAAAACTAATTTCATCGAATTTGGAGACCGTTTGAAAAATGGCCAATTTCCAGTCGATTAGATTCAAACTGAAATTACCAAACACGTTTTAATTAACCACACTCACATATTAATTCCAAAAATTATGAAAATTGGAATATAGCAATAATTTGACATTCTGGATCCAACAAAAGTGGTTTTGTCGAAAACGAAGGTCGTTTGCAAAATGGCTATTTTTAAGGGCTATATATTATATAAAATATATATAAATTCCATAGCGACTATTTCAAAATTTAAACTGGACATAACTTTTTATTCTCGTTATGAAATCTGAATTTTTAACATTCGTTAGAAAGATACATTTAAATAGATTCTAATATTTCATGTTTTATTGAAATCCGATTTATTCTGAATCCTGTATATTCATTTGAAATTTGAAATCTAATTTTCAAACTACCATGCCATTTCAGACTCATTTTATAATTAAAATAAATATATACGTTCTAACTTCGATTAAAATAAATTTTTAGTCATTATTATTTAAAATAAATCATTTTAAATCTGAAATCCATTAAAATAGCTAAAATAAAAATTTTAAATTGGTTCTAAAAATCCGGGTTGTTACAAAAATAGTTAAAGAAAGTTTAAAAGGTTTGATGGCAACGCAACTTCTAATATTGATTGGAGAACAAAAATTTGTGAACATGTATTTCAAGGTACGCCTTGTGAAGGATAAATTATGTTGATTTAACTTAATATGATAAATTGTAGGAAAAGATGAATATACCTTTTATAAAGTTGGTTAAATCAAGTTAAAAAAATTGTGCTATAATTTTGGTGTGTCAGGAAAATGTGAACACCTTGTGATTGTTTCTTAAATTGGAAGTTCTTAAGAAATAAATTATAATGAGCAAATAGAAATTATGAGTTGGTTATACATTATTTTAAGTAAGTTTCGAGGACGCAGTGTATTTAATGGGGAGTCTATAACAACCCAGATTTTTGGGTACCCGAGCTAAGCAGACCATTGTGTGTTTTTCATATTTTAAATCTGTAAAGAAGAAAATATGAGTTTTGGAGTATAACTTGTATAGTATTTTAAAAAAGAGATAAGGAATTAGTGGTTTTCATAATTTGTGTGTTTGAAATGAATTAAGTGTTTTAATATAATAAGTAATTTATTTCAATCTGTGTTTACAAACCATAACTTAATGATTATAGTGGATGTTGAAAATATTATGTAATATTGATTAGCAATCGGTATTTAAGTGTTTTAAAATATATTTTCAATAATAAGTGGTGAGTTGTTTAAGGGAAAATATATATACAATATAAATGATAAATTGTTGATTGGAATAATTACTAAATTGCTAATTTGGGTTTCCAAATATTGGATTTATTTCTTATCAAAAAATAAAATAGGGGAATTGTGTTTTAAACTATGTGGGTAAATTTAAAGTAATAATGCTACATTGGAATTTGTAGGTTGTTGTTTAAAAGTGAATATGTGGCCTTTATGTTATAATCAATGAATTAATTGGATTATTCAGTATAAAAATATAAGTATTGATTATGAATCAATATTTGTAGATTTGAAGTATTTTATTTTCATTGATAGATTTAAATTGTAAATCAATGAAGCGTACACTAACCTTTTTGCATAAATACATATGTGTTTTGAAAGTTAAAATAATTATTTTGACAAACACATTTATATTAGTGTGCTATGTTGAAACTAATATTTAAAACGTTGTTTAAACTATTTTAGAGCTTTTTAAAATGTGTATGTGTGTGTGTGTGTTTTGTAAATTAAACATGACTCGATTAGTGTTTTGTGTGTGTATGTATTAAAAGGTATTGAAGATGTATTAGTGTTAATTTAAAGAATAGTTTAGTTGTAAATATATGTTTTAAACACCGAACATTGTGTTTATGGCTAATTATTTTTGTTTGGGCTTGGTTTGTTAATTGGCTCATTACCCATATTCTAAAAGCTTCTGGAGAAAGGAAATTAAAGATACGACACTTTCATTTCCTTCCTTCTTCTTTTACTTGTATATGAAAGAGAAATCCATGGCCTCTTTACTTTTCCAATCCATCAAAACCAAGCCAGTCCCTATGTAATGGAAAGAGAAGATTGCATCCACCATTCTCTTAAAGCTAATTCACAAATCCAAGTGTTATCTTTAGAATCAGAAAGTTACAACATACCAACGTTACAACATGTTTCTTCTTTGCTACTAGATGCTCCAATTTGGATTTCTGCAGCTCCAAATCATAAGAATTTCACCTAAAATCCATGCAAGGTGAGTCGGTAGACTCACTGCATCAGGCTTACGGTGTTTTTGTTCTTTATCATATAAAAATTTGTAGCTTTCTGTGTAAATTCATTTCCGTTGTTCAAAGCAGCATAAAAGTTACTTTGAATGTTTATATCTTGGTTCTTGTTGGTTAGATTGGTGCCATTTCAGTTTTTATTGGTAGTTAGGTCACTGGTTTATAAAAATGCAAAGTTCGTTTAATTTTGATCATCTAAAATAGGTGTAATCAGTAATCAAAGTTGGGGTTTTGTCGGCATTTCGACCTATAGTTGGTTCTGTGAAGTGGGTCAACCCACTATGCCTCTTGGGTCGTCCCAGAGGTTGACACATTCATGTAGTGGGTCGATCCATCTGTTGTTTTTGAACATAGGTAATTTCCTGCTTTATTGTGCTTTTTTATGGTAATTTTTGGCATATTCTACCCTATTTTGATGATCTTTTCTAAAGCTATTCTACTTGTTTTTTTCTTCTATAGCTTGCCAAACCAAGCAAATATTATGTTTAATCCGGTTCCTAAACTTGTGTAAATTTTAGTGATTCAATTATAGATTTTTATGAGGGTTTTGTTGATGTTAAACACTTGTGCATGATTTTCGAACTAGTTTTCTATATATAAATAAACGTCGTTTTGTTATAGTTTTGAGGCTAAGATAATTTTGTGATTTTTAGTTTTTGAAACAAATGGCCACGAAACAATAGTAAAATATAGTTTAGAAATATAGGAAATTTAAAGAAGGAAAACAGTCGGATTTCTGAAATTGTCTTATAAACTTACTTTAGAAAAATGTGTACTTTCTTACATAAAAACAAAACCTTTATGCACCCTTCAAGAAGTCATGTTTGTTATTAAATGGTAGAGTAAACCTCGTGGTACGAAATACAAAGGTATATTTTATCGGTTAATTTCAGAACCATCTAAATGAAGTAGCTGATTCGATGTTTTGGTCACTTGGCATTTCTACTGATTTGTTATTATGATGTTTTCTATTGTGGAGCTAACTTACTAGTGGTAAATTGGCAGTGAGGGTGTATGGTATGGGACGCAAGTTGTCACTGCCTGGGTTACTGTGTAACAACCTGCATTTTTCATGATAATATATTTAAATATCTTATTTAAATATAACATCATTAATCGATTATATGTCCAAAAATTCACTTTTTGCATATTGATGAATTTGGATTCGAGAACACTACATTGAGTTTAATATGTCATTTGTATGATTAAAAATTATAAATGTCGATATGTTTAGAGTTAGTGAAAATTGAGACTTTTGAGTTGGGCTTGGTTTGGTCTAACTAGCCACTAACCCAATCAAGGCTACCTACATAGCCTCTCTACCTCCATCAACTCATTCCTTACTTCTCATTTTATTTTCTAAACAAATTCCTAAGCTCTAAGGAAGAGGGAAACCAAAATTCCTAAGCTCATTCTTTTAGGAAATCATGTGTTTGCTTTGCTAATTTGAAGTAAGCTTGGGTAAGATAATCTCCGTCTTCTCCGACTTGTTCTCTCTTCTATTTTTGAGATTTCCTAAACCTAATTCTTAGGAAATATTGTATGTTTTTGTGTAGATTGGAGATTCTAGAGTAAAATTGATAGAAACAGAGTTCTAGCTTAGTTGTGCACCTCGTTGTTGTTTCTAATAATCAAAGATGAGTTCTTCGGAACTCATGTATATGAGTCAAGCTTATACGCTTAGCATATGTGTCCTTGGCACTTTTATGTGTATGCATTATGTGAATTGGTTTAGCTTCGTGAATTTACTCATTTTGGTGTTTTGAAAAAAATTCTTTGTAATCTCTTGAATAAGTGTTTATGCATGTTGTTTTTGTGCAATAAAGAGTGTATGTGGCCTCTCTAAACATTTGGAGTCATTACAGGAAGTACGGAGTTACCGGACCTCTCTGATCGGAGAGTCATTTTCTTTGTTTTTCTAACTGGCAGTAGGTCAGACGTTTGAACCATAGGGTCAGACGTCTGATCCAAGGTCATTTTTTGACTCGAACATCAGGTCAGATGTTTGGAACCTTAGTCCAGACGTCCGAGATGGTCAAACGTCTGAAAATGAGGTTCAAACGTCTGACCCGGATTGCTGTTTTATGATCAGTGGCAGGTCAAACGTCTGACCCTTGGTTTCTACGTTTGAAACATGTTTCTGCACTATTAATTGATAGAGATAATTTATGAGATTCACCACTTCAAACTATAAAGGGTTTTATATTATTAGTAGATACAAAATCATTTACTCAGATGGTTTCTAATCCTACTTCATTATATGAAGTTATTTTACAAATTTTTTTCCAATTTACTAGTATATATTTATACAAACCTTTTCCTCACTCGTATGAGAAATCTAATTAAACTCCTTACTAAAAACAAAAACTATGAACTTTTATGTTTGCTTTGACGATTAATTTTAGGACTCGTTCGATTGAAAATTGTGACAATGATCGTTTCGAGTTTCTAGTGGAATATACTACTTGTTCCTAAATATTCGAGTAGAGCAAGTGGTTATGGGACATGTAGCTCAACTCTCATACTTACTAGCTTGGAGTAATTTACGCTATACTTGATCAATTATGATCGTTTTGAGATTTAGACTAGCTTTATGCAAAGTCTTCGGGTTATGGAATTTATTCCACATTTTGTGTGGATCTTGGGATCATTTTGAGGAGCTTCAGTTCATCTTTCATGGTCGATCTTCGGATCATCTTTGGGAACTTCGGTTCATTCTATGGATATGATCTTCGGATCTTCTTGGAGAATTTTGGTTTGTCTTTCGTGGTTGATCTTCGGGTCATCTTGGGGAACTTCGGTTCATTTCATGGAGTTGTGTGTTCCACGAGGAATTGAGTATTTGGCGATCTTCAGATTCGTGAGGAACTTCGGTTCATCTTTCATAGTAGATCTTCAGATCATTTTGAGGAACTTCAGTTCGTAGAGTTTTCAAACTCTAACCTTGTGGAGTTTTTAGGCTCCTTTCTTGTAACGATCTTCGTATCATTTGGGTCTAGCCATGTTCGTGTTTTGATATCATTTTATCTATTTCGTGTTGCCTTAATAGGGGACGTCATTTCTTGTGAGTAGCTATATCATTTAGAATGTGATATTCTTTTGTAGCACTGAGAATTTTTTGAGATATTGTGTGAACATTCTTGCGTTTTCACATTTACATGTGAACATTGTTTTTGTGTGTATATGTCATTACTCGTTATGTCTCTATTTCTATCTTAGTTTATTGTGATAAGTACATCTAGACTGATCTGTTTATTGTTTATTTTCTTATAAATAATACTCGGGTCCGATTGAGGTATTACAAGTGCTTCTTCATGACTTCTAGCGGGGATCATCTCTTGACTTTTGGCACCTACATTAGTATTGTAGTAATTTTGGGTTATATGTATACAAGACTTCTATGTATACATATTCTTTTCGCTAGAACTTGTATATATTCTTTATTGTACAATGGATCAAATATGACCACTATTTTTGTTTATACTCTTATGTGTTATATTTGTATCTATTTCCGCCTTAGTGATGTGAATATTTATGTCCGACTCTGGTTATATTATTATGTATTTTATATTGATTCCGAGTTATATATTTACTATGTAGCTAGTTTGAACTTCAATTAGAAGTGTCGGGTTTCCTTATGAGATTTTAGAAGTAAGACCACATTATTTGACATGTTTAACACTAGTTCAAAGCTATTATACAGATGGTCGCTCCTCAAGGGCCTTATTCTTCGGGTTAGTTGACAACACTACTTGTAATATCCTTGGCTAACGTGAGTATAAAGGTGGGGCATCACAGAATAACTAAGAGTCACTGACACATATTGTTGTTTGTTAAGCCGATACTAGTGGTTGCGGTCCCGTACGTATGAAAATGTACACATAGTTTACTGTTGTTAGGGGCTACGATCTCGTACGTATGAAAATGCATAAAAATTTGATTATTGTTAGGGGATTTGGTCCCATGCGTATGTAAAAGCATGCATAAAGTTGTTTGTTGTTCTATGCAGCGAAAGCTGCATAATTAGGCCTATTATATTAATATGTACTTGGCTAAGCTCGATAGATAGCTATATGCACGTGCGCTAATTTGTTGTTTGAATCCAAATTTATCATTATTATTATTTATGAAATTGTTATTTTATTGCAAATGTTGACTTCTGGGTAGATCTGAATTATGGTATTTTGGTAATAATGATCTAGTGATCATATTTTACTTGGTGTTTTGGTGATGTTGGATCCTTATATATGTCATGGTGTTGGATCCACTTTGCTTTGTTGAATTGATTGTAAGATCATACATTTGTGTTTGATGATTTTGGATCTAGAATCCATTTATTTTGATGAATTGATGTTTGTTGTTATTGGCTTAATGGTGTTATATAAACTTACTTGAGTTCACACATTGTTAGTTGCATTAAATTATGTCAATCTATTCGACTCAATTGGATTTGTGTGTATTGAATTTTGATTAAGTCGATACCTTTAGCTTTGATGGTTATTTAATATTGATACTGGGTATCTTGTCCATCACTAGGATACACTTAGGTGTAACCTGCTCCTTGATGTTTTGTTGATCATGTGCATCTGTGTCTTTGTTATTCCATCTTGGATGAGGAATGTATATTCGTTGATATTTCATTTTACCCTGTTATTATATTGATTTGTGAGCTAGACTGACCCATGTGTGTATTCCTCGGGTCAGACCGAGATGTTTTCAGGTTGGTTGCTGTGTTTGGGGTTTAGCCGTGTCACTAATGGACTATCTCTTCTATTGTTGCTTCCCAATTGTGTATACTTGAGTTTTAATTGTATTCATCCATTCGTATCATGTTGTCTAAGAAAGGTTCATGTGTAACCATTTGAAATTGTAATACATGTATTCGTTGTATTCTATTGTTGTAATATTATGTAATCTTTTTTGTGGACTGTGGTCGTGTATTTAAATGTACTGTGTTCTGAGCTGATTACGTAGCCATCATGGAAATGTATTATGTAAGTATTATATATGTATGTAACACCCCGTATTTATGGATTAAATAATAAAATAAAATTTGTAAAATTTTATGAATTTTGTCACGGAACTAGAGTCATTGCATCCATGGTGATTTTCTGATCAAT
This sequence comes from Allium sativum, assembly GCA_030737875.1. Lineage (NCBI taxonomy): Eukaryota > Viridiplantae > Streptophyta > Magnoliopsida > Asparagales > Amaryllidaceae > Allium > Allium sativum. The sequence continues at coordinate 56,642,133 of CM060927.1, read as the reverse complement.
TTAGACCTATGGTTTGCAGAAAACGGACTTAAGACGAAGTAGATATCATTAAATGAAGTTTCAGAACAAACACGAAAAGAAGAAATAAGAGGTACACACATAAAACTAATAGTTTCCAATGTTCAAATTTGGTGAACAAAAAGCAGTGTGGTTCATTGGTTAACCAACATTGGGGAGGATGAAACCCTACAGGATGAGGCTACCCATAAGCAGACCGATAAGGAGACAGAGCAAGTTGGGAAGGAAAAAGCTTTAGTAACGGACTCTCTTGACTTGCTGACTATTGATAATGAGGACGTTGAGCCCCCTTTCAAGGATGTCTCAGGTAAGGCTAATAAGAGTGCTGCTTTTTGCCTCCCAAGTTGTAGTGCGCGAGTTCGGATCCCATTAACGTCATGTTTTTTAATCTTAGGAAGGCCAACCAAAAAGATGCATGTTCTAAGGGAAAAGTATATGTGTACGTACATTTAAGGAAATATTATATATAGATAAGTGTGTGTATGTGTAAATATATGTATGTATGTATGTGTGTGTGTGTGTTTATATATATAATTCAAAAGTAACACACAATTAACCAAAAATAGTAAGAAATAAATTTCAGAATAACGTTGTTTGAATTTTGAAATAAATGAGGTTGCATACAGATATATACACGCAAGAATAATTGCATTTGAAATTTGAACATATATTAAAAACGGAAAGAATCAATGGAATGGTTAGAGAATAATAACGTTTAAGAAACAAAAAAATTACGCAACTATTAATGATTTAAATTTTATGGAGTTGTGCGTAAATATTTTTATATATATATATGCATAGATTTAAAATTGAAATTTAAAGTGCAAAATAAAATGGAAAATAATAAATAGATTGGAGAGAAATTAGGAGCACAAATCACATACACGACCCGGTAAATGCGTCGACCCATACACCAAGTGGGTCATCCCGGAGGTCGACCTGCCTTGAGACTCCAAGTGGGTCAACCCAGAGGTCGACTTGCCTTGAGACTGGGTCTACCCAGTGGTCGACCCACTTGGTGTTTAGGTCAACCCAATTCGGGACATGGCAGCGTGGTTTATAAGTTATAAACGACTCTGATTTTATTTATTTCAACCCAACGGACGAGGTTCTTCTGAGCACCTATAAATAAACTAACAGGGCCTAGCCTCCAACTCATATTTTCTGAGAGGGCGCCAGAGCTCTGCCATTTCTTTTCTCCTCCAAATTCTTCAGAAAATAAATATATATTAGTTTTCGGATTTCTGATTCAAGACTTAGAGAAGAAGATTGCAGATCTAAGTTTTAGATGCCCAAATCCTCTGTCCAGACAAACCTATAAATCTGAATTAAATACAAAGCAGCACAGATCCAAATCAGATCCAAAATATTAAGGGGCAAATCTCAGGTGAGTGGATTTAAATTATATTTTCTGATAATAGTATTTTGTATCGTTTGATTCCTGTTGGAATTTGCAATATGTTCTTCTTCTTTTCCCCTCTTCTGCATTAGAATATAGAGCTTATGTTAAATTTTAGTTATGTGCAAAAATTGAATAAAATTATGGTTATGTGCAAATTGAATAAAAATTATGGTCATGAGCAAAATGATCGAATTGTGATTATGCGCGGAATAATTGAATTGTGGTTAGGTGCAAATTTACTGAATTGTGTTTATGCGCAAATTTAATGAAATTATGAATAAAAAGAGGAAATTTAACGATTTGGGTCTTAAAGAATATATTGTGTCAATATTGTAATAAATGGGAAGATCTGAGAATTTACGCACTATCTGTGAGGAATCACCTTTTAGATTTAAAATGAAATAATTACAGAGACGGGAAAATGGTATAAGTCTAAATCTTACTTAAGTACAGAAAATACGTTAGATTTGGGAATAATAAAAAGAAGAAGACAGGAATCCATATATACCTATAAATCTGAAAGATCGGGAATATCCTAGATTGATTGGTTAGGAAAAAGGGGAATGTATTTGCATAGTTTGGTAAATAAAGAAAAAAATAGGAAACATGATTGCAAACTGAAATTATGAATAAATGGAGATTAGTGTGGAATAGGAAGTTCACTGTATTGTGCACTAATTTGATGTCCTTAAAAACAAGAAAAGAAATGTTTTGAAATCGTGGGTTCCTATTATTGTAATTACCTAAAACTATGGAAATGGATTTTTTTACTGCTTTGCTAACCAATCAATTTGAAATAGGCCTAACTTCCTAAAAAGAATAAACTGTAAAGATGAGAAAGAAGGTTAACATAACTGAAAGAGGTTATAAAAAGAAAAGGAGATATAAAAGATTTATTGTGTAAACTTACAAAGAAGGTAAGTAGATTAATGTCATAACTATAAGGGTTATGTTAATTAATAAGAAACTTGTGAAGTATGTAATGAATGTGGAATGTAACCTATTATAATAAATTATATCAGACGAGAATGTAATATAATAGGTTAATTTGTCATAGGGACAAGTAGGATAATAATACACAGGTTATAATCAAAAGATGAAATGGGAAGTAAGAGGCTTATTATAAATAAACTTAGACAAGGAGAATAAGTTTAATAAGAAAACTCACAATTATAGTTGTGGTAATATCATACACGATGTTATAATTTAAATGGAAAAGAGTAGAGTAGGCTTATTATTAGTAAACTTATAATTGAGAAATTAAGTTTAATGAATATAATAATAAGCGGTGGTCCGTTCCTGCAGTGAAAGTTGATTATGGAAAAAAGTGGCCAATAAAATGAATGAGAAGTGGTCCGTTCTATCAGTGAGAGGTGATTGGGGAAAATAAGCGGCCAACTAAGGCTAATAAATAAATAACTTGAATGCAGAATAAACGATTTAATTTTTAAGTTTATTAGCAATGCGGTAAGACAAACAAACACATAGTTGATGATTAGACACAGGGTCTAATAACATAATGATGAGATGCGCTTAGACCAGTCCATGCGTACTTAGGATGAAGAGCTCAACGGGGAAGATCATCGTGGGTGTCTAGAGACATGAGAGGATCACGTCTAACTTATTACTCAATGGGACTGTGAAGAAGTATGGGACTTCTATGGGATGTGAGGATATCCCATGATGGCCCTTTGTGGTTAGGCCAAATGAAGCAATATCCACAGAGGCATGGTCTGTACGGTTCCATCCGGTGAGTATGCCTTGGCTGCACTTTGGATAGTGGGAATCCTAAAGACTTATTGTGATGATCTTAGGATGATTCGATGGCAACCTCAAGTGGGGGAGGCTTCGTGGTCAGGACCTAACAAAGGATAGTGGGTCGTCGTATATCTGTCATCGTTAGGCGGAGCGTGTGTAAGAAAGACTGGAGCTAAGTCAAGAGACCAATGACCTTTTTCTATCGGTTCATTGGATTAGGGACCACATGTTTGTTTAGATTGGATGGTAGGGTGGTCATTTAGCTCTTTGAATGGTCTTTCATTAGTTAGGATGGGCTGGGTAGGGCTTGAAGAGCCACTGGAAGGGATAGACCTATCTTTGGATATCTGTATTATAAGCCTAACAAGGCTGTCCTTTATAGATATGTGTAAAGCCCCCGACTGAGTTCCAATGGAGGAACTCAGGTATTAGGGTGGCCTTATGGCGCAGCGGTAGAGGCTTATTCGCTGTCACAACATAGCCTAGTACGCATTCATGGTGTAATGTTGGAGACTTGGTATGCCTTCACGGCATAGTTTAGTATGCTTTCGTAGCGTGGAGGTGGAGGTCTGGTACGTTTTCGTAGTACAATGATGGGGACCGCTCGAGGAGGGTACTATAGGGAGTACCTCGATATATTGGGCAAATAGCTACATATATATTATTTATTAAGTTAATCTAATGGGGCGTAGATGGGTACGATTTATGCAAAAAAATCAAAAGTATATGGTGAGATAAACCTAAATAATTTAATAAATATGAATCAATGATAGAACGACATACGTAGTATTATTTGTAGAAAGTATAATTTATCAATTCACCAAAACTTTTATTCTGACCCCCTCCACATAAAAAAACCCGCAAGTTATACTGGTGGTTGAGATTCTGCAACATAGAGACACTTGTTAGATAGTGTCATTATATTGGTAAGTGTTTACCTACTGGTATATTTTATTCCCTTTCGCTGTGAGATTTCTTTTATGAGCTCTAATATAATTATCTTTGACTTTCTGCAGGATACCAGATAAACCAACTCGAGCTTCGATAGATTTGGATTTTTGAAAAAAAAATCCTTCTATTGAAATTCGGGTTGTTACAATTTCGATCCACATGAAAAAAACAGAGAACACATCAGCGACATAACTAAGACTTGTAAATGGAAATCTACGAATGGTCGCTCCTAACAAGCCCTGTTGTTTGCTCTAATCGATGGCTTTACTTGTTAATGCTCTTTATTAGGGTGGATATTGGGGTGACGTGTTACACAAAGGGCTGTATACTGCATAGGAAGAGATTAACAAGTGCCGAGATAAACTATCCCAGACTTGAAAAGCTTTCGTACTACCAATTAATCTCCTCCTAGTGGCTCTACCTATATTTCCGATCTTATCTTATCAATGTCTACACTTACTAGCCGCTATAACAGGCTCTTCATTGACTTGAGGCATCTAGGAGACTCTTGAAATAAGATATCGAACCGAGCTGGTTTGACCTTACCTTTTCAATTGGAGGGCCATCCAAGGGAAAGATAGTAGACTTCACCACTGAATTCACTATTCATGTTGACTTATCGAAAAGCGGTGAATAGCCAGACATCCAATGGAATTATACATGGATGGATAAGCTAACAATCAATGTATTGGTGCTGGAGTTGTACTTATTACTTCTAAGGAACGCTTAATTTGTTACGCATTGAAACCCCTTTCTCAGCCACCATTAATGAAACTGAATATAAGCCTTGATTGTTTTTACGCCGAAATTGGTTCAACACCCCAAATTTAGTATGTAGAGAATGAAAATAAAGAATGTAAATGGAAAATGAGAAAGACAATAACAAAAAAAAAATTATAGTAGATCGGCTTGGATTTGCCTACGTTCGTTTAATGTTTTTGATATTTACTAACTGAATATAGTGATTACAAGCTTATTGGGTTGAAATGACCTTGAGTGCAATAAATAAGAAATGTCAAAGAATGCCAAATGTGGGAAAAAATCCATGGAATGGTGCACGGGAGTGGTATTTGTACACAAGGTACTAATCTTGGTCGATCGGGCGAAGGTTGGAAAAATGGCATCATGGAAGGAGTGGGCGAAGTGGAGGTCGTGTGGTGCCACATCACCTACATTCTCAAAACTGGGTCGATCAAATCTAGATCGACATAGCTCATGCCGATACGGATGCCGATCCAAACCTATACTGATCATAATTGGTGGAATTGTGGGTTCCACTTTGTAGGCCGAACCGAGTCCATGGTGTATGTCGAATTAGGTCATGGAAAAGTACACCGAGTCTAATTTGCACCATGGTGATTAGGCCGATCTGAGGGTACGTCGAACCAAGAGAGTAAAAATGGATGATCCGAGGCAATAAAGAAGGCTGATTCGAATTTGGGGAGGTTTATCTCCAAGGATTTTTGAGGTATGTTCTCTGATCCTGACCACTTTGAGCTTGAGTGCACTTGTGTTAGAGTCCTGAATGATCCGACTATGAGGGGCCAAAAGCATAACTTCCTTGCAAAAAAGGGGTTATGTAACACCCCGAATTTTCTATTAACAGTAAATTAACAAATTAAAGTATAATTAATTCTAAATGAAAGCATTAAGGGAAACGGGTTAAGCCATTGCATTCGTCTCAGAATTCTGCTTGAGATAGAGTCCGAGTTTGCGTGAATCGGACTCCGTATGAAGGAGTTATGACCTCCGGAAGTTTCAGAATTCAATTTAAAATTCAAACGGTTCAAAATGCAGTTCGGAATTCGAAAACAGACCCAAACTGGGTTGGGCGGGAATTAAAACACCCCACCTCCATTAAGGTTACTCACAAAGGGAATGCCTTAACTCTGGTGGAGGTTTGTAAGTAAAAGTCACAGATAAAACACAAGACAAATATAAACACATATATATAAGCAGCGGAAAACAAACAGACTTTTTATTTCATAAATACGTGTTCATACAAAACATTTCCATAATTGTCTCATAATAACTTCCAAAACATTACATCATCATTTCTGTCTTGATTATTAAATAAAGAAGCATAAAACATAATAAAAGCTGCATAAATCCCCATAGAACGTGTCCAAAAGCCGTAGCCAAAGAAAGAGAGTCCAAACCATACATCTACTATCTTGAAACTTGAAAAGAGTCTGACTAAGCTGGGTTGTTTCCTCCCTATGGACCTGGGGGTGGGGGGGGGGGGAGGGAAGAAAAGAAGACGAAAGAAAAATAGAGTCAGACATAAAGCCTGGTAAGTCTAGTGACTCTTCAGTATGAGAATAAGAAAAAGGGCATGATAGGTATAAACTGGAAATAGGAAAGTATCAAAAACTAAGATAAAGCAGTTTTGAATCGAATATACTATCGCACCCCACACTATATCTCTGCACCTACATATATTGTCTCAACTGGCACCCCATGATCGGGGTGAAGTGATCCCCTTTTTCTAAAGATCGGCTCCTGCTTGCAAAATCATATGTGTCATACGGCCCCCAAAGATTGAAGATACCTATGCTGGTCCCACCATGGGGTGTATCAAGTCCCATGGTGGCGACCCGACACAATACTAGAATGCATAGGTTATACTACTGGTGCCCCCAGTGCCCTGCTTGTCTGCTCCGAAGTGTGTGCACGCCCGCACTCCGTTAGAACCCACACTGTTGCACCCACCGTCGTCGCTTTTGACCGCTTACAATCAGCCCAGTAATCGTGCACCACCCTGCCTAGTTTCAGGGTACCATGATACCTAATTGGGCTACTGCTGAAATGGGTCCCCGTTACTAGGGTTTTCTAGTCAAACATGTTAAGTGGTTAAGTGTCTGTATTTACCTAACCCTTCCCATCAGTTTTATTAACATGTTGAATTGGTTAAGTGTTTTAGTTAACTTAACCCCACTATCCTGACTTGTCTGTCCTTAGCTTTTTAAAGCTCCGACCACTCACATTAGACAGGTATCGCTATGGTTACTGGATATGCTGGTCGGTTCCGGGCAGGTTTACACCATAACTCAGTCTAACCTCGGGTCCTTATTGGGCTCAATGCTTAACCACCCACATTGGATAGGTATTGTTGTGACTACTGGACAGTCGGGCAGGTCCGGGCATGTTTGCATCACAACTCAATCCAATCTCGGGTTAAGCATACTCGTATTTTCTAAATTTACATATTTGTCTCTTTTACTTGTTATATGTAAATTTGTTAACAATTAAATGTTATGGCCCACTTTCCAAGTTCAACATTTTTGGTATAAGAATTTATACCATTTAAGTGCCACCAATTTTGGCATGTGACAAACATGCCAATTTCATATATTTTCACCAATTTATGTCAAGTTTCCTATAATTACCAATTTTTCCCAACGTTTCCCCGTCTAAATATTAGGCTAATAATCTTAGCCAAATTTTTCGTCCGCATGATTTTTAACACATAATATTAGGCTAAAAGCATAGCCTAATTTAGCGTACATAAAATTGGCATAAGAAATTCATTAACACGAACATGACATAGGTGTAAACTTGGCATTTTCGGCATAGTCAATATGAACATCATAGGTGTGAACTTGCAAAATAGTCAACATACATATATGTGAATTTGCAACATAGACTGAATCATGGGTTTCAACTTGTCATGTGAACTTGCATTAAAAAGGGGAATCTAACTAAACAGGTGTCACATGAATTAGCATATGATTTAGACAACATGAGCCTAAACATGTTTAGATCTAGGCATAACATCGAACATCACTAGCATATGACATGTTCATAAAGTATGTAAATATTTATCACATGTGTGAACTAGATCCAATCATGTTTACTACTATAACATGAAACTTGTATAAAAATGGATCTTGGCATGGATCCAATTATGAACTTGCAACTTTTGTATAAACATATGAGCATGTATATGAACTTAATCATTTAGGCATAAAGGTTTTAGCATAAGGTATATACATGAGATCTTAACTTGGACATATCACATACAACTTATATAATCACATAAACATATAGGTGTAGATTATAACATGAACTATACAACTTGCATGTGATGTTGTTTTCATTCTAAATGTTCAATAGGATCAACATCAAATCAATTATACCACAAACATCCCAATACCATTCACAACACAATCATTTTAATACATAGATATGAATTAACATCGTCGTTATAAAATAGCACCGTTCCATTTCCGTTTTACATCGAATCAGGTCTTAATTCTATTCACATCGGAAAAATCACTATACTTACAACAAACGACGGTCTTATTTTCTGATTTCTGAGTTCTGAATTTGTAATGCTTTCCATTGGGTAGACAAACGTTGTTTGATTCTTGTTTTACTTTAGTTTTGCTCGTCTCTAATCTTTCTACAAGTGGAGGCTACTCTTGGCTTCCTTCTAGCAGCATGACGGCTCTAGCTCTATTTTATTTGTGTGAATTTAGGTTGAGACTAAGGTTGTTTATATAGAATTTCAAACTAATTAGAGCTGTCGATGAAGCTAGAGTTAATCAAGGCCATCCATCTCAAGAGAAGCCAATCAGAAAGCGACAAGTCAGCCCTAGTGACACACCAGAGCTCAGAAATTCGACCAGAAACCCGACCAAGCCAGCCAGGGCCAAACCAGGTCGACCTGGTGCTTGGGCGGGAATTTTCCCGCCCAACCCAGTTTGGGTCTGTTTTTCGCATTTCGAACTAAATTTGAACTATTTGAATTTTAAATTGAATTCTGAAACTTCCGGAGGTCATAACTCCTTCATATGGAGTCCGATTCACGCAAACTCGGACTCCATCTCAAGAAGAATTCCAAGACAAGCACAATGGCGTAACCCGTTTCCCTTAATTCTTTCATTTTGAATTAAGTACACTTTAATTTGTTAATTTATAGTTAACAGAAAATTCGGGGTGTTACAGGAATTTTCCCGCCCAGGACCCAGGTTGACCTGGGGGTCGACCTGGGTAACCAGATCGACCTGCCCATTCGACCTGGTTTGGCCCTGGCTGGCCTGGTCGGGTTTCTGGTCGAATTTCTGAGCTCTGGTGTGTCACTAGGGCTGATTTGTCACTTTCTGATTGGCTTCTCTTGGTGTGTATGGTCTGGATTCACTCTATGGTCATCTGATGGCTCAAATCAATCTGAAGTTCTATAAATACAACTCAACACTAAACCTAAATTCACACAAATAAAATAGACTAGAGCCGTCATGCTGCTGGGAGGAAACTAAGAGTAGTCGTTAGTTAGAGAAAGCTTAGAGACGAGCAAAATTAAAGTTAAAACAAGAATCAAACAACGTTTGTCTACCCAAAGGAAAGCATTGCAAATTTAGAACTCTGAAATCAGAAAACAAGACTGTCGTTTTTTGTAAGTATAGTGATTTTTCCGATGTGAATAAAATTAAGACTTGATTCGATGTAAAATGGAAATGGAATTGTGCTATTGTATAACGACGTTGTTAATTCATATTTATGTATTGAAATGATTGTGTTGTGAATGGTATTGGGATGTTTGTGGTATAATTGAGTTGATGTTGATCCTATTGTACATTTAGAATGAAAACAACATCACATGCAAGTTGTATAGTTCATTTTATAATCTACACCTATATGTTTATGTGATTATATAGGTTGCATGTGTTATGACCAAGCTAAGATCTCATGTATATACTTTATGCTAAAACCTCTATGCCTAAATGATTAAGTTCATATACATGCTCATATGTTTATACAAATTTGCAAGTTCATAATTGGATCCATGCCAAGATCCATTTTAATACAAGTTTCATGTTATAGTAGTAAACATGATTTGATCTAGTTCACACACATGTGATAAAATTATACATACTTTATGGACATGTCATATTCTTGTCATATGCTAGTGATGTTCAATGTTATGCCTAGATCTAAACATGTTTAGGCTTATGTTGTCTAAATCATATGCTAATTCATGTGACACCTATTTGGTTAGATCCCTATTTCAATGCAAGTTCACATGTATGTAAGTTGATTTAGCCTATGTTGCAAATTCACATATATGTATGTTGATCTAGCCTACTTTGCAAGTTCACACCTATGATATTCATGTTGACTATTTTGCAAGCTCACACCTATGATATTCATGTTGACTATTTTGCAAGTTCACACCTATGATGTTCATATTGACTATGTCGATGATGCCAACTTTACACCTATGTCATGTTTATGAATTTTTTTATGCCGATTTTGTGTGCGCTAAGTTAGGCTAAGTTTTTAACCTAATATTATATGTTAAAAATCACGTGGACGAAAAATTAGGCTAAGATTGTTAGCCTAATATTTAGATGGGGTAACATTGGGAAAAATTGGTAATTATAGGAAACTTGACATAAATTAGTGAAAAATATATGTATTGGCATGTTTGGCACATGCCAATAATTGGTGGCATTTAAATGGTGTAAAATTCTTATACCAAAAATGATGAACTTGGAAAGCGGGCCACGACATTTAATTGTTGACAAATTTACATATAACAAGTAGTAGAGACAAATATGTAAATTTAGAAAATACGAGTATGCTTAACCCGAGGTTGGATTGAGTTGTGATGTAAACCTACCCAGACCCGCCCGGCTGTCCAGTAGTCACAACAATACCTATCCAATGTGGGTGGATAAGCATTGAGCCCAATAAGGACACGAGGTTAGACTGAGTTACGGTGTAAACCTGCCCAGAACCGACCGGCACATCCAGTAACCGTAACAATACCTGTCTAATGTGAGTGGTCAAAGCTTTAAAAAGCTAAGGACAGACAAGTCGGGGTTGTAGGGTTAAGTTATCTAAAACACTTAACCAATTCAACATGTTGATTAAACTGATGGGTGGGGTTAGGTAAATACAAACACTTAACCACTTAACATGTTTGACTAGAAAAACCTAGTAACGGGGACCCATTTCAACAGTAACCCAATTAGGTATCATGGTACCCTGAAACTAGGCAGGGTGGGGCATGATTACTGGGCTGATTGTAAGCGGTCAAAAGTGACGGCGGTTGGTGCAGCAGTGTGGGTTCTAACGGAGTGCGGGCATGCACACACTTCGAACCAGACAAACAAGGCACTGGGCACCAGTAGTATACCCTATGCATTCTAGGATTGTGTCGGGCCGCCACCATGGGACTTGATACACCCCATGGTGGGACCAGCATAGGTATCTACAATCATTGGGAGCAGTAAGACACATATGATTATGCTAGTAGGAGCCGATCTTTAGAAAGGGGATCACTTCACCCCGATCATGGGGTGCCAGTTGAGACAATGCAAGTAGGTGCAGAGATATAGTGTGGGGTGCGATAGTATATTCGGTTCAAACTACTTTATCTTAGTTTATGATACTTTCCTATTTCCAGTTTATACCTATCATGCCCTTTTTCTTATTCTCATACTGAAGAGTCACTAGACTTACCAGACTTTATGTCTGACTCTATTTTTCTTTCGTCTTCTTTTCTTCCATTCCCCCCCAGGTCCACAGGGAGGAAACAACCCAGCTTAGTCAGACTCTTTGCAAGCTTCAAGATAGTAGATGTATGGTTTGGACCCTCTTTCCTTGGCTATGGCTTTTGGACACGTTCTATGGGGATTTATGCAGCTTTTATTATGTTTTATGCTTCTTTATTTAATAATCAAGACAGAAATGATGATGTAATGTTTTGGAAGTTATTATGAGACAATTATGGAAATGTTTTATATGAACACGTATTTATGAAATAAAAGTCTGTTTGTTTTCCGCTGCTTATATATATGTGTTTATATCTGTCTTGTGTTTTATCTGTGACTTTTACTTACAAACCTCCACCAAAGTTAAGGCATTCCCTTGTGAGTGACCTCAATGGAGGTGGGGTGTTTCACTTGGTATCAGAGCACAGGTTTACCAGACTAGATAAAACTTTTTGAAACTATTTTCAAAAAGACGTTTAAAGAAGCATTCTTTTCCAAGAAAAAGAGTTGTTTTTAAAAAGGCATAATTCCCCCCAAAGCCATATGCACTATCTCTCTCTATACTTTTGTCTTGAATACTTTCCTTTTTGTTCCAGCATGTCTGGAGATCTTAACCTTCCAGAAGGAGTACCGATACCTGGCTGGTTCCGAAGGTACCTAGAGGCTAGGGCCAATGGTGCGGGCCCAGCAGACATTCCTCCTCCCACAGTGGCAGATGTTCCTCCACCTCATCCTCCTCCTCGTGGAAATACTTTCGCTAAGACGTGTAGAGACTTTAAGGCTATGGGTGGAAAGGACTTTTATGGAACTGAATCCTTTATGGCTGCAAGGAACTGGCTGAAGGAGACCGAAGATCTGTTCGTCATCTTCGAAGTTGACGACAGGCAAAAGATACAGCTAGCATTGTGGTTGCTTAAAGACAAAGCTTCTTATTGGTGGGAAGTTACCCATGCTGAGAGGCCAGTAGAGACTTGGGAAGATTTCAGGATGAGGTTTGAGATGAAATTCCTCTCCCAAGCTGAAAGAAGCCTGCAAATGGAGAAGTTCCTAACTCTTAAACAAGGAAGTATGACGATCAAGGAGTATGTCATTCAGTTTAATCAGCTGGCCAGATTTGGGCTGGATTTAGTAAACACCCAACACAAGAAGGCCCTTCGCTTCGTCAAAGGTCTGAATGAGCCTCTACACAGCCTTGCTATGACCCATATACCCATGGGAGCGACCTATGAAAGCTTGGTGGACATGGCGTTGCTACACGAGGAAGATAAAGGCAAAAAAGAGGCAAAGGTGGAAGTGCCTCAAGAAATGAAAGAGGGTTTACAGGCTAAGAAAATAGACTTCAAGAAAGGCAGGAAGAACAACAAATCCCATGAAAAGAGAAAGTGCAATTTCTGTGGCATTGTTGGACATATAGCGAAAAACTGCAGAAAGAAGAAGGCAAAGATGAATGGTGGTTGTTTCAATTGCGGCGAGACTGGACACTTGGCTAAGGACTACCCAAAGAAGCGAGGGCAGGGACAGAGGACTGGATCCACCTCAGGGGGACAGGTTCATGCGCTGGTGGCACCTCCACAGGAACGAGGTAGAAATATTTCTGTAGAAAGCTTAGTTTATCTCTGTGATCATCCAGTTCGCACTCTCTTTGATTCTGGTGCATCACACTCCTTTAATTCATCTGCTTTAGTAGAATCTCTGCACCTAGACACTAGTATCGTAGAAGATCCCTTGGTTGTTTCAAATCCAATTAGGGGCTCGGCTTATTTGTCGATGGTTTTCTTGGATTTGAAAATCTCTATTCTAAGTGTTGAATTTAGATGTAGTGCCTTTGTTTTGGGTTTCTCGGGATATGGAGTGATCTTAGGCATGGACTGGTTATCCAGTATTGGTGTCATTCTTGATTGTGAGAAAAAAGTGGTTAGACTCTTGACTCAGCTTGGTAACACTCTAGAAATTTCTTGTAATCCCTTCAATGCTGTTATGCTTAGTTATCTAGAGTCGCTTGATGCTTCTGTTGAGAATTTGCAGTCGGTTAGAGTGGTCCGCGAATATCCGGATGTCTTTGAAGAGGTAAAGGGCTTACCTCCGAGGCGGGTAATAGACTTCCGCATATATCTTGTTGATAAAGCAAAGCCCGTAGCTTTACCTGTTAGACATATGGCTCCAAAGGAGAGAAAGGAGCTCAGTAAGCAAGTTAAGGAGCTTCTCGAGAAGGGTTTATAAGGCGGAGTATCTCGAAATGGGGCGCTCCAGTGATGTTCGCCACCAAAGCAGATGGTTCACTAGGTCTTTGTGTGGACTATAGGGAGCTAAACAAGTTGACTAAAAAGAATAGACACTCGCTTCCCAGAATAGACGATTTGTTTGATCAGCTTGTAGGTGCGTCAGTCTTCTACCAACTTGATCTAGCTACTGGGTTCCATCAGCTAAGGGAAGCTGAAGATAGCATTGATAAAACGGCATTCAGAGCCCCAGACGGTTTCTACGAGTGGTTTGTCATGCCTTTCGGCTTGACAAATGCACCCGCTTATTTCGTAGACCTAATGAGCAGGGTGTTCAGAGAATTCCTCAATAAGTTCGTGGTGGTCTTCGTAGACGATATTTTGATCTTCTCAAAGAATGAGGAAGAACATGCTCAGCATCTGAAGGAGATCATGGAAACTCTTCGAGTTCATCAGCTAAAAGCCAAATTCTCCAAGTGCCACTTTTGGAGAGAAGAAGCAAGATTTCTTGGACATATAGTGTCCAAAGAGGGGTTAGCTATAGACCCCGCGAAAGTGGTGGCAGTGCAAAATTGGAAGACACCAAGAAATGCAATCGAAGTATGAAGCTTTCTTGGGCTAGCTGGCTTTTACCGAAAGTTCATTAGAGATTTCGCGAAAATCTCAGCTCCACTCACAAGGCTAACAAAGAAGAATCTAGCATTCGCTTGGGATTTGGACTGTGATATTGCTTTCCAACGCCTAAAAAGGGCTCTTACAACAGCCCCAGTTCTGACTTTGCCGGATGGAAGCAAGATGTTTACAGTATACACGGATGCTTGTGGTACAGGACTAGGTGCTGTTCTGATGCAAGAAGGGAAGGTAGTAGCTTATGGTGGAAGACAATTGAAAGTTCATGAAAAGAACTACCCAACCCACGATCTTGAGTTAGCCTCCATCGTCTTTGCGCTTAAGTCTTGGCGCCATTATATCCTAGGTGAGAAGTTCGAATAATATACTGACCATAAATCGTTGAAGTATCTTTTCTCGCAGAAAGATCTTAACTTGAGGCAGCAAAGGTGGATGGAGTTCCTTGCCTCGTATGATTTTGAGATTTCCTATACTCCTGGCAAGGGCAATGTAGTAGCAGACATTTTGAGTAGAAAGAAGCTGACCTTAAGCCCTCTCTTTGTAGAAAGGCAAAGCTTGGAGTATATAGCTAGTTTTGACTTTAGGCCCTCCTCTGATTTTGTACCTGGTTTATTGGCATCACTAGAAGTACGGCCTACTCTTTTAGACTCAATAGGGGCCGCACAACGTGAAGACCCTCAGCTTGTGGATGTGATTGATAAACTAATTAGGGGTGAAACTTCCAGTCACCTCAATAGGTACTCCATCGATGATAAGGGTTGGCTAAGGCGAGATGGAAGACTATGCGTCCCACAAGCAAGGGATTTAGTAAAGATGGTTCTCAAGGAAGCACATCATTCCAAGATGACAATACACCCAGGTGGGGACAAAATGTACAAAGACGTAAAGAGAGTTTTCTATTGGGGCGGCATAAAGAAGGACGTGGCAGATTTTCGTTTCTAAGTGCGTGACATGCCAACAGGTCAAGGCGGAACAAAAGAAGCCTGGAGGACTGCTTCATCCTCTAGAAGTCCCGCAATGGAAGCGGGATAGCATTTCAATGGACTTCATTGATGGGTTGCCTAGGTCAAGAAGGGGCAATACTAGCACTTGGGTAATAGTGGTCAGGCTCACAAAAAGCGCCCACTTTATACCTATCAAGAGTAGAAGGACTGCCTCGTCTCTAGCTTCTCTTTATCTCAAGGAAATAGTTCGACTTCATGGAATACCCTCCAGCATAGTGAGTGACCGAGATCCCATCTTTACGAGCAAGTTTTGGCGGAGTCTGCAAGAAGCTGTAGGCACACAGTTATGCTTGAGCACGGCCTATCACCCCCAAACCGATGGTCAGACAGAAAGGGTGAATAGAGTATTAGAAGATCTTTTGAGACTGTGCGTTCTTGACTTTGGAGGGACATGAGAGGATCATCTTCCTTTGGTGGAATTCGCCTACAACAACGGCTATCAAGCCACCATCGGTATGGCGCCCTTCGAAGCTCTATATGGAAGACCATGCCGATCACCAACTTGTTGGTGGGAGTCTACAGACAAGCTTATACTTGGGCCAGACATGATTAAAGAGACTTCAGAAAAAGTGGACTTGATACGAAGGAGAATGAAGACTGCCCAAGATAGATAGAAATCCTACGCAGACAAAAGAAGGACCGACCTTGAGTTTGAGGTTGGGGACAAGGTTTTCCTTAAGGTATCTCCTTTAAGGAACGTTGTTCGCTTTGGATCCGCAGGAAAGCTAGCACCAAGATTTGTAGGACCGTTCCCTATCATCGAGAAGATTGAGAAGATAGCTTTTAGAGTAGAGATGCCCGAAAGGTTGGCTGGAATTCACAACGTCTTTCACGTTTCTCATCTCCGAAAATGTCTACATGAATCTGCGGAAGTGGTGGAGCCAAATATTCTAGAAGAAGCCGAAGTGGAACGCGAAGCAACTGTGAGGGGAGTTCCAACTCGAATCGTAGGAACTGAAGTGAAAAAGCTATGCAACCGCGAAGTCAAGCTTGTCAAAGTTCAGTGGAGCGACGCCGAGGAAAACGCGACTTGGGAAACTGAGGACAGAATACACGCGGCCTACCCTTTTCTTTTTTAGGGTACATCTTTGATCTCTCTTTTTCCTTAAAGTTGTGCTTGTATCTATCTTTTTAGGTATATCTCCTCGATATTATCCTTTGTCCTTAGGTAGAAACCCCTTTGGATGTAAACATGTATTTGAAACATGTTATGGTTGATGGCTGCAAGTGGTTGCTAGTGGTTGCTCGTGGATGCATATACACACACAACCTAGGTTTTAGATCGGCTCAGTCACTTCATACTGCATACACATATATGTATTCATGTTTGTATGTGGTTGAAACTTGATATGTTGTCATATGGATGTCGCATTTGTATGAATGGTTGCGCACTCATGTAGAATTATGAGTAGGAAAAATTTACATACATAATGGATTCATGGCACTTACATGATTCGCATTAAGGAGGTCAACTGAATCAGTAGACCGCCTAATTTTTGCATTAGATAAAGACATACACACACACTATGCATATGATCATGAAGCATTATAAGTATTTTAAGGACAGTGGACGCCTGTGTTTGATGGTTGAGTAGATGGACGATTGGATGTTAGGATATACGTTCTTTCGGACTTGAAGATTTCGGGGACGAAATCCTTTAAGGAGGGGAGAATGTAACACCTCGAATTTTCTGTTAATAGTAAATTAAATAATTAAAGTATAATTAATTCTAAATGAAAGAATTAAGGGAAATGGGTTACGCCATTGCATTCGTCTCGGAATTCTGCTTGAGATAGAGTCCGAGTTTGCGTGAATCAGACTCCATATGAAGGTGTTATGACCTCCGGAAGTTTTAGAATTCAATTTAAAATTCAAACGGTTCAAAATGCAGTTCGAAATTCGAAAACAGACCCAAATTGGGTTGGGTGGGAATTTTCCCGCCCAGGACCCAGGTCGACCTGGGGGTTGGCCTGCCTAGTCTACCTGGTTTGGCCCTGGCTGGCCTGGTTGGGTTTCTGGTCGAATTTCTGAGCTCTGGTGTGTCACTAGGGCTAATTTGTCACTTTCTGATTGGCTTCTCTTGGTGTGTATGGTCTGGATTCACTCTATGGTCATCTGACGGCTCAAATCAATCTTAAATTCTATAAATACAACTCAACACTCAACCTAAATTCACACAAATAAAATAGAACTAGAGTCGTCATGTTGCTGGGAGGAAACTAAGAGTAGCCGTCAGTTAGGGAAAGCTTAGAGACGAGCAAAATTAAAGTTAAAACAAGAATCAAACAACGTTTATCTACCCAAAGGAAAGCATTGCAAATTCAGAACTCAGAAATCAGAAAACAAGATCATCGTTTGTTGTAAGTATAGTGATTTTTCCGATGTGAATAAAATTAAGACTTGATTCGATGTAAAATGGAAATGGAATTGTGCTATTGTATAACGACGATGTTAATTCATATCTATGTATTGAAATGATTGTGTTGTGAATGGTATTGGGATGTTTGTGGTATAATTGAGTTGATGTCGATCCTATTGTACATTTAGAATGAAAACAACATCACATGCAAGTTGTATAGTTCATGTTATAATTTACACCTATATGTTTATGTGATTATATAGGTTGTATGTTTTATGACCAAGCTAAGATCTCATGTATATACTTTATGCAAAAACCTCTATGCCTAAATGATTAAGTTCATATACATGCTCATATGTTTATACAAAAGTTGCAAGTTCATAATTGGATCCATGCCAAGATCTATTTTACTACAAGTTTCATGTTATAGTAGTAAACATGATTCGATCTAGTTCACGCACATGTGATAAAATTATACATACTTTATGGACATGTCATATTCTTGTCATATGCTAGTGATGTTCGATGTTATTCCTAGATCTAAACATGTTTAGGCTCATGTTGTCTAAATCATATGCTAATTCATGTGAAACCTATTTGGTTAGATCCCTATTTCAATGCAAGTTCACATGTATGTAAGTTGATTTAGCCTATGTTGCAAATTCACATATATGTATGTTGATCTAGCCTACGTTGCAAGTTCACACCTAAGATATTCATTAGGACTGGAATCGGTTCGGTACCGGAACTTTGTACTCAAAATCATTACCGTACCGACTTTATATGGTAATAGAAAAATCATACCATTACCAACCAAAAAAATCGGTTACCAATAGTTCGGTTTATGGTTAGTAATGGTTGGTAAAGGTCGATAATAAGTTTTTACCGTTTACTAGTTTGAGATCTTTTTGTTTACAATATTTCACGTTAAAATATTAAATATTAATTTTTTTGTTATTATATTATTATTTATATATTTTATTCTACGTAGTCAAACATGCATGAAAACTTTATGGATAAACAAAAATACCATTTAAATTATACTGTTTCTAAGGTATATAATAAAAATTGCATTCAATCTTGTATCATAATATTGTTTTTCTAGGTATTTTATTAAATCATTACATATTAAAAATTCTTCGTTATGTAATAAACTTATATGTGGTAGGTATGGTAATTACCATTTTCAATGCTCTATTACCATTACCGTACTATATATTTTCATGTGGTTTGGCATACCGTACCAATCAAATTGGTTATTGATTGTTCGGTATCCGTTTCGTTGGTAGCGGTTGGTAATGGCTGGTAAGGGTAATATGGTAAAAATTTCCAATCCTAATATTCATGTTGACTATTTTGCAAGTTCACACCTATGATATTCATGTTGACTATTTTGCAAGTTCACACCTATGATGTTCATATTGACTATGTCGATAATGCCAAGTTTACACCTATGTCATGTTTATGAATTTCTTTATGTCAATTTTGTGTGCGCTAAGTTAGGCTAAGTTTTTAGCCTAATATTATATGTTAAAAATCATGCAGACGAAAAATTAGGCTAAGATTGTTAACCTAATATTTAGACGGGGTAACGTTGGGAAAAATTGATAATTATAGGAAACTTGACCTAAATTGGTGAAAAATATATGTATTGCCATGTTTAGCAGATGCCAATAATTGGTGGCATTTAAATGGTGTAAAATTCTTATACCAAAAATGATGAACTTGGAAAGTGGGCCACAACATTTGATTGTTGACAAATTTACTCATAACAAGTAAAAGAGACAAATATGTAAATTTAGAAAATACGAGTATGCTTAACCCGAGGTTGGATTGAGTTGTGATGTAAACCTGCCCGGACCCGCCCAGCTGTCCAGTAGTCACAACAATACCTATCCAATGTGGGTGGTTAAGCATTGAGCCCAATATGGACCCGAGGTTAGACTGAGTTACGGTGTAAACCTGCTCGGAACCGACCGACACATCCAGTAACCGTAACAATACATGTCTAATGTGAGTGGTTGGTGCTTTAAAAAGCTAAGGACAGACAAGTCAGGATGGTAGGGTTAAGTTAACTAAAACACTTAACCAATTCAACATGTTAATTAAACTGATGGGTAGGGTTAGTTAAATACTGACACTTAACCACTTAACATGTTTGACTAGAAAACCCTAGTAACGGGGACCCATTTCAGCAGTAACACAATTAGGTATCATGGTACCCCGAAACTAGGCAGGGTGGGGCACGATTACTGGGTTGATTGTAAGCGGTCAAAAGCGACGGTGGTTGGTGCAGCAGTGTGGGTTATAACGGAGTGCGGGCGTGCACACACTTCGGAGCAGACAAACAGGGCACTCGGCACCAGTAGTATACCCTATGCATTCTAGGATTGTGTCGGGCCGCCACCATGGGACTTGATACACCCTATGGTGGGACCAACATAGGTATCTACAATCATTGGGGGTCGTAAGACACATATGATTATGCGAGTAGGAGCCGATCTTTAGAAAGGGGATCACTTCACCCCGATCATGGGGTGCCAGTTGAGACAATGCAAGTAGGTGCAAAGATATAGTGTGGGGTGCGATAGTATATTCGGTTCAAACTGCTTTATCTTAGTTTATGATACTTTCCTATTTCCAGTTTATACCTATCATGCCCTTTTTCTTATTCTCATACTGAAGAGTCACTAGACTTACCAGGCTCTTTGTCTGACTCTATTTTTCTTTCGTCCTCTTTTCTTCTGTTCCCCCCAGGTCCACAGGGAGGAAACAACCCAGCTTAGTCAGACTCTTTGCAAGCTTCAACATAGTAGATGTATGGTTTGGACCCTCTTTCCTTGGCTATGGCTTTTAGACACGTTCTATGGGGATTTATGCAGCTTTTATTATGTTTTATGCTTCTTTATTTAATAATCAAGACAGAAATGATGATGTAATGTTTTGGAAGTTACTATGAGACAATTATGGAAATGTTTTGTATGAACACGTATTTATGAAATAAAAGTCTGTTTGTTTTCTGCTGCTTATATATATATATATATATATGTGTGTGTGTGTGTGTGTGTGTGTTTATATCTGTCTTGTGTTTCATCTGTGACTTTTACTTACAAACCTCCACCAAAGTTAAGGCATTCCCTTGTGAGTGACATCAATGGAGGTGGGGTGTTTCAGGTTAACACTTTTTCCCTACAGTACGTCGCATCATAGACGGGATGTGCTTGAATTGGTTGTACCGTTTAATCTTGCAAATTGTCATTTCTGAGATGGAAATCATATTCACTGAATAACTATGAAGAATAGTTATGTTTTTCTGGATAGTTGTGGATCTTGAGTCCTTTCTGCGTGTATAAATAGCCAAGCATGCTTCTTTCGATTGTGTCTTTCCCTATGTTATGAAAAACATGCTTAAGAGACGCTTAAGCGAATTCTGCAACTACATCACTTAATTTTATGAAAAGCTGAAAGCATTACGCGATTAGCGCTTAAGTGCGCCTTTCTAGTGCTTAATAGTACCTCACCTAAATTTAAGCATATTTGTAGCAGTATTAAGCGATGACTTATCTGTATAATAGTTAAGCATTTCTTAAGCGTAGCGCTTAAGTTCCACTTAATTACCTTTAGGCATAGTTCGTTTGTGTATGGATCTGGTGCTTAAGCATTGCTTAAGCACTGCTTAAGCACCATTAAGCGAAGTGAACCCTTCATCACCTCTCTTCACTTACTGCTTAACATAACATTGGTTTTTCCCAAGTCTTTCAAACTAAAGTCTTTCAATAAAGAATTCCTGATGATCGTAGGTAACCGCTCAAACCTCTTTGTCCTTTCATTTGGTTTTCAATGTCGATTCTCAAGCTCCTACGTGCACTTGAACGCATGCAGGTCATTTCCATACAACATTATTATGCATGCTGCTCGAGCCTGTTATCGAATTGAGTCAATTTTCTATGCCTGTCAACACACATGTTTTCATTATCCCTTTCCACATTTGTTGCTACCATAACTAAGTCGATGGCCGACCCGGAACTGTCTTCTTTACCCGGATAAGTGTCGATCAAGGACAAGCTGTCATTTCGGACTAGGGAAGATGAAAAGTCTTCATTCCTTGGCTATTAGATCCTATCCAACACCTACCCTTCCTTCTTTTACTCCTTCATTTATTCTTACCAAGCCAGATACTTCTTTGATCCTAAAACCCAAACAATCACCATCAGCCGCCGGTTTCTCCTCCTCCCCGCGTACCTTCACCAAAGTTTCCTTTTATCCCTGATTTTACAAAGATGGGTCTTTGACCATAGTAATTTGTGAGTAACTAAATGTCAATGGCTATGTCATGGCCGCGCACGAAGGTGGAAGAGATGGAGTTTAAAGAAGTCATCGGGGTAATGAAGGTTGGTGTTAGGGTCGATGTGAGACGGCGATTCGAACTTGAAGCGAAGAGTTGTGGAGTGGATTTGAGCGAAGCCGTTGAAGTGGAAGAGATGAGATAACCGACACAGGTCAGTTTGGTTGTGAGGGTAGAAGGAAGAAGAAGGGAAGAGGCGAGGAGGGAGTGTGGAAATTTTGAGAGGAGAATGCAAGAAATAACGAAGATGAGAAGGAGGAAGATGACTGAGATCGACATTATCCGAGTCAGCATGGTCATTGGCAAATCTAGATAGGCATATCCAGACTGGTAATGTGACGACCCGCCATACACCCTCAGTGCTCAGAACTAAAAATTTTGCGTTTTACAAGCACCTAGTCGATGTAAAGTGATTGTCAAGAGAAAGAAATAGTAGAAAAGAAGAAGAAATAAAAGAACAAAGAAATTAGAAAATAAGAGAACATAAAAAACATACATTCACATAATCTATCGTATATCTCACAGTGCAATAGATAACATACAATAATCAAATCATAGGTATAACATAGACAATATATTAATAACTACACAAACCGTACAATCATAGTGTACAAGCTCATGCAATTATACAGAACAATAATAGAGTTTATACGAGAGATAAATAAACCCAACTGATAAACTGTCTCTAATATATATAGATAACATTGTCAAGGCTACATAACTGAATAAACAATAAGTACACAAGTATAAATATGTAAAACGTAGCCTTCTGCTAATCCACCTGCGCAGCTTCAAATAATTCCTATACCTATTACTGGTCTTCTCATCAGCATCGTCGATGAGCACCCAAGGTAATAAAAGGGAAATAAAACCTTAGGTTAGACAACAGTCTTGTATGAGCGATAAACAAATCACAAAGTACCACTGTGCCATAAGTGGGCATATTCGACACTAATGTGTGTACGTTGCAAGAAAATCATTGCAAAAGCTATGCTTTCTTTGATCTTCTGCAACAATATTCATATATTGTTGCATTAGACATGAATGCACCGTTGCGGTGGAAATTCTAGTGTATTAATGTGCAATACCAGTTAAAAGTGTAGCTTTACATATACAATCCAGCTCAGGGATCTACATTATCAACATAAACAAATCTGCAATCTTAAATGCACGATTAATCCAACGGTTCAAACAAACCTCTGCTCCTATTACGTGAAATTTTAGCGTGATGTTCTCCCTCTTCATGAAATACTTTCTCACTCTATGAAATCCTCTCTCTTCCACCTTAATTCCCAATCTCTTTCCACAGAAACTAAATCCCTTGTTTCAGATCTTCGCTTTTATGTCACATTACCAACATCAGAAAAAAAACCTCTTAGACATTTTCTTCGTTCGCTTCCAATTTACTCACGCTCCTTTCCTCAATAACACGAATCCATTTTTAATGTGGCTCTGCACCGCAATCTCTATCGCAATCAAAATTACTGTTACTTCTTTTGCAGGTAGCGTATCGGGTTTTTTTCTGGTAGTTACTGCACCTATTTTTATGAAATTTAGTAGATTTTGTTAGATTTTGATTTAGCTGTATGGTGCCATCGTGCTTGGTTGGTCAAAGTTTTGCTACTTTAGCTGTTTCATATCAAATTGATTCTCAGATTACCAATTTTTGTACTGATTTTGTGTTCGCTGAGGGCATCTGAAGTGCTTGTATTTAGAAAATGGATGCAGAAAAATTGGGTTGTTCTACTTCTATTAGGTTTTCTAAATTTGTATTTTTTTGTTACTTTTTTTACTTGCCTTGATAAAACAATTGAGATTGTTAATTAGGTTGGTAATTCTCTTATTATCACCATCGTAGTGTAGTGTAAATAGAGTTAATTTATGATTACTTAGCTATGTGAATTTTTCAGATATCTAGTTCTGTTTCTACGAAGTTGAGATTCCTCCTACATTCTCTTCATTTGTGCTGACATTTATATCTAATGTGGAAATGTAAGTATTCTTAGTTTCAAATTGTCTTTTTAATTCTTATCATACCTTGAGCCTCTTTGAGCCTTGATTTCGTAAATCTGCTTGAATTAAGTTTGCTGGAAGATGGATTTTTTTCTGTAAGTAGATGTGTGCCAAAAGATGCGTTTGAATTATATTGAATCAGCATATACATTATGAATCATCGGAATAACCGTTTGTTTGTTTTTCTCTTTTGTATTCTATAAGGAACTAGTCAAACGACTAAGTGCAAGCTTGGTTAGGATGAGACACTTATAATTAGTCACCTTCTCTTATTTAGTAAATTTTTCAATTTTGGTGGGTGAAGATAGCTTAGTGGATGGAACATATTACTTGTATTATGTACTATTAGTTTAGGAACTGATTTTTTAAATCTCAATATATTTTTCTTCCTTTGTATATTTCCTAGATTTTTTTAAGCGCATCATTTTTTTGTTGTTAGTGATCAGTTACAACGTAGCTTATTAAATCCATCTTCTCAACCTTCAGTGTGGTATTGGTTACAACTGTTCTAATTTACAGGGTTCTGGACAAACTAATAAAATTTCATGGAATAACGTTCTTTCTGTATGCTTCAAAACGTCAGTCCTCCTTTTCCAGATATATGTCAGTCTTATTTGACTAGTTCATGTATGTTTGTTATAAATTTTGATTATTCTTTTAATAATTAATAGAACCTGCTGAAAATTATTATTATTATTTGTAGTACTAAATTCATTTGCCAATATATCATTTGTGGGTAGCAAGGATATAGGAAAAGATCAATGTGTTTCATTTCAGAAAAATATTACGATTCTTTTATCAAATGACCAGTCATTTAATCTCCATGCATCAAATGTTTGTTTTATCAAGTTGGTTGACGGGATTACTATGTATCAGCCAGTTTATTCCATGCACGTAGTATATCCTGATCTAACATGTACATAGTGCAAGCAGTGCGGTTTCTTTGTATTCATGTGAAAACTTTCAATTCATTTTACCAGTTTATGAAAGTTTCAATAGTTATATGTAATAATATAATGCATATATATCCAGACGTATGGTACTTAGGATTTTTCAATGGACTGGGGCCAGAGCGAGCTTAATTGAAAATAGTACATGTAGCTTTCATTGTTTGTGTAAATGTAAATTGTTTTGCACTTTAACAATGCATTAACATGTGTTAACTTGCATATTAGCCGAGGGCATGGATATAAGTTCTTAGAAGACTAGACAACAGGTACCTTTTGACGTTTGGTGCAGTTTTCATTTTTTTTTTTACTCCCTCCAAATAGTCGGTTATGCATCCATCTTTAGCTATAAAGGCTTTACAAACTGAGCAAATAATGTGGCACTCCTGCTCATTTTCAATTTGCAATGAATAACTAAAATGATACAGATACTTCAAATAATGTGCCACTCCTACTGATTTTCAATTAGAAAACTAAAGTAATATTTTTATATTTTATTACTGCTTTTTTTTTTAAATTTTTATAGAGGTTTAGGGTATACAACCTTTAGAGAAAAAGCATTTGGTAAGCTACAACTATGTTATGCAAAGGTGGTACTGTGGAATCGACTACTCTGAAAACTGATTTTACCTTGTTTGAAAAAGTTGAATATCAGGATGGGGGTGTTTGTCTGCAACCTCATAGCCTGTATATTTGTAAGTTATGAATTAGGGTTTAAAAATAAATGATTTTGCGAGATTGGATTTCGATTTATTATCTGCATTTTGAAGCAGCTGAGTTTAACTCCCGTACTGATAGGTTATTGTCTATTGCGACTAGTGGAGGATTGAATCAACAAAGAACTGAGGTAAGCCTTAGTTTTCTACTATAAAAACAAAAATTATAATAAGCTTTGGTTACTACTCTGCTCTGTGTTTGGGTAAATGATGTACTGCCAAAACTGATGTCAGTCATGAATTTGGCCACACTGTCATATTGCTAAAGTTGATTGGCTGATTCATTAAACTGCTATGAATATGCGTTTCTGCCAAGCTTATAAACCTACTGATGTTGATCCTATCTAATACTTATCCTTACTCATATGGCTTACCATTTTATTCACACCTTATGTTATTACAGTGTGGACTAGTAGTCCAGTGCTCAGTACTGATAAACCCTCTAAAGGGCAGGCGACTGTGCTTGGGTGCACCGCTGTATTGTATTAATTCGTGGCTCCTACTCTGTCATATTTTATGGATATCTATCCCTTTTTTGTTGTAAATTGGTCCTTGACATATCTATTATTAGTAGTTTAGAATCGAAAAGAAATCTTTGTCAAATGTATTTTGTTGATCACCCTTTTGATATAAAATTTCTTCTTTTATAGTCTTTTCAAATTTCTAAGTATGTCAAGTTTCTGTCCCCATGTTCTTCGTATGTACTGCCCGACGATGGTCTTGGCATGGCTATGTCCAGTATTGGTCAGTACCACCTTCCATTGCTGGTGGAAATGCAACTTTCTTTACAATTGACTTCTGCGGCGTGCTTCTACATGTTGCGATTGTATAGGTATTGAAGGTGGTATGTGTTGGAACTTTTGCTATGTAGAATATTTGAATTGTACTTTTAAATTATGTAATTGATCGTATGTATTGGTACTTGTAGTATATTTGAAGAATTGGTATGGTATGCAGAATATTTTGGATGGTTTGAATGTGATGATGAATGTTTTGGATGGGTTTCTTCTATGTACAAAATTGGAATTGCTAATGTTTTAATTAAAGTGTTGTATTTGCTTTCTTTTAATGTAGCATTTGCCTTCTTCGACTGCTATATTTGCTTTTTTCATATGTTGTATTTCAAGGTAATGGTATTGTATTACATAATACAGTGGTGTTGCATTAAATAAAATATTATTAATTCCACATGGCACGTGGGCCCCACAGCTGACATGGCGTGTGACACGTGGAGAGATGATATGGCATGTGACACGTGGGCATCTTACGTGGAAACTGACGTGGCCCTCACTATCATGACCTGGAAGCCAGGCTCTAACTTATACTTAAGGCAACGCTGTTCTTTGTTGCATTACTTGCTAATAGTGTTGCAATAGAGTTATAATGCAATACTTTCTTTCTGTGGTAGTTGATAGGCAAAAGAGTTTCCTTAGAGAGCTACAACAACGACTGCGGATGTCACGCCCCTTTGGTATTGCCTATTCGAAAAAATGGCTTAAGGCAGTGCTTTTTCAATCTACAGCCGCATAAAAATAGTGTCGAGTATGCCCATTTATGGCGTAGTGTACTATAAAATCGTAATAGTATATATTGCATGGAGGGTACAGAGAATCATACTTGTCCCACCCCTGCATCCATAGAGTTAGCACAAAATAGTTGATATATGCTATACTATCACAAACATCTTATAAATAAGGTGTGATAGATGTCTAAACACTAAATGGTGATATATAAGTGAACAACCATAACATTCATTAACCATCTTACATTCATTCACCCAGTGCGCAAACATATGGTATCCATTTCTCTGGCCACCTAATCAACCAAGGCACTGGTAGGTCCCACTGCATGAGCTCTACCAAACTATCGCTATGTATCACTGCATGAACTATAGTCGATAACACTACCAGTCCATAATGCATTCGCTCTAGGGTCTGAGCCGATCACCCCACATGCATTGGCTTTTATCAATCCTTGTTCCACTCTCTAAAAGGTGTGCCGAAGTCATGAATACCAATAACCCTTTGCATATGTTCTCAGTAGCAGAATCCATGTTTAGATTGTCAATAAAACTCCCGTTTGAAGTCAACAAACACGTGGGCTATCCCTGGCTAACAACAATGCCATAAGACAACCTCGATTTCCCTCCAAGTCGTAATAACTACATGACATTCCATCTGCATATGACAATCACCTCAATATGACTTCATGTTATTTTTTCTGCATCTCAGAGAAAAACTATCCATCGCGACAATTTGCTCCTCTTCCTAGAATCACCATCGTCGAATGAGGAACCACTCTCTAGAAGCACCACATCCTCACCTCAAGCCAAAACCACTAATCGAAGAGTCATTGTGTCGAAATCTCTATCAAAGGAACCATCACATCTTGCTCCTCGAAATCGCACCATTGTCCATGTCAAATTGGCCAGAATGGCCAATAATGATAGTAACTGATGTCGACCACTTAATAGTAATCAATAACGACTACTTGAATCACCTTTTTAATCAAAATTGGTTACATAAACATCTAGGGAAAACATTCGACATTCATTGCGAAGTCCATCTCGTCGCCAAGTCCATCTCGTCGCCAAGTCTATTCTTTATCTTTAGATCGACCACCAAGCTCTAGTGTCGCTCGGTTTTCAAATCCGTCGCCAAGCTCCAATGTTGCTCCTTTGTTAAGTTCATCCATGTACTCGAAGCCCCATCGAGAACAATCTCACCCCTTCAGGTCTACCATCCTTGTGCATACAATCAATATACACCAACATGTGCATTTAATCGATAAGCATCCCAAACTCTAACAAATGAAGTATTTCATAATACTAGATAGCCTACCAATGACGTTTTGAGCTAAACTAAGAAAACAATCCAATCATGCAACCAGTAGTCAAAAAAATCTCTAAACTATCAATTAAACATTCATAATAGAATTAAAAAATAAAATAGAACCTACCAATAATAATCAAAGTGAAATAAGTGTCCAAGTAATCTATGTCTAATAGTGTGATCAAAATAGAGTGCAATCGCACGTAATAGCGCGTAAACAAGTAAAATATGATAATCATGGCTAAATCTACTTAAATTACCATTTAATATTTTTATTTATTATTTACTAGGTTCAAATATCCTAAATATTACATTTTACAATTTGAAGTTAGTTTAAATCATCAAATTTTACAATACAAACAATTACAATTCAGTGAGAGAAAATATCACTCATCTCAAACAAATCAAATCGAACAAGCTCCATAGCGTAGAGCTCATCAATACGAGTACAACGCAAGAAATCGCCTCCCTTTCTGGTATCGTATGAAAAAGATATACACATTATAAGTTTATGAATTAAATTGACACAATTTAAATTAACTAATTAAAATAATTACAAATTTACCCCCATATCATCTTCCCCACTGTCTACTTCTCCCTGGCCGTACAAACTACCTAAAGCTAATCATGCAAATTTGATATATGGGGAGTTACTTGATGAAATCACGTACCATTCGCATCAACGACTTCCTCTTCGAATACCACTCAAGCCTATAACAAAATCCTCATCGCCTGAGCAGTAAAACAAAATGTGACCAAATCGACTTGCTCCAAGAAATGCGCAGGGGCCGAATGGTGTCGAATCATCCTAGAAGCGATCGAGTTCACCCAAAAACTCAGCAAAGCTGCCCACTTCCTCAACTAAGCCAATGCAATCTTTTTTAGGAACCGAGATTATGGTTTTGATGACAATAACTTTTTTAACTATTATAATAAAATATATACTAACACTATTTTCTAGAAATACATGTATGTAGGATGAATATGTAGTTATTGATTGTTGAAGACTACACAATATAGAGATTCAAGATTGAAGATTACAAAGAAGAAGAATTCAAGATTGAAGACTCATAAGTAACGAGAATTCAAGCAGTTCAAGAAATTAAGATAAGTAATAGAGTCTAGAATTTTGTTAAAACTTCATAATAATAGTGAAATCTTTATTCTAATTTTTCTCATGCGATGGAACCCATTTCTACCTTATATTGGGATGGAACCCATAATCAAATCAGTTTTGGCGAGAATTGAGGCTTGTCATGATGAGATACTCTACAAGTAGGAACTCATAAAACTAAAGTTTTCCTTTTAATTTTTTAACTTCAAAATTATTCCTTGTTTCTATTTTCAAAATATTTCAATATTACTTCCTGTTTAAAAGATATCTCTTGGCCTTAGTATTCCTTGATTATAAATTAACTTCTGATTTAAATATTCTAGTTTTGAAATTTCACAGTTATAATATTTACTTGAGTTTAATATTCTTATTTCCTTATATTCATGTTTGTAATTTTATATCTTAAGTTTTAATATTCTTATATTTATATTTTTTGTTTTGTATTAAGTTTTGAATCACTTTTTATAATACAAATATATGTTTTAAATTTATATTATTACTCTATTATACTTGTTTATAATATAGGAAAATATATTTTTTAAACTCCATAATCACATTGATTTTATAAAACATCATTTCTATTATTTTTCAAAAAATAAATTTAAATTTAGCCTAGGACATGTCGATAGAGGGGGATGAGCATGTCGATATGGTAGCTATTTTTTCCAAAAATTTAAATTTCAATAGAAGTGTCTATTCATTTAAAACCTTCCCGGAATAGACATGGTTGTTGTTTCCCTATATATATCCAACAAGAAACAATTTTTTTTAGATAATTTCATTATCTTCTTCACTCCTTCTTCTCTCCATTTATTCTCTAAATATTCAAATTCCTTAACCAAATTCTACAAAAATCAAAAGAGAATCATACCAGAGTATCTCTAGTTTAATTCTCTGCTTCCTCTCTCTAAGATCCAAGTTCTATTCAAAGTTATAGGTACAACTGCAATCAAATAGTGAAAGGTCAAAGTTCTATCGAGTCTCTCTACCAAATAGTTAGTGAAAAGGTATGGTTGTAGCCTATTCAAATCAACTGTTTGTGATTGTAGCCCGTAAATCAATTACGTGATCTTGTAGA
Source organism: Allium sativum (assembly GCA_030737875.1). Lineage (NCBI taxonomy): Eukaryota > Viridiplantae > Streptophyta > Magnoliopsida > Asparagales > Amaryllidaceae > Allium > Allium sativum. Next base: position 56,611,245 of record CM060927.1, on the reverse strand, counting down.
CTTGTTAAATCAAGAGAGCTCCCTGCGTTTAAAAGTAATTAGGGGTGGACCTCGTGGCTCTAAAATCGAGGATTGTAATTTGAATATTATTTGAAAAGGAATATGCATAACCCTGAGTTGTGTGGGATAAGATGCAGGATTCCGAACCAATATAGAATCTTGTTGTGTTCTTTCCATTACTACATTTATTTATTACTTGCATCTGTGATTGATTTTGATACTGTTTCATACTTGTGATTTGCATTTGATTTAGATACATTCAAAAAGATTTCAAGAAATTAATAAATACCATTAAACTCCATTCACCCCCTCTAGTGTTAAGCTAACCTTAAGATTTGTAATCCGCATTCCCAACAATTGTATCGAACATAGGTTTTCAAAGTTTTCATATCTGAATTTTTGAAAAGTTTAAAATGATTTTCTTTGGAATATCTATTAACACTAGTTCGGAAAATTTTAAATTATCATTGTTTCATAGTCTACATCAAGTTATTTTGAAAAATCAAGCTATTTACTGAATTGGTGTGTTATGTAGAAACAGATGTGCTACATAACTCTTGATAATTCGACACTTAATAGATAAATGGTGCAAAATTAAGAAAAACAAATGGATACTAATATTGTATGTTTAAGACATATGACTAGAAATCTAGATATACTTAATGATGTAGTTTATAAAGATAAAGGAATGATTAATTTTGGAGACAACTCAAATGGGTATATGATTGGCAAAGGCACTGTCGGTAATTCTAAAACTCACAATATTTCTAATGCTTTTCTATTTAGGAATTTAAAACAGAACTTACTTCATAAGTCGGTTATGTGATAATGATTACAAAATTAAATTTGAAATAAGATAAATGTCACATCGAAGATAATAATTCAAATATTATATTTGAATAAGTGTAACACCCCATAATTTTTAAAGAACATTAATAAATTAAAGAAATCTAAATTTAATATTGGGAATTAAGTAAAACAGGCAGTACCATTGCGTTCGTCTCGGAATTCTAGTTTAGAATGACTCTGAGTTTGCATAAAACGGACATCGTATGAAGAAGATATTAAGGTTAAAAGTTTGTATACATATAAGAGAAATATATATAAACAAAATCAAATCAGAAATTTCAAAACAATTCAAATTCGAAGGCGGGAAGACCATGTAGGATTTTGGCCCGTTGGGAGTCGATCCACTCAAGGGTGTGTCTCCCTAGAGTCGACCCCTGGGTCGACCCAGATTTGGCCAAGTTCATTTCCTAAACCTGGACTTGTTTCTTAGCGAGACTCTACCTCGGCTTTGATTAAATTAGACTATCTTCTATAACAACAACCTATATATATTGTTGGCTAGCTTTTAGACCAAGCCACCAAGGTTCACTCACAAAGGAAATATGAAGCCTCGCATGTTAAAACCCTTAAACACTCGATCGTGATCACATTGTCCTCCCCGACTCGTGGCGCCCATCAGCGATCGCGACTCCCTATCACGATCTGATCTCTCCACGCCAGTCCTCCACGACCCGATCTCAGGAACCAAAGGACATTGACCACGACTTGGTCTACCACGATCCAAAGTCCCCGGATCTCATGACATCTGTCCATAACCGTCATATTGACCATTTCTCCATCAAACTACGAACCAGTCGAGATTCTCGGGATTTGTGCCACGTGTGACCACGGTCCACCTGCAGATATCAGCTTTAAATAGCCCTGTGCTTGACATTTTCAGGATCTTTTGGCAGTTCTAAGTATTGTTTCCACCATTATTATCATCCTACAATTTCTTATCAGCCTTAGCCCGAAATTATTGAGTGAATCATCATTATATAAGTGAGGTTGAGAGAAAGATCATTGATTGTACTCGAATCTTACGTATAATCATAGATATAAAGTGGACGTAGGCTCATTAACGCCGAACCACTATAAATCTTGTGTGTTTTCTTTCATTTCTAGATATAAAGCTCTGCCAATTCAGATAATTTGGGTGTTAGACCACTTTTGGATCAAACATTTGGTGCTTTCACTGAGAATGGAGTATCAGCATATTGGACTGTTGTTCTATTGTTTGGATAGTCAGGTCTGAAGAAAACAGTCCAAAACCCCACTGTTTCGATTTTTGAAGATTTCAGCAAATCCAAAGTATTATGGCTGGAAAGAAGTCCAAGGATGTACGAGCTTCATAGGCCGATGAAGTAACAAACGAAGCTCGTGATGACAACGTTCAGGAGCGGGTCGAGGTTGATTCTCTGGATCGTTACGTGGAGGGGACGATCCAACCCGCTGGAGGTACCACGAACCGTGTGACTAAGGGCGTAACGACCCGTTCTCAAGATAACGCCACCCCCTTCCTACCAGTGCTCCCACGATTTGAACCTAGTGGACCACCACAAACCGACGCCAAGAGGATACCACGAGCCATCATCCTAGGGGGACCACGATCTGAAATGACAATCAGACCACTACTCGACCCGAGAAGGAGATTATGGCTCATTCCGCTCGTGCTGGTGCTTCTGCTCAACCTGGCTCAAGTTCCTTGCGTATAAGAGAAGATGATGATGAGCAGTTCAACCCTTATGCCCCAGCTACGGAAGGAGATCTCTCTCGCATAATTGAAGCATTGGACAGACAAAATGATGAATTGGCCGCTCAAAGGCGGGAGAGCTCGTTGCTGCGTCAGAATATTACTGCCCTAGGCTGACGAATTGACGATATTCAAAGGCAGGTTTCGCCACCGCCAGCTCACCCTTTTTCCCTGTAACACACATCCTCGTCTGAAGAACCTCGAAGAAACCGGCGATGGCCTCCGTTAGAAAGGGCTGAGAATATAGAGCAGCTTCAATTCGGGACACTTCCTTCGCGAGAAGAAGAGGCGCTTAATCAGGGAACTGATAACTGTAACTTAAATGATCCCTTCCTACCACCTAGGAATGGAGACGTCATTGACCCTACTCAAAATCAACCCATTCCTCCTGCTCATCGCATGATTGACCGCGGCAATAGGGGGCAACGGAGTTCTGCTCAGGCCCCAGACCTTGCAGCAACACGTCAAAGAAATGTTGGAGAGGCCCGTAGGGCAAGAAGTGCTGATCCCGAATCCACCCTGACCCATGCAAATGTTGAGGCCATGATTAGACGAGTGATGGTAGAAATCCACGGACAAAGAAATGAGGATTGGGGTATAGGCCGCAGTCATACGCCCTTCACGGATGACATATTAGAGGTTCAATTCCCCAGGAAATTCAACATGCCACCTATAAACCGCTATGCAAGAAGGGCGGATCCAGTCCAGCACCTAATGAGATATTTACGGTACATGAATGCAGCTGCTGCCTCCGATGCTGTAAAATGTAAGGCATTCCCGATATTTCTGGAGGATACGGCGTTAATGTGGTTTACTTGTTTTCCAGCGCGATCGAACTTCAGTTTCAGGGAATTAAGCGAACAGTTCGTGAATTAGTTCCGGTTGCATACTCAGAGATATAAGAATGTCATCGAATTATCCCTCATTCAGCAACGTCCGGACGAATCTTTGAAGTCCTATCTAGATCGATTCAATCTAGCAATCACGGAGGTTAGAGATCCCCATGAACAAACTTTTTTGATGGCCTTGATTGATGGAGTGGATAAGGATACTGAGTTTGGAAGATACCTGGCCGGTAAACCACCATTGACCAGAGAAATATTTTACGAAAAGGCCAACATCCGCCTGCGTCGAGAGGAAATTTACGCCAACCGAAAGAGGAAGGCTGCTGATAATGAGGATATCCAAAGTAATATGGCCATCAAGCAGATGAGAGATAGCTCAGGAAAGGTTGAAGTTAATGTCGGGAATAAGAATCAAGACAATGGTCGCCAATCGGGGAATAATAATAATAACCGGAAGAGAAATCGAGGGAATGACTCTCAGAGAAGATCTCGGCCTAGGCCGTTTGAGAGTTTTACACCGTTAAACGGTACATTGGAGAATATCTTCTTGGATACGTACAATGTTCTCCAGTATAAGAGGCCTCCTCCGAGAGATTCGACGGAGAAGGAACGTGAGGATGGAAAGTTTTGTCTTTTTCACCAAAATCATGGTCACACAACAAATGAATGTCGTCATCTGAGAGATGTGGTCGAAAAGCTACTCCGAGAAGGAAAGCTTGATGAATCTAAGGTGACTCCCAGAGACAGGGGGCAAGCCGCACAAGCCCCGAACCGAAGCCAACCTGCTGCCAGACCAATGTCTCAGCAAAAAGGAAAAAAATATCATTATCTATACCATAGTTGGTGGGCTTCATCTGGAAGGGCACAGTTTCAAGGCTATGGATCAGTACGTGAACGCGGCTAAACAGCATTTTGAAGTGGGAGAATGTAGCAATCTCGAGGATAATGCCCCGATTAAGCAACAGAAGACGATGTCTGATGATGTCATATTTCGCAATCGAGAGAGTATTGGAGTTCAAAGACCCACTAGTGATCACTGTCACCATCGGTCCAGCTATAGTCCATAAAGTTCTAGTGGATAACGGGAGTTCGATTAACATTCCGTTTAATAAAACATTCGACAAAATGAAACTCGAGCCAAAGGATTTGAAACCATGCGAGGGTTAGATACGTGGATTTAATGGAGCCTCAACCGCTCCAATGGGATACGTGGAACTGTCAGTAACCCTTGGGGAAGGAGAACGCCAGAGAGTGAGGATCCTCCCCTTTGTGGTTCTGGATATTGAATCGCCGTACAACGCCTTCTTAGGCCGGCCGACCCTAGCCAAATTCAGGGCCTGCATCGCACCCTGGTGCTTATTGTTGAAGTTCCCGATGGATGCCGGTGTAGGTATAGTCAGAGGAGATCAAGTTATTGCACGAGCATGCTATATAGCGGAGCTGAAGTTGCTCCGCAAAGGAAGAGATGTAGAAACAAAGGGTGCTTCTTCCCCTCCAAGGTAGGAAATGGCATAGAAACTAAAGAAAGTAACTCTGGGAGGGTCGCCCAGAGAGTTGGCCGAGGATATAGATGCCAGAGAGGATGAAGATACTGGGGGCAGAATGGCGACTCCCAATGAAGCGACTATGGACGTACCAATCGATGATAGTGGCCCAGAGAAGGTCTTGAAGATTGGATCCCAGTTGGACCCTGTTCGAGCCAAAGAATTAACAAATTTCTTGAAAGCTAACTTGGATGTATTCGCCTGGGCCCATGCGGACATGTGTGGAATATCTCCCTCAATTATGAGTCATTCATTAAGCATCAACCCGAAACATCCTCCCATCAAACAGAAAAGGCGAATGCTTGTCCCAGAGAGGTCTGCTACCTTGAAGGAAGAAGTCAAAAAGCTGAGAAGTAATGGGTTCATTAAAGATTCAACATACCCTGACTGGATTTCAAACCCGGTTTTGGTAAAGAAGGCCAATGGAAAGTGTCGCACATGCATTGACTTCTCAGATCTAAACAAAGCTTGCCCAAAGGATAGCTTTCCGTTACCTAGAATCAATCAGCTGATGGATTCAACGGTGGGTCATGAGCTTCTTTCTTTTATGGATGCCTACTCAGGGTACAACCAAATCCCCATGCACGTCAAGGACCAAGAGCATACCAGCTTCATTACAGATCCGGGATTATACTGTTAGGTAGTGATGCCTTTCAGTCTGAAGAATGTCGGTGCTACGTATCAGCGATTGGTGAATAGGATGTTCCACAACCAAATCGGGAAAACGATGGATGTATACGTCGACGACATGTTGTTAAAGTCTAGACAATCATCCGATCATACTGTCGATTTAGCAGAGATGTTTGAGATTCTCCGAAAATACGGATGAGACTAAATCCTTTGAAATGCTCATTTGGGGTAGCATCTGGAAAATTCCTAGGATTCATCGTCAGCTAGCATGGAATTGAAATCAATCCAGATCAAATTACAGCAATCCGAAATATTCAAGAACCAAGGCAGATTAAAGATGTGTAAAGCCTCGCTGGAAAAGTGGCAGCTCTGAGTAGATTTATCTCCAAAGCCACAGATAAATGTATCCCTTTTTTGAGCTGATAAAGCGAGGCAAGCGCAACTTTAAATGGACTCCTGATTGTATAGAAGCGTTCTAGAACCTATTGAATCATCTGGAAAGACCACCGATACTATTTAAGCCTATGGATCATGAGGATTTATTTGTGTACTTGGCAGTGTCATCCCATGCGATCAGTTCGGCTTTGGTAAGAGAGGAAAACAAGGTGCAAAGACCGGTGTACTATGTGAGTAAGAAATTTGCGGCAGCCGAACTGAAACACCCCACCTCCATTAAGGTCACTCACAAAGGGAATGCCTTAACTTCGGTGGAGGTTTATAAGTAAAAGTCACAGATAAAACACATATGTATAAGCAGCGGAAAACAAATAGACTTTCATTTCATAAATACGTGTTCATACAAAACATTTCCATAATTGTCTCATAATAACTTCCAAAATATTACATCATAATTTCTGTCTTGATTATTAAATAAAGAAGCATAAAACATAATAAAAGATGCATAAATCCCTATAGAACGTGTCCAAAAGCCATAGCCAAGGAAAGAGAGTCCAAATCATACATCTACTATCTTGAAGCTTGCAAAGAGTCTGACTAAGCTGGGTTGTTTCCTCCCTGTGGACCTTGGGGGGGGGGGGGGGGAGGGGAACGGAAGACAAGAAGATGAAAGAAAAATGGAGTCAGACATAAAGCCTGGTAAGTCTAGTGACTCTTCAGTATGAGAATAAGTAAAAAGGGCATGATATGTATAAACTGGAAATAGGAAAGTATCATAAACTAAGATAAAGCAGTTTGAACCGAATATACTATCGCACCCTACACTATATCTCTGCACCTACTTGCATTGTCTCAACTGGCACCCCATGATCGGGGTGAAGTGGTCCCCTTTCTAAAGATCGGCTCCGACTTGCAAAATTATATGTGTCATACGACCCCCAATGATTGTAGATACCTATGTTGGCCCCATCATGGGGTGTATCAAGTCCCATGGTGGCGGCCCAACATAATCCTAGAATGCATAGGTTATACTACTGGTGCCCAGTGCCCTGTTTGTCTGCTCCGAAGTGTGTGCACACCCGCACTCCATTAGAACCCACACTGTTGCACCAACCGCCGTCTCTTTTGACCGCTTACAATCAGCCCAGTAATCGTGCCCTATCCTGCCTAGTTTCAGGGTACCATGATACCTAATTGGGTTGTTGCTGAAATGGGTCCCCGTTACTAGGGTTTTCTAGTCAAACATGTTAAGTGGTTAAGTGTCTGTATTTACCTAACCCCACCCATCAGTTTAATTAACATGTTGAATTGGTTAAGTGTTTTAGTTAACTTAACCCCACTATCCTGACTTGTCTGTCCTTAGCTTTTTAAAGCTCCGACCACTCACATTAGACAGGTATCGCTATGGTTACTGGATATGCTGGTCGGTTCCGGGCAGGTTTACACCATAACTCAGTCTAACCTCGGGTCCTTATTGGGCTCAATGCTTAACCTCTCACATTGGATAGGTATTGTTGTGATAACTGGACAGCCGGGTGGGTCCGGGCAGGTTTACATCACAACTCAATCCAACCTCGGGTTAAGCATACTCGTATTTTCTAAATTTACATATTTGTCTTTATTACTTGTCATATGTAAATTTGTTAACAATTAAATGTTGTGGCCTACTTTCCAAGTTCATCATTTTTGGTATAAGAATTTTATACCGTTTAAGTGCCACCAATTATTGTCATATGCCAAACATGGCAATACATATATTTTTCACCAATTTATGTCAAGTTTCCTATAATTACCAATTTATGTCAAGTTTCCTATAACTAAATAGGTGTCATATGAATTAGCATATGATTTAGACAACATAAGCCTAAACATGTATAGATCTAGGCATAACATCGAACATCACTTGCATATGACAAGAATATGACATGTCCATAAAGTATGTATAATTTTATCACATGTGTGTGAACTAGATCCAATCATGTTTACTACTATAACATGAAACTTGTATTAAAATGGATCTTGGAATGGATCCAATTATGAACTTGCAACTTTTGTATAAACATATGAGCATGTATATGAACTTAATCATTTAGGCATACAGGTTTTAGCATAAAGTATATACATGAGATCTTAACTTGGAAAAAACACATATAACCTATATTAAACATATAAACATATAGGTGTAAATTCTAACATTAACCATATACTTGTATGTGATGCTGCTTTAATTCTAAATGTACAATAGGATCAACATCAAATCAATTATACCCCAAACATCCCAACCATTCATAATACAATCACTGCAATACACATGTATGAATTAGCATCGTCGTTATACAATAGTAAAATTCCATTTCCATTTTACATCGAATCAAGTCTCAAATTTATTCCCATCGGAAAAATCACTATACTTGCAACAAACGACGAACTTGAATTATGGATTCTGAGTTCTGAATTTGTAATGCTTTCCTTTGGGTAGATAAACGTTGTTTGAAACTTGTTTTTACTTTAGTTTTGCTCGTCTCTAAGCTTTCTTCAAGTGGAGGCTACTCTTGGCTTCCTTCCAGTAGCATGACGGCTCCAGCTCTATTTTATTTGTGTGAATTTAGGTTGGAGACTATGGTTGTTTATATAGAATTTTAAACTAATTAGAGCCGTCGATGAAGCTAGAGTTAATCAAGGCCATCTGTCTCAAGAGAAGCCAGTCAGAAAGTGACAAATCATCCATAATAACACAGCCAAGCCCCAGAAACCGAGCCAGGACCAGACCAAGCAGGTCAGGTTGACCAAGTAGGACGAGATGTAGGTCGACCCCCTGGTCGACCTGGGTCCTGGGCGAGAAAATTCCTGCCCAGCCCAGTTCTGGTCCAGTTTTGAATTTTGAACTTGTTTTCGGGCTGTTTGAATTCTAAATCGAATTCTGAAACTTCCGGAGGTCATAACTCCTTCATAAGGAGTCCGATTTATGCAAACTCGGACTCTATCTCAAGCAAAATTCTGAGACGAACGCAATGGCATAACCCATTTCCCTTAATTCTATCATTTTGAATTAATTATACTTTAATTTGTTAATTTATTGTTAACAGAAAATTCGGGGTGTTACACGAACGAAACTACCGAGAATAGAAAAGCTTGCGTATAGCTTACTGATTGCATCTGGAAAGCTTCGCCACTACTTCCAGGCCCATCCCATTATTGTGTACACCGATCACCCGCTCAAACAAGTTCTACAAAGGCCAGAAGCATCAAGAAAACTGCTCAAGTGGAATATTGAACTAATGCAGTTCGATTTGAACTTCCAACCCCAACGATCGATAAGGGGGCAGGTACTTGCAGACTTCATAGCAGAGTTTACCATCCCAAAAGATGATGTAGTAAGTGAAGAAGCCGACCCACCAAAACTACTCCTTGACCCCAGTGCCTGGAAATTGTACACTGATGGAGCTAAGAACGACAAACGATCTAGTGTCGGAGTGGTGCTTGAAACTCCAGAGAAACGACTAATATACTACGCTCTTAGATTGGAGTTCCATGCCACTAATAATGACTCTGAATACGAAGCTCTAATTGCCGGACTGAAGCTCGCAAAGGAGTTGGAGATCGCGAAGCTTGACATCTTTTGTGATTCCAAGATAGTCGTGAACCAGGTCACTGGAGAGTTTCAGGCCAAGAGTCCGAGGCTGATATCATATTTGGAAAACAGTGAAGAAGTTGCTGAATGGTTTTGATCACCACAACATATCTCATATTCCTCGAACGGGGAATCAAAAGGCAGACAAGTTAGTGAAGATGGCTAGCTCTGATAATCCTAAAGATACGGAGCTAGTCCCGATTGAAGTGCTATTGTCCCCTAGTATAGATCAGATGGAAATTGATCCGGTACTAGAGATTGAACCTGAGAGGGAGTCATGGATGAACCCTCTAAAGAATTTCTTGGTGAATGGAACGCTTCCAACAAAGAAAAATGAGAGGCATGCAGTTATCTGGAAGGCTTCCCGATATGCATTGCTAGGCGAAGTCCTGTACAAAAAAGGTTTCTTGATGCCCCTCCTCCGGTGCATCGCCCATGATGACGTCAAGCGTGTATTGAAAGAGGTCCACGAAGGTGAATGTGGTGACCACACTAGAGGACAAACATTAGCAAAAAAGATATTGCGATATGGCTGTTTTTGGCCCACCATAAACAAGGATGCAGCCAAGTATGCACGACGTTGTGATGCGTGTCATAAGTTTTCCAAGATCCCTAAGGCACCTCCTAGCCAGTTGAAGACGATGATGAGCCCGTGGCCCTTTGCTGTTTGGGGAATTAATATTATTGGAAGCCTCCCCATAGCTAAGGGCAGAGCAAAATTCGCCATTGTGGCCGTCGATTACTTCACCAAATGGGTCGAGGCTGAGCCATTGACCACGATCACAACCAAGCGAGTGATTAACTTTGTCGTTAGGAAAATTATATGCCGATTCGGGATTCCGAAAGTCGTCATAACCGACAACGGAACTCGGTTTGATAGCATCGAATTTCGAGATTTCTACCAGAAGTATCATATCAAGAAAAGATACACCTCCTTGGCACATCCGTAATCGAACGGGTAGGTCGAGGCGGCGAACAAAGTGATTAAGTCTATTCTGAAGAAAAGATTAAAGCGGGCTAAAGCAATGTGGGTTGATGAATTACCCTTGGCACTATGGGCCTATAAGACAACATATAAGTCGGCAACGGGTCACACACCCTTTTCCCTCGCTTTTGGAGCCGAAGCGGTCATCCCGATTGAGTTAGAAGTACCATCTCATCGAATCACTTATTATGACCCGATGACCAACAATGAGCTGCTCCTTGAGTCCCTGGATATGGTTGAAGAAAAGAGGGACGAAGCCGATCTACGTGCCTTGAGACACAAGAAACAGGTCGCTCGGTATTACAACAAAATAGTCTGAGCTCGAACCTTTGAACCCGGAGACTTGGTTCTGAAATGCGTCTTTCCACCCGCAGTACATATGGGTCCGCAATGGGAAGGACCGTCTCCATTTTATGAAGGCTTGATAATGGACCCTTCAAGCTAGCAACCGTGGATGGAGATGAAATCCCCAGAGTGTGGAATGCCCAGCATCTGCGGCATTATCCGATGTGAAATTGTCAATTTTACTCTTTTGTTTTTAGGACCATGTAAAAAGGCACGACTTGCCTAGAACAATCTGGTTACTTGAACAAAAGATTATAAAGTGGATGTAGGTCATGATTCGACCGAACCACTATAAAAATATCGTGTGTCATTTACCTTTACTGCACCATTTCTTATCTGCTATTTTATTTTTAACTAACATCAATCATTATCATTTCGAGATTTGTTATAAATTATACAGTGATTTCGAAACACCTAATTCAAAGTTCCAAAAGGTGCAGCGAGGTAAATCACACTACTGCTTGCACTCTAATTCTCGAGATTGGAGAGAGAGTATAAAGGACGTAGAGATAACGTCCCCAAGGCGTGAAGGTGCACCGTGATAAAACTGCCTTGATAACACTCTAACCCACTGAAGGATTAGGAGAGTATAAAGGCGCTAGAGACTTAGCGCCCCCATAATTTCTGCCCCGCTAAAGGATCGGTGAGCAGACTAAGAACCGAGCTCGAACTCTAACCCGCTGAAGGATCGGGAGAGTATAAAGGTGCTAGAGACTTAGCACTACGAGAATTCCTATCCCAACCAAAGGATCGGGAAAGTATAAAGGCGCAGCAACATATGCCGCCAACTGACTCGACCCCTCATAGGGGCAACACACATATGACTCTAATCAATCCTCAATGAGCCCTGTCCAGGCATCATATTAATGATTGATTGGGGGCATATATACACACATATTTATGCAGTCACAGAAATTTTGAAATTTTTTGTTGCTTGAATTTTTTGTTGCAATGCTTCATGGTTCGATTTTAACATAGTTGAACTATAGGTTTATGACTAAGTACAATAAGTTAAACTTGCAGGTACGCAATGGTGCAAAAAAAACAAATTTTGTTCACCAAAAGCAGGTCTACAAGCCTAAGAAGCTAAACAAAAGTGAGGGCCATTCTCACAACTAAATTTCTTGGCCAGTGGAAAGCCTAAAAGTAAAAATATGAGCTAATAAGTCCATCCTATTTACGCTTGGGAGACGATTTTGCTTTCTTCTCCTTCTTCTGTTTCTCCAACCCCTCCTTGTCAGCATCAGAGCAGTCACCCTTCTTCCTCTTCCTCTTATCAACAAGAGACTACTGGGGAGAATTAGAAGGCTGGGAGGTAAGCTGTGAAGTTATTGATCTGGAGGAGAATTTTATGACTAGCCTAGTTCTGGGATCAACCTCCGAAATTGGAGGCACATATAGAGGGTCCTGCTCCTCCCTCTTCAAAGCCAATTGTTTCTCTTTCCTAGCCTGCATACCAGCCAAGGTCTCATTATCGTCATCCTTGATTTCTTCTGTGATGACTATGTCATCCTCTTCATCTCCGTGACTACCATCGGTGTCTTGCAAAGTCCCAATGACTTCGGCATCCGTAGGAGCATCAGTGCTTGGTGCCACAGTAGACTTCTCACTTGTTGTATCCTCAGTTTTCTTTGGAACCTCAGAGACTTCAGCACCAACGCTTGAGGGGACACTAACTTTCTCCGCCTCTGCTTTCTCTTCCGCATCCTTCTCGATCGGCTTGCCTCCTATGTCATGAGAAGTAAATGTTAGTGATTTGGGAGATAACGTGGTCATCTCAGTTGTCTGTCCTGCGATACGATGACGAGTTATAACTGCTTTGATGAACTCTGGAGAGAATACGGAGATACCTTTAGCCGACTCCTCGCCCAGATTTGTAATAGCAGCGCCGACAACTGAAGGGGTTGGAGCCAAGGGAATCAACGGATCATCGGGATAGTATTCCTCGATTTCGAAGGCCTTAGGATCCACAATTGAGCTAGAGCCTTCGCCAATTTTATCCTTGCCCTTGAGTTTTGTTCTCTCTTTCTCGATTTCCTCGTGGATCAGACGTCTGCCTATCTCCAAAACCTCAGTCTCTTCACCATTGACGTAAGCCTGTATGAGTTGTTTTTCATCAACTTCCTCGGTTTTCAATCGACGCTTTTCGCCTTCAACGATCATATCCCACACGTTGGCCAAAGTAATGTGATAATCCTGAATCCACGAGATGTCTAGGGTCTTAATTACTTGGCTAAAGAAGTCGAATAGCAGTTCTTGAAAACCTTCTATCTCTTTTTTGGCTATAGCAAGCTCATCAGCAGTGGCGGAGGCCGATTCAAGAGCATAATTAGCATTACTTTCAGCGAGAGCTGCGTGTTCTTCGTCTTGGACAAGTCGCTCATTTAAAGCTGCTTTCTCTTTTTCAACAAGGGCGAGACTGTCCTTTAAGCCTGCTTTCTCTTTCTCCCAGGAAGCCTTCTCAACGGCAAAATGTTCATGTGTTGTCTTCAATTCAGTGTTGATTGTCCTGAGATCCTCCGCTTCTTTTTTCAAATCCAAATGTTCTTGGCTATTTGAGTCGAGCTCAGTGTGAAAACGCTTCCTAGCACTCTCTAGCTCTGATTTGTAATTTTTCGCATCCCTCCAAGCTAAAGCGAGCCGAGCTTGTGTATCCTCTATTTCCTTTTCCATTTTGCTCCTGGCCCTACCATCATTATCAATCTTCACTCTGGTTCTGGCTGCTTCCGTCTCCAGGTGACGGATGGCAGCAGAAAGAGTGGCGGCATGCTTCTTCATCGCCCTATATTGTTTGGCCACATGACCCACCTGCCCTATGACTTCTACATCCCAGTCCTCGGGAACCGGTTCAAAATCTGGAACAAACATCATTCTTTTGAAGAAAATATCAGGAAACTGCTTCCACAAACGCTCTAGCTTGACCTGATTCTCAGAAGTGTAGACAACATCCTGCGCAGAGGTAGTATCCAACTCACGCTGCCTAGAGGGGACAATAGTTATTTTCTCCTTTTCTAAATCCTTGTTCGAATCTTTGCTTTTATCTTTTGGCTCATGGTGTTTCTTGGAAGACTTGCTATGGGAGGGTGTACTTTTCGGAGGAGTCAAGTCTTTGGGAAGTTGCTTACCCCCCGACAGTGGCACTGGATGACCATGGGGATTCCCAGGATCTTGCTTTAAGGGAGAACGAGATCGCGTAAAATGAGATTGATAAGAGTCACGAGGTCAGTAACTATCTCTCCCTCGACTGTCACTGCGAGCATGCTCAGGTTCAGAAAGAAGCCTCAGTGTGCTTGCTCGGAGAGAGCGATAAGAATAGGATTGTTTACGAGGCATTTTCCCTGTAAAGAAAACCAATGTGTATCAGAATCATGAATACTAGTGGTGTAGAAGTGTTGTGATGAGTGGTGCAATTAATTCGTGCATCCCGTATAATCCCCCCTAACAGACCAAGGCCCAGAGTCTGGCTTGTCTGTGTGTTTTCTTTTTCCCCAACTGGAATATTCACTTCTGCGGAGATGGGAAAGAATGGTACCCCTTTGAAGTCTTCTTGTGTGTAAATGTCGTCTGGTAGAGGACTCTTGCTTAGTTCTCTAAATATCTGTTCCTCTGTTAATTCATCATAAGCAGGAGGCCAGGTGGTGGTGAAGTCCTTAAGGGAGATTGTCCCTCCGAGTCTGGAACTTACTTTGGCTCATCAGCTCGGACCTTGCCTCCTTTATATACATTCAAATCCTCATCATCCTGATCGATCATTGGTGAGGGGCCCTTGCAAAGTTCGGAGGTTTTCATGACCCCTGAGGTCCCTTCTCCTTCAGTCGGGGGCACATATTTATAAGAAATACCACCTGCACCAAGTCCGAACCTTATATCCAGAAGACAGTGCTTGTGAAGATTCTCGTCGGTGATATATTTATTGATTTTTAAGAAGTCTGATTCTCTCTTGAGAAGGCGGGACAGTCGATCATCATATACCAAGCCTTTCGTTTTTGGGAAGCTAAGATCTGTATAGAGAAAAGAAACATGTCAGTGCTTTGGTTACATAATCAGGTCACACATCTGGAGGCTTAAAGCTCACTTGATTTTAGCCACTTCCTTGCACACCCAGCTTGGTGTTTTATATAGAACCAATCAGCTTTGGGATCCAATATGCTGCTGTGACCCTCCGATAAAACCTTCCTATTGGCTACCGGTTAAAAGAAAGAGAAGTTTGGAGTCACTGTGGAACGGTGTTTGAAGAGATAATAGAATTTCAAATCTTTGAAAGTGAGCTCAGTCTGTAGAATCTACGCATACGCAATGCATAAAGTGTACAAGGCTGCGTAAGCATTAGGATGAAGCTGCACAAGGGCAATGTGCAATCGTCTTAAGGTCTCAACAACGATTGGTGGAAATGGAGGAATAGAGCCTACCCAGCACATTAGCCTACTAATGGTCATGTACCCTGGCGGGGCAGAACGAGGTCTATCCTCACTTCCTGGAGTCTTAACATCGTCCCAGGGGATCCCGTGTCTTATGCATATTTTCTTAAGCTTTATGTCATCTAACTTGGAAGCTAGAGAATTAGTGAGTTTCTTTTCCTCAACTTCCTCAACACCTAGGATCTTGTCGGGAGCCCGATCATCTTCTTCTTCCTCGTCTTCAAGAGATGTACTTTTAGAAGTCATCGATTCAATATCGTTGTCGGTCTCATAATCGGAGTCGGAATCTTCCCAATCTGAATCTGTGGTAAGCACATCGGGATCATAATGCTTTGATGACTCTGATTCTGTATCTCTCTCTGACATTTCAGGTGACTGCTTATCTGACATAACTGTGTTGGCGAGAAAACATGAGAAGTTAGAATACAATTACCCATTCCCCGTGTATGTAAGTGCAAGTGTGTGCCTGTGCATACACTAAAGAAAAACATGAAGCTAGTTAAATAAACAGGATATTGGTCGTTGTATGCTGTAAAGTCATGCTGTTGATTGGTCCAGAAAGTTCATCTCGAAGGCCCTAACCTAACTGTCCGTTAATATGCCAGAATTATAGTGCATTTTTGGTCATATGTGTATTGGCTCGTGAGGCTTGGTCCGACTCGAGATGTGAGGCTGGTTTGTGATATAGGTCAGGACAGTGGAAGAACTTCGACTCAAGAGAATGGCCTCGGCTCGTGGTAAGGTCTTCGGATCGTGGAACAGCCCAGCTCGTAAGACCAAAATGGATCGTGAAGGACCCCTACGATCCGTTCCATTATCCATTTCCACGATGTGCTCCATTATCCATCTCCACGAACTGGCGCTCTCCCATTCTCACGACCTGAACCACTGACCATTTTCATTGCCAGTACTTCGCCTTCATCTCTAATCCCTCCATCTCACTACAACCACGACCCGAGCCTCTACCCCATTCACGAACCAGCCCGGTGAAGTTTGTCTTCCTTCTTGCCATCTCCCTTCTTCCTCCATAAATCCATTGACACTATCGCCATGCCTAAACTCTCACCACCACCATCATCGAACTGGAAACAATTCAGAGGGAACAGGGAGAAACGAAAATAAAATCACATGGGAGTACATTTAGTACAATGATGAAAGTGTTTTCTGGAAATTGCGATTAGGGTTTTAGAGAAGAATAGGAGGAAGGCAGCGGTAGTGAAATAACGAGAAAGAATAAAGGAAGGAGAAGAGAGTGGGTTATATAGTCAAACCAAAAGTCCCTTCGCATTCCCTTTGTTGTCGCGAATCGATCCGTGAAAGACCCAGGGCCACGAGTGTTTGTGAAGGCCCATAAAAGCCTGGAAGGCGGATTCCTCCAATGATTGATTCGTGATGTGTATCATGGTCGTGAACCGTATGGGATTGCAGTGATCTGGGTTCAGGAAAGGACACTAAAATAAAAGGTACATAAATACTCATGAGATTTGAAAGATTACCTAACGAGCCGATCGCAATATACTTTGAATTCGGAAGATGAAAATCAACCAATGAATAAAGAAATGATCGGAGAATTAACTTGATACTTATACCAGTCCAAGGACGCAACCTCCTGAAGCAGTACGACATTTCAAACAGACACGACCACTGATTCACATCGCTTCGTGAAAAGATAGCTCAGTAATTTCGAATCATGTTCCATCCTTGATAAAACATACTTCGAGGGGGCAAAATGTTGGCTAGCTTTTGGACCAAGCCACCAAGGTTCACACAAAAAGGAAATATGAAGCCTCGCATGTTAAAACCCTTAAACACTCGATCGTGATCACATTGTCCTCCCCGACTCATGGCGCCCATCAGCGATCGCGACTCCCTATCACGATCCAATCTCTCCACGCCAGTTCTCCACGACCCGATCTCAAGAATCAAAGGACATTGACCACGACTTAGTCTACCACGATCCGAAGTCCCCGGATCTCGTGACATCTGTCCATAACTGTCATATTGACCATTTCTCCATTAAACTACGAACCAGTCTGAGATCCTCGGGATTTGTGCCACATGTGACCACGATCCACCTGCAGATATCATCTATAAATAGCCAAGTGCTTGACGTTTTCAGGATCTTTTGGCAGTTCTAAGTACTGTTTCCACCATTATTATCATCCTATAATTTCTTATCAGTCTTAGCCCAAAATTATTGAGTGAATCATCATTATATAAGTGAGATTGAGAGAAAGATCATTGATTGTACTCGAATCTTACGTATAATCATAGATTTAAAGTTGACGTAGGCTCATTAACGCCGAGCCACTATAAATCTTATGTGTTTTCTTGCATTTCTAGATATAAATCTCTGCCAATTCAGATAATTTGGGTGTTAGAGCCACTTTTGGATCTAACGCATATACAAGAATCTCTTCTGCAATATCAGCATATTATTCTATGTTCTTTAGATCCAATCTTTGTGAGTTCATGTTACTTTTAGATATAAAATTTAACAGTAACCTTGACATGTTAATAAACGGGAACTAAACCTATTCCTTTTAAGAAAATGATTTAATTTGATCTGCTATATTTACATGTAATTTTCCATACACTTATTTTGTTATTCAGTTACTACTATATGCCTATTTTGGTGCTTATTTCTGCTATATATGCCTATTATGTTCTTTTTCCTCTTTCATTCCCTTTTTATTTTTATATTCAAGGCTACTTTCGTGCCTAGGCCAATATCACTGAAATATGCGTACAAACAAAATTGGGATTAATTGGGAATGGTTGGCAATGATAATTTGGGGGAATATCTAGTACTATGAATATGACTAAAACTTAGGGACATACCTTATATTATGAAACATGACTGAAATATATGGTGTATGAACTTGTAAATCTGTAGGCTTAATTCAAAGATTAAGTGGAACATGTTAATGAAACAGTATGAAACCTTTTTAATCTGTTGGGGTTGTATGGACACTATTAACCCATGTAAAACTTAACCTGTTGAATTTGTGGGGGAGGGGGATTAGGCTGTAAGACTTAACCTATGGAAATTCTAGTTGGTTGGGGACACAATTTTAGGGTTTGACTTGTGTCATCTGTTGTGTGGGACCCATATTAGTTAGTAACTCATTCTGGTACTAAACGGGGACCCGCACTGGTAGGGTTCAGGGCACGCTTACTGAGCTAATTATAATAGCTTCCTCTGGGATGGGATGTTCTGATGGCGTGTTTCTACGGGGTCATGTGCATGCATGGGTCCGGTCTGCCTGGGAAGATAACACGCCATAACACCTGTAAATAGGTCTATGTCCTTTTGGTGGTTGCCACTTTAGGGAGTAATACACCCTAGTATGGGACCGACACAGGGTATTTACATGGTAGGGAGCCGATCGCTTAGGGTTAGTAATTAGGGTACATCTAGTCCTGTTTTGGTACCTTTTATTTCTATTTGGGGTAACACCCATTATTTCTATTTGGGTACCTATTGTTTCTATTTAGTTTAAAAACCCGTTACTAGAAGTACACCTAAGTCTACCATTATGTTCCTGTTGGGATCATTCTGTTTCTGTTAAGTAATTTGAAAACACTTAATTCAGTATACTAGCATAAGTGCAGAGAAAGGAACCGAGAAGTATAGTTTATCCTGGTTATTTTGTTTATCGTGTCCATATTGTTTATACATGTTATATACTACAGTTATCTATCATCCAATTTATTTACGGTTTTGATACTTTTATTTATTTATATGCTAAAAGTCACTGGACTCGCCAGACTTTATGTTTGACCCATTTTGTTTCCTTTTCTCTCTCTTCCTTTCTCGCCCCCAGGTTCTCAAGGTAGGTACGCTCAGGCTTGATTAGGGTTCTCTCTTCTGTTTCTGCTTGGATTTGGATCTGCTTTGATGTATCGCTTTGACTACTTGTCTACTTGTTTATGGCGACTTATGGGGATTACAATTATTCATTTCTGTACTCTGATGGTTTTTAGCGCAAGGCATATGTTTTTATTTGATGTATTTTATTCTAGTATTTCAATCTGAAGTTGTAACTGGATTTTGAGACCATGATGTTTTCTGTTGGAAAATAAAGTTTTAAATTTCCGCTGCTACTTTATGTATTTGTCTTATGAGATTCTGTTTCTGTTTACCTATAATGCTTCATGGAACTTAATGCATTCTAATAAAGAGTGACATTAACGAATGTGGGGTGTCACATTTGGTATCAGAGCTGAAGGTTACAAGATCGGATTAAAGTTTTGAAAATTGTTTTCAAAAGCAAAGTATTTTCAAAAAAAAGTCTGTTTTTAGAAAAACATATTCCCCAAAGCCATATAAAATATCTTTCGATCCTCTGTTGAAACCCTTTTTCCTTTTCTTTTCAGCATGTCTAGGGAACCAGAGGGCGTTCATATACCGGCTTGCTTCCATAGCTGTGCAGTTTATTCCCCGCTATTACCCCACCATATCCCCGCTATATCATATAGCAGATTTCTACCGCTACGCTATTTCCAAATAGCCTCTCCGCTTTAATCCCTACTATATTTCGACATTCCCGATTTATCCTATTATTCCAGCCATATTTCGCTATTTCAGCTATATCTTCTACAAAAGAAACAAATTTGAAAGTGACATTTGTACATTATAAATTTGTAAATTAGGGTTTTTAATATAATTTTTTAATTAACATATATTTTTCAAAATAGAAAACACTACAATATTCTATTAAATTTAATCAAGCTAAGAAAAAGTTTACATCTACTTACATATATTTACATATATTTTTATTTAAAATTAATAATATACTAATTATAATTAAGTTGAATATTAATTATCCATATATTTATCATTTACATGTTTGTAAAAGCATATAATGTGAGTTTTATATGTTATTTCAGACTCATCCACTATATCCCGCTATTTCCTCGCTTTATCATGCTATGACTTTTTTCTCCTCCACTGCATTGGATCCTCTGAGCGCTTTAATTGAACAGAATCCATAGGTATCTTGAAGATACGGCGCCTGCCGGAGGCCATGGAGAAGCCCTTCCCCCAGCTACGACCGATGTTCCTCCTCCGCAAGCGGATAATTTCTATAAGATATTCAAGGACTTCTTTGCTATAGGAGGAAAACCATTCCGTGGAACCGAAAGATTTGTGGAAGCACGAAATTGGATAAAAGAGAAAGAGAATTTGTTTGGTCTTTTTTAGGTCGAAGACTGCAGGAAGATACAGTTGGCTGCATTGTAGCTTAAGGATGAGGCTTCTTTATGGTGGGAAGTGACGCAAGCAGGCATCCAATTGATACTTGGGATGATTTCCGATTGAGATTCGAGGCAAAGTTTCTTTCTTAGGCAGAAGAGAATATGCAGATGGAGAGGTTTCAGGCACTTAAGAAAGGACGCATGTCTGTTAAAGAGTATGTCAATAAGTTCAATCAGTTAGCAAGATTTGGTCTAAAGCTACTGAACACCCCGCACAAGAAAGCTTTAAGGTTTGGAAGAGGATTGAATCAACCTCTTCAAGCATTCGCATTATCTCACATTCTGATAGGGGCTACTTTTGAGAGACTGATTGATATGGAACTAATGCATGAAGATGGTAAGGATTTGAAAAAGGAGGCTAAGACTGATGAGACACAAACCAAGAAAGTGTAGCCCAAGAAAGAACAACAAAAGAAAGGTGGAAAGAGCGACAAAGCTCAGAATAAGAAGAAATGTCATGGTTGTGGGGGCTTGGGTCATGCGGTCAAGGATTTCAGAACAAGGAAGAATTCTTGTTACAACTGTGGTGAAACTGGACACTATAGTAAGAAATGCCCGAAGAAGCAAGGGCAGGGGCAAAGGACGGGACCTTCTGGAGGGCAGGTGCATGTTCTCAAGGCTAGCGGACTAGAAAGAGGTAGGAAAGTTTTCGTTGAAGGTTTTATTTCTCTTTCCGATCATCCAGTTAGGACTCGTTTTTATTGTGGCACTTCTCATTCTTTTATATCTGATTTTGTGGTTGATTCTCTGCACCTTAGTACTAGTATTGTTTCTGATCTCGTTATTGTCTCAAACCCCATTGGGGGTACGGCTCATCTGTCTATGATATGTCGGGTTTTGAGGATATCTGTGTTGGGCATCGAGTTCGAGTGTGACGCATATGTGCTTGGTTTTATGGGATAAAATTTGATTCTAGGAATGGATTGGCTAGCCAAGTATGGTGCCATTCTAGACTGTGAGAGGAGGGTCATTAGACTTTTGACTTGCCGTGGGAGGACTCTCGAGATTTCCTGTGACCCAAGAAGGTCTATCATGCTTAGTTTCCTAGAATCACTTGATGCTTCTATCGATGATTTGCGATTTGTTCCTGCAGTCTATGAGTATCCGGATGTTTTTGATGAGGTTAGGGGCTTGCCTCCAAGATGTGAGATTGATTTCCGGATATATTTGGTGGATAATGCATAGCCAGTCGCATTGCCTGTGCGCCACATGGCTTCTAGGGAAAGGAGGGAGCTTAGTAAGCTAGTCGGGGAGCTACTTGAGAAGGGGTTTATTATGCAAAGTATATCAGAATAGGGAACTCCAGTTATCTTTGCAACTAAGGCGTATGGCTCTCTTCACCTATATACGGATTGCAGGGGGTTGAATAAGCCCACTAAGAAGAATATGGACCGACTCCCAAGGATCGACGATCTGTTTGACCAACTTGTTGGCGCATCTGTTTTCACGCAGTTAGATTTGGCTATGGGATTTTATCAGTTGAGGGTGGCCGAGGACAGTATAGATAAGACCTCTTTCAGAACTTCAGATGGCTTCTTTTAGTGGTTAGTCATGCCTTTTGGTTTGATGAATGCACCCGCATATTTTGTGGATTTGATGAGTATGGTGTTCAGGGAGTTTCTAAACAAATTCGTGGTGGTATTTGTGAATGACATCTTTATTTTTTCGAAGAGCGAAGACGAACATGCCCTACATTTAGGAGAGTTCTTGAGGGCTCTCAAAGCGCACTAGCATAAGATGAAATTCCCCAAGTGTCACTTTTGGAGAAAGGAGGTGAGATTTCTAGGGCATGTGGTCTCCAAGGATGGGATAGCGGTGGATCCCGCAAAAGTAGTTGCAGTTCAATATTGGAAAGTACCAAAGAATTCAACGAAGGTGAGAAGTTTTCTTGGTCTAGCGGGATACTACAGGAAGTTTATTAAGGACTTCGCAAGGATATCAGCTCCACTCACCAGACTGACGAAGAACCTGACCTTTGCTTGGAGTATTAATTGCGAGGATGCATTTCAGCGATTAAAGAGGGCTCTGACAACAACCCCAATTTTGACATTGCCTAATGGGAGCAAGGTGTACACAATGTATACAGATGCATGTGGTACAGGGTTCAGTGCCGTTTTGAAGCAGAAGGGAAGGTAGTATGCTATGGTAGTAGACTGTTGAAGGTTCATGAGAAGAACTACCCTACCCATCATTTATAGTTGGCTGATATAGTGTTTGCGCTTAAGACATGGCGGCATTATCTATTGGGAGTAAGGTTCGAGTTATACACAGACCATCAGTCACTCAAGTAAATGTTCTCACGGAAGGATCACAATTTAGGATAGTAGAGATGGATGGAGTTCCTAACGTCCTATGATTTTGAGATTGCTTATACCCCTGGCAAGGGTAATGTAGTGGCTGACGCATTGAGTAGGCAGAGGATGACATTGAGTCCCCTATTCGTAGAGAGGCGGAGTTTGGTGTATATATAGACCTTCGATTTTAAGCCATCTACGGATCTTACACCTGGTTTGTTGGCAACTCTAGAGGTGCGACCTACTCTTATGGATCAGATAGGATCTTCCGATCGAGAGTACCCATAGATAGCAGACATCTTGGATAGGCTCAGTAGAGGGGAGACTTCTAGTCACCTTAGTAGGTATTCTGTGGATGATTAAGGGTGGCAACGACGAGATGGCAGGCTTTGTGTTCCTCGAGTTGGGAGTCTATTGAAGACAGTCCTTAAGGATGCTCATCATTCTAGGATGACTATCCATCTGAGTGGAGATAAGATGTATAAAGATGTGAAGAGGGTTTTATTTTGGTCTAGGATGAAGAAAGATGTAGCGGAGTTCGTACCTTGATGTTTAATATGCCAGCAAGTTAAAGTTGAACAGAAAAAGCCTTCCGGTTTGCTTCATCCTTTCGAGGTTCCACAGTGGAAGTGGAATGTAACACCCCATAAATTTAAATATTAAAGTTAACAAATTAAAGAATACTTAATTTTAAATGTAAGAATCAAGGGAAAAGGGATACGCCATTGTGTTCGTCTCGGAATTCTGGTTGAGATAGAGCCCGAGATTGCGTAAATTGGACTTCGTATGAAGAAGTTATGGTTGTCGGTAGTTTCCAGCAAATTCAAATAAATTCAAACAACTCGAAACAGATTCAAAATTTAAATCATAAGTCAGAAGCGGGCTGGTCGGAAAATTCCCGCCCAGGACCCAGGTCGACTAGGGGGTCGACCTTAGTGTCGACCTCCCCCCTACAGGCCGACCTAAGGGTTGACCTGCCCCCCTCCCCCCGGGCAGATCTGAGGAATGACGATTTTGTGACTCAGTGCTGAGTCATTAGGGCTGAGGTGTCACCCTATCTTGACTGGATGGTCTTGATTGATTCTAGGTTGATAGAATGGCCTAAATTAATCCTAAATTCTATATAAACACATGTAGACTCAAACCCTAAAACCAAATCAAAATTAGAACCATGGTCGTCATGCTATCACCTTGCAACCTAGAGTAACCGCCACCAACTAGAGGGAAAGTGAAGCTAATCAACTCAATTCAACTCAAATTTATAACAACAACAACGAATTTGTCTACTTCAAAGGCGAGCTAAATCAATTTCAGAACTTAGATTCCAGAACTCAAGACCTTCTTTGAGTTGTGAATTCAATTTCTTTAATAAGATAATTAATAAGTTAATTGGGTTGAGTTATAAATTAGGTTATATGGTTATGTTTGTGAGACATTGAAAAAATGTGATATTTTGTGAATATATGCTAGTTGTTCATAATGATAATTTTGTTGTGGATCCCTTTTTATATGTCAAATCACCTATGTTCAACTTGATTCACGCTTGACATCATTTTATATGCAAGTTTGGGTGTAGATTATATGCTAGTTTCTATATGAATTATACACCAGTTTACATGTGAATCAAATAAAGTGACTATATGCAAGTTTAGGTAGAAATTGGATTCACATATATGCAAGTTTACACCTTTAGATTTAGATCTATGACGTATATAGTTTTATGCAAGTTTGTGACTATGGCCTATGCAAGTTTTGGAATGAAAACTATATTCATATATGCAAGTTTTAGGTGAAAAACTATAATATATATATATATATATATATATGCAAGTTCACACCTTTAGGCCTATGTTTAGATTCATGACAATACAAAGTTTATGCAAGTTATGTTGTAATCCTTATTTGCAAGATTAGATCCATTTTGTGTGTTATGCAAATTTGCGATGTTTCTTCCCTTTTATGTGCTAGACTAATTGCTAGTCTAATATACATATATGTCATGATAAACGAACGAACAACGTGGGGACGACGGGGGTAATATTGAATATACACATATTGAGAATTGGCATAATGGCCTTGAAAAGGCATATAATTAATTTAAGACAATAATAGGAAAATTTGGCATTTATGGACATAATTGAGACAACTATGGACATAAGTATATTTGGAATTCATTGACAAATTTGAATAGGGATATTAATCCAATTTGGGGTTAAATGAAGATGTGTAATAATAAACCGCCTAAGACATGAGGTTAGACTCTTTTGTGGTGTAAGACTGCCCGGACCTGCCCGGCAAATCCAGCAGCCACAAATGCCAGTCTAATGTGAGAGGTCGAAGGCATGAATTAAATGCATAACAGTTGTAAAGATATGAGGTTAGGCTCGTTTGTCGTGTAAGACTGCCCGGACCCGCCCGGCAAATCCAGCTGCCACAAATGCCAGTCTAATGTGGGAGGCCTTTACAAGGTTACGGTATTAATGAATTAAGAAACACTTAACCAGATAAACATGTGGTGGGACATGAGGGGGTTAAGTGGGTGCTTTGGGTGGCTTGTGAAATTAAGAGGGTGCCTTGGGTGGCATGTGAAATACGATTAGATGCACTTAACCAAGATTGAAACATGTAAGAAGACATGAATAAGAATGGGGTTAAATAGGGAAAAACCTTAGAGGGGACCAAGCATAGGTAGAAAGCTTGTGTCATGCATGGGGGCCCTTTTCGAACCAGTAACCCATTAAGTATCTTTGTGGGCTCGACCCAAGTCAAGGACGAGACACGGGCACTGGATTTGATTGTTAGAGGTCAAAACGGGTTAGCGGTGGCAACGCAAGTCCAACGGGGTCATATGCGTGTGTGGGCCCGGGCTGGTAGGTAAGACATTGTTGCATCGTGTAGATATAAGCTGTGCATTTTGGTGGTATCGGGTTGCCACTTTGGGGAGTGATACACCCCACTGTGGGGCCAGCACGAGTATCTACGAGTTAGGGAGCCGATCGAATGGGGGTAGTGGGTACACTTAGTGGAGATAGGGGCAGAAGACACCTATGAAGGCAACTAGGGGTACACGAAACTACCATTATCATTATTAAGTTCTATAGACGTGATCAACTTTTAGAGTGTTTGGTGTGGTGCAGTGTAGTAATTATCCTTTAGTGATTAGGTACGCCTTTAACGTTATCTTTGTTCATCTGATTTCCTTTGTTTGCTTTGTCATACCCATTTGTTCACAGTCATTTACTTATTTTCCAGCTTATCCCTTATCCTAGTTACTTAATGATTATATTGTTAAAGTTATTTCACTCGTCAGACTTTATGTCTGACCCCCTTTGTTTCCACCTCTTTTCTTCCTTCCCCCCCTCCCCTAAGGTGCTCAGGGTGGGACTAGTGCTAATGGAGCTTGATTTGGACAGCTTTATCTCTTTCTTTGGAAGCTTCTTGGATCGCTGAAGTAAAAGTTCAGCCTATCTTATTTATGGCTATTTTATGTTGGGGTTATGTCTTCCATTTTCATGTACTCTGATTTAATCAAGATGGATATTATGTACTTGACTCTAGTCTTTGGGTTTTTGATGATGTAACCAAACCTATTTGTTTACCGTTGCAATGAATGAAAATTAAAATTTTTAAGTACTGTTTTATATCTGTCTTGTTGTTAAGTTTCTGTTCTATACACACTTAAAACGCTCCATGAAAGTTAATGCATTCCCTTTGTGAGTGACATTAATGGACGTGGGGTGTCACATGGAATAGCATCTCTATGGATTTCATCGATGGTTTTCCTAGATCGAGGAAGGGCAATACCAGCTTCTGGGTTATAGTAGACAGGCTTAATAAGAGCCCTCATTTTATTCCTATTAAGAGCAAGAGAACGACAGCATGGTTGGCATCAGTTTATCTTTGTGAGATAGTCCGTCTACATCGAGTACCTTCTAGCATAGTGAGTGATCGTGATCGCATCTTCATTAGTGAGTTCTAGATGAGCCTGCAAGAGGCATTAGGAACAAAGTTATGTTTGAGCACCGCATATCACCCTCAGACCAATGGGCAAACTGAGAGGGTGTATAGAGTTCTTAAGTATCTTTTGAGGCTGTGTATCCTAGACTTCGGAGGGACTTGGTAGGAGCACCTTCCATTAGTGGAGTTTGCCTACAAAAACAGTTATCAGACTAGTATTGGCATAACACCCTTCGAGGCACTGTATGGACGACCTTACAGATCACCGACTTGTTGGTGGGAATCTACGGATAGACTTCTACTTTGACCTAAGATAATTAGAGAGACTTCAGAGATGATTGATCTTATCCGCAGAAGGATGAAGACAACTCAAGACAGGAAAAAGTCCTACGCCGATAAGAGCAGGATTGACATTGAGTTTGAGGTAGGAGACATGGTTTTCATCAAAGTATCATCGTTGAGGAATGTGGTTCACTTTGGATCTATAGGGAAATTGGTGCCAAGGTTTGTTGGGATATTTCCCATAGTAGAGAGGATAGGTCAAATGGCCTATAGGGTGAGATTACCAGAGAGGGTGGTAGGTGTTCATGATGTTTTCCACATTTCCCATTTGCGGAAATGTCTGCACGATACGGTAGAAGTAGTTGAACCGAGCATGCTTGAGAAAGTAGAGGTAGAAAGGGAGGCGACAGGTAGACAAGTTCCTACCCATATACTTGGATCAGAGGTTAAGAAGCTATGTAATAGAGAGGTCAAGTTGATGAAAGTATCAATAGGGAGAAGACGATGAGGATGCAACTTGGGAGACTGAAGAAAAGATTCGCGCTTTGTGCCCTTTTCTTTTCAAGGGTGTGTTCTTAACTTCTTTTTCCAAGCTTTTTTTAGTACTTGTTTCTATCATTCGTATGTATCCTATCGATCGTATCTTTGACCTTTAGGTAGAAAATCAATGGGTGTAAACATATGTTTGAGACATGTTATGTTTGATGGATGCAAGTGTTTTGTTAGTGGTTGCTCGTGGTTGCATATACACACATACTAGGCACTAGATCAGATCAATCACTTACATATTGCATATGGATGTGTGTGCATTAAGATTTTATATGAATGAAAGTGGATGTATCATTATATGGATGTTGCATTTAGATGAATGATTGTGCACACATATAAAACCTACAAGTTATACTAGGATTATTTGCATACATTTTGGTTACATGGAAAGAAAATAATTGCATTTAAGAGGTCAGCTGAATCAGTCGGCCGCCTGATTTTCGCATTATTTTAAGGACATATACATACAGTATTGCATATGTTCATACAAGCATTAGAAAAACCTTGAGGACAATGGATGCATGTGGATAATGGATGAGTAGATGGTTATAGTTGTT
This sequence comes from Allium sativum, assembly GCA_030737875.1. Lineage (NCBI taxonomy): Eukaryota > Viridiplantae > Streptophyta > Magnoliopsida > Asparagales > Amaryllidaceae > Allium > Allium sativum. Next base: position 56,582,972 of record CM060927.1, on the reverse strand, counting down.
AGGATAATAACATTCTTCTTAACTTGGAAATTTCGAGGACGAAATCCTTTAAGTAGGGAAGAATGTAACACCTCGTAATTTTTAAAGAACATTAATAAACTAAAGAATATTTAATTTAATATTGGTAATTAAGTTTGCGTTGGTCTCGGAATTCTGGTTCAGATAGACTCTGAATTTGCGTAAAACGGACATCGTATGAAGAAGATATTAAGGTTAGAAGTTTGTATACATATGAGAGAAATATATACAAACAAAACCAAGCAAAAAGCTTCAAAACAATTCAAATTCGAAGGCGGGACGACCACACAGGATTTTGGCCCATTGGGGGTCGACCTACACCCTAGAGGGGTCGACCCACAAAAGGGTGTGTTGACCCTAGGGTCGACCCACCCCAAATTTGGCCAGGTTCATTTCCTGAACCTGGACTTGTTTCTTAGCAAGCTTCATTGGAAAAAGTCTATATAAAGGCCAGCATTTCTATTATTTTCTACACCTAAAACAATGGAGACAAGGAGATGTTGCCTCAACTTGGATTGAATTAGATTATTTTCTACAGCAACAGCCTATACATATACAAGAATCTCTTCTGCAATATCAGCATATTATTTTGTGTTCTTTAGATCCAATCTCTTTGAGTTCATGTTACTTTTAGAATAAAAATTTAACAGTAACCTTGACATGTTAATAAGACGGATCCAAACCTATGCCTATTAAGAAACTGATTTATATCTAAATAGATCTGCTATAATTACATGTAATTTTCCATACACCTATTCAGTTATTCAGTTATTTCTATATGCCTATTTCTGTGCTTATTTCTACTATATATGCTTATTTCTGTTCTTCTTCCGCTCTCATTCCCTTTTTATTTTTATAGCCTAGGCTACCTTCGAGCCTAGGCCAATATTGCTGAAATATACGTGCAAACGAAATTGGGATTAATTGGGAATGGTTGGAAATGATAATTTGGGGGCATATCTTGTACTATGAATATGACTAAAATTTGGGGGAATACCCAATATTGTGAAACATGACTAAAATATGGGGTGTATGAACATGTAAATCTGTAGGCTTAATTCAAAGATTAAGTGGAATATGTTAATGAAACTGTATGAAGCATGTTTAATCTGTTAGGGTAAAGTAAACTTGTTTAATCTGTTGGGGTTGTATGGACACTGTTAACCCATGTAAAACTTAACCTTTTGGATTTGGGGGGGGGGGGTACGGTGTAAGACATAACTTGTGGAAATCCTAGTTGATTGAGGATACAAGTTTAGTGGTTTGACTTGTGTCATCTGTTGTATGGGACCCATATTAGTTAACCCATTCTGGTATTAAATGGGGACCCTGCACTAGGTAGGGGTCAGGGCACGCTTGCTGAGCTAATTATAAGAGGTTCATCTTGGATGGGGTGTTCTGATGGCGCGTTCCAATGGGGTTATGAGCGTGCATGGGTCCAGTCTGCCTGGGAAAATAAGACGCCAAAACACCTGTAAATAGGTATGTATCCTTCTGGTGGTTACCACTTTAGAAAGTAATATACCCTATTGTGTTGTCGACATAGGGTATTTACGTGGTAGGGAGCCGATTGCTTAAGGGTAGTAATTAGGGTAGATTTAGTCCTCTTTTAGGTACCTGATATTTCTGCTTGGGATAAAACCCGTTATTTCTGTTTAGGTACCTGTTATTGCTGTTTGGGGTAAAACCCGTTACTAGAAGTACACCTAAGTCTACCATTATGTTTCTGTTGGGATCATTATGTTTATATTAAGTAATTTAAAAACACTTAATTCAGTATTCTAGTATTGGTGCAGAGAAAGTAATTGAGAAGCATAGTTTATCTTGTTTATTATGTTTATCATGCCCATCCTATATATACCGGTTATATACTACAGTTATCTCTCATCCAGTTTATTTATTGTCTTGAAACTTTCATTTCTTTATACGCTAAAAGTCAATGGACTCGCCAGACTTTATGTCTTACCCCTTTTGTTTCTTTTTCTCTCTCTTCCTCTCCCCCCGGGTTCTCAAGGTGGGAATGCTCAGGCTTGATTAAGATTCCCTCTTCTGTTTCTTCTTGGATTTGGATCTGCTTTGATGTATAGCTTTGACTACTTGTCTACTTGCTTATGGTTATTATGGGGATTATGATTTTTCATTTTTGTACTCTGATGGTTTTTAGCGCAAGGCAGATATTATTACTTGATGTATTCTATTCCAGTATTTTAGTCTGATGTTGTAACTAGATTTTGAGACCATGATGTTTTCTGTTGGAAAATAAAGTTTCAAATTTTCGCTGCTATTTTATGCACCTGTCTTGTGAGATTCTATTTTTGTTTACTTATAATGCTTCATGGAACTTAATGCATTCTGATAAAGAGTGACATTAACAGACGTGGGGTGTCACAATAAGTCAGGAAGATAAACATTTATATTCTGAGTATGAAAATTTCAAATGACAACTTATGTCTTTTGGCTAATACAAGTGACCCTTGGATTTGGCATAGTAGATTTGGACATTTGAATTTCAGACTCCCATCTAAACTTTTTAAACTAAAGTTAGTAAGAAGACTCCCTAAAATGAATTTTAAAATAGATAGTTTATGCGATGCTTATCAATTAGGAAAACTTAAGAATATTTCATTTAAATTAGAAGATAAGACTTCTACTTCAAAACTTCTAGAGTTATTTTATTTATATGTTTTATGATCCATCACAGTAGATATATTTTTGTTATTGTAGATGATTATTCTAGATATACCTGGAATCTTTTTCTCAAACATAAAAGTGACACTTCTGATTTATTAAAACCATTTACAAAAAGAATTCAAAATCAACTGTCTTTGAAAATCAAAATTATATATAGTGACCACGACAAAGAATTTCAAAATGAATATTTTGAGAATTTCTGTAATAAAAAGGGAGTTACTCATAATTTCTCCTTTCCAAGAACTCTACAACAAAATGGAGTAGTTGAGTGTAAGAATAGAATGATTTAATAGCGTGCTAGAACTATGTTTTCAGATAACAAACTGCTGAGAAATTTTTGGGCTAAAGTAGTCGCTACAGCTTGTTATATCTTGAATAGAATTTTAATTAGACTGCTAACCATCAAAACATCATATGAAATTCTTTATAATAAGAAACCGAAAGGATCTTATTTTAAAAAATTGGAAGCAAATGTTTTATTTTAAATACTAAAGAAAATTTGGTTAAATTTGATCCTAAATCTGATAGAGGAATTTTTATTGGATATTAAGATACAAGGGATGCCTACAAAGTTTTCAATTTAAAAACTAACACCATTGAAGAAACAATGCATGTATCTTTTAATGAAAATGTTAAAGATGTTAGTCAAATATATGATGAAGAAGTGTTTGATAACGAAAAAAATGAATCAAATTAAATAAATTATCAAACTAATCAATATAATAAAAGAATCAAACTTTTAAAAGATCATCCTGTAGAAAATATACTAGGGAATATTGAATCGATGGTTACAACTAGTAATCAATTAATCAAAATGAGTAATGTAGCTTTTTTATCAACCATTGAACCGAAAAATCTCAAGGAAGCATCATCTGATGATTCATGGATATTTTCTATGCAAATAAAAAAAATGAATCAATTTACTAGAAATGATGTATAAGAACTTGTTTCTAGAACTGAGGATAAAACTATAATAGGAACTAAATGGGTTTATGAAAATAATATGAATGAACTTTGTGAGGTCGATAGAAATTAAACTTGATAAGTCATGAAATGTTATTGTCAAGAACAAGGAATAGATTTTATTGAAACCTTTGTATCCGTAGATGTAAAAGCTATCATAATTCTATTTGTTTTCGCTAATTACAATAATTTCAAATGGACGTAAATAGTGAATTTTTAAATGGTTTTGTTAAATAAGATGTTTATGTTGAACAACCTCCATTGTTTAAAGATGGAAAACTTCCAAATCATGTTTACAAATTAAAGAAATATTTGTACAATTTAAAACAAGCTCCTAGAGCCTGGTATGATATACTTAGATTTTATTTATTACAATCAAATTCTGAAATTGGTAAAATATATAATACTCTTTTTATTAAAGAAACAAAAATGATATTCAATTAGTACAAATATACATTGATGATATTATTTTTGGATCAATAAATAATGAAATGAATAAAGAATTTTCTGAAATTATGACAAAAGAATTTGAATGAGTAATATAGGAGAGCTCACTTTCTTTTTAGGACTATAAATAAAACAGTGAAATAATGGAATTTTTATTAGTAAGAAAAATTTTCTAGGGGTTTAATTAATAAGTTTAATATGACCACTGTAAGTAGAAATCCATTCGTATGGCAACCAATGAAGCTTTAAGCGAAGATGACTTGTCAAAAGATGAAGATCAAAAATTATATAGAGGTATGATTTGTTCGCTATTATATATCACTGTGAATAGACCCGATATAATGCATAATATTTGTCTTTGTGCTAAATATCTATCTCAACTTATTGGAACTCACTTAAAAGCAGTAAAACGTATTCTTAGGTATGTTAAACACATGTTAGACTTCGGGTTATTTTACCCTAAAAATTATTCATTTGATTTAGTTTCATATTGTGATGCTGACTATACTGGTTGTAAATTAGGCCAAAAAAGTACATGTGGAACTTGTCACTTTTTGGGACATTCCCTGATTTTTTTTGCTTTAGTAAAAAGCAAAATATCGTATCCTTATCAACAACTGAAGTAGAATATATCTATGCTGCTTTAACGATTTCTCAAGCAATTTAAATGCAACAAACTCTAAAAGATTTTGGATTAAGCATCACTAAATTACCAATTTATTGTGATAGTACTAGTGTAATAAATCTATCTAAGAATTCTATACATCATTGTCCAGTTCTTATAACATATCTATGATACCAACAAGAACTATTGAATCTGGGACATAAGCTAGAATTGGATCGATGAGTAGCTTGGCGTTGCCGATGCGACCTCGCTGGAGAGGGAGAATGAAGAACTAAACACATTGATATGAGACATCATTTTCTTAAAGATAATGTAAGTAAAGGAAATATTTCACCAGAATTCATTAAATTGAAAATCAACTTGCAGATATTTTAACTAAACCCTTAAATGAAGCAACATTTACTAAATGAGGAAGGGAACTAGGAATTTATTCATTAACCGAAATATAATAAATATATACATCTATATATTAAAATGTAAAAAAACAAAGAAATTCAAAATATAAGGGCATGTCGACATGACCATCTCCTTATGTCGACATCCAACAGTAAAATTTTCAAAGTCGATTTCCCTCCAAAATCAGTTTATATGCTTATTTAAACTTCTAGTTTTGAAATTCCATATCTCTTCACTCATTTCTTTTTGTAATAAACTTCTGGAAACTAGAAAGTAATGGACTCCTCATTCAATACCAATAAAAACAACACATTTTCCTTCTCTATGCCTCCTTCCGGACCATTTCAACGTGCTATGCTATCTTATGTAATTAAAGTAGAAGAATCTTTGACATTTCTCTACAAATGCTGGCTGAAATTCAAGTTATGCAACTTCGAATGGTCAAAGAACAAGAAAAGCAACGAAAATCCTATGGAATTTTCATGAATTCCTACTGGATAATCATTCTAACCCTATCATTATCGAAGATGAATCTTCCAATATTCATATGTATAGCCCTATGGAAGATGATGAAGAGGAAGAAGAGGAGGACGAATAAGACGAGCATATAGACGAAGACAATCAAGTTATATGCGTCAGAGAGGTGTGTTTTCATAAAAATGGAAACATAATAGAACAAAATGGAGATTTTTGTTTTCATTATCCAAAATTTCGAATTCACAAGTCATCCATTATTAAAAACACTCATTATATAGCTTATGTTTATTTGTAAATATTCGGTGAATAATTAGGAATCTGTTGATTATTAAACAACCTTGTTATGTGCAAATCTTATATGTGTAAAAGGCATATTAATAATAAATATATGTTTAGTTCTGTTACTAACTCTCATATTAAGTCTTTAGTTTAAGGGTGAGTATTAGAGTTATTATAGATTAGTCTTAGTTTTTGTTGATGATAAAGGGAGAGACTTATGAAATAAGTTAGATTAGGCTTAGATTAAGGGGGGATTCAGTAACTATAGAAGAATTTATTGGGGTAAGGGGGAGCGATTGAAGAACCAGAAGAACGGTAAGTATATGTTATAAAACAAAGGTTACCATCATCAAAAAAGGGGATATTGTTAGGAATCGAAATGATGGTTTTGATGACAACAACTTTATTAACTATTGTTATAAAATATATACTAACACTATTGTCTAGAAATGCATATATAACGGATGAATATTCTGGAATTATATGCAGTTATTAATTATTGAAGACATCACAGTATGGAGATTCAGGATTGAAGATTACAAAGAAGAAAAATTCAAGATTGAAAACTTATGAGTAACAAGAATTCAAGAATTTAAAAAGTCCAAGAAATTAGGATAATTAGCAGAGTATAAAATTTGTGTTCGAACTTCATAATAGCACTGAAATCTTTATTCCAATTGTTCTCATGCAACGGAACCCATTTCTGCCTTATAGTGGGATGGAACCCACAATAAAATAAGTTTTGGCTGGAACCGAGGCTTGTCACGATGAGATACTCAACAAGTAGGAACTCACAAAACTTAAGTTTTAATATACTTTTTATGTTTTAACTTCAAAACTATTCTTAGTTTTAATTTTCAAAATTACTTCCTGTTTAAAAGATATCTCTTGACCTTAATATTCCTTGATTTTAAAATAACTTCTTATTTAAGTATTTTAGTTTTGAAATTTCAAAGTTATAATATTTACTTGAGTTTTAATATTCTTATTTCCTAATATTCATGATTGTAGTTTTATATCTTAAGTTTTATTATTCTTATATTTATATTTATAGTTTTATATTAAGTTTTAAATAACTTTTATAGATTACAAATATATGTTTTAAATTTTATATTATTACTCTATTATACTTGTTTATTATATAGGAAAATAAATTATTTAAACTCCAGAATCACCTTGACTTTTTTAAACATCATTTCCATTGTTTTCAAAAATTCAAATTTAAATTCTGACTAGGGCATGTCAACATAAGGGGATGACCACGTCGACATGGTAGCCGTTTCTTTTAATAAAAAAATTAAATTTAAAACGAAGTATCTATTATACATTCAACAAATGCCTATTGGGGGATGTGTAAAAATATATCATCCCAATACCCGTGAGTGTGATTTTAAGTCATGTGAATAATTATTGTGACTTACATACATGCAAGAGTGACGTGTATGTTTGTTACGTCTTGAAATTTTAGCAATTTGATAATTAATTAATTTAATTATTTTAATATATTGGTTTGATAATTTAAATGGTTTGAACTCAAATATTTTGAATATTTAATTAATATAAATAGTGGAATAATAAAATTTAATTTCGAAATAGTCGAAAATAGCTGAATTAGCAATATTGTGTAAATTGGATAGCTTAATAGATTTAATTCAGTCTAGAATTGAATTATTATGACGAGTGAATTTATTTATAACGACGTTTGAATGCATTAATTTTAATATAAGTATAAACGAGCTCGTAACGTCGCGTTAGTTCGTAATATTGAGTTTTGAACTTCAACTGAGTGTACAGATTCGTTATTAGTCAGCTTTCCTCGAAACAAGAAACATTCGAATCTATTAAATTGTAATTTTATAATGAAACTGAAAATTTGAGATTTCATATTATAGATTGTAAGTTATGTCCAAATCAAATTTTCAAATAGTCGTTGTGGAATCGTTTATAAACCATAATGGTTTATTAAATATAATTAAATATTGGTTTCAAATTTGAACAAGATTTTTAAGGCGTATTTTTTATCTAATTTATAGAATTTTTCTGTAATTTTTATTTTGGAAAATAAGTTACTTTTTGTTCAACATATTTTGCACCCTAAATCTGCGATTTTGGGATTTCACAAAATAAGTTAACTTGTATATATTATTATATTTTTGGAATCGTGGCATATTGCTCGATACGATCATACTTTTATTTTTGTCCATAACAACTCATCCGTGAACAGAATTGCAGGTAGCAGGGTAAGCATTACTATAGAAAATGAAGAAAACTTAAAACACGTAAAACTTGAATGTTGTCCATCTGCTAACTCTCAATGCACCTGGTAAGCTAAATCTAATCATGTGGATGTAAACATTAAAATAGATGATGAACTATAACAAGAATGAATTTTAAAAGGAGGATCCACACAGTTAGGGATGGACTGACATAATATCTCCTGCTTTCACTCTTTTTCCCTTATGTGGTTCATGCCATGTTCATTATTAAACTACTACAAAGACCAATCTACCCAATGAAACTTCTTATAAAACTACAATCACACACACAAGCTCTTCATGTCGGGAAGAAAAAAAAGGGAATGTAAGGACAGGTTTAAGCTTCATAAAAAAATTACATGTGTATATAACGTTGCCTTGTCCTTTTCTTCAAAACGCCAGAAGCCTGTAAATCGAATGGGAAGGAATATATAAAATATGTTTAGCCTGTACATTTACCCGACCTCTTCACTGTACTTGAGCAGACTTGTAGACAAAGGCATTCTTCTTATCCCATTTCTTCTCTACAAATGACACAGGGCACCTTCATTTCGTTTTTATCTTCAGCAAAGAACAAATATCAAAACCGAGCTTTCAATGGTTTCTAGAAAACCAAAACAAGTACATCGTCCATAATAAATTACAATATATATATATATATATATATATTTATGAGATCGCTAAAACGAGAGATTCGAGCCTATGTATTTTTCCTCAGGCTCCATCACGTTTTTTTTCGAAGTTCTGTATCAACAGTGAGCCTAGGGCGCTGATCTTCAAAAGTTGGCGAGTTTGTGATAGAGTTGGCATTAGTATAGGGTTATGGATGGTTGTTGGCACCTCATGGGGGAATTTGAGGGTGAACTGTGTGTTTTAGTTCACCTGTTACTGGAACTGGGGGAGGCCGCAACTCAAAATATGCGTGAGAGCGAAGCTTGGCTTTTGGATGGGCATTTATACTGAGACTTGGGTCCTCAGTTGCCTTCATGTTTGTCATTGGAGATGGAGCAAGGTGGGGCAATCGGTGGAGTTTGTCGTGGCATTTGTGTGGGAAATCTCGGTTGGGTAGACAATGGTCAGGGCGGACTGGAAAGGGCTGCAGTTGACTATCGTAGCAAAAGTTGGGATGATGCTCGTTTCCGAGGCTGTGCCTAGGGTTGTATACTGGAGGGTTTTAACACTAGAACAATTCACATTTTTGGGACAGTGGAGTATCACCAAAGTGGTGATCTGTGATGGGGGTTGCGAGTCATATTAGAAAAGGTTGGTTGCGGAGGAGGGAGATAAGCGATAGCATTGATAGTGTGGTGTTCGGTAGGAAAATGAGGGTGCAGCATGGAAGTTAATTCGGCCATGGGAGTTGAGTTCGGGTGTCTGAAGGGTGCTTCTGTTTTGTGGGGAAGAAGGGAAGACAGAGACGGGTCATTCATGGACCAATATACTTATATATAAACAGGGTAAGGCCCAAATTTAAAAAGAAAATTTGTGGGTGAAGGGAATAAAAGAAATGGGATTGGAAGAACTTCGCGATGTTCATTTTACTATGCAGGTTTGAATATTTTCGTTTTGAGAGGAAAGGTAATGTACAAAAGCAGGTTGAGGTGCAGAAGAGTTGGCTGAAATTTAAAAGGTTAAGGCCCACGTTTTTATAAAATTAAGTTCTACTTAATTTAACTAATACTTTAACTTGTTAATTTAATAATTCACTCTCACGTTATCAGAATTGTGAAAAATTGGTATCGTTGGAATCGTATGATTGCAAGTATGCACTGGAACCGGTTTGAAAAGATTTGGAGCTTGTTTGAATTTTAGGTAAATTAAAACGTTTAGTACAATCAACCGACGTTAAACGTTATTTATTGGTTAACGACTAAAGTGAGTAGACTCACTAACTCTGTTCAATTTTATAATATTATAAATATTATTTAATATTGACAAATAATGGATGAATGTTGTGTGATGGTTGTTTGGATGAACTGCTAATAAATTAGTTGAAATAATATATACAGTTACATATATGACTACTACAAAAGTGGGCATATTTGACACTATTTTTATGTGGTCGTAGATTGAAAAAGCGTTGCCTTAAGCCATTTTTTCAAATAGGCAACACCAGAGGGGCGTGACATTTTCGGCCGTTGCATTAGCTCTCTAACAGTCTGTAACACCCCGCGTATTCTATAACAGTGAAATCCACAAATTAAAGTATAACTAATTTCAAATCAAAGAATTAAGGGAAACGGGATGCGCCATTGCGTTCATCTCGGAATTCTGCTTGAGATAGAGTCCGAGTTTGCGTAAAACGGACTCCGTATGAGGAAGATATAGCCTCCGGAAGTTTCAGAATTCAGTTTAAAATTCAAACAGACCAAAACAGCCCAGAAAAACCAATTCAAAATTCAAAATCGGGCCCAATTGGCCAGGGCGGGAAAATTCCCCCCTAAGGCACCCAGGTCGACTTGGTAGTCGACCTGGGGCTAACCAGGTCGACTGTGCAGTCGACCTGGGTCACCCGTGTCGACTGCCAAGTCGACACGGTGTCGACTGGCGTGTCGACCTGGCCCCTGAGCCAGGTCGAACCCAGCCCTCCTAGCTGGCCTGGTCTGTGTTTGGTCGATTTTTTGAGCCTTGCCTTGTCACTAGGGCTAGGTGTCAGCTCCTGGTTGGTCTCTCCTTCAAACGAACGGCTATTATTAAACCAAGCTCCATCGACGGTCCTAATCAACTCGCAAACACTATAAAAAGAACCTAAGACCTAGCCTAAATCATACTATTTCATTTTAGCCTCATGCAGCCGCCATTAAACCTAGAGCTCTAAATTAAAAATACAAAGAACAAAATTATAGAAGACGAAGGACGATTCTTGAAGGCTACAACTAGAAGCTACAACAACTATGACGCTTTAGACAACGGATTTGGGGCTATTTAATTTGGAATTTTGATTTGGATTACTTGCTTCATATTGTAAGTTCTATGTCACTTTTTAGGCAAAAACGCTAAAATAACATGGACATGCCATGAATTGAAACCGGATTTAGGAACTATTATTAATCCATGTTTATATTGTTTAACTTTGAATCATAATTTGGGAATATTGCTATGTCAATGTTACAAGTTAAACTTATCATGATTTTGATGTTGTTATGAATCACTTGGGCTTAATTGTATGGCAAGTTGGACTAATACATGTCCATGGAATCACTATGTTTATTGAAATCTTTATGTTGATTAAACCATGCCTATGATGCTAATTAAACCATGTCTATGATGTTGATGGAACTATGCCTGTGATGTTAATATACCAATCATGTTAATGACAAATTGGGAATTGCTAGGTTATGATGAAAAGTTGGAATCATTATGTTTATAATGCTAGATGAGAATCATTATGTTAAAAATGCTAAATTGGAATCCACTATGCCTATTAGAATTACCATGCCTTTAATTTTTCATGTTTGTAATAAAATTATTATTATGCCCGCAATGATTATTATGCCTACGATGTAAAGTTGAAATCATCATGTTAAACTAAGTTGGAACCATTACTATGCCAAGTTATCATCATGCTAGTATTGAAACCATGTGATATGTTATAGCCTGTTTATTATGCAAGTGATGTTGGAATTGTCACATATGCCTATCACATGTTTGGCGTTATTCCCCTTTATCTCTTGAATTGTTTATGCTTGTGAACGAAGTACGTTTATATACGTTGGGGATACGATTGGGTAGAATAGGCAAAACTTGAATTGATTATAATCATAAACCATGAAATTTGGCATAAGTAGAACATGAAATATGGCACGAAAACTTGACTTGAACATGCCATAACTTGACTTAAAACATGCCTTAGTTGGGCACGAAGTTGACATATGAACATGCTATGAAAATAGCACGAAACTGCTAAGAACTTGGGCATGACTTTAGAAAAAAAGAAAGTGGCCAACTCGAGGTTGGGTTGAGTTTGTAGTGTAAATCTGCCCGGAACCGCCCGGCAAATCCAGTTGCTACAAACAATAGGATCCAATGTGGGTAGTTGGTCACAGCGCGCTTGAAACCCGAGGTTTGGTTGAGTTCGTAGCGTAAACCTGCCCGGAACCGCCCAGCAAATCCAGTGGCTACGAACAACAGGATCCAATGTGAGTGGTTCGGTGCATTAACGAATCAATTAATGCCAATTAGGGTTAAGTCATGAACATGAAAAGACAACTTAACCAACTTGAACACGATTTGTAGGGCTAAGTCATGAACTTGAAACGACAACACTTAGCCAACTTGACATGACACGTAGGCGTGTTAAGTCGCGAATTTAAATGACATACTTAACCACCTTGACATGACTAGACTGGAAAAGGATTAAGTCACGAATTACATGACTTAATCGGTTAGGCGGGTTAGGTCACGAATTACATGACCTAATCTGTTAGGCGAAACCCTAGACACGACCCTTTTCAGCAGTAACCCTCTAGATGTATCAAGGTACCCTGGGGCTAGGCCGGGTGGGGCACGATTACTGGGCTGATTGTAAGAGGTGAACGACGGCAGTGGGGTACGCCAGTGTAGGTTCGGTGGACTACGATCGTGCACGTATTCCGGGGCAGACACTGGGTATCCGTAGATTTATCTGTGCATCTTGAATCGTGTCAGGGGTTGACAATCTAGGGCTGATACACCCGAAAGTGGACCCAGCACAGGTGACTACATTCGTGATTAGCCGTATGACACGGACACTTGACGAGCTAGAACTTGTAGGGAGCCGATCGACTAGATAAGCGCTCGTAGGACCCCGTACTTGGGTCAGACCCCGTTTCAGGGTCATTTCACGATATTGGGCCGTGGGATTTATTTCGTGATTAACTTGTGACCTGGGCTTAGTATACTAGTACAGTCGATGCAACGAATTTTGAACATGTGCTGCTTTATTTGACTTGTCTTGACTTATCATGATCACCTTAGTCTATCTTGCCCACCTTGACTCCATTCTTAAGTTTAGTTCCAGTTCATACATGACATGTTGTTTTAACCGTTTTTACACTGAAAGTCACTAGGACTTACTCAGTCTTTATGACTGACCCTTTTCCTTTCGCCTCTTTTTCTTTCGTTCCCCCAGGTTCTCAAGGAGGGAATACCGCAGCTTGACCAGCTTTCACATCCAGCTTAAAGAGAAAGAATGTATTGCTTGGATCTTTTTCGTTTTGGACTATGGCTTTGGACAACAATTATGGGACTTATGCAGTTTATTTATGTTTTCTTTAAATAATGTAATCAAGACAGTTATGAAGATGTTATGTTTTTGGAAGAATTGTAAGACAATTATGGCATGATTTGTGTAACACATATTTTGATGAAATAAAAGTTGTTGTTGTCTTCCGCTGTTCAAAAATATGTGTTATTATATCTGTCCTGTATATCTGTGACTTATACTTATAAACCTCCACCAAAATTAGGGCATTCCCTTTGAGAGTGACCCTAACGGAGGTGGGGTGTCTCACTTGGTATCAAAGCGTAGGCTTACCAGATAAGATAAAAAGTTTTGAAAATTTATTTTCAAAAGAAAATTTAAAGAAGCATTTTTAAAGATAAAATGTTATATTATTAAAAGGCAAAGTCCCCCAAAGCCATAGGTACTATCTCTTATCTGTAACACCCCACCTCCACTAGGGTCACTCTTTCGGGGGCACCAGCTTCTGGGGGGCGTTAGAACTGGGTAAGCATGCATAATGATATATCAAGGCAGAACAAGAACATAAATATATATGTAAAGCAGAGTAAATAACATAGATAAAATAGCGGAAGATTTTCAAACCATTTCAAATCAAGTCTTAATACAGCATCATGTCAATTTTCCAAATAAAATAAGTCTAGTACATAAACAACATCATCTGAAAACTGAAAAGAAAAACATAAGTAGCTATCCCCAAAGCAGAAAAACCATAGCGAGCTCAAGTCCAAAGCATACATGAGCTATCCAAGAAAGCAGGTAGGATCCAAGCTAAGCTCCTGTATTCCCTCCCTGAGAACCTGGGGGGGGGGGGGGGGAAACGGAAGAAAAGAGGCGAAAGAAAACAGGTCAGTCAAAAAGACTGGTAAGCCCTACTACGATCAGTCTATAAACTAATAAAGTTAACATCATGATGGAAACTGAGATGAACATACTGGCAATAGATAAAGGTGTCATCACATAAAGAAGATTAAGCTTTGCACCACAGTGTACTAGCAAACTAACATAACAGGTATTGATCCCTCAGCCCAAACTTGGCCCAATAACATGAGGTGACCTTAATACAAGGTCCAGCCCAACGGTCTAGTCGATCGGCTCCCTATAAATCTAACACGTCAAGTGTTGGTGTCCATACGGCCCACATATGGTTGTAGTCAGACTGTGCTGGGTCCACCTTCGGGTGTATCAAGCCCTCGGGTGTCAACCCCAGACACCTAAGCAATAATGCACAGTCTAATCCTACTGGTACCCGTGCCTCGAGTTTGTCCAACACCGGACTACGTGCACGTCCGTAGCCCGCCTGGACCCGCACCGCTGTACCACTCAGCCGTCGCTTTGGTCGCTTACATCAGTCCAGTAATCGTGCCCCGCCCCAGCCTAGCCTCTAGGGTTGTGAATGATACCTAACTGGGATTACTGCTGGAACAGACCACGTTGCTAGGGTTTTCTAAGAGGGTTAAGTGTGGTTTAACCCCTCACTAACCATGGATTAAATTAGTTAAGTGTAACCAACAGTTCACCACTTAACCCCATTTAATCCCTCGTATCCCCTAAATTGGTTAAGTATTAGTGGGCCATGACTTAACCCTAATCATGAGGCATTAGTTAATTTAATGCACCCAACCTCTCACATTAGACCTTGTTGTGGTTACTAGTTAGGCCGGGCGGGTCCGGGTAGCTTTACACCACAACTTGGTCTAACCTCGGGTCCAAGGTACACATGACCAACTTCTCACATTGGGTCCTATTGTTTGTAGCAACTAGTTAAGCCGGTCGGTTCCGGGTAGGTTTACGCTACAAACTCAACCCAACCTCGAGTTGGCCACACTTATGTTTTCTAAGTGTCATGTCCACTTTATTTTCAAAACATAATTACAAGTTTAACGAATACTTGGGTAGACCTAACTTAATAGGTAAATTCCCAAGGGGTAGACCTAACTTAATAGGTAAATTCCCAATCTCATATTTTCATGTATTTTAAGTTTTACCCCAAACCCCCCCAACGTCATTCTATCGCTTACATATTCGTTATAACGCATAAAGGATAGAAAGAGGGAACTTGACACAACATACATGATGAATCTTACATATCATAATAAACATGCATAACATGTTGGACTTGCATAACTTAGCATAGTGAACTTGCATAAACATGCATAACTTGTTAAACTTGCAAATCATGGCCTAGTGAACTTGCATAAACATGCGTAACTTGTTAAACTTGCAAATCATGGCATAGTGAACTTGCATAAACATGCATAACTTATCAAACATGCATAACATAGCATAGTGAACTCGCATAAGCATGCATAACTTATTAAACATGCATAACATAGCATAGTGAACTCGCATAAGCATGCATAACTTATTAAACATGCATAAATCCCAACTTTCATCACATATTAACTTTAGAGTTTCTAAAATGAAGGTAAGAGGGCTTACTAATATTATGAAGACACAAATCTACTAATAAAGATTGAGAAGCCCTTTATGCAAGCATATAAAAACCCAAAACAAAGCTCCAATTAACAAAAATCCCAAAAACTCTAGCTTAGCAATTAAAGCTTGCAACTTGATGATGTATGCAAGCTAATGATCATTCATACAACTTAGAAATGCTTGTATGAACATTAAAACCTTCATAGGAATGATTTTTGAAGAGGGTGGAGGCTAGGGTTTTTAAGTGGAGGCCATTTGAGAAATCAATTTGACATAGTTTGGTTGCTAGAATGAATAATGGGGTTTTAGGGTAGGATTAGGGGCTTATTTATAGAAGATTAGAGTGTTTTTAGCCCTAGGATTAACCCTAGGTTAGTTTAGGTCCGTCAGATTTCGGAATTCTCTAGAACCAAGCCACAAGACCAAGCCCAAATCAAAAATGGTGCGCCAGGCAAAACTGCCCGGCCACCCCGTGTCGACAGGGCTGTCGACAGGGCTGTCGACACCCTGGGGACCCTGTCGACATGCCTGTCGACATGGGGGTCCTGGCGGGAGTTTTCCCGCCTGACGCCAGTTAGCCCTAATCCTTGTTTTTAATTTAAAATTTAAATCTGTTTTTAACATGGAAATTTCTGAAAACTTCAATGGGCCTTAACTGGGTCATACGGACTCCGATTTTCGAAAACTCGGACTCTATTTCGCGTATTTTCCCGAGACGAACGCAATGGCATAGCCCGTTTCCCTTGATTCAGATTTTTAAATTAAATTCTGCCTCGATTTATGTTATAACAGGTTATTGAAAATACGGGTTGTTACATTCTCCCCTCCTTAAAGGATTTCGTCCCCGAAATCTTCAAGTTAGGAAGAACGTATCCTACCATCCAATCATCCATCTACTCAAAGCATCATCCACGAGCAATCATTGTCCTTACAAGATTCTAAATGCTGGATGAACATATGCAAAAGTGTGTGTATATGTACTTATCTAATGCAAAGATCAATGCAAAATATGTTAGTGAAATGTATCCATATGTATGCAAATCCCTAACATAATGTATAATATCTACATGCGTGCTCAATCATACATCCATATGCAACATCCATGTGATAGCATACAAATTTCATCCAAGAATAAGCATAAACACTCATGCACATGCAATATGAGGAGTGTGTGAGCCGATCTAGTGCCTAATGTGTATCATGCATCCACGAGTAACCACTTGCAAACACTTGCAACCACTTGCAACCATCAAACATAACATGTCTCAAACACATGTTTCATCCAAAGGGTTTCTACCTAAGGTTCTCATGACAAGATTAGCACGATAACTAGATAAACATGGATAGCAAAGAGGAAGATATGCTAACAAAGGAAAGAGATTGAGAGTGTACCCTCAAAAAGGAATGGATAAAGCCCACGCATCTTCTCCTCGGTTTCCCAAGTTGCGTCTTCTTCGGCTTCACCCCATTGAACCTTCACCAGCTTGACCTCTCGATTCCTTAGCTTCTTGGTCTCCGTCCCCAAGATACGAATCGGAGCTCTCCTCAAAGTAGCTTCTTTTTCCACTTCCACATCTTCCAGAATGCTAGGTTCAACCACCTCAGCGGACTCATGTAGGCACTTTCGGAGATGCGAGACATGAAAGACATTATGCACTCCGGACAGCTTCTCGGGCAATTGCACTTTATAAGCCATCTTCCCAATTCTCTCTATGATAGGGAAGGGTCCAACAAACCTTGGTGCTAATTTTCCTACTGCTCCAAACCGAACCACATTCCGCAAAGGAGAAACCTTCACGAAAACCATATCCCCAACATCAAATTCCAAATCGGATCTTCGCTTATCAGCATAGGATTTCTGTCGGTCTTGGGCCGCTTTCATTCGTCTCCGAATCAACTCGATCTTCTCGGACGTATCTCTGATCATGTCAGGCCCAAGTATGAGCTTCTCTGTAGTCTCCCACCAACATGTAGGCGACTTGCACGGCCTCCCATATAAAGCTTCAAATGGTGCCATCCCTATGCTTGCCTGATAACTGTTATTATATGCAAACTCAACAAGAGGAAGATGGTCTTCCCAAGTACCACCAAAATCCAGAATGCAAAGCCTCAACAAGTCCTCAAGTACCCTATTCACCCTTTCTGTTTGGTCGTCCATTTGTGGGTGATAAGCCGTACTCAGGTTCAACCTCGTGCCCATAGCTTCCTGCAAACTGTTCCAGAACTGACTAGTAAAGATGGGGTCTCGGTCACTGACTATGCTGGAAGGGACTCCATGTAGTCGTACTATCTCACGAAGATATACTGATGCTAGTCCAGATGCGGTCCTTTTGCTCTTCACCGGAATGAAATGAGCACTCTTCGTAAGCCTGTCCACAATGACCCATATGCTTGTATTCCTTTTTCTTGACCTTGGCAATCCGTCAACAAAGTCCATAGAAATACTCTCCCACTTCCATAGCGGGACCTCTAGAGGATGCAATAGCCCACCGGGCTTCTTCGACTCGGCTTTTACTCTCTGACAAACAACACATCTAGAGACAAACTCTGCCACATCCTTCTTCATTCCAGGCCAGAAGAAAATGCGCTTCATATCCTTATACATCTTATCTCCACCCGGATGTATAGTCAACTTGGAGCGATGTGCTTCCTCAAGAACTTCCCTCACCAAGTCTTCCACCATCGGAACACAAAGCCTTCCGTCTCTCCTCAGCCAACCCTTATCATCTATAGAATACCGAGCAAGGTGACTAGATGTCTCCCCTCGGATAAGCTTATCCGTAATCTCAATTATCTGAGGGTCTTCCTTCTGCGAAGCCCCAACTTGATCCAGAAGGGTAGGCCTGAGCTCAAGAGATGCTAAAGAACCGGTCATCGACTCAACTGCCAAAGAGAAATCAAAGGTTGCCAAGAAATCTAAATTCTTCATCTCAACGAATAGAGGACTTAGTGTCAACCTTTTTCTACTCAACGCATCCACCACAACATTCCCCTTGCCAGGGGTATAGGCTATATCAAAATCGTAGGACGCCAAGAATTCCATCCACCTTTGATGCCTCAAGTTCAGATCCTTCTGCGAAAAGAGATACTTCAAAGACTTGTGATCAGTATACAGCTCAAATCTCTCTCCCAGAAGATAATGACGCCAAGCCTTGAGTGCATATACTATCGCTGCCAGCTCTAGATCATGAGTGGGATAATTCTTCTCATGCACCTTAAGTTGCCTACCACCAAAACATATAACTCTGCCTTCTTGCATCAGAACGGCGCCCAATCCCGTGCCACAAGCATCAGTGTACACGGTAAACATCTTACCACCATCGGGTAAAGCTAGAACTGGTGCTGAGGTAAGGGCTCTCTTGAGTCTCTGAAAAGCAAGCTCACAGTCCATATCCCAAGCAAAAACTAAGTTCTTCTTCGTCAACTTAGTAAGCGGAGCGGATATCTTCGCGAAGTCCTTGATGAACTTCCAGTAAAAACCTGCAAGACCTAGAAAACTTCTCACTTCGGTTGCATTCCTTGGAGTCTTCCAATCCTGCACAGCAACTACTTTAGCGGGATCCACCGCCAAGCCTTGCTTAGATACTATATGCCCAAGGAACCGAACTTCCCTTCTCCAAAAGTGACACTTGGAGAACTTGGCCTTTAACTGATGCGCTCTAAGCGTATCCATCACCTCTACAAGATGCCTCGCGTGCTCTTCTTCATCCTTAGAGAAGATCAGAATATCATCCACAAAGACCACGACAAACTTGTTCAAGAACTCTCGAAACACCCTACTCATCAAGTCCACGAAATACGCGGGTGCATTCGTCAAACCGAACGGCATAACAAGCCATTCAAAGAATCCATCTGGAGTTCTGAATGCAGTCTTGTCTATACTATCTTCAGCCACTCTGAGCTGATGAAATCCAATAGCAAGATCAAGCTGAGAGAAAACAGAAGCACCAACAAGCTGGTCAAAAAGATCATCAATCCTCGGTAATGGGTGTATGTTCTTCTTAGTCAGCTTATTCAACTCTCTATAGTCCACACAAAGTCGAAGAGAACCATCTGCCTTAGTAGCAAACACCATAGGCGCTCCCCATTCGGATATACTTCGTCTGATGAAGTTCTTCTCAAGCAATTCCTTTACTTGCTTGCTGAGCTCCCGTCTCTCACGCGGAGCCATGTGCCGAACGGGCAAAGAAACAGGCTTAGCATTATCCACCAGATAAATGCGAAAATCAATCTCTCGTTTAGGGGGCAACCCCTTAACTTCTTCAAAAACATCTGGATAATCTCGGACCACCCTTACAGACTGAAGGGTTTCCTCTGACGAGTCGAGAGATTCAAGATAGCACAACATGACGGGATCCTTCGGATTGCATGAAATCTCTAAGGTGTTGCCAAGGCGAGTCACAAGCCTCACAACCCTATGCTCACAATCAAGAATGGCTCCATGTCTAGACAGCCAATCCATGCCCAAAATCAATCCGTATCCCCTGAAACCAAGAACATACGCACTACACAAGAACTCTACACTGAGTATAGAGATCCTCAGATCCTCACATATCATAGATAGATGAGCAGAACCCCCAATGGGATTCGAAACACAAACGGGATCATCCACTAAGCTAGTACTAAGGTGCAAACTATCAACAAGATCAGATGAAATAAAGCTATGTGATGCACCAGAATCAAACAAGGTACGAACTGGAAGATCGGAAACATAAACAAGGTTCTCAACAGAAACACTACCTCGATCGGGAACTGGAGCGGTATTGAGAGCATGAACTTGCCCTCCTGAAGGTCCAGCCTATCCTTTCTTCTTCGGGCATTCCTTGCTGAAGTGTCCAGTCTCACCACAGGAAAAACATCCACCACTAAGCTTCCTTTTCTTCTTCCTACAATCCTTAGCAAAGTGTCCAGGCGCACCACAGTAATTGCACTTTCCCTTGCCTTTGTTATTGTTCCCCTTCTTGTTCTTGCTCTGATTCCCTTGACTGCTTTGACCACCTTGATTGCCTTTACCTTGAGAATCAGCCTTCTTTGCTTGAGTATCACTCGACTTGACCTCTTTCTTTCCATCTCCCTGAAGTAGAGCCATATCGACCAAACTCTCAAAAGTAGCCCCATGCGGAATATGTGACATCGCCAAACCCTGCAGCGGCTCATTCAACCCTCTAGCAAATCGAAGAGCCTTCTTCTCAGGAGTGTTCACCATATCCAAACCAAAACGGGCCAGCTGATTAAACTTGTTCACATACTCCTTGACCGACATATCACCTTGCTTTAATGCAATGAACTTCTCCATCTGTAAATTCGCCTCAGCAGAAGATAGAAACTTGGCCACAAATCTAGCCCTCAAATCGGCCCAAGTCTCGACAGGCCTCGTCCCATTGGTGACCTCCCACCAATAGGCTGCTTCGTCCTTCAAAAGCCACACTGTCAATAAGATCTTCTTTTCGTCATCAATCCGAAAGATAGCAAATAAGTCCTCAGTGTCTTTCAGCCAATTCCTAGCTTCAACAAAAGATTCTGTGCCTAGGAAATTCTTGCCTCCCATCGCCTTTAAGTCTTTACAAACCTTCGTGAACTCAACTTGAGGATGCTGAGGGGGAGGAGGAGGAAGAGGAACCTCAGCAACTGGAGGAGGAGGAACATTAGCAACGGGAGGAGGAACAAGAACCACCGGAGGAGGGACATTAGGGGGAGGATTCTCAACTACAGGAGGAGGAGTGGGAGTAGGGTTTGCGGGGCCGGCTGCTGCCCTAGCTTCTAGAAGTCTCCTATACCAGAGTGGTACGTTTACTCCATCGGGGATGGCAAGATCCTCAGCCATACTGAAACGAAGGATAAGATAAGATTAGGTCAAGGGAACGAAGGATAACGCTAATGGCTTTTTGGGGAATATCCTTTTAAAATACTAGACTTTTCTTTGGAAAATACTTTATACTTGTTTTGAAAATAGTTTTTCAAAAGTCTTTTTAAAAACTTTTTGTTCTTTCTTGTAAACCATATGCTCTGATACCAAATTTGTAACACCCCACCTCCACTAGGGTCACTCTTTCGGGGGCACCAGCTTCTGGGGGGCGTTAGAACTGGGTAAGCATGCATAATGATATATCAAGGCAGAACAAGAACATAAATATATATGTAAAGCAGAGTAAATAACATAGATAAAACAGCGGAAGATTTTCAAACCATTTCAAATCAAGTCTATACAGCATCATGTCAATTTTCCAAATAAAATAAGTCTAGTACATAAACAACATCATCTGAAAACTGAAAAGAAAAACATAAGTAGCTATCCCCAAAGCAGAAAAACCATAGCGAGCTCAAGTCCAAAGCATACATGAGCTATCCAAGAAAGCAGGTAGGATCCAAGCTAAGCTCCTGTATTCCCTCCCTGAGAACCTGGGGGGGGGGGAAACGGAAGAAAAGAGGCGAAAGAAAACAGGTCAGTCAAAAAGACTGGTAAGCCCTACTACGATCAGTCTATAAACTAATAAAGTTAACATCATGATGGAAACTGAGATGAACATACTGGCAATAGATAAAGGTGTCATCACATAAAGAAGATTAAGCTTTGCACCACAGTGTACTAGCAAACTAACATAACAGGTATTGATCCCTCAGCCCAAACTTGGCCCAATAACATGAGGTGACCTTAATACAAGGTCCAGCCCAACGGTCTAGTCGATCGGCTCCCTATAAATCTAACACGTCAAGTGTTGGTGTCCATACGGCCCACATATGGTTGTAGTCAGACTGTGCTGGGTCCACCTTCGGGTGTATCAAGCCCTCGGGTGTCAACCCCAGACACCTAAGCAATAATGCACAGTCTAATCCTACTGGTACCCGTGCCTCGAGTTTGTTCAACACCGGACTACGTGCACGTCCGTAGCCCGCCTGGACCCGCACCGCTGTACCACTCAGCCGTCGCTTTGGTCGCTTACATCAGTCCAGTAATCGTGCCCCGCCCCAGCCTAGCCTCTAGGGTTGTGAATGATACCCAACTGGGATTACTGCTGGAACAGACCACGTTGCTAGGGTTTTCTAAGAGGGTTAAGTGTGGTTTAACCCCTCACTAACCATGGATTAAATTAGTTAAGTGTAACCAACAGTTCACCACTTAACCCCATTTAATCCCTCGTATCCCCAAAATTGGTTAAGTATTAGTGGGCCATGACTTAACCCTAATCATGAGGCATTAGTTAATTTAATGCACCCAACCTCTCACATTAGACCTTGTTGTGGTTACTAGTTAGGCCGGGCGGGTCCGGGTAGCTTTACACCACAACTTGGTCTAACCTCGGGTCCAAGGTACACATGACCAACTTCTCACATTGGGTCCTATTGTTTGTAGCAACTAGTTAAGCCGGTCGGTTCCGGGTAGGTTTACGCTACAAACTCAACCCAACCTCGAGTTGGCCACACTTATGTTTTCTAAGTGTCATGTCCACTTTATTTTCAAAACATAATTACAAGTTTAACGAATACTTGGGTAGACCTAACTTAATAGGTAAATTCCCAAGGGGTAGACCTAACTTAATAGGTAAATTCCCAATCTCATATTTTCATGTATTTTAAGTTTTACCCCAAACCCCCCCAACGTCATTCTATCGCTTACATATTCGTTATAACGCATAAAGGATAGAAAGAGGGAACTTGACACAACATACATGATGAATCTTACATATCATAATAAACATGCATAACATGTTGGACTTGCATAACTTAGCATAGTGAACTTGCATAAACATGCATAACTTGTTAAACTTGCAAATCATGGCCTAGTGAACTTGCATAAACATGCGTAACTTGTTAAACTTGCAAATCATGGCATAGTGAACTTGCATAAACATGCATAACTTATCAAACATGCATAACATAGCATAGTGAACTCGCATAAGCATGCATAACTTATTAAACATGCATAACATAGCATAGTGAACTCGCATAAGCATGCATAACTTATTAAACATGCATAAATCCCAACTTTCATCACATATTAACTTTAGAGTTTCTAAAATGAAGGTAAGAGGGCTTACTAATATTATGAAGACACAAATCTACTAATAAAGATTGAGAAGCCCTTTATGCAAGCATATAAAAACCCAAAACAAAGCTCCAATTAACAAAAATCCCAAAAACTCTAGCTTAGCAATTAAAGCTTGCAACTTGATGATGTATGCAAGCTAATGATCATTCATACAACTTAGAAATGCTTGTATGAACATTAAAACCTTCATAGGAATGATTTTTGAAGAGGGTGGAGGCTAGGGTTTTTAAGTGGAGGCCATTTGAGAAATCAATTTGACATAGTTTGGTTGCTAGAATGAATAATGGGGTTTTAGGGTAGGATTAGGGGCTTATTTATAGAAGATTAGAGTGTTTTTAGCCCTAGGATTAACCCTAGGTTAGTTTAGGTCCGTCAGATTTCGGAATTCTCTAGAACCAAGCCACAAGACCAAGCCCAAATCAAAAATGGTGCGCCAGGCAAAACTGCCCGGCCACCCCGTGTCGACAGGGCTGTCGACAGGGCTGTCGACACCCTGGGGACCCTGTCGACATGCCTGTCGACATGGGGGTCCTGGCGGGAGTTTTCCCGCCTGACGCCAGTTAGCCCTAATCCTTGTTTTTAATTTAAAATTTAAATCTGTTTTTAACATGGAAATTTCTGAAAACTTCAATGGGCCTTAACTGGGTCATACGGACTCCGATTTTCGAAAACTCGGACTCTATTTCGCGTATTTTCCCGAGACGAACGCAATGGCATAGCCCGTTTCCCTTGATTCAGATTTTTAAATTAAATTCTGCCTCGATTTATGTTATAACAGGTTATTGAAAATACGGGTTGTTACATTATCCTTCGTCTTGAATCTATCCTTTTTGTTTCAGCATGTCCGAAGAACTTAACTTGCCAGAGGGTATACCAATACCTGATTGGTTTAGACGATTCTTAGAAGCAAGGGCCACTCAGCCAGGTCCTACCGTTCCTCCTCCTCCAGCTGCAGGAAATCATCCAGCTGCAGCAGCACCTCTTCCTCCACCTCCTCCGTGAGGAAATACTTTTGCTAAGATATGTAAAGATTTTAAAGCTATGGGAGGGAAGGACTTTCATGGAACTGAGTCCTTCGTGGCAGCTAGGAATTGGCTAAAGGAAACCGAGGACTTATTCGTCATCTTTGAGGTAGAAGATAGGCAGAAGGTACAACTGGCAGTATGGCTACTTAAAGGCGAGGCTTCCTACTGGTGGGAAGTCACCAATGCAGAAAGACTAGTGTAAACATGGGAGGACTTTAGGGCAAGATTTGAGGCTAAATTTCTCTCAGAAGCTGAAAGGAGTTTGCAGTTGGAAAAATTCTTATTTCTTAAGCAAGGGAATATGACAGTCAATGAGTATGTTAATCAGTTCGATGAGCTGGCTCGGTTCGGACTGGACCTAGTCAACACCCCACACAAGAAGGCTCTCCGCTTTGTCAAGGGGTTGAATGAGCCATTACACAGTTTGGCCATGACCCATATACCCATGGGAGCTACGTATGAAAGGTTGGTGCAGATGGCATTGCTGAACGAAGAAGATAAGGGCAAGAAGGAGACAAAGGCAGAAAACTCTCAAGGGAAGAAAGAGGTCAAGCCCAACGATTCTCATAATAAGAAGGTAGACTCCGAGAAAGGAGGCAAGAACGACAACTCACGTGATAAAAGGAAATGCAATTTCTGTGGTACGGAAGGGCACATAGCGAAGGATTGTAGAAAAAGGAAGAGAAAGTAAGGTGAATGTTTTCATTGTGGGGAGACTGGACACATCAGCAAAGACTGCCCTAAGAAGCAGACCGGACCTTCTGGGGGTACATCGTTAACTTCTTCTAGATGCTTTGTTTTATCTTGTTTCTCTCCTCGATCCTATCTTGAGAACCATAGGTAGAATCTTTTTGGATGTAAAATGTAATTGAAACATGTTATGATTGCGAAATGGTTGCAAGTGGTCGCAAGTGGTTGCTCGTGGATGCATGAATACACATTAGGCACTAGATCGGCTCAGACACATTTTCATGTTGCATATGCATAAATGTATTTATTCGTATATGGATGAAGTTTAGTGTGTTGTCATATGGATGTTGCATTTATATATGAATGGTTGTGCACTCATGTAGAATCATGAATAGGAAAATTTGCATACATAATGGATTCATGGCACTTACATAATTCGCATTAAGGAGGTCAACTGAATCAGTAGACCACCTGATTTTGCATTAGATAAGTACATGTACACACACTTCGCATATGATCATGAAGCATTAGAAGTCTTTTAAGGACAATGGATGCGCGTGTTTGATGAATGAGTAGATGGATGTTTGGATGGTACGATGTACATTCATCCTGAACTTGAAGATTTCGGGGACGAAATCCTTTTAAGTAGGGGAGAATGTAACACCCGGCGTATTCTATAACAGTGAAATTCACAAATTAAAGTATAACTAATTTCAAATCAAAGAATTAAGGGAAACGGGATGCACCATTGCGTTCGTCTCGGAATTCTGCTTGAGATAGAGTCCGAGTTTGCGTAAAACGGACTCCGTATGAGGAAGATATGACCTCCGAAAGTTTCAGAATTCAGTTTAAAATTCAAACAGACCAAAACAGCCCAGAAAAACCAATTCAAAATTCAAAATCGGGCCCAATTGGCCAGGGCGGGAAAATTCCCGCCCAAGGCACCTAGGTCGACTTGGCAGTCAACCTGGGGCTAACCAGGTCGACTGGGCAGTCGACCTGGGTCACCCGTGTCGACTGCCAAGTCGACACGATGTCGACTGGCGTGTCGACCTGGCCCCTGAGCCAGGTCGAACCCAGCCCTCCTGGCTGGCCTGGTCTGTGTTTGGTCGATTTTCTGAGCCTTTCCTTGTCACTAGGGCTAGGTGTCAGCTCCTGGTTGGTCTCTCCTTCAAACGAACGGCTATTATTAAACCAAGCTCCATCGACGGTCCTAATCAACTCGCAAACACTATAAAAAGAACCTAAGACCTAGCCTAAATCATACTATTTCATTTTAGCCTCATGCAGCCGCCATTAAACCTAGAGCTCTAAATTAAAAATACAAAGAACAAAATTATAGAAGACGAAGGACGATTCTTGAAGGCTACAACTAGAAGCTACAACAACTACGACGCTTTAGACAACGGATTTGGGGCTATTTGATTTGGAATTTTGATTTGGATTACTTGCTTCATATTGTAAGTTCTATGTCACTTTTTAGGCAAAAACGCTAAAATAACATGGACATGCCATGAATTGAAATCGGATTTAGGAACTATTATTAATCCATGTTTATATTGTTTAACTTTGAATCATAATTTGGGAATATTGCTATGTCAATGTTGCAAGTTAAACTTATCATGATTTTGATGTTGTTATGAATCACTTGGGCTTAATTGTATGGCAAGTTGGACTAATACATGTCCATGGAATCACTATGTTTATTGAAATCTTTATGTTGATTAAACCATGCCTATGATGCTAATTAAACCATGTCTATGATGTTGATGGAACTATGCCTGTGATGTTAATATACCTATCATGTTAATGACAAATTGGGAATTGCTAGGTTATGATGAAAAGTTGGAATCATTATGTTTATAATGCTAGATGAGAATCATTATGTTAAAAATGCTAAATTGGAATCCACTATGCCTATTAGAATTACCATGCCTTTAATGTTTCATGTTTGTAATAAAATTATTATTATGCCCGCAATGATTATTATGCCTATGATGTAAAGTTGAAATCATCATGTTAAACTAAGTTGGAACCATTACTATGCCAAGTTATCATCAGGCTAGTATTGAAACCATGTGATATGTTATAGCCTGTTTATTATGCAAGTGAGGTTGGAATTGTCACATATGCCTATCACATGTTTGGTGTTATTCCCCTTTATCTATTGAATTGTTTATGCTTGTGAACGAAGTACGTTTATATACGTTGGGGATACGATTGGGTAGAATAGGCAAAACTTGAATTGATTATAATCATAAACCATGAAATTTGGCATAAGTAGAACATGAAATATGGCACGAAAACTTGACTTGAACATGCCATAACTTGACTTAAAACATGCCTTAGTTGGGCATGAAGTTGACATATGAACATGCTATGGAAATAGCACGAATCTGCTAAGAACATGGGCATGACTTTAGAAAACAAGAAAGTGGCCAACTCGAGGTTGGGTTGAGTTTGTAGTGTAAATCTGCCCGGAACCGCCCGGCAAATCCAGTTGCTACAAACAATAGGATCCAATGTGGGTAGTTGGTCACATCGCGCTTGAAACCCGAGGTTGGGTCGAGTTCGTAGCGTAAACCTGCCCGGAACCGCCCGGCAAATCCTGTGGCTACGAACAACAGGATCCAATGTGAGGGGTTCGGTGCATTAACGAATCAATTAATGCCAATTAGGGTTGAGTCATGAACATGAAAAGACAACTTAACCAACTTGAACACGATTTGTAGGGCTAAGTCATGAACTTGAAATGACAACACTTAGCCAACTTGACATGACACGTAGGCGGGTTAAGTCGCAAATTTAAATGACATACTTAACCACCTTGACATGACTAGACTGGAAAAGGATTAAGTCATGAATTACATGACTTAATCGGTTAGGCGGGTTAGGTCACGAATTACATGACCTAATCTGTTAGGTGAAACCCTAGACACGACCCTTTTCAGCAGTAACCCTCTAGATGTATCATGGTATCCTGGGGCTAGGCCGGGTGGGGCACGATTACTGGGCTGATTGTAAGAGGTGAACGACGGCAGTGGGGTACGCCAGTGTAGGTTCGGTGGACTACGGTCGTGCACGTATTCCGGGGCAGACACTGGGTATCCGTAGATTTATCTGTGCATCTTGAATCGTGTCAGGGGTTGACACCCTAGGGCTGATACACCCGAAGGTGGACCCAGCACAGGTGACTACATTCGTGATTAGCCGTATGACACGGACACTTGACGAGCTAGAACTTGTAGGGAGCCGATCGACTAGATAAGCGCTCCGTAGGACCCCGTACTTGGGTCAGACCCCGTTTCAGGGTCATTTCACGATATTGGGCCGTGGGATTTATTTCTTGATTAACTTGTGACCTGGGCTTAGTATACTAGTACAGTCGATGCAACGAATCTTGAACATGTGCTGCTTTATTTGACTTGTCTTGACTTATCATGATCACCTTAGTCTATCTTGCCCACCTTGACTCCATTCTTAAGTTTAGTTCCAGTTCATACATGACATGTTGTTTTAACCGTTTCTACACTGAAAGTCACTAGGACTTACTCAGTCTTTATGACTGACCCTTTTCCTTTCGCCTCTTTTTCTTTCGTCCCCCCCCCCCAGGTTCTCAGGGAGGGAATACCGCAGCTTGACCAGCTTTCACATCCAGCTTAAAGAGAAAGAATGTATTGCTTGGATCTTTTTCATTTTGGACTATGGCTTTGGACAGCAATTATGGGACTTATGCAGTTTATTTATATTTTCTTTAAATAATGTAATCAAGACAGTTATGAAGATGTTATGTTTTTGGAAGAATTGTAAGACAATTATGGCATGGTTTGTGTAACACGTATTTTGATGAAATAAAAGTTGTTGTTGTCTTCCGCTGTTCAAAAATATGTGTTATTATATCTGTCTTGTATATCTGTGACTTATACTTATAAACCTCCATCAAAATTAGGGCATTCCCTTTGAGAGTGTCCCTTACGGAGGTGGGGTGTCTCATAGTCGCTATTGAATATATATATTTTTTATTATATATATAGCCCTTAAAAATAGCCATTTTGCAAACGACCTCCGTTTTTGACGAAACCACTTTTGTTGGATCCGGAATGTCAAATTATTATTAGGTTTAAAATTTCATAATTTTTGGAATTAATATGTGAGCGTGGTAAATTTATATGCCTATTTAGTTTCAATTGTAAATTTAATCGACTAGAAAAAGGCCAATTTTCAAACGGTCTCTGAATTCAACGAACTTAATTTTGTTAGGACCGTATCATCAAAACATAGCTAGATTTCAATTTTCATAATTTTTGGAGTCAGTCCGTGGCCCCGGTAAATTAAAATGCACGTTCAAATTCAATATTGACCGTTATATTAAATTATATTTTAATTTTAATGAAAACTGATCAAAACAGTCGAATTGGCTTATTAAACATATCCTATTACGTTCGGAATGGGGGTAGTTGGTTAGGAATGACAGTTGTTGGGTTTGATTTGGAGTTCGAATGCGCAATCACACTTGTTGGTATTAAAATATAACTAAATAAAAGGGTATAAATATAACCGCCCACCCTCGTTCAAAGGCGGAAAATTCTCAGAATTTCGTGAGCCAAAATCTCTAAACCACTCAATGAAATTTGAAAATTCTAAAGCAAATATGTAGAGGGTGGTGAGGGCTTCAATTTCATACGGGGTTGATGGGTTTTAGCTTCGTGGTTTGCTCGAATTTCTGCCACAAGGGCTTGTTGTTTGAGACTGCTTCCAAGCGCGGTGGAGCCACCGAGCTCGATGCCAGTGGAGGCGCAGAGAGGAGGAGCGATGGTCTTCGACGTGGCGTGGGTGGGTCGGCTCCAGGTGGCCTCGTTAGGCGCGTGATGAGAAAGAGGGCGTCGACGTTGGGTTCCTGAAGAACGAACGGGGAAGGGATGTAACTAGAGGAGTAATTAGCTGCTAATGATGTAATTAATTATCGTTTAATTATTTTAATTAATGTAAAAACTTGTAATGATAATATCTTTTTCATACGAAGTCGAAATCTAATGATTTCAGTTGCATTGCGATCGCATCAACTAACACTACAACATGGAAATTACCAGAATGGAAATGGAAGGTGTTGTAGTTTTTGATAAAATTAAATGCTTGTTTAATTTTATTAAAAAAAATCCTCAAATAAAGACTGACGGAGTGGAAACCAAAGTGAGAACTTTCTCACCTAAAATATTTGTATAGTTGTTTATTTTATAACTGAATGTAGCAATTGCCAGTGTTGATTTTTACAGTTTTAATTATCATAAAATGTTGTACGGTGCCTGTTAGCTCACCTCACTGTTGTTTGAAAACCCATAGATGATATGATTGACTGTATTGTGTTTTGTTTGTGATATTGAAATATTTAACATATTAAAAGTAATGTTAACATTATTGTGGTAGTTGAAATTAAATTATAAATATTCATTTATAATTTAAGCAGTGAAAATTGGTTAATTAGAAAAATAATTCGAATCGAATTAGAATTAGTTAAATTTATTAACCAGTGATTAATTTGAATCGACTGTTATTGTTTGGAAACCCCACACGGGTTTGGGGATGGTAATTAACTCACATATCCCTTGATATTTATTGTATGGCAACCGATTGATTGATAGACTATTATAAGTGTTATTTAATTATTTAATGCTTATACAATTGTAAATTGCACTATGGATATGAATTGACTTTTCAGTGGTTGTTTATCACTATTTTTGAATACATGTTATGTACGGAATCCATATAAATAAAATTATATGGCAATTGATTGAGTCTGAATCCAATTCTGAAATAATGAATATTTTAAAATAATATTCAGTGGAGAATCAAAATATGATTTTGATGTCCGGTTTTGGATGGACACGTATTGAAATGTTAAGCCGAGTTAAGTAGATATACTCCATTTTTACTCGAATGGATTTGTTTATCAATTTTATTCATTTTTATAGTGAATATCGAAAAGGTTTGATTTCAAAATATGATATTTTGAAAATATTATCATTTTAATATTATAATGATATGGAATATTCAATTTTGATTTAAAATTGAAATAGAAGTTGGTATCGTTTTTTTAAAATGAATTTATAAACGATTTATAAATACATTTTAAAAAGGAAATAAATGAAATATATTATATATATTTAAATGGTTTGAATAGAACGTACCGCATAATGACCGTTCGCGAATTTCAACCATTAACTTCGAATTGTCATAACAGGAGATCCGACCGTCGGATTCTCCTAAAACCAGAACCGTTGGGTTCGTATCAAAAAGATATTTCAAATGAATATAAGAGATTTAAATTTGAATGGTTAGATTTTAAAATATAACTAAATTAATTTTGAAAAATGTCGTTATTGACGTAGTTCGGTGGCCGATATTGGAAACCGACTCTAAGGGCCTTATTAAAATTATTAAAAATGGAGATAAATTATGTAAAATCATAATAAATGATTTAAAAAGGGTTTTGGATGAAATATTCTGAATTTTGTAAAGATAAAAGATATTTATCTGAATGAACTATTTAACAACTAGAATAAAGAACTGAAAGAAATTATAATGGTTTTAATATAACCAGAATTTTCCAACGTATGAATTGGAAAGGAATTGAATAGAAGTAATCTTCGGAATATTTAGATATTGGATTCCATGATTATACGGATATTATTGAGGAATTTGGAAGACACAGATATCGTTATTCCCAATACGATATTTGTTGGTTTCAAAATTTGATATTGAATATAAGCCGACATTATTTCTATTCAGAGCCTTGTATTTAATACCAAATTGGATTTTGGGTTTATCGCAAATGGTGTCTTCAATAACATTATTCTTAAACCCAGTTGAGAAAAGAATAAATCTGTTAACCAAGATTTAAGGAAATATTCCAATTAATTAACATAATTGGAATTAATTTGAAGTTGATTTTAGGTTAATTGTGAACAAAAGTTTAAATAACATTTGTTCTTAAAACCCAATTAACAATGAAGATATGATTTGGAATTTATACATCTTTTCAATAAGATTTAACGGAAATTTTCCAAAGTAAAGTTTTCCAATTTAATACATTAAACTAGAATTGAATGGAATTCGATTTAAAAATAATCGAGATGAGCTTCTGTAAAGGAAGACCGTTACTATATATGGAATTTAAAAAGGCTTTGTCGTTATTCCATTTATATTATTAGTCTGATACAGAAATCTATATCAATTATATATATTGATTTGTTTTCCATGAAGATTCCATAATTAATGGAAGATGATTTGGGTTTATCGTGAGCAATGTTTTCAATGACATTCATCTTTTAACCCAGTTAAATACAGGATTTATTTCCTAAAGTTGAATAAATCATTACATAATGATTTTTGAGATTAAAACCAAGTTGGAGTTTTAATAAATCTTTGATTAGATTGAAATGGGAATGTGGTGATTAAATTTACCAAATTCAAGAAATGTTTCGAGATGGAGTATTACCAGTTTTACTCCATGCGATAGTTAAATCTTTAATTAGATTTGTACGTGAAATGGTAATTATATTTACCGACAAAACGATGGGCATGGAATATGGAGTACTACCAGTTTTGCTCCATGGGATGAATAGGTTGGGAATGGGATTAAAATAAATGATTACTTCGGTAAGGCTTGATAATCCCGACTAGTATTATAAACCTTAATTTGGTTTATAATTGTTAAAGGATAATATAAAATCTTTTGCAATGGTTTTTAAAGGAAGATTAAACAATAAGTTTAAAGGAATTTATCTTTGATAAAATTAATGGGAACCTTTCCTCAAAGATAAGAACATTTGAAATAAAGAATATTCTAGATTGGAATAAGGCGTATGATGTGTTTAGTTATCACTTGATTAAAAAATACACGAGTTATTCTGAAAGACCGGGTTTAACCCATTCTGAATAACTGTTACGACGATTAAGAGTCGACGATGAAGACGGTGGTTGAAGACCGGAGATCATCACATCAAATGGATGATTACTGATGTATTGATTGGGAGGCATCCCAAGACTAGGTAATAAGCGGTGTTGTCCAAACATACTTGGAGATCGACCGGTTTTGCGAGGGCCTCTCTTCTGTATTGGACATATGGGACGAGGAATAAGGTCCCTCCGGTTTTGTTCAGACCCAGAACGGACTTGCAAATGGATTGTTTGTCTGACATTGTATTCCTATATACTGTATTCATTAATCTCTTATAAATATATATCTCTTTGGTGGCGGAGAATTTATTCTCTTGCTTAACACCCTTCTCTGAGACGTATGAGCTTAGAGGTTATATATTCGTAGAAATCAGTGGTATGGTATGGATTGACTATGTGGCATGCTAAGCTACAATGATCAAGGCTTTTTTTGAAAAGCAGAGTCTTGTGGATGATGATCAAAGCACGACTTTAAGTAGCATGGCTTTGTGTATAGCGTTAATTCGCGAGCCTCACACCCTGTATGAGTCAAAAATAGGATAGTGACTGCAGAGAGTGCACGATGTTTCTTTCTAGCTAGAAGTGGTATCATGGTATGGAGCCCAGACATTTTTACTTATGTGGATGATGGAATGAGGCGACTTGGATATTGTGTCTCTAATGGCTCAGAGATAGGTCTGATAGGACCGGGAAACGTGTGTTCAGGAATAATTAATCCTCTAAAGTAAGTGTGGACCGACCCTAAAGATCCAAGGACTCGCCAGCGTCCGAGTCCTGACGCATGTGCTAAAGTGTCTCGAATCGGTGAGGAAGATCCCTTGCCTCGACTTATAGATGGAATCCAATTTTCAATACACAACTTTTCGGTTTTAGTTGTAAAACTATATGGCAATATAGTAGGATGGGGTACTATGCCGTCTATGGTTGATACATTTATATTTGAAGTTGTTTGATACGCTATGCACTTATAGTAATATCAAAATGATTTGTTTTAAAACATACCAAGTATGTTTGGCTATTATAAGGTAAAAATCTATCCTCTGGCTTGTGTTGCATTGTGTGATGGGACTTGAGTCTTATAATAGCTTCATTTTTCCAAAAAGCATTACGTTGTTAATCAAATCGTTTTATTTCAAGTTTTGGTATTCGCATGGAGTAAACCCGTTTCGTGACATACGGCGTGGTCCCGTAAATTACCCTATTTTAAAGTAAAATTTTAACAATGGTTTTAAGTTCTCACACCAGTCCTATGATTGACTAAGAGTTAATTGTTTTCGCCTAAACTCTGGGTGCCCATATTTTCCACACGGGCAACTAGTAGTTTTGGTTTTGCAAATTTCTATTTAACAGGATCATGGTTTACAGCTGTAGCTATATTCGAAAGCTTTGAAACCGTGTATTCCTTTCAGTTGTGGTAGTTGATGTATTTCCGCGGCTATGTAATTTTAATCTTTGATTTTAATTTTCCGCTGTGTAATATTTATTTGTACTCTGGTATTCTTGTACTCTGATGTAAATTATGGTAATAATAATGAAAATGTTCTCGTGTTTGTGTTCTGATGAGTCGTGTTCTCAAAGCAATCCAGGCTCCTTCGTCTCCTTGGGGATCGAGGAAGTCTGGATCGTCTCAGTTTGGTATCAGAGCTTTGGTTTGCAAAGCTCGAGAACAAGGCACATTATAACCGAACAAGAGAATTCATCAAAGACGGAATTATTAACATTCTATTTAAGAATATCCATTAGAGATAGGATCAGTAGCATCCTAGAATGAGAAACTCATTAGAGATGGGTTTAGAAATACCCTAGAATGAGTTAAGAGTGATATATTTATATGTAACATATTTGTGATTATTATATAATCCGATCTTAGAAATTATATTTTGAGTATATAAAATTTATATTTTTAGAAAGATAAAATTGTTTGTGTTATTGTTTGATTTTTGTTGTTTGCTTACTTATGACATCTGACTTAAATAAATTAGACGTTATCTTTAGCAATGGACATTGAATAAACGAAAACACTTGTTGTTCAATTAAGTTAAGTTAAACTAAATTACAAGTTTAGTTAGAATTGGATATGTATACATATATATGTTGAGAAGGTTAATGGCTTCACTTTGAGTAAAGAAATAAATTGTGTGCCTGATAAACAGGTGCACCTTAATGAGTTGGTTGCGAATAAACTACTATGACTGAATTTGAATGTGCTGTGATGGTTGTTCTATGTGAAATTTAAAACATATGCCATAGGATAGCAATAAATAAATTATAAATTATGCTGCATAACATACATCATGAAGACAGCATATCATATCAT
The DNA here is from genome assembly GCA_030737875.1 of Allium sativum. Classification (NCBI taxonomy): domain Eukaryota; kingdom Viridiplantae; phylum Streptophyta; class Magnoliopsida; order Asparagales; family Amaryllidaceae; genus Allium; species Allium sativum. Next base: position 56,547,126 of record CM060927.1, on the reverse strand, counting down.
ATTCCATTTAAACAGTTGGTGCTTATATGAGGAGGTTTGGATTACCATACGAGCGAACTCTTGTATGGCAATGACTGAATTACAGGTTGAACCGAAGACTGATTATAGATGACATAGCATGTCATATTCCATGTTGACCCGCCTTTTGGCAAGGCCGTCAACCCATGGACCCGTCATAAGACCGCTCAGGGCTCGAGCATGGGCCTTGACAAGCCCAGACATTCTCAGAAGATGTGGTGGAACACTCCTAGACATAAAAGACCTGGGCTCGATGGTCTTGAGATGAGATTGCACTACAAAAATGACTTGGTCATGAGATATATTTCATAGCCTATTTACTTGGTCCAACTACCTATTCTGAAGCATATAAACTCGGATCTAGCTACGTTTATGCTGCCACATATTAGAGGGATCTTCTCCACGTAATCAAGACTCAACTCCATTATCTGCTATTCACATGGATCAACTGACACATGGTACCTCCAATTATTGAAGCCTACTGCCTATAAATACACCAAACAATACAACAAAGAGGAGATCATCTTCTTTAGCTCAGATTAGAGCCTAACTCTTTGGCCCATGCATGACTCAATCATGATTGCCAACCACTTTCATCATGAAATACTTGTTATATTCCTCAAAAACGATTATGTAATAGAGATTCTGACGATCTCATTCATTGTATCTCCGACTTTATGATATTATTATGAGACTATAAAGTGGACGTAGGCTCATTAACGCCGAACCACTATAAAAATGTTGTTGTCTTGTTTTTTCTTCCTTTTTCTCGCTTTTTCAGATATTTCTTCATAAATCACACTCAAATTCGACTTTTGGCCGTTGATGACCACTTTTTGGCGTCAACAGTTTGGTGCTTTCACTGAGAAATGAATCTTCAACGTCTTAAGGGTTTTGCTCAACTTTTGGATCACCAAGTCCAAGACGAAATCCTAGTTTCAGTCATCTTCAACAGCCATGGTTTCCAATACTTATGTACATGCTTTGGAATGTAGAAGCAGTAACACCTGCATAAAAAAAACTATTTTTTTTTCAGTTTTGGATTCGACCCTAGTCGGGTTGACCCTTCCTGGGTCGACATCAACCCGACCAGAGAACCAGCCAGTAGGAATTGCACTTTGGAAAGCTCCCAGTATGTAGCTTGGCCTAGAGCAGGTCATAGGTCGAGGTGAGATCAGTTCAAACAGCCATCGTCGTAACGATGTTCAAGTCCAGGTCGACCGACTCATCTGAAGCTCTCCAGGTCGACCGACTCCTCTGAAGATCTCCAGGTCGACCTGCTTCGAACCAACTTTTTCAGATATATCGGCCCGGATTACTAGTCATTTCTAAAGTCTTTCACATCGACCCGAGACAAGGTCATTTTTAGAAAAAATTCATTTTTCTGATCGTTTCAGAAAAGTCTCCATCTTCCAAAATCGAAAAAAAAAATCGTGCGGTGCCCGCATTTTCGACCTAACCGGCTAGGTCGATCGCCGCCGGGACTGTGGGGCCCCGGACCCCCACCGGCGCTACGCCCGGACCCGCTTGGTGGCTCGTCTTCGGCTCGGCATAAATTTTGGCCAACAATAATCATAAAGAATTAGCATCCAAGATTCGACGGGTGGTCTGAGAATATCAACAGCAAGATGGCAACGACCGGGATTCTTCCAAGAGCCATCACCCTCATTTGTTGAGGTTATTCAATCCTGATTGACTGCTTCGGTCTTGCCCGAAGATCAATGAGTTAAAAGCTTGAAACACTTAAGCCGGGTTGCTGATTGATTGTCTATATATCGGCTCTCGTTCCCCGACGTGGAATCAAAGACATAACCGCGGAAGGACGAGGCATGTCTACATTATTACCCTCCGTATCCCACTTCCTGACGTGGAAAAGACAAAGCCTCTATATGCATGGATCCATTGTTCTTCTGCCAGTCAAAGCCTTAACACCCACAAGATGAGATACCGCCATTAGCAGTTCTGATCTGACTACCTGACCTTTATTCCTTACCCTCGACGTGGGGGCAAGAAGGCAATTCAAAGGAAACTCACCCTCATCATTCACCCACAAAAGCCGCCTGATTGCCTTTATTATCCCAATACCCCGATCAAGGTCTGATCGTTCTTCGCATTGCTGCCCCATGAGGATTTGAAAAGACTTCCTTCATCAACTAAAGCTTCAACGTTCATCACCTATCAGAGATGGGACAAGTCAAAATGGGCTGGCAAAGGATATGTGATACCATTCTCATTCTGAATAATACTCATTCCCTTAACAGGATTATTTTTTACCCGTATCTTTTATCTTTACATGCTTTATGAGTAATTTATGTGACTAATAACTCTTATGAATTTATGTGTGAATGATATAGGTACCCAGAGTCTGGTACTGATCATACTTCCAATGCCTACATACAGAACTACAGGGCATTGCCATAACGAGCCCAACTGAACTATTCATTTACAAAACCATGCCCTCCGTCCGAGGAAAGTTATACAGCTCAAGGTGGATCTGACATGATCATCCACTACTCGGCTCATGCGTGGCACGATTCTAGACAATTGTGCATCGATCATTGCATTTCAAAGTCCAAATCCGACTCAGAATGGACGTGGTTCAACAATCCATATGGCCAGATCCTATGTTTGACATCATCGGATTTCGTGGATCCCAATAGAAGAGGCAGCATCACCCATCAACATACTTATTTTCCAATCATGCATTTTGCCTTTACATACTTCTTGAGTTATTGACATGATTAACTCATGCAAATTCGTATATGAATGTTGCAGGTACCCGAGGTTTGGTACCGACCACTCCTTCCATAGTTTGATCGGAGGAATGTAAAGCTTTGGTGAACGTGATTCGACCCTTCACCCGCTTACTATTGGCCTAACGACAACATTCTAAAGCAAATGAAGTTAGACCATTCATTCACCGACTTTTTGCCCTTGACGCGGGGGCAAGAGAGTAAATGCACACGAGTTCGACGTGTGTTATCCATATATTGACATACTAATGAGGCCTCCTCAGCATCTATTCATTGATTCGCCACGCAAGACATAGAAATGTATTCGAGTGTGACATAACCACTCGGTAGATCGACGACTCTATCCCTTGATTTGATGGGAAGAGTGCAACAGTGACGGGTACAATACCATGAACGACATAACTTTTACCTTCGAAGTGGGGGCAAAAGAGATATGTTAAGACGAGGATGAGTATGACTCGACCGCTCTCTAACGACGTATCTAACTCTTTCCCATTCTTCAGAAGGAAGAAGTATAAACTCAATAGAGGTGAGAACCGATCATCCCCGATGGCGACCTTTGCCCTTGACGTGGGAGCAAAGGGACGATGCCAAGGCAAATGTGACCCGACTATTTGCCCGACTAACTCTAATCCTCAGAGTTTGGATATGAGTATAAACTTAAGACGAGTGTGACAGGCGCGCCAAGATTTAAGACCACTCGATCCACAACTCTAACCCAAACTGACTTTAGGAGAGTATAAAGGACGAACCGCGACGTCCATAACTCTAACTCTCACGACTTGAGAGAGAGTATAAATCTGTTGGGTTAGTGTGAATGGTGCACCATGACTTAAGACCACTAAACCCATAACTCTAACTCTCAGGACTTAGGAGAGAGTATAAAGGACAATGCTGCGACGTGCATGCAATCTTCATTGCCCTCCGACCGAGGAGAAGATTATAAAGGACTTACGAACCGGACATCCGAATGACTTAACCTGGTTCCCATCAACGCTGGGGGCACGGGCATAGATTTATGAATTAACTTCAAACACGCTTCGGACGCGACCCGTGTTTCAAAGTTAAATGGAGGCTACAGACACTATACCTCCAAACTACGACACCTGACACTTTGACATTTAATAATTCTATGCTAGATAGATTAGCACTCAACATGTTTTCATTTCGAGCTACAATTGCTTGTGACTTGAAGATTGACTTAGTAGCTTGCAAGACTAAGCTAACTATTCTTTTTCGAATTGCAAGATTATGTACAGATACAAAGCAAAGACACGAGGGACACACTCGCATACAACAACAAAGAGGTCGTGTTCGAAGGAATGACGTTGACTTCTAATGCTAAGCTTCCCACACGACTCAATGCAATGACCGAAAGGAGACCTTGAGTGTGGGATGTTCAATAACACATCACACAATTTAAGGCAACAACTGAAAGAGGGCTTCAAGAGTGATATCTAGAATTGACACACATACCCATATGTGACTGATTATAGCCCAAGAGCAACGACAAGTTTTCACATTGCAAGTACACTGAATAGAAGATGCATTAGCTCGAGCATTTGGAAGGCCGCATGTTGACCACGAAAGGGTGTAGAGTGTCCATCCATTGACTGATCCCAACCTACTTCCCAATTGGAAGGGGAAGAAAGACAGCATTCAAAGTGACTACTATCTGACCTCTCGCAGCCCAACTTCGATCCTTAGAGCTTGGATGGGAGAGCAGAAACCAATATGGGTTGAATACCAACAAATCATTTTGCATCCAACTCTAACTCACGACACGATGAGGAAGTATGAATCCTAAGAAGACATGGGTTTGAAGTCTGCTACTCAGTCAATCCCCAATGACTAGGGACGAAGAATGCGAGCCATGAAAAGCATGAATCTACTACTCGACTACTCTATGCACATTTTCAACTTCTTAAAGTTTCGAAGGATGTCAAACTGCAACAAAAAATGACGACCTCGATGGAACCGAGCATGAGGAGCAAACTCAACAAGAGTATGATGACTATTTTGGACTATGTTGAAACATGAACAAAGGGGTTCGACTAACACCCTAGCAACGCTCATTCTCTTGCATTTTTGTGAACTTACTAGACTTTGCGACTATTCATATAAGAGTAACCAGGTTCACAGACGCTCGATGAGGCGATCCTCATTTTCTGACTAAAGTGAAGGAACGATGCCTAGGAAAATGAGATTCGACTGTTTGCGTGTTCAACTTTAACTCTCGCCGACTCGAGAGAAAGTACAAAACGACTTGGGTTGGCTAAGATCTCCAAACCCGCAACTCTAACCAGAAACAATGACGGAGAGTATAAAGGCTTAAGGACTGGACGCCTGACTGACTTAGCTCGACCCCCACTGACGCTGGGGGCATGAGCACTGGCTTCGTTTATTCCCCACCGACGCTGTGGGCATGAGCGTCAGCTTACAAATTGACTTTGAACACGTCCTTGACTTGACATGTGATTCAAATGATATATACTATACCTTCTGACCATGACACGACTTGTCTTACTCACACATTCAAGAGAGAATGCTTATGTGTTCGACATGACTGGACTCATTCAATAGAGACTGCTTGTGAGTTCGACATTACTTGACCTTACACTTGACCATGTCCTCGACTTGCATAAAAAGATGACACCATTTGGCGAAGACTCTTTATGAACGACCATGTGCAGAAGCCAACGGCCCAACTTGACTCGTGATGATTTCATTCGACCTCTTGACTCGACGAGGCAGAAAAGGAAAAAGAATTCAAGCTTCAGGACTATTCTCAAAGACATGACAATTCAACGTTGCTTTCTCGAAGATGAATGACATTCCAAAGAGATGCAGTTCGACTTACTCAAAGTACATCATGTCTGCCACACGATGTACTTTGGGGGGCAAAGTGTTGACCCGCCTTTTGGTAAGGCCGTCAACCCATGGACCCGTCATAAGACCGCTCAGGGCTCGAGCGTGGGCCTTGACAAGCCCAGACATTCTCAGAAGATGTGGTGGAACACTCCTAGACATAAAAGACCTGGGCTTGATGGTCTTGAGATGAGATTGCACTACAACAATGACTTGGTCATGAGATATATTTCATAGCCTATTTACTTGGTCCAACTACCTATTCTAAAGCATATAATCTCGGATCTAGCTACGTTTATGCTGCCACATATTAGAGGGATCTTCTCCACGTAATCAAGACTCAACTCCATTATCTGCTATTCACATGGATCAACTAACACATGGCACCTCCAATTATTGAAGCCTACTGTCTATAAATACACCAAACAATACAACAAAGAGGGGATCATCTTCTTCAGCTCAGATTAGAGCCTAACTCTTTGGCCCATGCATGACTCAATCATGATTGCCAACCACTTTCATCATGAAATACTTGTTATATTCCTCAAAAACGATTATGTAATAGAGATTCTGACGATCTCATTCATTGTATCTCCGACTTTATGATATTATTATGAGACTATAAAGTGGACGTAGGCTCATTAACGCCGAACCACTATAAAAATGTTGTTGTCTTGTTTTTTCTTCCTTTTTCTCGCTTTTTCAGATATTTCTTCATAAATCACGCTCAAATTCGACTTTTGGCCGTTGATGACCACTTTTTGGCGTCAACATTCCGTATAAGCGTTTGGTGCTTATATGACGAGGTTTGGATTAACCTTACGAGCGAGACGCTTGTATGGTGATAACTGAATTACAGGTTGAATAGAAGACTGATTATGGACTTAATAACTTATAACGGTGAATGGCAGGATTTAATAAAAACCACACAGGTCTGGAGATGACAAAAATTCATGTCTCTCTTGTTTTTAGTTACGACACATGAATTATTTTATTATTTCCAACACTGGGGCAAGGTCTGAGATTTCGCCTTTTTACATGTCTCCCTTGGCCATTGATAGTCACAAAATTGCGTATGCTTTTTATTGATTTATTGAGTTCCTAATATGGCAAATAAATTTTTCAAACCCTCCCCGTACGAAGGAGGTTGTGGCCAAATTTTTTGAAAATTTAGGGTGTTAGCCAAATTTTAGAGAAATTTGAAAGTTCTTAGAAACAGAAAAATTGAAGAACTCAAGCCAGAATGAAAGTTGAGTTGGTTGATTATACAACTTTCAACTCCATTCTTTTTTTAGGACGAAAAGATTTTAAGTGGGGAGATTGTAACAACCCGTATGTTTGGAACCAATTTAAAATTTATTTTTAATTGATTATCATTAAAATTAAATATTTTATAGGATTTATTTCGATAATTAACAATTTAAAATTTATTTAAATTGAAAATAGAACGCATAAATTTATTTTAATTACCAAATGAGCTTGAAATGGCGCGGTAGTTTGAAAATTCGATTTTTAATTTCAAATGAATATACAAAATTCAATATAAATCGGATTTCAGTAAAACAAGAAACATTTGAATATTTTAAATTGTAATTTTATAACGAATGCAAGAAATTGAGATTTCACTTTATAAATTGTTAGATATGTCTAAATTGAAATATAATATACTCGTTATAGAATTTATATATATTTGATTTTATATATATATAGCCCCTAAAAATAGTCATTTTGCAAACGACCTCCGTTTTCGACAAAACAACTTTTGTTGGATCCGGAATGTCAAATTATTGTTAGGTTTATAATTTCATAATTTTTGAAATTTATATGCGAGCGTGGTGAATTTAAATGCCTGTTCAGTTTTAATTGTATATTTAATCGACTAGAAAATGCCAATTTTCAAACGGTCCCCAAATTCGACGAAATTAATTTTCTTAGGACCATATTGTCAAAACATAGCAAGATTTCAATTTTCTTAATTTTTGGAGTCAGTATGTGGCCCCGGTAAATTAAAATGTATATTCAAATTCAATATTGACTGTTATATTAATTTATATTTTAATTTTGATGAAAACTGATCAAAATAGTCGAATTGGTATACGAAACATATCCCATTGTGTTCGGAATGGGGGTAGTTGGTTAGAAATGACAGTCGTTGGGTGATTTGGAGTTCGAATGCGAAATCACACTTTTTGGAATTAAAATATAATTAAATAAAAGGATATAAAATAAAATTCACATAACCTTAATTTGTTTTATAAATCCGCCGCCCACCCTCGTTCAAAGGCGGAAAATGCTCAGAATTTCATGAGCCAAAATCTCTAAATCCACTCAATGAAATTCGAAAATTTCTGAAGCAAATATGTAGAGGGTGGTGAGGGCTTCAATTTCATACGGGGTTGATGGGTTTTAGCTTTGTGGTTTGCTCAAATTTCAACCACAAGGGTTCATTGTTCGATACCGCTTCCTGGCACGGTGGAGCCACCGAGCTCGGCGGAGGCGCAAGGGGGAGCGACGGTCTTCGACGTGGCATGGGTAGATCGGCTCCTGGTGGCCACGTTTGGCGCGCGTGATGAGAGAGAGGGGGTCGACGTTGGGTTCCTAAAGAACGAACGGGGAAGTGATGTAATTAGAGGAGTAATTAGCGGCTAATGATGTAATAAATTATCGTTTAATTATTTTAATTAATGTAAAAACTTGTAATGATAATATATTTTTCATACGAGGTCGAAATCTGATGATTTCAATTGCATTGCGATCGCATGAACGAGCACTACAACATGGAACTGACCAGAACGGAAACGGAAGCTATTGTAGTTTTTGATAAAATTAAACGCTCGTTTAATTTTATTAAAAAAAATCCTCAAATAAAGACTAACGGAGTGGAAACCAAAGTGAGAACTTTCTCACTCAAAATATTTTTAAAGTTATTTATTTTATAACTGAATGTAGCGATTGTCAGTGTTGATTTTTATCAGTTTTAGTTATAATAAAATGTTGTACGGTGCTTGTTAGCTCACCTCACTGTTGTTTGAATCCCATGGATGATATGATTGACTGTATTGTGTTTTGTTTGTGATACTGAAATATTTAACATATTAAAAATAATGTTAACATTATTGTGGTAGTTGAAATAAAATTATAAATATCCATTTATAATTTAAATAGTAAAAATTGGTTAATTAGAAAAATAATTCGAATTGAATCATAATTGGTTAAATTTATTAACCAGTGATTGTTTGTATCGACTGTTGTTATTTGGAAACCCCACACGGGTCTGGAGATGATAATTAACTCACATCTCCCTTGAAATTTATTGTATGTCAACCGATTGATTGTTATAAGCGTTATTTAGTTATTTAATGCTTATACAGTTGTAAATTGCACTCTGGATGTGAATTGACTGTTCAATGGTTGTTTATCACTATTTTTGAATACATGCTATGTATGGAATCTATACAAATAAAATTATATGGTAATTGATTAAGTTTGATTCCAATTCTGAAATAACGAATATTTTAAAAATAATATTCAGTGGAGAATCAAAATATGATTTTGATGTACGATTTTGGATGGACACGAAAATATTGAAATGTGAAGCCGAGTTAAGTAAATATATGCCATTTTTACTTGAACAGATTTTTTTCAATTTTATTCATTTTTATAGCGAATATCGAAAAGGTTTTATTTCGAAATATGATATTCTGAAAATATTATCATTTTAATATTATAATGATATGAAATATTCAATTTTGATTTAAAATTGACATAGAAGTTGGAATCGTTTTTTTTAAATGAATTTATAAACGATTTATAAAATACATTTTAAAAAGGAAATCGACGAAATATATTATATGTATTTAAATGGTTTGAATGGAACATATCGCACAGCGACCGTTCGCGAAGTTCAACCATTAACTTCGAATTGGCATAATGGGAGATCCGACCATCAGATTCTCCTAAAGCCAGAACCGTTGGGTTCGTATCGAAAAGATCTTTCAAATGAATATAAGAGATTTAAATTTTAAGGGTTAGATTTTAAAATATGTCCAAATCAATTTTAGAAAAGGTCGCTATGGATTCAATTCGGTGGCCGATAATAGAAACCGACTGTAAGGGCCTTAATAAAATTATTAAAAATGGAGATAAATTATGTAAAATCATAATAAACGATTGGAAAAGGGTTTTAGATGAAATATTCTGAATTTTTAAAGATAAAAGATATTTATCTGAATGAACTAGTTAATAACTAGAATAAAGAGCTGAAAGAAATTATAATGGTTTTAATATAACCAGAATTTTCCAACATCTGAATTGGAAAGGAGTTGAATAGAAATAATCGTCGGAATATTTCGATATTGGATTCCGTGATTGTACGGATATTGTTGAGGAATTTGGAAGATACAGATATCGTTATTCATAATACGATATTTGTTGGTTTCAGAATTTGATATTGAATATAAGCCGGTATTATTTCTATTCGGAGCCTTGTATTTAATATCAAATTGGATTTTGGGTTTGTCGCGAATGGTGTCTTCAATAACATTGTTCTTAAACTCAGTTGAAAAAAGAATAAATCTTTTAACCAAGATTTAAGGAAGTTTTCAATTAATTAACATAATTTGAATTAAATGGAAGTTGGTTTTGGGTTGATTGTGAACAATGTTTTAAATAACATTTGTTGTTAAAACCCAATTAACAGTGAAGATATGATTTGGAATTTATAAATCTTTTTAATAAGATCTAATGGAAATTTTCCAAAGTAAAGTTTTCCAGTTTAATACATTAAATTGGAATTGAATGGAATTCAATTTAATAATAATCGAGATGAGCTTCTGTAAAGGAAGACCGTTACTATATATGGAATTTAAAAAGGCTTTGTCGTTATTCCATTTATATTATTAGCCTGATACAGAAATTTTTATCAATTATACATACATACATATATATATATATATATATATTGATCTGTTTTCCATGAAGTTTCCGTAATTAATGGAAGATGATTTGGGTTTATCATGAGCGATGCTTTCAATGACATTCGTTCTTTTACCCAGTTAAAGACAAGATTAATTTTCTAAAGTTGAGTAAATGATTACATAATGACTTTTGAGATTAAAACCAAGTTGGAGTTTTAATAAATCTTTAATTAGATTGAAATGGGTATGCGGTAATTAAATTCACCAAATTCAAGAAATGTTTCGAGATGGAGTACCAGTTTTACTCCATGCGATAGTTAAATCTTTAATTAGATTTGAACGTGAAATGATAACTAAATTTACCGACAAAACGATGGGCATTAAATATGGAGTACTACCAATTTTGCTCCATGAGATGAATAAGTTTGGGGTGGGATTAAAATAATAAATGATTACTTCGGTAAGGCTCTATAATCCTGACTAGTTTTATAAATCTTAATTTAGTTTACAACTGCTAAAGGATAATATAAAATCTTTTGCGATGGTTTTTAAAGAAAGATTAAACAATAATTTTAAAGGAATTTATCTTTGATAAAATTAATGGGAACCTTTCCCCAAGGATAAGAATATGTGAAATAAAGAATATTCTGGATTGGAATGAGGCATATGATGTGTTTATACATGGGACGAGGAATAAGATGCCTCTAGTTTCATTCAGACCGAGAACAGACTTGCAAATGGATTGTATGTCTGACATTGTATTCCTATATACTATATTCATTGATCGACTTGCAAATGGATTGTATGTCTGACATTGTATTTCTATATACTGTATTCGTAGATCTCTGCTAAATATATATCTGTTTGGTGGTGGAGAATTTATTCTCTTGCTTAACACCCTTCTCTGAGACGTATGAACTTAGAGGTTACATATTGGTAGAAATCAGTGGTATGGTATGGATTGACAATGTGGCATGCTAAGATGCAATGATCAAGGGTTTTGTTGAAAAGAAGAGTCTTGTGGATGATGATCAAAGCATGGTTTTAAGTAGCATATCTTTGTGTATAGCGTTAATTCGCGAGCCTCACACACGGTATGAGTCAAAAACGGGATAGTGACTGTAGGGAGTGCACGATGTTTCTGTCTGGCTAGAAGTGGTGTCATGATATAGAGTCCGGACATTTTTACTTATGTGGATGATGGAACGAGGCGCCTTGGATATTGAGTCTCTAATAGCTCAGAGATAGGTCCAATAGGACCGAGAAACGTGTATTCAGGAATAATTAGTCCACTAAAGTAAGTGTGGACCGGCCCCGAAGATCCAAGGACTCGCCAGCGTCCGAGTCCAGAGGCATGTGCTAGAGTGTTTCGAATCGATGAGGAAGATCCATTGCCTTAACTTATAGATGGATTCTAATTTCTAATACGCTACTTTTTGGTTTTAGTTGTAAACCTATATGGCAACATAGTATGATGGGGTACTATGCCATCTAGGATTGATACATTTATATTTGAAGTTATTTGATACACTATGCACTTATAGTAATATCAAAATGATTTGTTTTAAAATGTACCAAGCATGATTGGCTATTATAAGGTAAAAATCTATCCTCCGGCTTGCGTTGCATTTTTTGATGGGACCTGAGCCTAAGAATAGCTTCATTTTTCCAAAAAACATTACGTTTTTTATCAAATCGTTTTATTTCAAGTTTTGGTATTCACATGGAGTAAACCCGTTCCGTGACATATGTCGTGGTCCCATGAATTACCCTATTTTAAAGTAAAATTTTAACAATGGTTTTGAGTTCTCACACCAGTCCCATGACTGGCTTGGAGTTTATTGTTTTTTTCCTAAACTCTGGGTGCCCATATTTTCCACACGGGCGGCTAGTAGTTTTGGTTTTGCAGATTTCTACTTAACAGGATCCTGGTTTACAACTGGAGCTATAATAGGAAAGCTTTGCAACCGTGTATTCCTTTCAGTTGTGGTAGTTGATGTATTTCTATTATGCATTGTATTTATACATTTTTATTTTCGCTACTATGTAATTTTAATCTCTGATATTATTTTTCCGTTGAGTAATATTTATTCGTATTCTGATATTCTAGTACTCTGTTGTAAATTGTGGTAATAACATTGAAAATATTCTCGTTTTTGTGTTCTGATGAGACGTGTTCTCAAAGAAATTCGGGCTCCTCCGTCTCCTCGGGGATCGGGGAAGTCTGGGTCGTCTCAGTATAATAGGGCGAGGTTGGAAAGATCGGGGCATTGAGCATGGAAGAGCTATTAAATAAGTAACATCATGAGATTACCATCAAGCTCAAGCCTGGGTTTACCGTGTCGGATCCTATACAAATGATCTCTCTTTCTCCAATTGCAGCCAAGACTCAGAGAAGATTTCACCAGATATGGCTGTTGGAAAATTGAAATCATTCTATGGAAAAGGCGAGATAAAGAGTAAGTCTAGAAAGGAGAAGCCCATTGGGGAGAGTGATAGGTCTCGTGCCGACAAAACTCCTAAACGCAGGATAGTGAAGGAGTATAAATTGGAAAGTCAAGAAAGAGGAGGAGGAATAACGATAAGGAAGAGGATGAGTGTATTTAGGTGGCCGGAGGTGTGTGCGAGGCGACGGTCGAGTTCATGGCAAGGAATGGAGTTAATTGGCAATGTTTTGTGGAATTCTGTGCTTGTAGATGTCACACTATTTACTATAGTCGTGCCATGGTTATTGGAGATGGAAATAGATAGGTGGGTTCGAATTGGAGATGGAGGTGTTGAGCAGGTCCGGTTCAAGGCAAGAAACATGATGGTAGTGTCAGTTTGTTGGATGGACAATCGATTTGTCGCATCACTATTAGACATGCGCACGATTTTGGTTTGTTCACAAGAAGAAGGAGCGGTTTTTAAAAATGAGAAGAAAGAGAGGGCAGTGGAGCACGTGCTGGGGTTGAGGGGCTTTTCTTTTAAATTAAAAAATTAATTAGTTATGATTTGATTTTGTATTAACTTGTAATCACAATAACTAGTTCATACGGAGTCAGATTGACACATCTCAGTTACTTTAGGTTTGTATTCGAGAATACTACGCATATGCAGTGGATTGGAATCATTTTGGAAAGTCTAGATTTTTATCCAATTTCAAACGTCTGTTTGAAATTAGATAAAAATAAAGGGATTTTCACTTGAAGGGCTTATTTATTCAGGGAAAAAAGTTTTAAGGATAAAACTTCTGAAAAATTATTTTTAAGGACAATTTTGCACAAAAAAAGCGGTTATGTTTTTACATTATACAGACGTAAGATAACCGCTTTTATCTTTTTTCTATATAACTTATAAAGATAACCACTTTTATCGTTTTCCTGCAGAATTGTCCTTAAAGCTTATTATTAAGAAATGTTGTCCGTAAAACTTATTATTCTACAAAAAGAAGCCCTTTAACCTAATTTCCACTAAAAATAATGTGAAATCGTCGTTTGGAATGGGTAGTGAGTTTAACTCACGCTTTTTGATATACTATTGTACCAATAATAGTATTGACAATTGTTTACATAATTATGTATAATTGAATGTTTGGATGATTGGACGATTTATTGCTTTGTTGGTTGTTGTCGATATATATATATATATATATATATATATATATATATGTATATATATATATATATATGAAAATTGGTACACTTATATAAATAATCAGAAAAGTACATAACAAAGTTAGCATACTAGCCTAAATACAAATAGTTCGAACAATAGGCAAGAAAATACATAAAGCAAGTAAATAACTACACTAAAAGTGAAGTTGGACCCATGATGAGGTCGACAACTCCAAATCCTACAAGTGCAATCGCGCTACACTCCTGACCTATATCCATTAACTTTGGCTTGTGCATGGTAATATCAACCATGCATCGTTGCATAAGTGGAAGAATTCACTTTGTCTTATATCTTGGTCTATCATATCTAGATCCAGTCAAGATATATATATATATATATATATATATATATTCCCGTCTGTGAGCGGATGTGACCTTTGACATTACCTGCGTTGTAGTAGAAGATTTATCTTATATGAATTAGATAATTTGAACTGTATTACATGTAAAAGTGTTGATAAACGAGTTGTGATGCAGGATAACAGGTTGGAAGAATCCAACAGGATTCATTAATCTGGTTGTTACTATATCTATTGACACGACCCGAACTTCCGCGGTAAGGAAAGCACGGATGGCGTTGAGGACAAGACGAATCAGAATGCAAGCAGAAGAACATTTCATTGTTTATTACAACAATTCCACCAGAATACAAGAATATACAGAGTATGAATAAATATTACACATTTGAAAAATATCAGAGATTTATATTACACTTAAATACATCGCAGCGGAAAATAATACAAAACACAACTGAAGGAAATACACGGATACAGAGCTTTCCGAGTATCGTTCCAGCTGTAAACCAGGATCATGTGAATGTAAATCTGCAAAACCAAAACTACTAGCTGCCCGTGCGGAAAATAAGGGCACCAGAGTTTAGGTTAAAACAATAAACTCCAGGTCAGTCATGTAACTGGTGTGAGCACTAAAACAGTTATTAGTCTTTATTTTTAAAGTTAGGTAAATCAAGGGAACACGCCGTATAACACGGAATGGGTTTCCTCCCAAGAATACCAGTGCATAACACAAATAGCGCAATGCTAAATAAAGAAAAATGAAGCTATTATAAGACCCAGGTCCCATCACACAACGCAACGCAAGCCGGAGGATAGGGTTTTTACCTTATAATAGCCAAAGAATGCTGGGTACATTTAAAACAAATCATTTGATACTATTATAAGTGTATAATGTCAAAACAATTTCAATCATAAATATCAATCATAGACGGCATTAATGACCCATACCACTATGTCGCCATACTAGATTCTACAAATAAAACCGCAATGTCACGTATTGGAAATTGGATTCCATCATGAGTCGAGGCAAGGGGCAAGCTCCTCTCCGATTTGAGACACTCTAGCAAATGTCTCAGGACCCCACTATGATCCTTTGGAACCTCCAAGGCCGGTCCTCTCTTACTTTTGAGGATTGGCAATCCCTGAACACACGTTTCCTGGTCCTAACAGACCTATATCCGAGGCGCCTCGCATTCCAACAACCACACAGGTGAAAAGTATATAAATGTCAGCCAGTGTAATAACCTGGAAAATGTGAACCAGTTTAAATTTTTTAAAGTTAGGTTATTAACAAGAAATTTGAATGATTAAAATAGCCTATTTCCATAAAATATAGAATTGTGTATAATATGGCAGTTTGAAATTTTGAATACAAACTTAGTCTGGCTGTACCGGGTGGAGAATATAACAGATTTTAACGAAACTGAAAATATTTAAATCTGTTTATCAATACCTTTCTAACGAATCTGAAAAATCGAAATTTCATAACGGAGATAAAAAGTTATGGCCAAATGAATTTTCAGAAAGGTCGCTATATAGTGTATATAGCCCTTGAAAATTGCGATTTTGCATACGACCTCGAAATTCGACGAAACCACTTTTGTTGGGTCCGGGATGTCAAATTATTGCTAAGTTTCAAATTTCGTAATTTTTGAAGATAGTATGTGAGCGGGGCAAAAGATAACGTGTTTGGTCAAATTCTGTTAAAAGGGGTCGACCTAAAAATGGCCGTTTTTCAAACGAGCTCAGAATTCGACGGAACTGGTTTTGTTAGGACCGTATCGTCAAAACAAAGCTAGATTTATTTTTCTGGAATTTTTCGATTCAGTTTGTGGCCCTGGCAAATTGAAATGTACGTTTAAATTAAATATCGAATGTTTTATATTTTAAATTGAAAAATAACTGACTGTAACAGTCGAAATGGCCAACGAAACATATCCCATTGTGTCCGGAATGGGGGTATTTAGCTAGGGGCGATAGTCGTTGGGTTTAAAAAGGAGTCCGTTTGCAAAAACACTATTTAAAAATTTTCTATAAATATCGACCAATAGGAAATTTTCTTTTAAAAAAAAAAAATTAAAAACCTGAAAACCCTAAGCCGCCAGACGAAACGAACGACTCCCGTAGCTCCTCGCTTCCCCTCCTTTTTCCGATCGCCACAGGCCGTTTCGCCGCCGACCACTGTTGAGGCTTTTGCTCGCCGTACTCCCCTCTCCACATCCGACCTAGCCTCGCCACCAGTAGAGCCGCCGTCGACGAGTTCCAGCGCCTCAAAGTCGTCGTCTTCCTGGAGTCGCCGCCGCCTGGATTCGCCGTCGCACCACCTCAGACAACCGCCGCCGGAAAGCTCTTTCCTCCCTCGACGACGTCCAACAGCCTGATCGTCCTATAGAGCTACGAATCAAAAGAAAAATCAAAACCTAGAATTGAACAGGTTTGTAAACTAACGGCTTATTTAAATTTAAACTGTTTTAACACTTTAAAGCGTTGCAAAACTTTGAAAAATAATATCTTTTTCGTTCTTCAACGAAATTCGATGAAACAGGAGACACCGTGACCGCAAGGAGGCTCTCTACATTCTAGAAGAAGCCGCGGATTTTTCTGACCTTCCTACGATTTTTAGCACCGCAAGAACCAATGTGAGGAATCTAAACTGTTTGTGTGAATGTAATCGCGTTGTATAAATTATATAAGCGAAGTGTAAATTATATACGCATTGTATACCTCATGTACATGTGTTGTATAAGTTATATTAGCGATGTATAAATTATACAAGCGTTGTTTGAAACATATATGCTTTGAATTGTGATGAAATGCAAGTGAATTATTATATTATATATATATACTCCCCTCGTCCACATACCATGGACGATATTTATTGCTTGTGTTTGACGTGATATTATATGGTATGACGAATGGTTGGAAATAATTGTTTGTGGTGGATATTATGGTTGAAAAATACCTTTGTGGTTGAAAAATACCTTTGTGGTTGAAAAATACCCTCTTGTGGTTGAAACAAAATAGAATAGGATTGTGGAATTGAAAATAAAACATGCCGCCTGCGTGCGAACTAGATGCATGATCCCCATTGTCAAAAACCGCGAGGTTTTAAGGTAGAGCGAGGAGCCGTACTAGGGACGGTCCCGGTTTTAACTACCCTGCCGTTATGCTGCCGAAATTTTCTGAAATATTTATGTGTTAGAATAATTTCCATTCATTGAAACTACTTACATATGCTATATCGAATATTCATGTGTTGAGTTGCAATTCATTCGTTGAGTTGGAATTCATGTGTTGAATATTATTTGAATATAAACAAATGACTTAGCGATAAAAATCACATTTTTATATATATACAAACAGTATCGAATATTCATGTGTTGAGTTGCAATTCATCCGTTGAGTTGGAATTCATGTGTTGAATATTATTTGAATATAAACAAATGACTTAGCGATAAAAATCACATTTTTATATATATACAAACAGTATCGAATATTCATGTGTTGAGTTGCGATTCATCCGTTGAGTTGAAATTCATGTGTTGAATATTATTTGAATATAAACAAATGACTTAGCGATAAAAATCACATTTTTATATATATACAAACGTTATAGAACATCCATGTGTTGAATTTCAATTTATTCGTTGAGTTGAAGTTCATGTGTTGAATGTTATCGTCTTTTAAAAATAAAAGGGATAGACAATGAAAACTATATTTTTATCATGAATATGAAGAGTTAAAAATACACATGTGTCGAATAAATATTTTTGATGATAAAAATATTCCTTTTATCATGTATACGCTTAGTTAAAAATACACATGTGTCGAATAAATATTTTTGATGATAAAAATATTCCTTTTATCATGTATACGCTTAGTTAAAAATACACATGTGTCGAATAAATATTTTTGATGATAAAAATATTCCTTTTATCATGTATACGCTTAGTTAAAAATACACATGTGTCGAATAAATATTTTTGATGATAAAAATATTCCTTTTATCATGTATACGCTTAGTTAAAAATACACATGTGTCGAATAAATATTTTTGATGATAAAAATATTCCTTTTATCATGTATACGCTTAGTTAAAAATACACACGTGTTGAAATAAATAATAGTTTGCTAGAAATATTATTATTAGCTTTGTTCTGCATATATATACATGTGTTGTACAGGAAAAATGGATTAGCTGTAGAGTAAAGAAATTATTTGTGTGCCCGACAAATAGGTAAACCTTGATGAGTTGGCTGCGCAATTTTATTTATATATCAACTCCTGTGAATGTCATTGGATGCGGAGTGCTGGTTTTTCTGTGTGAAATGATAAACAACGCCATAGGATAGTAACAATTAATTTTGAACTACATTACATGGCATACTTCTTGATGATAGGCATACTTCATCATATTCCACATAAGCAATTGGAGCTTGTGTGACGAGGTGGAAGATTTACCATACGAGCAAGAGGCTTGTATGGCGATGACTATACACTACAGGTTGAACTGATGACTGATATGGACTATATAAATTATAACGATAAATTGCCAGATTAATAAAAACCCCACACGGGTCTAGAGTTGACAATAATCACGTCGCTCTAGTTATTAGATACGGCACATGGACTATTTATTTCCATACGGAAACGGGGTGACGGGAATTTATTCTCTGGAGTGATTATCAGTACATGCTCCCCCGTGAACACCAAAATATATCACTAAAAATATGTGAATGCTTTTTAGGATTTATTGGGTACCTAATACGGCCTAATAAATTTCCAAACCCCTCCCCATACAAAGGAGGTTATGGCGGAATTTTTCGAAATATTAAGGCGTTAGTGAAATATTTGAAGTGAAAACGAAGTTGAAATATAAAATGAACTATAGTTGAAACTATGGAATGAACTATATTTATATATATATATATATATATATATATATAATTAAAAGGAATAGAGGCCGTGCAGTTCGCGTTTCGGAATCGTAATTTGAAACGATTAGTACGAGAAATCCGACCATCGGATTTTCCCGAAACCGCAACCGCTGGGTTCGCCTTGGAAATATCTTTCCAATGGCACCAACCTTGTAAAAATCCAACGGTTGGATTGTCCGGAATGTTTAATTCAAATCTGAAGAAAAACAGCGCCAGAATCGTTTATATTTATATATAAATATAAATATAATTAAATTCAATCGAATAACGACGCTGCAGTTCGAATTTTGAAACCGTAACTTCAAACGACTAGTGTGGAAGATCCGACCGTCGGATTCTCACGAAACTGGAACCGTTGGGTTCGCTTTGAGAATATCTTCCCACTGATATAGACTTTGTAGAAATCCAACGGTTAGATTTTCCGATATGTGTAAAACAAATTAAGGGAAAAACAGCGCCAGTGCCACGAAACGACCTGAAATGTCGTATAATTAAATATGGCCATTTTTAAACAAATAAAAATGGCGAAAAATCGTTATAAAATATTATAAGCAACATAGGTTGCAAATAAACCAATTGGGCTTGAATTGTTTGATATTTGATGGTTGTATGTGTATGACATGAAAATAACACTAAATAACTGAAAGATGGATGTCTAATAACATAACCATAAAATGAATCGATTTAAATTCTAATGACGTGAATTATTTGAAAAGGCCGAGCTAACCCTCATTTCAAATAATTTACCGAGCGATTCGAATTGAAAAATGCAAAGACGATTCAAGACCGATGATATTCGTATCGGTTGGATGGGCGCTACTGAGGTTCCTAGCCGGAGTAGCTACCGGAAGGGGACGGAAGTAGTAGCCGTCTGAACGTATGTGTTGATTGGACGGATATACGAGGAATCTGACGCCTCCGGTTTCGTTCAGACCCAGGACGGACTTGTAAATGGACTGTGTGTCTGACATTGGATTTTGTTCTATATTGATTGATCTCTGTTAAATATATATCTATTTGGCGGCGGAGAATTTATTCTCTTGCTTAACGCCCTTCTCTGAGACGTACGAGCTTAGAGGTTATATATCGATGGAAATCAATCGTATGGAGTGGACTGCCTATGTGGCATGCTAAGATGTTGTGATCAAGGCTTCTGTTGCAAAGAAAAGTCTTGTGGATGATGATCAAAGCGAGGTCTACGTGGCCTAGCTTTGTGTATTTCGTAGATTCGCGAACCTCACACCCCGGTATGAGTTAAAAACGGGATACGGACTGCAGGGAGAGCACGACGTTTCTTTCTAGCTATGGTGGTGTCAGTGACTTACCAGCCCTGACATATATATCTACTTTTCACCTTTGTGGTTGTTGGAATGCGAGGCGCCTCGATTATAGGTCTGTAAGGACCGGGAAACGTGTGTTCAGGAATTGCCAATCCTCTAACGTAAGTGAGGACCGGCCCTGAAGCATCCAGGGGTTACCCAGAGTGTGTAGTCCCGAGGCATTTGCTAGAGTGTCTCGAAGCGGAGAGGAGCTTGCCCCTTGCCTCGACTCATGACGGAAATCCAATTTCCAATACGAGATGACGGATTTGGTTGTAGAACTAGTATGGAGGCATAGTAGATGGTAGCTATGTCGCCTATAATTGATATTTATGATGCTATTCGTTTTGAAACATATATGCACTAGTAATAATATCAAATGATTTTGCTTTATACGTATCAAGCATATTTGGCCCTTATAAGGTAAAACTCTATCCTCCGGCTTGCGTTGCATTGTGTGATGGGGCTTGAGTCTTATAATGGCTTCATTCTTTCTAAAAGCATTGCGTTGTTTTAAAAGAATTTACCTTGTTTTAAATGCACTAGCAATCACTGGAGTAAACCCGTTCCGCGAAAGTGGCGTGGTCCTATGATTTGCTATTACTGTTGTTTAACTGTTTAATAGATTCCTCATACCAGTCCCCATGACTGACTCGTTGTTTGTTTCACTTTGCAAACGCGGGTGCCCTTATTTTCACATGGGCAGCCTAGTACACAGGTGACAGGTGGTTTTTGGTTCTGCACTGCTGCTTAGCGTGCACTTTTGGCTCATGGCGAGGCTGACTTCATAGAGATGACTTAGATATTTTCCGCCATTACTGTATTTATATTATGATTCCACCACTGGCGATGCAGACTGATTTACTTTCCGTATTTCTCACTATATGTATATGTATTCCGCCTCCGGCGATGTAGACTGATACTCTTATTATGTCACTGCATGTATGTATTCCGCCTCTGGCGATGATGACTGATCACTTCCCTTTCTTTTTACTAAGTATATCCCACGTTATGCTATTCTGATATTCCTACATGTTGTGATTCCGCTGTCATACCCATGTAAAAGTATTTTATTTATTGTTTCTGCTATTATCTGTACTCTGCTTTGATGATTAATGTGTTATTTCCTAATGATTATCCTTAATACCGCCCCTCGGATTTTGGGATCGTCACAGTTGGTATCAGAGCTTTGGTTAACCTTAGTTCCGGGATCTAACACATTAAACACTTCGTCAGAATAGAATCAGTAGAGTTCTAATGCGAGTAGCTCATTAGAGATTGGATTAGCAATGTCCTAGAATGAGCTAAGCAGATTAGCGAAACAATTTGATCAGTACATCATCATTATCTTTCCTTGTATTCCCTTGCTTTATCATTTATGAATTTATCAAATCTGTGAGCTTGACTCTTTTCTTGCTTATACAGTACTCTTGGATGGCTACACGTGGAGCAGCAGCTAGAGGAGGCCGTGGGGGCCAAGGAGATGCAGCAGGAGGACGGGGGAATATCCCCGTAGTAATGGAAGGTCCTATTATTCCGCCACCAGCACCTGAAGACTTTGAGCTCGACAAAGTAGCAAAGAGGTACAGAAACCTTGGAGGGAAACCTTTTACTGGCACTGGAACAGTGACCGAGGCAATAGCTTGGCTAAAAACCTGTGAGAAAATCTTCGAAGGTATGGGCATGGGAACTAACAATAAAGCCCGACTTGGCATTTGGCTCCTTCAGGAAGAGGCAGAGCTGTGGTGGGATGCCATTACCTCTGGGGATGCAGCTGGTACTATCCGGACTTGGGAGCAGTTCAGGACTTTATTCAATGAGAAGTTTGTACCGGAACAAGCTCTAGAGAGGATGCGGGAGCAATTTGCTAATATCCAGCAGGGAGACCTCTCTATTCAAGACTATCTGAATAAGTTCACTCAGCTATCGCGCTATGCTCCAGAGCTGGTTTTGACCGACAAAGCGAAGAATAAGAGATTCATATTTGGGCTGAAGCGCAAATACCATGATAGAGCTATGAGCAACATCAAACTCTCTTTTACAGAACTCGTAGAGATGGCTTGCAACTACGAAGACATGGATGAGAGACATGCTAGCCAAGACCGCGCTAAAAGCCAAGCAGGAAATAAGCGCAAGACTTCAACAGACCAACCCGAATCTAGCATTACCGCGGCCGCTACTCAAAAACCCGCAAAGATCCCGAAAGGAAACTGCTACAATTGCGGGAAGCCCGGTCATTTCTCTAATGTATGCAAGGCCCCAAAGAAGCCAAAGGCCAATGACTCTGCCGAATGCTACAACTGCCACAAGAAGGGGCACTACAGCAGGAATTGTCCTTTGAAGAAGAGCGCACAAGTGGCCCATGTTTATGACGGGAATACCCCGCCAGCTATCACCGATGGATCAGGTAAACCCGATGTCTTGGGAGGTACCCTTACTATCAAAAATATTCCTGTTTCTGTACTTTTTGATACCGGTGCATCACGTAGCTTCATATCTGGTATCCTTGTTCACAAACTAAAATTGAAACGAAGAAAACTTAAGGAACCAATTAAAGTACAAAACCCGATAGGAGGTTCCGTTAGTCTCAGTTCATACAGTAGGGTGCCTATCGCTTATTCTTGCTATAAGTTCTCCTTTGATTCGATTGTTATGGACCTTTCCGAATTTGATGTTATACTGGGATTTGACTGGTTGACAAAATATAAGGCCGAAGTTAGATGTGCCGAAAGAATCGTTAAAGTCGAAACGAAGCTTGGACCTATATATATACCATGCCATGGCTCAGAAATTAATAGAACGGAATTTTGGTCTTCTTTAGAAATTATTCCCCCTTCATTAGAAAAGATACCGGTCGTGAAAAACTATGCGGATGTGTTTGAAGAAGTAGAGAACTTACCGCCGCAAAGAGAAATTGAATTTAGAATTGATCTGATTCCGAATGCCCGACCAGTAGTACATCCAATAAGAAGAATGGCCCCGAAAGAAAAGGAAGAGCTGAGTAGCCAAACCCGAGAATTACTTTGGAAAGGTCTAATCAGACCAAGCTTTTCAGCGTGGGGAGCCGCAGTAGTATTTGTCCCTAAATCAGACGGTACTCTAAGACTTTGCGTCGATTACAGGGATCTCAATAAACAAACACTGAAGAACAAATATCCTTTGCCCCGAATAGACGATCTGTTAGATCAATTAAATGGAGCAACCGTATTCTCCAGAATGGATCTAGCTACAGGTTTCCACCAATTGCGTATAGCCGAAGACTGTGTTCCTTTGACAGCCTTCAGGGGTCCCGATTTATTCTACGAATGGTTGGTAATGCCGTTCGGTTTGTGCAACGCTCCGGCGTACTTCGTTGATCTTATGAACAGAGTGTTCCGTGGTGTGTTGAATAAATTCGTTCTAGTCTTCATCGATGACATTCTAATCTACTCTAAGTCGGAAGAAGAGCATGCAAAACATTTAGAACAAGTGTTGAAAATTCTAAGGAGAAATGTCTTGAAAGCTAAATTTTCTAAGTGTGTCTTCTGGCAGAATGAAGTTAAATTCCTTGGCCATGTCGTGTCAAAAGAAGGAATTGCTGTAGATCCAAGCAAAATTACAGCGATTCAGAACTGGAAACAACCTACTACACCCAATGAAGTTCGAAGTTTCCTTGGATTAGCTAGTTACTATCGGAAATTCGTTCAGGATTTTTCAAAGATATCAGGAGTACTGACAAAGCTTACAAAGAAGCATGAGAAATTCAAATGGACCCCCGAATGTGAAGAAGCTTTCCAGGAGCTGAAACTGAAGTTGACAACCGCTCCAGTATTGACTATAATAGAAGGTAACCAAGACTTGACCGTATGGACGGATGCTTCTATTAGAGGGCTAGGCGCAGTGTTAATGCAAAAAGGCCAAGTGATCGCTTATGCCAGTCGTCAACTAAAGCCGCATGAAAGAAACTATGCTACTCATGATCTTGAGTTATTAGCTATCGTGTTTGCTTTAAGAATATGGAGGCATTATTTATTGGGCGAGAAATTCGAACTATACACCGATCATCAATCCTTGAAATACCTGTTCACCCAGAAAGATTTAAACCTGAGGCAACAGCGTTGGTTAGAATTCCTTGCGGCATACGATTTTGAAATTATATACACTCCAGGGAAAGCCAATGTTGTCGCAGATGCTCTCAGCAGAAAGAATGAAATCATCGCCAGTTTTGTCATCACATCTTCATTAATAGACAGGATCTCGACTCTTCAAAAAGACGATGAATTTATTCAAAGAATCAGTCAAAGAATCAAAGGAGGTGAATCCACAAGTTTTCGACTCGATGACAAGGGAGTTCTAAGATTAAAGGGTAGAATCTTCATCCCAAACCTTCCCGAGCTCAGGAGAGAAATACTTGATGAATGCCACAAATCCAAATTAAGTATCCATCCCGGTGTGAGAAAAATGTATAACGATATCAAACGCACATTCTGGTGGAGAGCTATGAAAAGAGATATCTCATTATATGTTAGCAGATGCCCCACTTGTCAGCTAGTTAAGAGTGATCAGCAGAAATTGGCCGGATTATTACAACCATTAGAAATTCCAGGTTGGAAGTGGGAACAGATCTCGATGGATTTCATCGATGGCCTGCCGCGAACTAGAAGAGGGAACGACAGTATATGGGTAATCGTAGATCGCTTCACGAAGACTTCCCATTTTATCCCTGTCCGATCCAACAGAACGGCTCAAAGTATGGCACAGATTTACTTCAAAGAAATCGTTAAACTTCATGGAGTACCGCTCAGTATAGTCAGCGATAGAGATCCCCTGTTCACTAGCAAATTCTGGGAAGCATTCCAGACAGAATTGGGAACCAAATTGAATCTAAGCACCGCTTATCACCCTCAGACAGACGGCCAAACTGAGCGGGTGAATAGAATTTTAGAAGATCTATTGCGGGCTTGCGTTATTGATTTTGGAGGCTCATGGGAGGATCATTTACATTTAGCAGAATTCTCTTACAACAATAGCTATCAAGCAAGTTTGGGAATGTCCCCATTTGAAGCACTATACGGTAGACCGTGCCGATCTCCCGCATGTTGGGTAGAACCTGGCAACAGACTTGTGTTAGGGCCCGATATGATTCAAGAAGCATCGGATAAAGTCGATTCCATTAAGAAGCGATTAAAAACCGCACGGAGCCGACAGAAAAGCTATGCTGATGCGAGAAGAAGGGATATATCGTTTGCCGTTGGCGATTATGTTTATTTAAGAGTTTCTCCAATGCGAGGGGTAATCAGATTTGGCAAGACTGGGAAGTTGGCACCGAGATTTATTGGTCCCTTTCCTATACTTGAACGAATTGGAACTCTTGCATATAGGGTTTCATTACCTGATTGGTTGCCTGGTGTACATGATGTGTTCCACGTATCTCAGCTCAGAAAACATGTTCATGATCCAGATCTTGTTGTAGAAGAAGCAGCACAACAGGATATTGAAATAACTCCAGAATTAGCACTCAAGAGAGATCCATTAAAGATAGTTGGCAAAGAAACTAGAGAGCTAAGGAGGAAAAAGATTCATTTAGTCAAAGTGCAATGGAGTAGTGATCCTAGAGACTGTACTTGGGAGACTGAGGAAAGCATTAAACAAGCCTATCCCAAATGCAGAGTGGACATCTCTGACTAACTCCGGTGCAAGGTACCTTTACAATACTTTGCATTTACATTTTATTTCCTGCCTAACTGTTATTTCCTTTTCGAGGACGAAAAGTTTTAAGTGGGGGAGATTGTAATAACCCGGAAAATGTGAACCAGTTTAAATTTTTTAAAGTTAGGTTATTAACAAGAAATATGAATGATTAAAATAGCCTATTTCCATAAAATATAGAATTGTGTATAATATGGCAGTTTGAAATTTTGAATACAAATTTAGTCTGGTTGTACCGGGTGGAGAATATAACAGATTTTAATGAAACTGAAAATATTTAAATCTGTTTATCAATACCTTTCTAACGAATCTGAAAAATCGAAATTTCATAACGGAGATAAAAAAGTTATGGCCAAATGAATTTTCAGAAAGGTCGCTATATAATGTATATAGCCCTTGAAAATTGAGATTTTGCATACGACCTCGAAATTCGACGAAACCACTTTTGTTGGGTCCGGGATGTCAAATTATTGCTAAGTTTCAAATTTCGTAACTTTTGAAGCTAGTATGTGAGCGGGGCAAAAGATAACGTGTTTGGTCAAATTCTGTTAAAAGGGGTCGACCTAAAAATGGCCGTTTTTCAAACGAGCTCAGAATTCGACGGAACTGGTTTTGTTAGGACCGTATCGTCAAAACAAAGCTAGATTTATTTTTCTGGAATTTTTCGATTCAGTTTGTGGCCCTGGCAAATTGAAATGTACGTTTAAATTAAATATCGAATGTTTTATATTTTAAATTGAAAAATAACTGACTGTAACAGTCGAAATGGCCAACGAAACATATCCCATTGTGTCCGGAATGGGGGTATTTAGCTAGGGGCGATAGTCGTTGGGTTTAAAAAGGAGTCCGTTTGCAAAAACACTATTTAAAAATTTTCTATAAATATCGGCCAATAGGAAATTTTCTTTTAAAAAAAAAATTAAAAACCTAAAAACCCTAAGCCGCCAGACGAAACGAACAACTCCCATAGCTCCTCGCTTCCCCTCCTTTTTCCGATCGCCACAGGCCGTTTCGCCGCCGACCACTGTTGAGGCTTTTGCTCGCCGTACTCCCCTCTCCACATCCGACCTAGCCTCGCCACCAGTAGAGCCGCCGTCGACGAGTTCCAGCGCCTCAAAGTCGTCGTCTTCCTGGAGCCGCCGCCGCCTGGATTCGCCGTCGCACCACCTCAGACAACCGCCGCCGGAAAGCTCTTTCCTCCCTCGACGACGTCCAACAGCCTGATCGTCCTATAGAGCTACGAATCAAAAGAAAAATCAAAACCTAGAATTGAACAGGTTTGTAAACTAACGGCTTATTTAAATTAAAACTGCTTTAACACTTTAAAGCGTTGCAAAACTTTGAAAAATAATATCTTTTTCGTTCTTCAACGAAATTCGATGAAACAGGAGACACCGTGACCGCAAGGAGGCTCTCTACATTCTAGAAGAAGCCACGGATTTTTCTGACCTTCCTACGATTTTTAGCACCTCAAGAACCAATGTGAGGAATCTAAACTGTTTGTGTGAATGTAATCGCGTTGTATAAATTATATAAGCGAAGTGTAAATTATATACGCATTGTATACCTCATGTACATGTGTTGTATAAGTTATATTAGCGATGTATAAATTATACAAGCGTTGTTTGAAACATATATGCTTTGAATTGTGATGAAATGCAAGTGAATTATTATATTATATATATATATATACTCCCCTCGTCCACATACCATGGACGATATTTATTGCTTGTGTTTGACATGATATTATATGGTATGACGAATGGTTGGAAATAATTGTTTGTGGTGGATATTATGGTTGAAAAATACCTTTGTGGTTGAAAAATACCCTCTTGTGGTTGAAACAAAATAGAATAGGATTGTGGAATTGAAAATAAAACATGCCACCTGCGTGCGAACTAGATGCATGATCCCCATTGTCAAAAACCGCGAGGTTTTAAGGTAGAGCGAGGAGCCGTACTAGGGACGGTCCCGGTTTTAACTACCCTGCCGTTATGCTGCCGAAATTTTCTGAAATATTTATGTGTTAGAATAATTTCCATTCATTGAAACTACTTACATATGCTATATCGAATATTCATGTGTTGAGTTGCAATTCATTCGTTGAGTTGGAATTCATGTGTTGAATATTATTTGAATATAAACAAATGACTTAGCGATAAAAATCACATTTTTATATATATATACAAACAGTATCGAATATTCATGTGTTGAGTTGCAATTCATCCGTTGAGTTGGAATTCATGTGTTGAATATTATTTGAATATAAACAAATGACTTAGCGATAAAAATCACATTTTTATATATATACAAACAGTATCGAATATTCATGTGTTGAGTTGCGATTCATCCGTTGAGTTGAAATTCATGTGTTGAATATTATTTGAATATAAACAAATGACTTAGCGATAAAAATCACATTTTTATATATATACAAACGTTATAGAACATCCATGTGTTGAATTTCAATTTATTCGTTGAGTTGAAGTTCATGTGTTGAATGTTATCGTCTTTTAAAAATAAAAGGGATAGACAATGAAAACTATATTTTTATCATGAATATGAAGAGTTAAAAATACACATGTGTCGAATAAATATTTTTGATGATAAAAATATTCCTTTTATCATGTATACGCTTAGTTAAAAATACACATGTGTCGAATAAATATTTTTGATGATAAAAATATTCCTTTTATCATGTATACGCTTAGTTAAAAATACACATGTGTCGAATAAATATTTTTGATGATAAAAATATTCCTTTTATCATGTATACGCTTAGTTAAAAATACACATGTGTCGAATAAATATTTTTGATGATAAAAATATTCCTTTTATCATGTATACGCTTAGTTAAAAATACACATGTGTCGAATAAATATTTTTGATGATAAAAATATTCCTTTTATCATGTATACGCTTAGTTAAAAATACACACGTGTTGAAATAAATAATAGTTTGCTAGAAATATTATTATTAGCTTTGTTCTGCATATATATACATGTGTTGTACAGGAAAAATGGATTAGCTGTAGAGTAAAGAAATTATTTGCGTGCCCGACAAATAGGTAAACCTTGATGAGTTGGCTGCGCAATTTTATTTATATATCAACTCCTGTGAATGTCATTGGATGCGGAGTGCTGGTTTTTCTGTGTGAAATGATAAACAACGCCATAGGATAGTAACAATTAATTTTGAACTACATTACATGGCATACTTCTTGATGATAGGCATACTTCATCATATTCCACATAAGCAATTGGAGCTTGTGTGACGAGGTGGAAGATTTACCATACGAGCAAGAGGCTTGTATGGCGATGACTATACACTACAGGTTGAACTGATGACTGATATGGACTATATAAATTATAACGATAAATTGCCAGATTAATAAAAACCCCACACGGGTCTAGAGTTGACAATAATCACGTCGCTCTAGTTATTAGATACGGCACATGGACTATTTATTTCCACACGGAAACGGGGTGACGGGAATTTATTCTCTGGAGTGATTATCAGTACATGCTCCCCCGTGAACACCAAAATATATCACTAAAAATATGTGAATGCTTTTTAGGATTTATTGGGTACCTAATAGGGCCCAATAAATTTCCAAACCCCTCCTCATACAAAGGAGGTTATGGCGAAATTTTTCGAAATATTAAGGCGTTAGTGAAATATTTGAAGTGAAAACGAAGTTGAAATATAAAATGAACTATAGTTGAAACTATGGAATGAACTATATTTATATATATAAATATAAATATAATTAAAAGGAATAGAGGCCGTGCAGTTCGCGTTTCGGAATCGTAATTTGAAACGATTAGTACGAGAAATCCGACCATCGGATTTTCCCGAAACCGCAACCGCTGGGTTCGCCTTGGAAATATCTTTCCAATGGCACCAACCTTGTAAAAATCCAACGGTTGGATTGTCCGGAATGTTTAATTCAAATCTGAAGAAAAACAGCGCCAGAATCGTTTATATTTATATATAAATATAAATATAATTAAATTTAATCGAATAACGACGCTGCAGTTCGAATTTTGAAACCGTAACTTCAAACGACTAGTGTGGAAGATCCGACCGTCGGATTCTCACGAAACTGGAACCGTTGGGTTCGCTTTGGGAATATCTTCCCACTGATATAGACTTTGTAGAAATCCAACGGTTAGATTTTCCGATATGTGTAAAACAAATTAAGGGAAAAACAGCGCCAGTGCCACGAAACGACCTGAAACGTCGTATAATTAAATATGGCCATTTTTAAACAAATAAAAATGGCGAAAAATCGTTATAAAATATTATAAGCAACATAGGTTGCAAATAAACCAATTGGGCTTGAATTGTTTGATATTTGATGGTTGTATGTGTATGACATGAAAATAACACTAAATAACTGAAAGATGGATGTCTAATAACATAACCATAAAATGAATCGATTTAAATTCTAATGACGTGAATTATTTGAAAAGGCCGAGCTAACCCTCATTTCAAATAATTTATCGAGCGATTCGAATTGAAAAATGCAAAGACGATTCAAGACCGACGATCTTCGTATCGGTTGGATGGGCGCTACTGAGGTTCCTAGCCGGAGTAGCTACCGGAAGGGGACGGAAGTAGTAGCCGTCTGAACGTATGTGTTGATTGGACGGACATACGAGGAATCTGACGCCTCCGGTTTCGTTCAGACCCAGGACGGACTTGTAAATGGACTGTGTGTCTGACATTGGATTTTGTTCTATATTGATTGATCTCTGTTAAATATATATCTGTTTGGCGGGGGAGAATTTATTCTCTTGCTTAACGCCCTTCTCTGAGACGTACGAGCTTAGAGGTTATATATCGATGGAAATCAATCGTATGGAGTGGACTGCCTATGTGGCATGCCAACATGCTGTGATCAAGGCTTCTGTTTCAAAGCAAAGTCTTGTGGATGATGATCAAAGCGAGGTCTACGTGGCCTAGCTTTGTGTATTTCGTAGATTCGCGAACCTCACACCCCGGTATGAGTTAAAAACGGGATACGGACTGCAGGGAGAGCACGACGTTTCTTTCTAGCTATGGTGGTGTCAGTGACTTACCAGCCCTGACATATATATCTACTTTTCACCTTTGTGGTTGTTGGAATGCGAGGCGCCTCGATTATAGGTCTGTAAGGACCGGGAAACGTGTGTTCAGGAATTGCCAATCCTCTAACGTAAGTGAGGACCGACCCTGAAGCATCCAGGGGTTACCCAGAGTGTGTAGTCCCGAGGCATTTGCTAGAGTGTCTCGAAGCGGAGAGGAGCTTGCCCCTTGCCTCGACTCATGACGGAAATCCAATTTCCAATACGAGATGACGGATTTGGTTGTAGAACTAGTATGGAGGCATAGTAGATGGTAGCTATGTCGCCTATAATTGATATTTATGATGCTATTCGTTTTGAAACATATATGCACTAGTAATAATATCAAATGATTTTGCTTTATACATATCAAGCATATTTGGCCCTTATAAGGTAAAACTCTATCCTCCGGCTTGCGTTGCATTGTGTGATGGGACTTGAGTCTTATAATGGCTTCATTCTTTCTAAAAGCATTGCGTTGTTTTAAAAGAATTTACCTTGTTTTAAATGCACTAGCAATCACTGGAGTAAACCCGTTCCGCGAAAGTGGCGTGGTCCTATGATTTGCTATTATTGTTGTTTAACTGTTAAATAGATTCCTCATACCAGTCCCCATGACTGACTCGTTGTTTGTTTCACTTTGCAAACGCGGGTGCCCTTATTTTCACACGGGCAGCCTAGTACACAGGTGACAGGTGGTTTTTGGTTCTGCACTGCTGCTTAGCGTGCACTTTTGGCTCATGGCGAGGCTGACTTCATAGAGATGACTTAGATATTTTCCGCCATTACTGTATTTATATTATGATTCCACCACTGGCGATGCAGACTGATTTACTTTCCGTATTTCTCACTATATGTATATGTATTCCGCCTCCGGCGATGTAGACTGATACTCTTATTATGTCACTGCATGTATGTATTCCGCCTCTGGCGATGATGACTGATCACTTCCCTTTCTTTTTACTAAGTATATCCCACGTTATGCTATTCTGATATTCCTACATGTTGTGATTCCGCTGTCATACCCATGTAAAAGTATTTTATTTATTGTTTCTGCTATTTTCTGTACTCTGCTTTGATGATTAATGTGTTATTTCCTAATGATTATCCTTAATACCGCCCCTCGGATTTTGGGATCGTCACAGTCAGTTTAAGCATTGACACCACCACTAGCTAGAAAGAAACGCCATGCACTCCTTGGGTCCATATCCCGTTTTTGACTCATACCGAGGTGTGAGGCTCGCGGATTCATGTTATACACAAAGCTGTGCCACACAGGCGGTGCTTTGATCATCAACCACAAGACTTTTCTTTTCAACAGAAGCCTTGATCATCTACCACTTAGGCGTGCCATACAGGCAATTCACTCCATGCGACTGATGTCCATCGATATACAACCTCTGAGCTCGTACATCTCAGAGAAGGGCGTTAAGCAAGAGAATAAATTCTCCGCCGCCAAACAGATGTATATTTAATAGAGATCAATCAACACAGAATAAAATCCAATGTTAGACACACAGTCCATTTACAAGTTCGTTCTGGGTCTGAATGAAACCGGAGGCACTTTCCTCGCATATCCATCGATCTCCAAGTACGTCTGGACGATCACCAACTGATTCCCTCCTCTTGGGTGTACAGCCCAATAAAGATCATCAGTAATCACCCAAACGATGTGAAGACTTCTGGTCTTCAACCACCGTCTTCATCTTCGACATACCGTCGAATTGGTTATTCAGAATGGGTGTAAACCCGGCCTTTCCGAATAACTCGCGTATATAATAAACACGTGTTACACAAACACAACATACGCCTCATTCCAATTTAGAATATTCTTTTATTCAAATTTTCACATTCCTAGGGAAAGGTTCCCATTAATTTTATCAAAGATAAATTCTTCTAAATTTATTCTTTAATCTTCCTTTGGATATCATTTCAAACCATATTATGGTTTTCCAAACTAGTCGGTATTAGCGAACCACACCGAAGTAATTATTTATTTTATTTCCCAATCCCAACCTATTCATCCCATGGAGCAAAACTGGTAATACTCCATATCTAACACCACGGTGTTATCGGTAAAATTAATTACCATTTCACGTTCAAATCTAATTAAAGATTTAACTATCGCTTTGGAGCAAAACTGGTGATACTCTATTCTCGATCACCTTCCAAATTTGATAATTTAAATTATCAATTCACATTTCAATTTAACTACAGATTCATTAAAACTCCACTTAGTTTTAATCTTCCCAAAAATCAATATCCTGTCTTTAACTGGGTTAAAGAACCAATGTCACCTAAAACACGATTCACGACAAACCCTAATCACATTTGATATTAATTACAAGGCTCTGAATATAAAATATACTGGCTTATATTCAACATCAAATTCTGAAACCAACAAATATCGTATTGGAAATAAAGATATAAATATATCTTTCAAATTCCCATAACAATATCTGTATAATCGCGAAATCCAACATCGAAATATTCCGAAGATAATTTTGATTCAAATCCATTCCAATTCAATTATTGGAAATTCTGGTTACTTTTAAAACCTCTTTCAAATTCAATTTATTTGTTTCAAAAATAAATTGATTTTAATTATAGTTCAAAACTTGTTCATTTCGATAAAAATATATTTTTATCTTTTCAAATGTGGAATTTTTCACCCTAGTTCTTCCCAATTCATTTCTTATAATTTTACACTAATTATTGATATTTTTAATAATTTTATCAAGGCCCGTACAGTCGATTTCCATCAACGGCCATCGAACTGCACTTACAGCGACCTTTTCTAAATTTGATTTGGACATAATTACAAATCCAACTGTTAGATTTCATATTTCTAATATTCATTGGAAATCTCTTCTCGATACGAACCCAACGGTTCCGGTTTTAGGAGAATCCGACGGTCGGATCTCCCATAATGTCAATTCGAAATCAATGGTCGAAATTCACGAACTGCCGCGGCGCGGCGCGTTCTATTCAGGCCATTATATATATATATAATATATATATATATTATATATTTCATCGATTTCTTTTTAAAACGTATTTTATAAATCGTTTTAAATTCGTTTTCAAAACCATTTCAACTCTATATTCAATTTCAAATCAAAATTGAATATTTCATATCATTACTATATAAATGATAATATTTTCAAAACGTTATACTTTGAAATCACTACCTTTTCTATACTCATTATAAAAACGAATATAATCGATATAAATATCGTTCACGTCAAAATAGAGCAACTCTAATCAACACGGCTTTATATATTTCAATAAATTCGTTATTCTATTCAACAAATGAATATTTATTCTATTCAACACATGAATCTATATTTCTTTCAACACATGACTAATCTCAACACATGAGTACTGTCAACACATGACTATTTTTGTTAGGTAATATATTTTATAAAATTATGGTATCTATCGTTTGATTTTTAATCAGACTCCAACCGTAAAGTAGTTTCTAATCTTAAATATGATAAAGATGTAAATTTTATTGTTAAAATATTTTACTCAACACATGAATAGTTTCAACACATGAATATTCTCAACACATGAGCATCGTCAACACGTGACTATTTTTATATTCTAATATTCTTTATTTTCCCAATTGGAATGAGGCCCAATCAATTACCATATAATGTTAATTATATGGATTTCACCCAACACATGTATATAATGGCACTGACAAATAATCAACCATCATCCAAAGTGCACTACTCTGTATAAGCATCAAATATAGATATCTAACGCTTATAACAGCCTGTCAATCAATCGATCGACATACAACTAATTATTGGGATTAGTGTATGCCGTATTTTATCCCAATACCCGTGTGGGGTTTCAAATCAACAAACACGGATTTTTCTTTATTCACATACCCGTTAAAAATTATATTTTTAACGATAAAATATTTTTAACTATATAAATATTTTATTTCGTTTTACATCACACAATCAATTTTCACCACAACAAAGAGTCAAACATACAAGCCGTCCATGGTCTGTGGACGACGGGTGTCGGGTGCTACTAAGCACCGTCTGCATCCTATTATATAATTTAAACTAGAAAAGACAATTTAAAGTGAGAAGTTCTCATCGACTAGCTAAACCAAACACCACGACTCTTCATATGTAGAAATCTTCGTCGTGCTCGCCTTTTTTCAGTTTTGTCGTTCGTAGCCACCACATATATAAAAATAACATTTTTTGATTGTTGCTATGTAGATAAAAAATCTATTTTTACAACGCTACTACATAGAAAAAAATTCTATTTTTACAACGCTACTATATAGATAAAAATTCTATTTTTACAACGCTACTATATAGATAAAAATTCTATTTGTTCAACGCTAGTATATAGATAAAATTCTATTTTTATCACGATGTTCATATAATAAAGATCATATTTTTATTATTTTTATAATATAAAAATCATATCTTTCCTACTTCAAAGATGTAATCTTTTCGCTATTCCATTATAAAAATCATTTCTTTATCTCTTCTATGAATTAAAAATCGAATTTGTATTCTTTCCAAAATATAAAAATCATATTTTTATAAATAAAAATATAATCTTTTCACTTTTATAACGATGTTTACATAATAAAAATCCTATCTTTATTCGGATAAAAATCCAACCTTTCTTCGCAAACATCGTATATAAAAATCCGACCTTTCCTGTCATTAAAAATCTAATCTTTTTCTTTCAAAAAATCCCTTCTTTTTATTTATATTTTTAAAAATCAGAAAATAAACAAAGCTACTTTAATTAAACAAAACTAAATATTTCAAATAATTAAAATAAAAAGAAAACTCATAGTGCCTAGAGGAAGAAAGGAGAAGAGGGGCTGAAGGGAGGAAGAAGAAGAAGCAGCGGCGGTAGCAACAAGAGGAGGGGGCGCGAGGTAGGCATTGCGTTGGGGGATTGGGGGGGGGGGGGGGGTCTCGCGCGTTTTAGGAGGGGGAAGAGGAGAAGAAGATGGGGGCGGCGGTTGGGTGAGGGAGCCCGGCAGTGGGCGGCGGCCTGGGGGGCGCGATCGATCAGGGCTTCCACCCTTTTTTTCTGTTTTGTTTTCTGATTTGGAAAATAACGAGGGGGGAGAGAAGAAAGATATAGGGGGTTTTTATAAAATTATATATATTTTTAATTTACTTTCAAAAAGGGTTGACTTTTTTATTTGATCTCTAAACGAGGCCCACCGCCTATCATCCATAGCTAATTACCCCCATTCCGAACACAATGGGATATGTATCGTAAGCTGATTTGGCCGTTTCGATCACTTCTCATCAAAATCAAAATATAACGCTATATATTGAATTTGAACGCGCATTTCAATTTACCGGGGCCACATACGAACTCTAAAAATTCCCAAAAATATTTTCTAGCTTCGTATTGACGATACGGTCCTAACAAAACTAATTTCATCGAATTCTGAGACCGTTTGAAAAATGGTTATTTTCCAGTCGATTAAAATCAACCGAAACTGGTCAAACACGTTTTCCTTCGCCACGCTCATATATTAATTCGAAAAATTACGAAATTTGAAACCTAGCAATAACTTGACATCACGGACCCAACAAAAGTGGTTTCGTCGAAATCTGAGGTCGTTTGCAAAATTTTCATTTTTAAGGGCCTGAATTCCGTAGCGACTATTCAGAATTTTCAACTGGACGTATCTTTTGATTCCCACTATGAAATTTCAATTTTTCGGATTCATTGGAAATATATTCTCGATTAGATTCTAATATTTCTGGTTTCACTAAAATCCGGTTTATTTTGCACCCGGTACATTCATTTGAACTTTGAAATCGAATCTTCAAACTACCGCGCCATTTTCAATTCCTTTTATATATATATAAATAAATATTTATATTCTAACGATGATTCGAATAAATATATACGTTTGAATTCTATTCAAAATAAATTTCTCGTCGATATTATCTAAAATAATTAATTTTAAATATTCAAAATTCCCTAAAATTGCCAAAATAAATTTTTTTTAATTGGCTCAGAATTTCCGGGTTATTACATCTATATTCATATGTTGTTATATGAATTGATTGGACATTAAACCTGACTATGGAACCTATCGGATATATAATGTTGTTATATGTGGAATTGTGATGAGTGAATATATTATTTTATATAATATATTGAGTTTATCTATTTCACAAAATTTGGTGTGTTTGGCATAACTAGACCGAATTGGAAAATAATATGGATTGAATAGAAATTGGGAAATTGGAATTGAATGGTTTTGGAATAAAACAAACTTTTAAATCCTTTTTATTCATTTATTTAAAACCTATTTGAAACTATTTTTTTACTATATATACATTTTACCTTTTTTACTTAAAACTTGTTTTTAACTTATTTTACAATATATATATATATTGAATGATTTGAGCCTGTCTTGTCAGATTTGGAAATGATTTTGGATGATAACACACCTGTTATAATAAATGGTTTAGAAATCACTAGTATTTCACCTTGTCCAATATTTATCAATATTTAAATCTTTATAGAATATTTTAAAAGATAAGGATAAGTATTAAAATGGTTTTGGGCTTGTCTTGATAATGTATTAATTACATTCATCTTTAACCCTCTCAGATTGTATAATCGAAGTTAATATAATTTGATTCTTTAAATGAACGTTTAAAGATAAATTATAATTATTTTGGGTTAGTTGTAAACAGTGTTTTAGCAACACTTTTTTAAACCTTGAAATATAGTTAAACTGGAAATATACAGTTTAGTGGTTTTTGAATATACTTAGATCTTTAATAATGGATTTTAAAGATAGAAACAAGTATATGGATCTTTCAGGATAAAGATATTGAATAAGATGTTTTAACTTATAAAAGGGAAGAGGTTCTTAAGAAACAACGAGTCCAACTTCTTTGATTATATTTTAAAGAAAGAAAATATTGGAAATGAATTGTAGATATACTTATACCGGAGCGATAAGTATATGAATGCCTTTTGAAATATTTAAGCTAGAAATAAAATAATGGGAGTGAATTGTGATTATACTTATACCGGAGGGATAAGCATATTGATACCTTTTTAAGTATTAAGACTATAAGGAATGGGGAATCAGTAAAATGTATACATATACACCTTTTGTATGTATAAGTTGAATATATACACTAGTATATAAAGGAATATTAATCAAGTAGGAGTTGTTAATTAATAAACGAAGTCTTATTAGACAAATAAATCTTTATTAGATAAAAATGAGTTTTATTAATAGAAGAATTTCCAATTGATGAATGATTATTAAAATGGGGAAGGGATTAGAAGGCATTTAGTAAATTTCAAGTATAGTATCTAAGCAAGTCCATATGTTCAGTCTTTGCTGAGGGGACTTTATTTTTGCATGAGTCCATCCACTTGTAACCTTATTATCATCACCCCATCTCTCCCAATAGAACTACCATAATCAATACCAGTCGTTGCATTTAAGTTAATTTTTTCCAGAAAGCAAACAATCAATGAGAGAAAACAAGAACAAACCCTAATATTTCCTCTTAGAAATTTTATTAAAGAGTATGCATACATACAAAACAAGGTTTTATACATGTGTAAGTGGTTTTATACATGTTTTAAAATAAAACGCGAAGCTTAAGGTGGTAATCTAACTCTCATTCATTTGGTTCATGAGATTACAAATCTCGAACTAAATCCCTGGTTGTTCCTCAATGCATTCACTACTGATGGCGGCTACTCTGGCTATATCATCGTAGTTTGTCTTCTTCGTGATCATTGTAGTTGGTTGTTCTAGGCCAATTCCTCTATCTGATTATGAAAGTGTATAAAATCATCCGTTTCATGTCCATCTAACTTGTGGAAAATGCAAAATCTTCCATATATTCTCTCTCGACCAGTGGGTTATCTTTTAGCAGGTTTTTGGTAGGATGCTCCTATTGTCTTGGTATACCCTCTATATTTATGAACTTTATTAAATCATCATAGAAAGAGAACTTCGATTCCCTCTTCTTCCCTTTTTTTTTGATATTATCGTCTGCTCTTCTCTTTTCTTTAACCTTACCAAATAATGTTCTAAGAAGTCTTCCATCATTCATAATGTTAAACTTTGTATTCTCAACTTTAGCATCTTCTTGATGCAAATATCTCTAAACTTCATGATGGAATTCTATTAGTTTCGTTAGTGGATGCCTTCGTGAAACAATAATAAGTTAGTCTTGCTTGCGATTCATGAAACTGCTGCTATCAGAATCACATATGGATCTGGTTAGGGAACTCCAGTAGTTGCTGTGTTAAACCTTTCCAAATAACTTCCGAGGGTCTCTCCAATCCCTTTGCTTCATGCTTGATAGTCGCATCACATATTTTGTTCGAAAGGTGTGAACTTTGAATTGTGCTATTACCTTATTTGAAGCATAATGGCAAATTTGTTAAGTATAATGGCACACACTGCCCTATTACCTTATTTGAAGCACCTAGCACCTGTTATGTTAGATGTATCTTATTAGATAAATTGTATGATATGTCTTCCCATTGTAGATTTCCAACGTTATAATCTTGAAATCAGGAGGAGACCTTGCATTTTAGATGTTAGAGCAAAATGGATTCATATTCACTTCTCTAAATTCTAGTCTAAATACATTTCTATTCATCTTAGTCATATGGTCGTTGTCGTCTAACAATGTGTTAGATCACTAGCTGCATTGCATCCTTGCTCCTATGTGAGAACTCCTAAACGTACTCCTCTGGTAGTACATTTGCCTTTCGATCCACATCTTTAGCTTCATTATGCTCTCCGTATCTATGAGGAAACTCTGAAGCATACTCCAATGATCATTGTGTGTTTGCATTCTGACTTACATTTTTGGCTTCAAGAATATCTAATCAAGGTATATTAGCATGTCCCAGGCACACATCAACATTTACCTCGAGTATATTACTCTTGGTACCGATAGGGTTGATGTTGCAAACGAGTAGCCTTGGTCGTGGGAGCATTGTTCTAGTTTGCTTTGCTTTAACTCCATTTGCTTTGGCATTGGTTTGCGTTCTTTGGTCCTGAATTCTAATAGCTCGAACCGTTCCTAATTACCTAATCTTTTGAATAAATCAATCAACCATTTCCCGTTACCTACCATTATTCCATATCACATTTCCTTCATCGTTCTCTCCATCTGCTCGTTGGTTATGTAGACATATTAATTAGAATTTAAGGGCATCTCATGGATGTTCTCATGCTTGGCTTTCGTGTAACGACCCGGAATTTTGGGGAAAATTTAAAATTTTTATTTTAGTTAATTTACTGGTTTTTGAATATTTAAAAACATTTTATTTTAAATGATAACGACGAAAAATTTATTTTAAACCGAAGTTAGAATGAATAATTTATATTGATTATATTTCAAGCCAGAAATGTCGCGGTAATTTCAAATTTCGATTTCAAACTTTTGGAAAATTATATAAAATTAATTATAAGTCGGAATGGGTCGAAACAAGAAACGCTAGGATCGTACTGACGATGTCTTTCTAATGAATTTTAGAAATTAAGATTTCAGTTTATAATTTGTAAGTTATGACAAATTCTAAATCTCAGAAAAACGCTATGGAATTTATATATATAATTTAAAACACTACTTTTTACATACGAATGAATTTGGACTCGAGACCACTTTCGTTGAGTTCAAAATGATGTTTCTACATTAGAAAATATAAATGCTGATATATTTCGAGATGCGGAATTTATTTATTTATATATGTATTTTTAATATAATATATATGCCTTAAAAATAGCCATTTTTAAAACGGTCTTCAAATTCGACAAAATTAGTTTTTTGGGACCGTATCGTCAAACAAAGCTAGAAATAATTTTTCTGTAATTTTTGGAGTCAGTATGTGGGCGTTATTAATTTTTCATTGAAAACGGTCAATTTTTAGACTTTAAAAATTCATTGATATTTCATATGGACTCAGAATTTAGCGAAACCAGTTTCTTTGGAATCGTATTGTCGAGAAATAGTTATGTTCCAGTTTTAAGCAAAATTTAATAACGTATGTATTCGTACGGATTTTAAAACACTGAAAAGGACTTAAAATAATAGAACATATGGGTTATTATTTAAATGGGTTATATAACACATGGACTTAATTAAAAATTAACAACCTCTATATAATATCCCATAATCCTACCCTAACCATTTCTCTAAACCTAATTCTAGTCTCCTTCTTCATCTCTCTCATGGCGGCTCACTTCTTTACTAAAATTTCTTTGCACAAAAGACGCTGAAACTTCAATAATTTAAATCTCTCAATCAGAACAAAATCAGACCAAACCCTTTCTGGGTTTTGTTCATCTCAATAACCACTACCTGCCACAAAAAATTCAGAACCTATCGTCGTACGGATTCGCGGGAATCGATAGTCAAAGTCAGAAAACTGATTTCACATTTTGGTGTTTTCTGGCCAAACAGTGAAGAATTAGAGGATGACGCAATTGGAGAAATTGTAGAGGAAAGGAAGGGCTATGACTTTGGCCTTGGGTGTTCGACCTGAAACTGAGCGTGGAGATGGAAAAATCGAGATGAACAACAAATCAGTAAATCAGCGAGCAACAAACAAAGATCACCATTTTCCGGACATGTCCGACGTTGTTGGGTGATGGAGTGTGAGGGTCGGAGCTAGAGGAAGGTGCGGCAGTTAGAATCAGGGGGGTCCACGATCCTGTCGTGGCGTTGTGGCGGTGGATTTCTTCACGAGGCGCAGCGGGGTCGGGGCGGTTTTTCTAGTGATCGGGGCAACGTCGAGGGTGGCGACTGTCAGGGGAGGAGCGCCTCGGTCAGGCGAGGCGGAGGGTGGGGTCCAGCAATGGTCAGGTGGCTCTAGGTGGGGGTCGCAGGTGGTCAAAGGGTCCGAGCTATCGATCAATGTAAAATTGGGGTATTATGCAAATTTTAATTTAATTAATTAATTAATTAATTTATCCAAGGTATGTAAAGCAATATCTTTTACATAGGAAGTCGAAAACTGACGATTTCAGATCCGTTACGATCATGGTGTCGAGAGAGCTTCGCAATGACACTAACTACGTTTAATTCTGAGCAAGTTGAATTTTGGGTAATTTCCA
This sequence comes from Allium sativum, assembly GCA_030737875.1. Lineage (NCBI taxonomy): Eukaryota > Viridiplantae > Streptophyta > Magnoliopsida > Asparagales > Amaryllidaceae > Allium > Allium sativum. The sequence continues at coordinate 56,504,439 of CM060927.1, read as the reverse complement.
CGATTTAATTAATTATTTAAACTTCAAAAATTAATATTTTTTTGCTACGAACTCGAAATCACACGAAACATGATTTGCTGCGATCGTGGCGTCGAGAGCTTCGCGTAGACATCAATTTTGTCAATTTTAGAGCATGTTGGATTTTGGACTAAAATTTGACCTGAACTGTCAATTAAAAGCCTGACCAAGGTGAGAACTCTTTCTCACTAAATTTTTGACAGTTATTTATTTTTATAATCAGAAGTAAATTATTATCTATGTTGGAATTGTTGTTTGTTGGATAAATGTTTATTTGGAAGACTATTGTGGATTGTTTGAAAAATTGAAATATGTAACATGTTGCTATGACATTTATCATATTTAAAACATGTTTACACTGCCATTTCCGAGTTACCTGACTTGTTTATGTGAATGGGACGATAATTTTCACACATCGCCCATGTGCACAAATAATGATATATTATTTAATTATTTGTTGGTTGAAACCCCACACGGGTCTTGGGAGATATTCTGATTACACGTATCCCTTGTGATTAGCTATAGAATGCACTCTGGTTGTTATTTGGATGTGTAATGAACATTTTATCGTTATTTCAGAATTCCTACGATGTATGAAATCCATATAATTAAAATTATATGGTAATTGATTGGGGTCTCATTCCAACTCAGAAATAATCAACTGTTTTATAAAAAAAGAAGTCATTCTTTTTATTATGTTGAAATTAGAAAAAGACATTATTTCATTTTCATGTTTGGAATTAAAAAGGACATTTTGTCAAAAGAAATAGTGAAACAAAAATTATCACTTTTGTTGAACTAGAACGGTCGAAATAAAAAGATCATTTGTTTTGTTGGAATTGAAATAGACAAAATAAAGATTGAAATGAAATTATTACATTTTTCAATGTAATAAAGATTGAAATGAAATTATTACATTTTTCATTGTAATAAGGAATGAATTAGAAATTATTACATATTCCATTATAATAAAGATTTAAATGAAAATATTACATTTTCCAATGTAACAAAGGTTGAATTAAAAATATTACATTTTTCAGTGTAATAAAGGTGGGATTAAAAAGATTACATTTAAAAGATTTCATTTTTATTTAAGATTGATTACTTTAGAAAGAATACCTTTTTTATAATTAATTTGTTTCATTAGAAAGATTAGATAATAAGAATCACTTTCACTCATTTTGTTGAAATAGAATTGTCAACAAAATATAAGGATCATATATATGTAAGAGAATCATATATATATATATATATATGTAAAAGAATCATATTTATGTAAAAGAAACATTTTTATGTAAAGAGAATTTTTATGTAAAATAAAAAAAATTCAAAGTAACTAATATTTTAAAATAAACAATATTTTTAAATAATACAAGGTGAAGAATAAGATTATGATTTTGATGCCCGTCGTTGAACGGACACATAAATATAAATATGAAGCCATGTTCAGTAGCCAATGCCATTTCAACCCGAATGGGTTTATCGATCGATTTTAATTCATTTTGTAATGAGTGTTGAAAAGAATTGATTTTCAAATATAATATTTTGAAAGTATAATTATATTATAAAGTTATAGAATATTCAATTTTGATTTAAGATTGAAATTGAAGTTAAAATCGTTTTGAAATGAATTTATAAACAAATATATAAAATAGGTTTTAAATGGAAATCAACAAAATATATAATATATATATTATATAAATAATGGCCGGAATAGAACGCGCCGCGCAGCGACTGTTCGCGAATTTCGACCATTAACTTCAAATGGATGTAACGGGAGATCCGACCGTCGGATTCTCCTAAAACCAGAACCATTGGGTTCATATCGAAAAGAGCTTTCCAATGAATTTAAGAGATTTTAAATCTAACGGTTAGATTTGGAGATATGTCCAAATCAATTTCAGAAAAGGTCGCTATGGATGCAGTTCGGTGGCCGTTATCAAAAACCGACTGCACGAGCGATCGTAAAATTATTAAAAATATGAAAAAATTATGTAAAATCTTAATAATTGATTTAAAAAGGTTTTTCATGAAAAATTCCAAGTTTATAAAGATAAAAGATATCTTTATCAAAATTAGTGATTTATTTTTTTAATAAATTAATTAAAATAAATAAAAGGATTTTAATGGTTTTAATAAATCCAAGATTTTCCAATACATATATTGGAATGGATTTGAATGGAAATAATCTTCGGATTATTTCAGTATTGAATTCCGTTATTATACAGATATTATTGTGGGATTTTGGAAGATATTAATATCGTTATTCCCGATTTGGTATACGCTAGTTTTCAGAATTTGATATTGAACATAAATCGATATAATTTCTACTCAAAGCACGATATTTAATATCTGATTAGAATTCAGGTTTTCGTGAGTATTGTCTTAAATAACACTGTTCTTAAACCCATTTGAGAGAAAATTAAATCTTTCAATTAAGATTTAAATAAGATTTCCAATTATTAAACATAATTGAAAATTAAGTGAAACTGACTTTTGGGTTGATTGTGAACAATGTTTTTAAATGACATTAGTTCTTAAAACCCGATTGACAGTGAAATTTAGAGTGGTAATTCATAAATCTTTTAATTAAGGTTTAACGAAATATTCTAAAGAGAAGTTTTCAATTTAATATATTAAATTGGAACGTGATTTGGGTTTATTGTGAATGATGTTTTTAAGCGACACTTGTTCTTTAATCAATTAAATGTGAGATTATTTCTTGAAAGTTAAACAATCATTAAATAACGATTCTTGAAGATTAAAACTAAATGTAGTTTTAATAACTTTTAATTGGATTGAATGAGGATAAAAGTAATTAAATTTACTTAATTCAAGAAACGAACGATAATGGAGTACCACCAGTTTTACTCCAAGCGATAATTAAATCTTTAATTAGATTTGAACGATAAAACGTAATTAAGTTTACCGTAACACACTGGGTGTTAAATATGGAGTACCACTAGTGTTACTCCATGGGTTGCATAGGTTGGGAATGGGATATTAATAAATGATTTCTTCGGTAAGGTGTTAATCCCGACTAGTTGAATAAACCTTAATTTGGTTTAAATTAAAATCAAAGAATATTCTTGATTGGAATGAGACATTGGTTGTGTTTTAAAGCACATGATTTTAAATTGCGCAAATTATTCAAGAAGACCAGGCTTAACCCATTCTGAATAATTCATACGATGATTGAAGATCGATGATGTAGACAGTTATTAAAGACCGGGAAATTTCCATATCGAATGGATGATTATTGATATCTTGATTGGACCGTACACCCAAGATGAGGGAAAAATTGGTGATCATTTAGACGTATTTGGAGATCTACCGGATATGGTTTCGTTCAGACCCAGAACGGACTTGTAAATGGATGGTATGTCTGACGTTGTATTCCTTTATATTGTATTCGTTGATCTCTGCTAAATATATGTCTGTTTGGTGTCGGAGAATTTATTCTCTTACTTAACACCCTTCTCTGAGACGTACGAGCTTAGAGGTTATATATTGGCAGAAATCATTGGTATAGTATGGACTGACAATGTGGCATGCTAAGATGCAAATGATTAAGGCTTTTGTTGAAAAGCAGAGCCTTGTGGTTGATGATCAAAGCATAGCTTTAATTAGCATAGCTTTGTGTATAGCGTTACTTCGCGAGCTTCACACCCCGGTATGAACCAGAAATGGGAGAGGATAGCAGGGAGGGCATTGCATTTCTTTCTAGCTAGGAGTGGTGTCAGCGTTTTGCAATCCCTGGCATTTTACTCATGTGGATGTTGCTTATTATTACTTGATGGATATAGAGGCGCCTCGGATATATCCGGCTATTGCGGGAGCCGATGGAGTCATTTGGCTCATTTACGCCCTATAGGGCGGGGAAACGCATGCTTAGGAATTATGAATTCACCATTGCACTTAGTGTGGACCGGCCCTGCTTGTTACCTAGGTGCAGTTGCGGCTGAAGCCTGAGGCACGGGCTAGAGTGTCTCGAAACGGAAGGATTGCGCCTTGCCTTGGTTCATAGGTGGAAATCCAACTTCCAATATGATATTTCAGTTTTGATTGTAGAACTAGTAGGGTGACATGATATATGGTACCTATGCCGCCTATGATTGATACATTTATATTCGAAGTTGATTTCTTCTCTTATAATAGTAATAAAAGATGAAATTTCGCGTATCAAGCATATTTGGCTATTATAAGGGAAAACTGTATCCTCCAGCTTGCGTTGCATTGTGTGATGGGACCTGAGTCTTATAATTTAAACTCTGATATTGTATTTTCAATGTATATTATTCATTCAAAAAGCATTGCGCTGTTTATTCTATGCACTGGTATTCTTGGGGATAAACCCGTTCCGCCTTAACGGCTTGGTCCCTTGAATTACCTAACTTTAAAATCAATTCAAAATAACTGTTTTTGAGTTCTCATACTAGTCCCATGACTGACCTAGAGTTTATTGTTTTAACCTAAACTCTGGGTGCCCATATTTTTCCCACACGGGCAGCTAGTAGTTTTGGTTTTGCAGATATTATATTCATAGGATCCTGGTCTACAACTGAAGTGATATTCGGAAGGCTCTGTATCCGTTATTTCTTTCAGTTGTGTTTTGTATTATTTTTCCGCTGTTATTTAAATGTAATTTAAACTCTGATATTGTATTTTCAATGTATATTATTCATTCATACTCTGGAATATTCTTGTACTTTGATGTAATTGTTGTAACAGCAATAAAATGTTCTTATGTTTGTGTTCTGATGTGTGTTGTTCTTAAAACAATCCTGGCTTTCCTTTACTGGGAAGTTTGGGTTGTTTCATTTGGTATCAGAGCCTAAGTTTACAGAGCTCGAGAACAAAACACATTAGAACCGAACGAAGGAATTCATTAGAGATTGGATTAGTAATATCCAATAAGAATAACTCGTTAGAGATAGAATCAGTCGCATCCTAGAACGAGTGTAAAGAGTATTAATCTTAAAAATGAAAACAAATTTAGCTTTGAAAATTTTATCTTAATATATGTATTTGAGTATATTATTTTTTTTAATTGGGAAATCGAGTATATAAAGATTTTGAATATACGAGTAATTAATGGATACTCGAAGTTTTAATATACTGGATAGATATAGAATCACACTCTAGTCGCCCGGGGATAATTCTGGTGATTGATCGATCATCATCAGTATTTATGTTCGAGTTTCGAAAGTGGTATATCTATATATTTCCATTGACTGGTGTGAGAACCAAAACTAGATAGGGTCTATTGTTGTGATTTGCACTAAAAACATGATTTTTGATTATATATAGAAATTGTATATGTTTGAAAAGTTAATCACCTAATTGATTGCTGGTTGTGATGTTTGATAATTAGTTTAACTAATTAAAATATTGGAATGATAACTAACAAAACCAATTTATAATAGAATGATAAATTTAGCTAAATCAAATTTAATATTGAATTGAATTGGAAATCGATTAGAATTGAAAGTTGAGTTGGTTAATTAAACGACTTTCAGCTTTGTTCCTTTTCAAGGACGAAAAGATTTTAAGCGGGGGAGATTGTAACGACCTGGAATTTTGGGGAAAATTTAAATTTTTTATTTTAGTTAATTTATGGGTTTTTGAATATTTTAAAAATATTTTATTTTAAATGATAACGATGAAAAATTTATTTTAAATCGAAATTAGAACGAATAATTTATATTGATTGTATTTCAAGCCTGAAATGTCGCGGTAATTTCAAATTTCGATTTCAAACTTTGGAAAATTATATAAAATTAATTATAAGTCGGAATGGGACGAAACAAGAAACGCTAGGATCGTATTGATGATATCTTTCTAATGAATTTTAGAAATTAAGATTTCAGTTTATAATTTGTAAGTTATGACAAATTCAAAATCTCAGAAAACGCTATGGAATATATATATATATAATTTAAAACACTACTTTTTACATACGAATGAATTTGGACTTGAAACCACTTCCATTGAGTTCAAAATGATGTTTATGCATTAAAAAATATAAACACTGATATATTCCGAGATGCGGAATTTATTTATTTATATATGTATTTTTAATATAATATATATACGCCTTAAAAATAGCCATTTTTAAAACGGTCTTCAAATTCGACGAAATTAGTTTTGTTGGGACCGTATAGTCAAACAAAGCTAGAAATAATTTTTCTGTAATTTTTCGAAGACAGTATGCGGGCGTTATTAATTTTTCATTGAAAACGGTCAATTTTTAGACTTTAAAAATTCATTGATAATTCATACGGACTCAGAATTCAACGAAACCAGTTTCTTTGGATTCATATTGTCGAGAAATAGTTATGTTCTAGTTTTCAGCAAAATTTAATAATGTACGTAATCGTACGGATTTAAAACACTGAAAAGGACTTAAAATAATAGAACATATGGGTTATTAAATCAATGGGTTATATTACACATGGACTTAATTAAAAATTAACAACCTCTATATATAATATCTCATAATCCCACCCTAACCGTTTCTCTAAACCTAATTCTAGTCTCCTTCTTCATCTCTCTCATGGCGGCTAACTTCTTCACTAAAATTTCTTTGCACAAAAGACCTAAAACTTCAATAATTTAATCTCTCAATCAGAACAAAATCAAACCAAACCCTTTATGGGTTTTGTTCATCTCAATAACCACTCATTACCACGAAAAATTCAGAACCTATCGTCGTACGGATTCGCCGGAATCGATAGACAAAGTCAGAAAACTGATTTCAGATTTTGATTTTTTCTGGCCAAACCGTGAAGAATTAGAGGATGAAGCAATTGGAGCAATTGGAGAAATTGTAGAGGAAAGGAAGGGCTACGACTTTGGCCTTAGGTGTTTGACCTGAAACTGAGCGTGGAGACGGAAAAATCGAGATGAACAGCAAATCAGTAAATCAGCGTGCAGCAAACAAGGATCACCATTTTCCGGCCATGTCCGACGTTTTTGGGTGATGGGGTGTGAAGGTCGGAGCTTAAGGAAGGCGCGACGGTCAGAATCAGGGGGGTCCACGACCCTATCGTGGCGTGGTGGTGGTGTATTTCTTCACGAGGCACAGCGGGGTCAGGGCGGTTTTTTTGGTGATCGGGGCAACGTCGAGGGTGGCGGCTGTCAAGGGAGGAGCGCATCGGTCAGGCGAGGCGGAGGGTGGGGTCCAGCGACGGTCAGGTGGCTACAGGAGGTGGTGGCAGGTGGTCAAATGGTCGGAGCTATCAGTCAATGGGAAATTGGGGTATTATGCAAATTTTAACTTAATTAATCAATCCAAGGTTCGTAACGCAATATCTTTTACATACGAGGTCGAAATCTGACGATTTCAAATCCGTTACGATCGTGGAGTAGAGAGCTTTGCAATGACTACGTTCAATTCCGAGCAAGTTGAAATTTGGGTAATTTCCAAGATTTAATTAATTATTTAAATTATTTAAACTTCAGAAATTAATATCTTTTCGCTACGAACTCGAAATCGCACGAAATAGGATTTGCTGCAATCATTGCATCGAGAGCTTCGCGTAGACATCAATTTTGTCAATTTTAGAGCATGTTGGATTTTGGGCTAAAATTTGACCTGAATCGTCAATTAAAAGCCTAATCAAGGTGAGAACTTTTTCTCATTAAACTTTTGAACAGTTATTTTTTTTTTTAATCGAAAGTAAATTAATTATCTGTGTTGGAATTGTTGTTTGTTGGATAAATGTTGATTTGGATGAATATTATGAATTGTTTGAAAATTTGAAATATGCAACATGTTGTTATGACATTTATCATATTAAAACATGTTTACATTGCCGTTTACGAGTTACCTGACTTGTTTATGTGAATGGGACGATAATTTTCACACATCGTCCATGTGCACAAATAATAATACATTATTTAATTATTTGTTGGTTGAAGCCCCACACGGGTCTAGGGAGATATTCTGATTACACGCATCCCTTGTATTTAGCTGTAAAATGCACTCTGGTTGTTATTTGGATGTGTAATGAACATTTATCGTTATTTCAGAATTCCTACGATGTATGAAATCCATATAATTAAAATTATATGGTAATTGATTGGGTCTCATTCCAACTCAGAAATAATCAACTGTTTTATAAAAAAAGAAGTCATCCTTTTTATTTTGTTGAAATTAGAAAAAGAAATTATTTCATTTTCATGTTTGGAATTAAAACGGACATTTTGTCAAAAGAAATAGTGAAACAAAAATTATCACTTTTGTTGAATTAGAAGGGTCGAAATAAAAAGATCATTTGTTTTGTTGGAATTGAAATGGACAAATAAAGATTGAAATGAAATTATTACATTTTTCAATGTAATAAAGATTGAAATGAAATTATTACATTTTTCATTGTAATAAGGAATGAATTAGAAATTATTACATATTCCATTGTAATAAAGATTTAAATGAAAATATTACATTTTCCAATATAATAAAGGTTGAATTAAAAATATTACATTTTTCAATGTAATAAAGGTGGAACTAAAAAGATTGCATTTAAAAGATTTCATTTTTATTTAAGATTGATTACTATAGAAAGAATACCTTTTTTTATAGTTAATTTGTTTCATTAGAAAGATTAGATAATAAGAATCACTTTCACTCATTTTGTTGAAATAGAAATGTCAACAAAATATAAGGATCGTATATATGTAAAAGAATCATATATATATATATATATATGTAAAAGAATCATATTTATGTAAAAGAAACATTTTTATGTAAAGAGCATTTTTATGTAAAATAAAAAAATATTTCAAAGTAAATAATATTTCAAAGTAAATAATATTTTTAAATAATATAAGGTGAAGAATAAGATTATGATTTTGATGCCCGTCATTGAAAGGACACACAAATATAAATACGAAGCTGTGTTCAGTAGCTAACGCCATTTTAACCCAAATGGGTTTATCGATCGATTTTAATTCATTTTGTAATGCATGTTTAAAAGAATTGATTTCCAAATATATTATTTTGAAAGTATTATTATATGATAAAGATATAGAATATTCAATTTTGATTCAAGATTGAAACTGAAGTTAAAATCGTTTTGAAATGAATTTATAAACAAATTTATAAAATACGTTTTAAATGGAAATCAACGAAATATATAATATATATATATATATAATGGCCTGAATAGAACGCGTCGCGCAATGACCGTTCACGAATTTCGACCATTAACTTCAAATGGATGTAACGAGAGATCCGACCGTCGGATTCTCCTAAAACCGGAACCGTTAGGTTCGTATCGAAAAGAGCTTTCCAATGAATATAAGAGATTTGAAATCTAATGGTTAGATTTGGAGATATGTCCAAATCAATTCTAGAAAAGGTCGCTATGGATGCAGTTCGGTGGCCGTTATCGAAAACCGACTACACAAGTGATCATAAAATTATTAAAAATATGGAAAAATTATAATAAATTATTTAAAAAGGTTTTTGATGAAAAATTCCACGTTTATAAAGATAAAAGATATCTTTATCAGAATTAGTGATTTATCTATTTTAATAAATTAATTAAAATAAATAAAAGGATTTAAATGGTTTTAATAAAACCAAGATTTTCCCATACATATATTGGAATGGATTTGAATGGAAATAATCTTCGGATTATTTAAGTATTGGATTTTTTGATTATACATATATTATTGTGGGAATTTGGAAGATATTAATATCGTTATTCCCGATTTGGTATACGTTAGTTTTCAGAATTTGATATTGAACATAAATTGATATAATTTCTATTCAAAGCACGATATTTATTATCTGATTAGAATTCGGGTTTGTTGTGACTAGTGTCTTAAATAACACTGTTCTTAAACCCATTTGAGAGAAAATTAAATCTTTTAATTAAGATTTAAATAAGATTTCCAATTATTAAACATAATTGAAAATTAAGTGAAACTGACTTTTGGGTTGATTGTGAACAATGTTTTTAAATGACATTAGTTCTTAAAACCCGATTGACAGTGAAATTTAGATTGGTAATTCATAAATCTTTTAATTAAGAATAACGAAATATTCTAAAGAGAAGTTTTCAATTTAATATATTAAATTGGAATGTGATTTGGGTTTATTGTGAATGATTATTTTAAGCGACATTTGTTCTTTAATCCAATTAAAGGCGAGATTATTTCTTGAAAGTTAAATAATCATTAAATAATTATTCTTGAAGATTAAAACTAAATATAGTTTTAATAAATCTTTAATTGGATTGAATAAGGATAAAAGTAATTAAATTTACTTAATTCAAGAAACGAACGATAATGGAGTACCACCAGTTTTACTCCAAGTGATAATTAAATGTTTAATTAGATTTGAACGATAAAACGGTAATTAAGTTTACCATAACACATTGGGTGTTAAATATGGAGTACCACCAGTGTTACTCCATGGGTTGTATAGGTTGGGAATGGGATATTAATAAATGATTACTTCGGTAAGGTGTTAATCCCGACTAGTTGAATAAACCTTAGTTTGGTTTAAATTAAAATCAAAGAATATTCTTGATTGGAATGAGGCGTTGGTTGTGTTTTAGAGCACATGATTTTAAATTGTGCAAATTATTCAGGAAGACCGGGTTTAACCCATTCTGAATAATTCATACGACGATTGAAGATCGATGATTTCGGTTACTAAAGACCGGGAAATTTCCATATCGAATGGATGATTATTGATATCTTGATTGGACCGTACACCCAAGATAAGGGAAAAAATGGTGATCATTCTGACGTATTTAGAGATCTACCGGATATGGTTTCGTTCAGACCCAGAACGGACTTGTAAATGGATGGTATGTCTGATGTTGTATTCCTTTATATTGTATTCGTGGATCCCTGCTAAATATATATCTGTTTGGTATCGGAGAATTTATTCTCTTACTTAACACCCTTCTCTGAGACGTACGAGCTTGGAGGTTATATATTGGCAGAAATCAGTGGTATAGTATGGATTGACAATGTGGCATGCTAAGATGCAAATGATCAAGGCTTTTTTTGAAAAGCAGAGCCTTATGGTTGATGATTAAAGTATAACTTTAATTAGCATAGCTTTGTGTATAGCGTTACTTCGCGAGCCTCACACCTCGGTATGAACCAGAAACAGGAGATGACGACAGGGAGGGCATTGTGTTTCTTTCTAGCTAGGATTGGTGTCAGCGTTTTGCAAGCCCTAGCATTTTACTTATGTGGATGTTGCTTATTACTACTTGATGGATAGAGAGGCACCTCGGATATATCCGGCTACTGCGGGAGCCGATATAGTCATTTGGCTCATTTACGCCCCATAGGGCGGGGAAACACATGCTTAGGAATTATGAATTCACCATTGCACTTAGTGTGGACCGGCCTTGCATGTTACCTAGGTACAGTTGCGCTTGAAGCCTGAGGCACGGGCTAGAGTGTCTCGAAACGGAAGGATTTTGCCTTGCCTTGGTTCATAGATGGAAATCCAACTTCCAATACGATATTTCGGTTTTGATTGTAGAATAGTAGGGCGACATGATATATGGTACCCATGTCGCCCATGATTGATACATTTATATTCGAAGTTGATTTCTTCGCTTAGAGTAATAATAAAAGATGAAATTTCGCGTATCAAGCATATTTGGCTATTATAAGGGAAAACTCTATCCTCCGGCTTGCGTTGCATTGTGTGATGGGACCTGAGTCTTATAATAGATTCATTTTTCCAAAAAGCATTGCGCTGTTTATTTTATGCCCTGGTATTCTTGGGGATAAACCCGTTCCTCCTTAACAGCGTGGTCCCTTGAATTACCTAACTTTAAAATCAATTCAAAATAACTGTTTTTGAGTTCTCATACCATTCCCATGACTGAACTGGAGTTTATTGTTTTAACCTAAACTCTGTGTGCCCATATTTTTCCTACACGGGCAGCTAGTAGTTTTGGTTTTGCAGATATTATATTCACAGGATCCTGGTCTATAGCTGAAGCGATATTCGAAAGGCTCTGTATCCGTGTATTTCTTTCAATTGTCTTTTGTATTATTTTTCCACGGTTATTTAAATGTAATTTAAACTCTGATATTGTACTTTCAACGTATATTATTCATTCATACTCTGTAATATTCTTGTACTCAGATGTAATTGTTGTAATAGCAATAAAATGTTCTTGTGTTTGTGTTCTAATGTGTGTTGTTCTAAAAAACAATCTGGGCTTTCCTTTACTGGGAAGTTTGGGTCTTTTCATTTCGCCTATCCCAAATCTAGTTTTATGACTTTTCATTTTCTTTAAGCTTAGTATCTAAGGTATAAGTTGTTAAATCTAGTTCTTTTCAGTTAAAATGCAAAAAGAAATCCGTGCAAAGATTGAAAAAAACATACCCTAAGCGATTGAAAGCTCCAGTTTATGGAGAAATGTTATCTTCATATCCCTTTACTTAACATATACAATGTAAATGGGCCTGTACATATAAATGGGCATGTACTTTATTTTCTGTTTTACAGTCCAGCTTACTCTTATATATTTACACCCAATGTACATACATTTTATCTTACTGAGAATCAATTCAAAAGTTTTACATTTCATCAACTCTATTTCGAATCTAACGGTCGAAAGAGCTGCTTGGATCAAGTCTTATACTGCCTTTAAGGCAGCTTCGCTTCCACTTCCTTACCTTGGCATTGTTTTATATCAAGGAAGGAAGCTAAACACCTTTTTCGATCCTATCACTGACAAAGTTAGGGGGAAGATCCTTAAATGGAATGCTTCACTAATTTCTCAGGCTGGTAGGCTTGTTCTCATTAGGTCTGTCCTAGACTCCATGGGATCACATATCTTTGCTGCTATGACTCCCACGGCTTCCTTTTTCCGTTCGTACCGATCCCTTGCATCCTCTTTCTTCTGGGGATCCAAGGGTGACACTACCCATCACCATTGGATCTCCTGGAGCATTATCTATCGTCCCAAAAGTGAGGGAGGCCTGGGTCTCCGGAACCCTCTAGACGTTTGTGTGGTCTTTGCTTGCAAGCTTTGGGTAAGGTTTGAAGCGAACAACTCCCTTTGGGCTATGTTCCTTCACGCCAAGTACCGAAGGTTGGCAAGTTCGCATTTCTCTGGTAGCCCGTCTTACGCTAGTGAGACGTGGAAACGGATTCAATCCGTGAAGGCCTTATCAGATGCTCATGGCGGGGGTACCTCTTGGGACGGTAATCCGTTCTCTCTTTCTGCTGCGTGGAATTCTGTGCGGAATCCGACGCCTGAACATCCCCTTTTCTCGTTTTTTTGGAATGTCCGTATTCCACCAAAGGTGTCTATATTTATGTGGAAAACCATGCACAATGGTTTGCCACTGGATGAGAATATTCAAAGAATCGGCATCCCGCTTGTTTCCAGATTCATGTGCTGCATAGCTGGCTGCACCGAAACCTCCTTTCATTTGTTGATTTCTGGGGCTTGTGCTAGGTCTGTTTGGAATTATTTCGGAAACCTGCTAGGTCGTCGTTGTAATGCTAACTCTTTGGGTGAATTTCTGAGATTCTGGTGGACTGGGATCTCAGGAAAAAGTCTTCGCGCGAGCCTCTTTCATCTGATTCCTTGTTTGATTTGTTGGCACATCTGGTGCGCGCGGAACAAGGCAATCTATGACGAAGAGGCTATGGACCCTCCGACCATCATCCGAAAAATTAGGAACGATGTTTTTCTAGCGTTTCGGGGAAGGCCGTTCAGAGGTGTAGTGGGTTCCCGGTCTAGGAGGTTGGCTGTTAACTTTGATGTTATGACGGTAACAGCCAACCCCATACAGGGATTAGGCTGATTTCTTCTTAGTGTGCTTTTTTGGTCCTTCACTTCCTCTTCACCCCTACCCGCCCCCCTCCCCCCCCGGTTTCTGACAATGTTTGCTAGCTGTTCAGGTCTTGGTGTACAGGTTGCTGGGCTGGATCTATTAGTGCTACGTGCGGGTTGATTCTCTACTCCTTGGACGGACCACTGGATCAGCCGACGCCTTGATAGCATTTCGAGATCTTGGATTTATTTTGAGCTTCTCTACCAGCTCCCTTTACCCAGGCCTGTGGGATCCATGTCCTCTTCTCGGATCGGAGAGCTCATATGTTTACGTGCTGGTTTTGCTTGGACGAGAGTTTCGGTTGGGTTTCGAGGTTCCACGGTGATGCAGGAACGACTCTTGATCATTGTAGAGCTAGAGGGCTGCTGATGAGCCTTCATCATCTACTAGTTCATCCCTCCATGTTTCAGTTGGAGACCTTGCCCTTTGTTTTGGTCATTGACCTGCTTGGAGGACTTTTGGTTTGCTTTGCAGCTCAGTGGGCTATGGCGGTTTCTCCGTCCTGGCATTCGCTTGGAGTCTTACCTTTTTCGTATTGTCTGTTCTTGCATTTACTTTTCCTTTGTTGGTTGTGTGTGAACGGTTTCGCTTGCCGAAATCCGTTTTTGTGATCCGTTGGAGAAAGGCTTGTTTCTCCTTTTTGGTATATATATTTCCTAAAAAAAAGTATATGGTATCATAGCATCCAAAGTGCTAACTGCATCAAGGTTTGATCCATCAATCAGTTCTCTACGAATATATCGAAAGATAGATCATCCATTAGAAAATTCTCATCACTTGGATGCCTCTCATCTAAGATTTGCATCTCATCATTTCAGAGTTGAGGCTGCGAGTCTAAAAACTATGGCTCGCCTACTTTCAGTGGAAGTACCAGTTTTCAAATGTCATAGGTTGGAGATAAAGTGTCCCAAAAACTCAATTTCGATCAAAAATAGTCTGAAGAAATCAATCATCTGAAGTTAAAAGCCATCCAAGATTGCTAATCAGATATAATGTATATCAAATTCTATCAATATCTTCATTTTAGCAAATCCGGTTGCTTTTAAATTCAATCTGAAGAAATCTTGCAGAAAATTTCAATTCAAGAAATAAGATTTCTAGAGACATTTACCTATTTTACGAGCAGTCTTCCCAGCAAATGCTTTTGTTTCATCACATTCTGTGAATCATGGTTGAGGTAAATCCACCAAATCCAAATTCTCCAAGATCGTCAGCTAAATCAAATCAGACCAGTGCTGAAAGCACTAAAGAACTCATTAAATCCACCATCAAGCCACAAAGCAATATCATTTCAATCCAACTAGATGAATCTAACTATCTTTTATGGAAATTGCAAGTTGAAACAACAGCAAAGGGTTATGGACTGGAAGATTATCTATATGGATCACAAACTATTCCAGCAAAATACACAAGAGGTGCTGATAACAACCTAATTCCTAATCAAGAACATGCATCATATCAAAGGCAAGACAATCTTGTTAGTGCATGGCTAATGTCTACTGTAAGTTCATCAATAATGCCACAGTTAATTGGCATTAAATCATCTCATGATATATGGACAGCTCTCGAAAGATCTTTCACAAGTCAGTCATCGACAAGGGTGCTAAACTACAAGAAACAGCTTCAAAGCATAAAAAAGGAAAATTAAGTATGAATGACTACTTAATGAAAGTAAAGAACCTATGTGATCAACTGGCATGTACTGGGAACAATATTGAAGAAAAAGAACAAGTGTTATACATAGCTGGAGGACTAGAGGATGAATATGAAGCTGTAGGGGCGTTTATAACATCTGTAGAACCTACACCCTCGCTACAAAGTGTACATTCTATGCTTCTATCTCATGAAGGCAGACTATTGCAAAGGAAAGATCAAGTATCAGATCCCTCAATCAATTATATTACTACAGGGAAGAACAAAAATCAGTAAACTAATTCAACAAATCCGAACACTTACCAGAGAGGAGGTCAGTCAAACCGTGGAAGAGGAAGAGCTGGAAGATGGAACTCCAACAATAGGCCAAAGTGCTAGATTTGTGAAAAAATGGGTCACACAGCCAACAGATGTTATTTCAGGTTTGACAACAGCTACAATGTCAATCAACAAGGCAATAGCAACAACAGAAATAACAATCCTAATGCCAATATGGTCAACAGTCAATCAGATGCTAAAACTAATCAAGAAAATTCCTTAAACCCTGCTACAACAGATGATATTCAAGATGAATCATGGTATCCAAATTCAGGAGCAACTCGTCATGTCACAAGCAATTTGAATAATCTGAATCTTGGCAATCGTGAGTACAAAGGTAAACAATCTCTAATTAGGGGTAATGGCAATTCTATAGTCATTTCTCACACTGGACATGCTAGAATTAATGGTGCTAAACAGATTTACTTGAATAATTTACTATGTGCACCACATATAAGAAAGAACTTGATCAACGTGTCATAGTGTGCTAAAGACAACAAAGTATCATTTGAATTCTACCTAAATCACTGTGTAGTTAGGGACATGCTGACTAGAAATATTTTATTGCAGGGTAGGGAACAAAATGGCATATATAAGTTTGATTCAGGAAATCCCAAAAAAATTGATTCAAAAAATAATTACTCTAATGTGGCTGAAGTAAATTCTAGTAACGATTGTATGACATTTGAATTGTGGCATTGTAAGCTTGGCCACCCAAATTCAAAAATTATGAAAGAAATTCTAGCCTATAATGGTATCTCTGTTACTATTCCAAATCATTATGTATGCACATATTGTCAGATGGGAAAGAGTCATAAATTTCCATTTCGAAATTCTGAAACAAAATACTTGAATCCATTAGATTAATTGTTGTTGACCTATGGGGTCCAGAACCACTTAACACTGACTATGGATACAAGTATTATGTTTCATTTATTGGTTCTCATTCAAGATATGTTTGGATATATTTTTTGAAATCAAATTCTGATACTTGCAATGTAGTAATGTAGTTCATAGCTAATGCCGAAAACCATCTAAGCCATAAAGTCAAAACTATTCAAAGTGATAGTGGTAACGAATTTTTACCCTTAAAAGATTATTTTCATAAAAAGGGTATTACACATAGATTAACCTGTCCACACACTTCGGAACAAAATGGATTAATTGAGAAAAAACATAGACATATTGTTGAAACAAGGCTAACATTGCTAGCACATGCATCATTGCCTTTAAATTTTTGGCCAGATGCATTTGCTACAGCTGTTCATCTAATAAACAGATTACCTACTAAGGTACTTGACATGAAATGTCCTATAGAAATTCTGAATCAAGTGAAGCCAAATACTAATAAGTTAAAAGTATTTGGATGTCTATATTTTCCTCATATTAGACCATTTAATAAACACAAGCTTGATTATAGATCCACTTCATGTATCTTTTTAGGTTATGCCAATAATTATAAAGGCTATAAGTGTTTGGACAGTAATGGAAAATTTTATATATCCAGACATGTCATTTTTAATGAGGAAGTGTTTCCATTCAGAAGTGACACATGCAAAACCACAAAGTAAATTTATAATCCAAAAATCTCTGTTCCACAATTTCCTGAACAAACAGATGAAGTTATGCATGTGCAACTATCTGATAATAGCACTAAACAAACACAAAACACACAAACCACAAGCATTACACAGCATTCTACCTCTAGAAATGCATCAGATCATGAAAGTGAAAACAGTGACAGTAGTAACAATAATAACTTGCAACATGATGATGTGAGAAATGAAGGAAACAACAGTCATAAAAGCAATCAAGTAGAAGAAAATAGGGAAGTTCCTCAACCTCAAAATCAACATCACATGATGATAAGAGCAAAGAGTGGTATATTCAAACCAAAAACTTTTTATACTAAGCTTAATGATACTGAACCATCCACTTATCAACAAGCCAAGTTGAATGATAAGTGGAGGTCAACTATGCAGGAAGAACTAGATGCTTTAACTAAGAGCAAACTTGGCATCTTGTTCAAACACCCAAAAATAAAAATATCATTGGG
Organism: Allium sativum; assembly: GCA_030737875.1. Classification (NCBI taxonomy): domain Eukaryota; kingdom Viridiplantae; phylum Streptophyta; class Magnoliopsida; order Asparagales; family Amaryllidaceae; genus Allium; species Allium sativum. Next base: position 56,486,558 of record CM060927.1, on the reverse strand, counting down.
TGTAGATAGACATATAGAATAATGAGAAATGCTGATGGTACAATTTCCAAATACAAGGCTAGATTAGTGGCTAAACGTTATTCACAACAGTGGGAATCGATTTTAGTGAAACATTCTCACCTGTTGTGAAGCCAACAATAATTAGAATTATTTTAAAAATAGCCTTGTATAAAAATTGGACCATCAAGCAGCTTGATGTTAATAATGCCTTTTTAAATGGTGATTTACAGGAAGAAGTATATATGGAAATACCACCAGGATTTAAGAAAAGTTCATATAATAGCATGGTGTGCAAGTAAAACAAGGCTATTTATGGGCTAAAACAGGCACCCAAGGTCTGGTTCGACAAGCTAAAAGCAACTCTATCAAAGTTTGGATACAGCTCAGCAAAATCAGATAACTCACTGTTTACAAAGTTCACAGCCAATACAGTGACCTATATTCTAATTTATGTAGATGATTTCATATTTATAGGCAACTGTAATAATGAAATCAGAAACATCACTAGTCAATTGAATAATGAGTTTTCAGTTAAAGATCTGGGTGAATTATCATATTTTCTAGGGATCGAAGTCAGCAGAAATAATAACAATGAACTTCAACTGAGTCAAAGAAAGTATATTACAGAAATTCTAGCTAGGTCTGACATGAACAAAGTTATTCCCCTGCCTACACCAATGATAACCAACTTACACTTGAGCAAGGAAAGAGGTGAACCCACTTGCAATGAAAGATTATACAGAAGCATTATAGGGGCCTTACAATATGTCACTATAACTAGACCAGACATATCCTATAGTGTGAACAAGGCAAGTCAGTTTATGCAAAAGCCATTGAGTGACCATTGGAAAGTAGTTAAAAGAATTTTGAGGTACTTAAGAGGCGCAATTAGTCAAGGATGAATACTGAAAACAAGCAACAATTTAGATATTAATGCCTATTCAGTTGCTGACTGGGCAAATGATCATGATGATAGAAAATCCACAAGTGGTTACTACATATACTTAGGCAAAAATCCAATATCATGGTGTGCTAAGAAGCAAAGTTCTGTATCTAGATCTAGTACAGAAGCAGAATACCACAGCATTGCAAGTATAATAGCAGAAATAATGTGGATTCAATCATTATTGAGTGAGCTAAAAATCAATTCAAATGCAAAGGCAACAGTATGGTGTGACAACATGAGTGCTGTAGCCCTAATAGCAAATCCCGTGTTGCATTCTAGAACAAAGCATCTTGAACTTGACATATATTTTGTAAGGGAATTGGTACAAAGAAGCAAGCTACAAGTTAATCACGTACCTTCAACTTACCAAATATCAGATATCCTGACTAAGCCGTTGTCCAGAACTAGATTTGAAGGTCTGAGAGATAAGCTGTGCGTTGCAGAAATCAAAATCCCTCAACTTCAAAGCAGTGGAAGCAAGGATCTAACCCCTGAAGCAAATTACAATGGATTTGCAACTTCAAGTCTTGAATTAACAGCAAAGTATCAACCTTTGTACAGATCTGCCATAAACACTTCAGATTCCGTCAATATGAATAGATTCAACTCCAGAGACTTCAAATCACCGACCACCAACACTGAAGACAGAGAGAAAGCTCAAGGAAAAATTATGGTGTGGAGACGAAGACATAACGAGGATCAAAGTGATATTAAATTGGAAGGAGACAAAGGCGGAAGCAAGGTCATGGCAATTGAGAGCAGCAGCCATTTTTAATTCTCAAACCCTATCTACGATAATAGGGTTTGCGGGGGAGGGGGTATGGAGAAATGTTATCTTTATATCCCGTTACTTAACATACAATGTAAATGGGCCTGTACATATAAATGGGCTTGTATTTTATTTTCTGTTTTACAATCCAGCGTTACTCTTATATATTTACACCTAATGTACATTCATTTTATCTTACTGAGAATTAATTCAAAAGTTTTACATTTCATCAACTCTATTTCGTATATAGTTCTTATAAAATCAAGGTGAAAGAAGAAAAAAAGACACATATTTTGTATTGGTTCAGTGTATTCTATGACCTATATCTACTTTAATCCTTTTTGTCTCTGAATTACAACTGGATATATTAGAACTAGGCATAAGTTATTGGATTTCAAATTTACAATATAAAATTCTAGAGCATTTTAGTAAGAGAATAAGAATGCAGAAGAAGATAAGTATAGATATCCAACTAGAAATGCGAATGAATATCCCTCTTTAGCTATTATAGGGCTGGTATTTACAGAAAAACTTGCAAGTAGAGTTAGGAGTTCATGTAGAACAAATTCCAAATGTAACTCAAAAGTGCATAGGAGGAAAAATTTCGGTCGAATCTCTAACAAAAACCTCTTAGTAATGGAAGGTTACTCTTAGTACCCAGTGGTTTGCTATGACAGAATTTTTTTTCATTTACCTAGTTCTTCTATTTTTGTTTTATTTTTTTCTAGCTCTTTTTCATGAAAACTCGATCATAATCGCTCGAAATTACGTTTGAGGTGTATGAAGCCTAGGAGATCTAGAGAGCAACAACAAGCTTTAGTACCTAGAGGTTTCTTTCGGTATCAAGGGATGCTTTTAAACCTCTCTTTAAACTCCTTGAGTCTAAACTTCTAAAAAAAATACTATAATTACTCGAAAAGTTCTTAGTGTATAAGAAGATTAGAATATTACAAGTGGAAGAAAACCGTCTGGTAACAGATTTCTTTGAGTAGTTAATGATCCACGTAACTCAACTTTTCTTATTCATTTTGGACACGATACTTTTATTATACAACTGTATTTCCAAATCCGTATACCAATTTGTTTTTAGTTTTGACCATCTAAGTCCAATTATAGTATATCTGACTAGAAAGCGAGCTAACATTACACAGTTGACCCATATCTGTATGAAACGAAATACTTCTTTTAAAGGAATCCTATCTAGTTGAGTTACAACTTAAAACAAGGTAATGTTGCTAGGAATTTCAAAGTACCATTGCATTTAGGAAAATTCTATTTGAAACCATGTTTTGGTTGAGTTTACCCAGCAAAAATGCAAAAAAAAAAAAGAGACTAAAGTTCATTTTCTTCTTGTATGTAACTTGTTTTATTTCTCTTGTCTGTGCCATATTCCAATAAACCGTAAATCACAAAAAAATCATATCTCCCTCATCTAAAATCAAGCAATGTATTATGAAGTTGATTCTACAAATGTAAATGAGATTCATGCGGTAAATTTAACAATTTTTCATTCTGGCCATAAAATTTTGTCATTAATAAGCTCGGGTACGAAGAAAGAGCTGGGGGGAATCGAAACAACAATCACGCATATAACAAACATGGATTTTTTCATCAATCACGAATAGAATATACTAACTTCATGTCGGAACCACGAATGATACTAGCATGGTTTGGTTGTATAGAAATTAGCAACCGCGCAGTAGATATACGTGAATTAGCCCTAAACATGTAAGCATCGTGTGAGATTGTTGTGCGTAGCATGTATGGTGTCTACGTGATTAACCATTTGAACATGTATATCCCCTATGAGATTTTGTGGCTGATTTATTTTTTACAACTATTTTTGCATCTATTTTTCTGCTATAGATAGTAGATTACTCAAGTAATGAAGATGACAACAATGAAATATTGTTGGATAATACAGATGAAATTATGACATATGATGTAAGTACCGTTTTGTATTTACATCTTATGTTTTTATGTACTTTTTCTTTGTTAAGCAGTTGGATGGATTTTTATTTTTTTTTGCTTTGTGGATTTATCCATTCCATTAGCATTTAGTTGATTGAGTTCGTAACACTGGCAGACGTCTTGGTTTTTAAAAGTTATAGTGAGATTAGGCAATGGTTCACCTCGTATGAAACCTAGAACATTGTTTCCATGTGAATGTAGTGAGGTGTATAAGATTAGAAACATTAAAGATCCAAGCAATTATAGACTGATGGGTATGGAAAAACGTAACTACCCATTTAGACTTAAAGGAGTTAACTTCCTTTTATGGACGGTTGGCGTTTAGTAGATATTAATGGCATTTATATTCATTCAGAGTTAAAGCACACTGAAGGCCATTCACATGCAGGAAGGTTAAGTGAAAAAGAGATTAGTGATGGAAATACACAAAATTATGGTGAAAGCAAAGGAAATTTTGAATACATTAAAAAGAAATGATCCTTTTAATTGCACTACCATCAAAATCATATACAGTGTCATTTAAAGTTAGAATGCACTTAGAAGGTGGACAGTCGTAGGAACAATATCTCTTTAGTAAACATAAAGAATTTGGCTACTTTGAATGGCATCGAAAGACTTTAGATGGGAGCGACATTATCAAAGATATTATTTTAACACATCCCACCAGTTTGGATTTTCATAGAACAGTTCCTCGGGTTATTATATTGGATATACGTACAGAACTAACAGGTATAAAATTCTATTACTGGAGATAGTTTGTGTAACCTCAACGGACCAGACATTATGTATTGTCATTTCTTACTTAGTTGCGGAAAGCGAAGAAAAATATATTTGGGTCTTGGACCAGTTGAAGTGTATTATGGTCGAATGTGAAGTGGAACTTCCTAGTGTATTCATTAGTGATAGAGATTTGGCTTTGCTTAATGTCATTGGTCATTTTTTCAAATTCTGCTCACATGTTATGTAAATAACATATAAAAAGATAGCATATTCACATTTATGGGAAAGAAGAGGGATATTAAAGAAATTGACATTTCCTAGAAGAAAGCATTCTTGGGTGATTGGAACGAACTAGTTTGCTTTAAAAATAGTGTTGTATACAATGAAAATTTACATTTATTGCATGAAAAGTATAGTGAATGTGGTTCGCTATTGAAATATGTGCATGAGTGTAACGAACTGGTATTTTCAACCCCGAAAATCGACATAAAACTCATGTCAACTATTCAAGCATCGAACATACCAGATCATTAATAGAAAGAAGTTAGAGGGTGAGAAATAGAAAGAAAGTTAGAATAGAAGAAGAAGAAGATCACAACAGAACAGAATCAGAATAAACACGAATCTCACAGCCGTAAGAATAAAATATATTATATAACATAACTTTTGAAATACAAACTTATAACTGAGTATACATACCATTTCAGAGTACAACATAAACATCACATCGAAAATAAACAATAGCTATATAATCCTCAAGCCTCCTGCTCCAAGCTCTTCCAAAGTATCTGTTAAATCCCGACTACTTGACTACCCGTAAAAAATTGGGCACCCAAGAGTTTAGGGTAAAAAAAATGAAATAAACTCTAGGTCAGTCATGGGATTGGTGTGAGTAAACTCCAACCACTTGGTTTAACTTTAAAAATCCTTTTTAAAGAAAGGATAATCGTAAGACCAATCCACACATAAACCCGGATGGTTTTTACCTTACGATAACCCAAAACATTTCTTTAAAATCAATACTCTTTTGATATTATAATAATGTCTAAATCAAATAAATAGCAATCCAGCAGGACACTTTCATCTCACATTCCACATACATTAAAAATAATCAAAACCCATGGGCGCTTATTGGGTAATGGATTCCAACTGGCAAGGTATGGGACCACCTTCCGACTGTGTATCTCTAGAGAGAAATATACCGGGTTCATCAAGAATATCTTGCAACCCAGGCTAAACATGACTGGTCACTCATTTTGCTTGAGTGTACCGAATGTATTATCACCAATGGTCAGCAACCATTTCCCGAATGGGACAGCATCGAAATTTTTTAAAGAGGCAAATAGATTTTCTCTAGATCAGGTGACAATACACTCTAATTTGGAGCTACCCACTTAGCCATGCGACCTACCCGATTTTATACCATTTCTTAGTTGTGAGGCTTGAGGTCATAACGTATCTTTTGACATATCACACATTTGTTTAATTTGAATGCCCCATCGTCATACCCGCCAAATCATAAATTGATTTCTCCAAAAATACCATGGGTATACAACTAAGAGAAACGAATTCCTCCGCCACCAAATGTAAATACGTTTGAAGAGATCAACTTACGTGATCTATTAGATATACTCTGTAAGACATTCTTTCATACAAGTTGTCCTGGGACTGGACAAACCAAAGGTACCATTCTATAAACCCATCTTAGGCAATTTCTACCTAGCGTTTTCCATAACAGCTCTTGCATAAACTCTGTATTAAATTATCTTCATCATATTTAATTCGCAAAGCTAATGCCCATACGGAGTGGTTTCCAGATAATAAATCTGATCCAGGTCTCTCCGTATTGACGATGGAAAAATGGTAAAAACTTTGATCGTCGGTTATTTAACTATCAAAAGAAAACAACCATACATACAACAATTCTATTTCCAAATGGAAATTTTATCGATCAATCATCAAACAACATTTTCCCCTTTAAACCAATTTATCATTAATTTATTCATTTCCCCATTTCCCGTTTCCATATATTCATAAATTCTTATTTTCTAAATTTCGAAAATATACATTATTAACATTGGAAAACATTTCCATTTCTTATTCACGCATCACTATCCTCCCACATCTATCAGTCTCTAACTGTAAACTATTAAGAGAACAACTTCCTAAATATCAATCCCAAAGACCGAAACTAACATCATATCGACACTTAGAAAGCCGTTCAACTTAACTAATCTCTAGTCAGTTTCTAATTTCGCTTTTAAATTCATCACTTCAAATATTTACTAATTTCCTTTTATAATCAATTAAACATGCAAACCGTTTGCTTTTAAATCATTATTCACTTAAAAACGTGAATATTATTCCTTTATAAAAACCTGGACTCGTTATATTAAATCAATACTTGATTTCAATTTATAAATATTATTACAGGCACAATTCCTGTTTATCGAGTCATTTTATAAATCAACTAATCTATTTTTCCCGAAATAGCATCCACTATTTTATTTTAACGCAATTTTCTATCTTATTCAAATTCCCATTTAAATTCCTATTTCAAAACACAATTTTCTTCAAAGATGTTTTTATTTGCAAAATATTTACTTTAATCCATTATTCACATCGAATGTGAATAATATTTCTTTTATATAATCAATTCAGTTTGATTTCGTACTTAAATATATATCTCATATCCATATTCTATTTATACTTCTATTTATTGAATAATTCATGCAAAATTTCATTTTTACTTCCAACACTCATAATCTCATTTATACTTACCTTTATAACAACTAATAATTACACCTAATTTCAAATATCGGTCTCAAAACCTGTAACACCCCACTTCCATTAATGTCACTCACAAAGGGAATGCATTAACTTCTATGGAGCATTTTAAGTGTGTATAGAACAGAAACTTAACAACAAGATAGATATAAATAGTACTAAAACTTTAAAATTTTATTCATTGCAGCGGTAAACACATAGGTTTGATTACATCATCAAAAACCAGAGTCAAAGTACATAATATCCATCTTGACAAAATCAAAGTACATAAATTGAAAGACATAACCCCAGTACAAAATAGCCATAAATAAGAGAGGCTAAAATTTTCTTCAGCGATCCAACCAACTTCTAAAAGCAAGAGAAATAGCTGTCCAAAATCAAGCTCCACTGGTGCTAGTTCCAACCTGAGCACCTAGGGGGGAAGGAAGAAAAGATGAGGAAACAAAGGGGTTAGACATAAAGTCTGGCGAGTGCGATAACTTTAACAATATAATTACCAAAATAACTAGGCTAAGGCATAAGTTGGAAAATAGGGAAATGACTGTGAACAATTGGGTATAACAAAACAAGGAAATAAGATGAACAAAGATAACGTTAAAGGTGCACCTAAACCACTATAAGATAATTACTATACTGCACCACCACTACTATACTATACTGCACCACCACTAGTCACCCTAAGGTTGATCCCGCCTACAAGACTTTAACAATGATAATGGTAGTTTCGTGCACCCCTAGTTGCCTTCAAAGGTGCCGCCTGCCCCTATCTCCACTAGGTGTACCCACTACCCCCATGCGATCGGCTCCCTAACTCGTAGATACCCGTGCTAGCCCCACAGTGGGGTGTATCACTCCCCAAAGTGGCAACCCGATACCACCAATAATGCACGTCTTATACCTACACGATGCAACAACGTCTTACCTACCGGCCCGGGTCCACACACGCATATGAACCCGTTGGACTTGCGTTGCCACCGCTAACCCGTTTGGCCTCTTATAGTCAAGCCCAGTATGCGTGTCCCGTCCTCGACTTGGGTCGAACCCACAAAGATACGTATGGGTTACTGGTTGAAACGGGCCCCCATTACTTGACACAAGCTATCCACCTAAGCTTGGTCCCCTCTAGTACATCCCACTTCCCTCTTCTTATTCATGTTCACTTACATGTTTCAATTTTGGTTAAGTATTTCTAATCGTATTTCAAATGCCACCCACTAAATTCCACATGCCACCCAAGGCACCCACTTATCCCCCTCATGTCCCACTACATGTTTATCTGGTTAAGTGTTTCTTAATTCATTAAGACCGTAACCTCATAAAGACCTCCCACATTAGACTGGCATTTGTGGCAGCTGGATTTGCCGGGCGGGTCCGGGCAGTCTTACACCACAAACGAGCCTAACCTCATGTGTTTACAATTGTTACTTATTTAATTTATGCCTAAGACCTCCCACATTAGACAGGCATTTATGGAAGCTGGATTTGCCGGGCGGTTCCGGGCAGTCTTACACCACAAAAGAGCCTAACCTCGTGTCTTAGACGATTAATTACTCCTAATTAATCATTCCCCAATTTGAATTAATTTCCCTATTCAAATTATCAATCAATTCCAAATTTAACTATGGCCATAATTGACTCAATTATGTCCATCTATTTATGGTATGCAAAATCATACCAATTTTCATCACAGATTAGTTTTATGTCGTTTAAGGCATTTATGCCAATTCTCAATATTAAATCTTTTAATATTATCCCATTGCCCCTCGTTGTACGTTCGTTCATTTAACGTAAAACATACGTTAGACTCGAATAGTCTAACTCATTGAATAAAGAGAAAACATCACAACATACATATAATTAAAGATAGATCTAAACATAAGGGGTGAACTTGCATGTGTGAATGATGTCCTACATCTAAAACTTGCATAGGCCAAAGTTACAACTTGTATAAAACTACATATGTCGTAGATCCAAATCTAAAGGCATAAACTTGTTTAGGTAATGGTCACAACTTGCATAAATCATGTATGTCATGGATCTACATCTAAAGGTGTAAACTTGCATAGGCAATAACCACAAACTTGCATAACACGATTCATATTCCAAACTCATATATTAATATAAACTTGCATATGTGATTTATGCAACATAACAATGGTGTAAATTTACATCTAAACATGTAAACTAGCATGTAGAATTTATCATAGAACTCACACATGTCATAGCCTAACTTTAGATCAAATTTTCACATAAACTAGATGTCATGAAACATGTAAGGTTACATATAATTTTCCCCAACTTGCATATGATTCATGTCTAAATCAAAATCTAAACTTGCATACATACATATGATTTATCATATGAATCAACATAACCAAACTAGCATATGAACAACATGATGATTTGATTATACATAAGCCAATCATAGAATTACAACATAGATGGTAGCATCATAACTTTACAACATAGATGATAACATCACAACATAACATCATAGAATTTACAACATATATGATAACACAACATAATTATAACATGCGGTCAATAATTCACATCATATCCATATAATCCACATCATAACTTAATCCAATTAAATTGCTAATTATTTTATTAAAGAAATCGAACTCACAACTCAAAGAAGGTCTTTAGTTTTGAATTCTGAGTTCTGAAGTTGTATTAGCTGTCCTTTGAAGAAGATTCGTTGTTAGAGTTGAATAGAATTGAATTTGATTTGCTTTCTTCCTTTCTAATTGGTGGCGGCTATTATGAGTTGCTAGGTGACGGCATGGAGGCCATGAATCCAATTTTATTTTGATTTTAGGGTTTGAGTCTACATGTCTTTTTATAGAGTTTAGGATTAGTTTAAGCCGTCCGATCAACCCAGAATTAATCTCAGCCAATCAAAGCAGATCAGAAACCCTAATGAGTCAGCACACAGTCATTAACAGGTCACTAATCAAATCTGCCCCGGGGGGGGGGGAGGGCAGGTCGACTGTATGGTCGGCCTGGTCAGGGTAGGTCGGCCTCCAGGTCGACCCTATGGTCGACCTGGTCAGGGTAGGTCAACCTCCAGATCGACCCTATGGTCGACCTGGCCCTGGCGGGAATTTTCCCGCCTAGCCTATCTGACTCTGAAATTTTGAATTTTGAAATCTTTTTTGAATTTTCTGAAACTTCCGATGGCCATAACTTCTTCATACGAAGTCCAATTCACGCAAACTCGGACTCTATCTCAACCAGAATTCCGAGATGAACACAATGGCGCACCTCGTTTCCCTTAATTCTCACATATGAGATTAGTTATTCTTTAATTTGTTATTATAGTGTTAACAGAAATACAGGGTGTTACATTCTCCCCTCCTTAAAGGATTTCGCCCCCGAAATCTCCAAGTTAAGGAGAATGCATATCCTAACATCCAAACAACCATCTACTCAACCATCAAACACAGGCATCCATTGTCCTTATAAAATTCCTAATGACGTATGAACATATGCAGGAAGTGTGTGTATATGTTCCTTATCTAATGCAGAATCAGGCGGTCTACTGATTCAGTTGACCTCCTTAATGCAAACCATGATAGTGCCATGCGTCCATTATGTATGCGAAAGAATCCTATCGATACATATCATTTCTATATGTGTGCACAACCATTCACCAAAATGCAGCATCCATATGATAGTACAACCATCATACATCCATTAACTTAAATATGCACACACATTTTTACGTAATATGCAATATGAAGTGACTGAGCCGATCTAGTGCCTAAGGTGTGTGTATATGCATCCACAAGCAACTACTAGCAACCACTTGCATCCATCATACATAACATGTCTCAAACACATGTTTCAACCATAGGACTACCCTATCTAAAGGTCAAAGATACTAGCGAGAGGACATACTAAAGATAAGAGAAGTACAAGCTAAGCGATAAAGGAGAAATTAAAAGACATACCCTCGAAAAGAAAAGGGTACAATGAACGCATCTTCTCTTCCGTCTCCCAAGTAGCGTTGCAGTCATCATCTCCCCATTGCACTTTGACTAGTCTGACCTCTCAATTCCTCAACTTCTTAATCTTCGACCCAAGAATGCACGTAGGAGCTCGTCGAATCGTTGCATCACGCTCTATCTTCACCTCTCTAAGCAAGCTCGGCTCTACCACTTCCGCGGTCTCGTGCAGGCACTTCCTCAAATGTGATACATGGAATACGTCGTGTACACCACTAAGTCTCTCGGGCAACTCCACTCTATACGCCATCCGCCCAATCTTCTTCTTAATAGGAAACGACCCTACGAACCTTGGTGCTAACTTCCCAATGGACCTAAAGCGAACCACATTCCGTAATGGAGACACCTTGACAAAGACCATGTCCCTAGTATCAAACTCAAGATCTGTCCTCCTTTTGTCCATATAAGATTTCTGCCTATCTTGCGCCGTCTTCATCCTCCTTCGAATCATATCGATCTTTTCCGAAGTCTCTCAAATCATATCGGGCCCAAGCAAGATCTTATCTGTAGACTCCCACCAACATGTAGGCGAACGACACGGCCGTCCATAAAGAGCCTCGAACGGTGCCATGCCAATGCTAGACTGAAAGCTATTATTATATGCAAACTCCACCAACGGAAGATGTTCCTCCCATGTATCTCCGAAGTCTAAGACACACAACCTCAACAAGTCCTCTAGAATACGATTAACCCTCTCGGTTTAGTCGTCCATCTGAGGATGATATGCGGTGCTCAAACATAATTGAGTCCCTACGGCCTCTTGCAAGCTCTTCCAAAATTCGCTAGTAAAGATAGGATCGCGGTCGCTCACTATGCTAGAAGGAACACCATGCAAACGAACTATCTCTCGAATGTATACGGAGGCTAACCATGGAACAGTCCTCTTACTCTTTACGGGAATGAAATGGGCGCTCTTAGTAAGTCTGTCTACCACTACCCAAATCCCGGTATTACCCTTCCTCTATCTCGGTAACCCATCAATAAAGTCCATCGAGACACTTTCCCACTTCCATTGTGGGACCTCCAATGGGTGAAGCAATACACCGGGCTTCTTTTGCTTTGCTTTTACTTGTTGGAACACCAAGCACCTAGCGACAAACTCGGCCACATCCTTCTTCATGCCGACCCAGAAGTAAACTCATCTCATGTCCATGTACATCTTGTCCCCGCCAGGATGGATAGTCATCTTCGAACGATGTGCATCATCAAGAATGGTCTTTCTCAAATTCTCGTCCCGTGGTACACAAAGTCTATCGTCCCTACGTAACCAACCCTTATCATCTAGGGTATACCTACGGAGATGGCTCGATGACTCCCCTCTTTTGAGCTTCTCTACTAACTCAACCAACTGTGGGTCATCTCGTTGTGTCTCACCAATCCGTCCCAAAAGCGTAGGTCTGACCTCTAAGGATGCTACCAAACCGGGTACAAAGTCAATGGAAGGTCTCAAACGTAGAGATGAACTCTAAGCTTCACCGCTCAACAAACAGCGGACTCAAGGACAACCTTTTCCTACTTAAGGCGTCTGCCACCACGTTACCTGTTAGCCTACTTTGTGAACCAGGCTACACAAAGAGCAAACAGTGAGAAAGCCACCAACCGGACTGGATCAGAGGGAACCAGCGAAGGAAAGAAGCAGAAATTGAAGACACGCAGACATCACATTGGTTCGGTTAGGAGAAGCACCTCAGCGACACCAAAAGAAAGCAAGCAGCCCCATCGGATCGGATCGGAGGCGGCCGATCCGAACCCCTTTTTTTCCTGAACCTGTGACCGTTGCTACACACGTTCCCTGAAGACTCGGCCCAAGCACGACCATTTCCTCCCACGATCTCCCACTAAATCGATGCGCTGTCACCATCTAGAGGCCTCGGAACCCGACTCTCATGGAATGGGTGCCACGCAGTTCCGAACCGGAGCCACTTTGAGGAGATTTTTCATCTATATATACACCATCAAGAGGCATTTGAAAAGATCTTTTGGAAAATTCTCAGTTCTAACTTCCTTCATAGCCAAATTTCATAACCACATTCAGATCAAAATCATCTCTTAAAGTCTATTTTTGAGAGATTTGAGTGAGCTTATGCATTGTAATTGTGAAGTTGAGTGAGAATCATTGCTGTATTTGCATTCAAATCATCAATTAAAAGAATAGAAAGTGGACGTAGGCTCTTTAACGCTGAACCACTATAAATCGTGTGTTCTTTGTTGCTTTTTAGTTCTATTTCATTAAAATCAAAGCTAATTTGGGTGTTAGAACCAATTTTTGGTCTAACATTTTGGTTCTTTCATTGAGGGACCTTCGAATTCTCAGCCTTTTTTGGATTATCATTCTACTATTTGGACTCTCAAGTTCAAAGAAGTTAATCCCTTGTCTCTGACATCTTTCAGTACATGTTGACTAACCGTTGAAGAATCGAGTGTCATGGCTAAGACCAAAGGAAAAGAAGTGCAAGACGCTAGGGGAAACGATGCTAGAGAAGATCAGCAAGCCATCGTGTTAACGAGGTCACGCGCTCAAAGCTCTAGAGCAGACCGCTCCGATCAGGAGGATCCGAACCGGATGGAAGGCGCCGATCCGAACCGGGTGGAAGGCACTGATCCAATCCGGTCTAATGAGGTCGAGGGCACTCACTCTCTCCATCCGAACCGCCCCGACCAAGCTACTGTGAACCAATCCGAACCAGAATGAAGCTGGAACTTCTACTCGAGCTCCCTCCAACGCTCCGATTCTAGCCACGATGACTAATGTTCAGCCTAATCCATCTGCACCCATTACCCAGGGAGACTTTTCACGTTTTCTTGACATGCTACAGAGCACTAAAGAAGCATTAGAAGCCCAAAGGCGTGACAACCTTTGCATGCAGGAAAACATGATCACTATGGGTAGAGAACTACAGGAGCTCCGGAGGCAGAAGACTCCTTCCCCAACACGCCGCCTTGCTATAGATGATTCGTCTTCTTCGGACGAGGAACGCCCCTGCAAGAGAAGGCCGCTTGAACGACCTCAGAACCTTGATCAAATTACTTTTGGATCTTTGGGATCCTGAGAAGACGTCGCTCGTGTGTTGGGCCCTGATGACCCAAGCCTACAACAACCTATGTTAATTCCTATGCGCGGATCCCACGTCCTACCCAGGGATCCTAGTATTACCAACCCTATGCAGCAACAGCTTCTCTAACCTCTACCTCTTGAGATCGACCGGGAGCACAGAGAGCAACGTAGAGCAGCTGCCGCCAAAAATAGGAGGTTATCCCCTGATCAGGAACCCAGGGGTAATCCGAACATCAGACCTAGAGAGCCTGTGCAGACATTAACAAATGTCGATGTATGGGCAACGGTGCGCCATATTATGTCTGAAAGCCGACGGTATACTAATGAAGATTGGGGCATTGAACGAAGTCATACCCCCTTCACAGATGACGTACTGAATTTCCAGTTCCCCCGGCGATTCAACTTGCCTCAGATGGATCGATATTCAGGAAGAACAGACCCGAGGGCAGCATCTGATGAGATATGCAAGGTTCATGAATGCGGCAGCAGCTCTAGATGCCGTAAAATGCAAAGCTTTTCCAATCTATCTTGAAGACGTAGCGTTAATGTGGTTCACCCGACTCCCTCCTTGGTTGGTATCAAATTTCATAGAATTGAGTGAGCGCTTCATGAATCAGTTTCGACTCCATGCCCAAAAGTCCAAGACCGTCATAGAATTGTCACGGATTAAACAGGCCCTAGGAGAATCTTTGAAGTCATATTTGGATCGCTTCAACCTGGCCGTCACCGAAGTTAGTGATCCCCATGAGCCCACTATCCTGATGGCCTTGATAGAAGGGGTAAATCCTAACACAGAGTTTGGGGATTACTTGGCTGGAAAACCACCTCCTACTAGAGAACTGTTCTATGAAATGGCTAATATCCGCTTAAGGTGAGAAGAAGCTAAGGCAAATCGGAAGAGAAAGTCTGAAGGGGCCTCGAAGGAAGGTGTCCAGAGTAACGTTGTTGTGAAGCAATCTGGTGACAGTTCAGGGAAGGTGGAAGTAAATGTTGGCAACCAGAGTGGGGGTAATAGCAACAGAAATGGGAATGGCAATAGAAGGAACAGAAACCGAGGGAATAGCTCTAATAAAAGACCCAGATTCCAGACTTTTGAAAATAACACGCCGTAAAATGATATATTGGGGAACATTTATTTAGATACATATAGCATATTGCAGTACAAAAAATCACCACCCAGAGATTCTACTGAGAAAGAGATTGCAACAGGAAAGTTTTGCTTGTTTCATGGTACCCACGGTCATTCCACCAATGAATGCTGTCATTTGAGAGATATCGTCGAAAGATTGCTGCGAGAGGGGAAGTTGGATGAGTACAAGGTCACCCCAAGGGACATGGGACAAGGGAGACAAGCCCCGAACCAAAACCAGCCTGATTCAAAACCCACAGCTCAGTAAAAAGGTAAGGGGATCGTCATTAACACTATTATAGCCGTACCTCACTTAGTTGCTCGTAGTTTTAAAGCAATGGACCAGTACGCCAATGCCGCCAAGCATTTTGAGGTAGGAGAATGCAGTAGCCTTGAAGACGTTACTCCAGTAAAACAACAAAAAACGATGTCAGACGATGTCGTATTCCATAATAGAGATGATTCCGGAGTTCAATCTCCAACCGATGATCCACTAGTGATTACCATAACAATTGGCCCAGCTTTAGTCCATAAAGTGTTAGTGGACAACGGGAGCTCGGTCAATATCCTCTTCAAAAAAGCTTTCGAACAAACGAGGCTCGAAGCAAAAGACTTAAAGCCATGTGAAGGATGGATACGTGGCTTTAACGGAGCACCTATAGCTATGATGGGTTTTGTGGAACTACCGGTCATGCTAGGGCAGGGAGATCGCCAGAAAGTAAGGACCCTATCGTTTGTAGTTTTGGATGTGGAGTCGCCTTAGAATGCCTTCCTAGGCCGACCGGCCCTTGCCGAATTTAGGGCATGTATTGCACCTTGGTGTCTGCTGCTTAAATTCCCGACTGACTCAGGAGTTGGGGTGATGAGCGGCTACCAAGCTACAGGACGAGCTTGTTACATGACGGAGTTAAAGATTTTAATGAAGGGGTTGAATATAGGAGCTAAAGATGATTCCACCCCTCCAAAAGAGGCCTCAGCATAGCAATTAAGGGGTCCTGCCCCAAGAGAGTCGCGTTAAGACATGCTCGAGGATATAGATCCCTGAGAGGATAGAGAACCCGGGGATCGGAAGGCAACTCCCAACGAAATAACAATAGATATACCTATTAATGAAACAGATCCAACAAAAGTACTGAAGATCGGCTCGCAACTGGATCCAGTTAGAGCGAGGGAATTGGCTAATTTCTTAAAGGCAAATCAAGACGTGTTCGCCTGGACTCACGCTGACATGCGTGGGATTTCGCCTACCATCATGAGCCACTCTTTGTGTATTAATCCAAAGCACCCACCAGTCAAGCAGAAGAGACGGATGTTAGGCCCAGAGGGGTCAGCAGCTTTAAAAGAAGAAGTAGAGAAATTAAAAGGTAATGGATTCATTAAGGATTCGAAATATCCCGACTGGATATCGAATCCTGTCCTGGTTTAAAAGTAAAACGGGAAGTGGAGAACGTGTATTTACTTTTTTGATTTGAACAAGGCTTGCCAGAAGGATAGCTTTCCTCTCTCCAGAATTGATCAACTAGTAGATTCGATGGCGAGCATGAGCTTTTATCCTTTATGGATGCCTATTCCGGGTACAATCAAATTCCCATGCACATACCAGATCAAGAGCATACAAGCTTTATCACAGATTTGGGATTATATTGTTATGTAGTAATGCCATTTGGGTTAAAAAATGCGGGAGCCACGTATCAGCGCCTAGTCAACTGCATGTTTTACAATCAAATCGGGAAAACCATGGAAGTTTACGTGGATGATATGCTCGTGAAATCCAAGCAATCTCCCAATCATACGAAGGACTTAGCAGAAATGTTCGACATACTACGAAGGTATGGGATGAAGTTGAATCCCTTGAAGTGTTCTTTTGGAGTGGCATCAGGCAAGTTCCTTGGCTTTATCGTGAGTTCCAGAGGAATTGAAATCAATCCAGACCAAATAGCAGCAATCTGAAATATAGAGGAGCCGCGAAAGATTAGGGATGTTCAAAGCTTAGCTGGGAAGGTAGAAGCACTGGGCAGGTTCATCTCCAAAGCAACGGACAAGTGTGTACCTTTCTTCGATCTCATAAAACGGGGAAAGCGAAATTTTGAGTGGACTCTCGACTGTGTGGAGGCGTTCCAGAATCTATTAGACTTCTTAGAAAAGCTCCAATATTATCAAAGCCTGTGGAACATGAGGATTTGTTCGTCTACTTGGCAGTATCATCTCACGCCGTCAGCGCAGCATTAGTACGTGAAGAGGATAAAGTCCAGAAACCTATGTATTACGTAAGCAAAAAACTAGCTGCTGCAGAGCGTAATTATCCGAAGATAGAGAAGCTGGCTTATAGCCTCCTGATTGCTTCCCGCAAACTTCACCATTATTTTCAGGCACACCCGATAGTTGTATATACCGATCAACCTTTGAGACAAGTGTTGCAGAAACCCGAAGCGCCGGGGTGGTCACTTAAATGGAATATTGAGCTGAGTCAATTTGATTTGAACTTTCAGCCACGAAGATCAATAAAGGGGCAGGCATTGGCTGACTTTATAGCTGAATTTACAATTCCTGAAGAGGAAATGGTGGGTGACAAGGTAGTTACTTTGGATCGAGAGTTATAACTTAGTCCATGGAAACTATATACGGATGGGGCCAAGAATGATCGAAAGTCCGGCGCCGGAGTTGTTTTGATAACTCCTGAAGGAAGATCTATCTACTATGCGTTACGGTTAGAGTTTGCTGCTACTAACAATGATTCCGAGTATGAAGCCCTGATTGCCAGGATGAAACTCGTCAAAGATTTGGGAGTGAAGACACTGGATATATATTGTGCTTCCAAGACAGTTGTATGTCAAGTTCGGGAAGAATTTGCTACTAAAGGACCTCGACTCGTCACTTATCTCAAAAAGGTAAAGGAGTTATTGGGAGGTTTGGAGCATTATAGCATAACACACATTCCAAGAGCGGACCTAAAGAAACCGAAATGGTTCCGATAGAGGTGTTGGAATCACCGAGTTTCGACCTAATGGAAGCAGAGCTAGCCTTGGAAGTTGAACCAGAAAGAGAATCTTGGATGACATCAATTAAGAATTTTCTCAAGAATGGAACCCTCCCACTAAAAAAGAGTGAAAGACGAGCTGTAAGACACAAGGCTGCAAGATACGTTTTACAGGACGATGTCCTTTATCGTCAAGGGTTTTCAATGCCCCTATTACGATGTATCGCACACGACGACATTAAACGTGTACTGCAAGAAGTGCATGAAGGTGAATGAGGAGATCACACTGGGGGACAAACCCTTGCAAAGAAAGTATTGCGGTACGGATATTTTTGGCCTACCGGGAATAAAGACGCGGCTGATTATTCACGATGCTACGATAGATGTCAAAGATTTGCCAAAGTTCCCTGAGCGCCTCCGACTCAGCTCAAGTCGATGGTAAGTCCATGACCGTTTGCCATGTGGGGAATTGACATTATTCGAGTGTTACCTATTGCCAGAGGAGGAGCTAAGTACGCGATCGTTGCCGTGGACTACTTCACAAAATGGGTGGAAGCTGAACCTTTAACAACCATCAAGTCGAGGAAGGTGATCAGTTTTTGGTCAGAAACATTATTTGTCGATTTGGGATACCGAAGACCATCATAACTGATAATGGGACGCAATTTGACAGCATCGAGTTCAGAAACTTCTGCCAGAAATAAAAGATTGATAAACGATACACTGCAGTAGCTCACCCCCAGTCAAATGGCCAGGTCGAAGCCATAATCAAGGTCATTAAATCAATTCTGAAGAAGCGATTGGAGCAGGCCAAAGCTAGATGGGTAGATGAGTTTCCATTAGCTTTATGGGCCTACAGGACGACCTTTAAGATGGCTACCGGCCATACTCCCTATTCACTTTCCTTTGGGTCTGAAGCAGTGATCCCGGTAGAATTAGAAGTCTCTTCTCATTGAGTTGCGTATTATGACCCAATGACAAATAAAGCACTCCTCCTAGAATCCCTTGATATGATTGAAGAAAAAAGAGATGAAGCTGACTTGCGTGCCTCGAGACATCGACATCAAGTAGCATGTTATTATGACCGGAAAGTTCACTTCAAAACCTTTGAACCAGGAGACCTAGTACTGAAATGAGTCTTCCCTCCTTCGACCCAATTGGATCCAAAATGGGAAGGGTCATACACCATCCAACAGAAGCTTGATACAAAAGCATTCAAGCTAACAACCGTGGACGGTGAGGAGATTCCCAGAGCCTGGAACGCTCAGCACTTACGACGATATCTGAGCTAAATATGAAATGTCATCCCTTTTGTTTTTATAAGCCATGTAAAAAGGCACGACTTGCCTTAAGAAGTCTGTTTATGTGAACAAAGGATTATGAAGTGGATGTAGGCTACGACTTAGCTGAACCACTATAAAAATATCGTGTGTCATTTACTTTCCTGCTTTATTTATATCTTCAACAATTATTCTATCATGACCCGAAACACGAAATGAGAAATTAAATTTGGAAAGTTAGAGATGACCTATGTGCAGGAGCAAATAAAATGACTGTTTGTACGATAAAACACAGAAGAATGGGAAGATGACATTCTTAACTCTAACTCTCAAGAACCGAGAGAGAGTATAAAGGACGGGAAGACGACGTCCCCTGAGGCGTGAAGGTGCACCCAGATGAGAGACCGCCTCAACGATACTCTAACCTGGTTATGAGATAGGAGAGTATAAAGATGCTAGAAAGAATAGGCATCGATGACGAAAGGAATATGGCCCCGTCAGAGAATCGGGGGCAATTGGATTTTTTAATTTAATCAATCTTGAATAATTCTTTCTCAGTCATCCAAGATTGACTAGGGGCATATATGTGTACGCATATTCCCCTCAATAATGATTTCATTATATAATTGTAATATGACATGCTCTTGCATTTTTTCTCAAGTACTAAACTAACAACTATCAGACATTGTAGGCAATAAATTATTATTATTATTTACAAACACGTGAGTTTGTACAGGGAAATCAAGCGAAGGATGCGAGGGCCGCACTCGCTGCAACAATTGCGGACCAATTAAATGCCAAAATAAAACAAAGCACTCCGTCACTTGGGCTTTGGAGAGGACATGGATTTTTTGGCAGCTTTCTGAGTAGCCTTAGCTTCCTTTTCAACATCAGTCATAATGCGTTTCGGCCTTTTCTTCTCTGCAGTCGAAGTGCTAGAATCAGTTGATTTTTTACCAGGAGCCGGAACACTGGAATCAAGAGAAGATTTTTTGGCGAGCTCCTCTGTAATAGACCTAGTTGAAAGCTTAACGACTAACCTTGATCCAGGATCCACTACTGCAAGGGGTTTAAGGCTTTCGGGGTTCAAGTCTTCAACTTTTAGCTGCATACGTTTGTCTTGTTCGGCTTTCATTTAAACCAAAGTGATGTCATCAACACTTTTTGAATCCCCAATTATAGCCACATCAGGGTCTTCCTCATGCCCCTCACTACCACCGTCGTCTTTCAAGGCATCTATCATCTCGTCATCATGAGAAGCGTCGGCTTTAGACAGTTCAGCTCCCCCTCTTGACTCTACAGTGGTAGCCTTATCCCGTTCTCCTTGAGCCTTTTCCACGGATTTTACCCCGGTGGTGGTTTCCTGAGGCACGCCAGTCTTCTCGGTCCGTTCAACACTTACAGAATGAGAAGCAACAATTATCAACCTAGGAGAAAATAAAGGATCCTCCATCGATTTCCCAATCATGTGGTGAAAAGTGGAGACAGCCTTGACGAATTGAGGTGAAAAGGTAGAAATACCTTCTGATGATTTCCCAGTTGGAGTGACTGTCGTCTCTGACGCTGACTCGGGTATGGGAGATAAAAGAGATGCCTGAGGGATCCCCGGGTTCTCAGGATCATATCCCTCGACTTCAGAATTTCAATGGTAGTGGAAGAAGAACCAGCCTCAGGGATATTATTTTGTTTGGCCATTCGCTTCTCCTCCTCCATAGCAGCGGCAATGAGGCGACGCCCCTCGGCCAGGCGTGCCGGCTCATCATCTCTTAGATATTTTTCCATAAGTTTATCTTCGTCGACGAAGTCTACCTTAAGTTCCTCTTTCTCCCATTCGATAATTTGACTCCATACTTGAACCAAGGTAGTTGGATAATCTTCAATCCAAGAGATGTTTCACGATGAATTATGTGCGCGAAGAATTCAATCAGTAATTCGCCAAAACCGTGCACTTCTTCCTGAGCCTCTGACAGCTATTTACGGGTCTCTTCAGCGGACTTAATAACATTCTCCACATTCCCCTCAACTACGGAAGCCCTATTCTCGGCTTCCATTAACTTGGATTCCAAGTTAGCGTTTCGTTTCTCCAATTCAGCATTTTTTCTCGCCAACTCGGCTTTTTCTTGCTCAAGAGTATTGTAAGCCAGTTGCATTTTGACATTGTCCGACTTAGCATCTTCCGCTTGTTTTTTCAACTCCAAACGCTCTTTACTATGAGATTCCAGCAAGTCATGATAACGCTTCTGTAACTCCTCAAATTGTTGTTTGAAGTTGGTAGCATCTCGTTGAGCAATGATAAGTTGAGCCTGTGTGTCCTCAAGGTCCTTCTCCAAATTTTTCAAGGCCTTTTCATTGGCATCTGCAGTCTTTTTCATCGAATTAACATCTGTAATTAAAGTTCGAATGATTCTGGAGAGATTGCGTGAATACTTGAACATTTCCGAGTATTGCTTTTCGACTGCATCAATCTTCGCTTTAGCCTCATCTGCCCACTTTGAGGAAATAGGCTCAAGAGCAGGTAAAAAGGCATATTTTCGAAATAATGATCTGGGAACTGCTTCTCCAGATATGCCCGCTTAACTTTAGACTCAGCATCTAGTGGTGGAGGTTTGCAGTATGTTAGCTCAGTGTCCCTATGTTTAGTGGGCACGGTGGTTGTATCACCCTTTCCAGGTCGCTTATCAGAAACCTTATGTTTGTCTCGTGAGTCAGTATGTTTCGGTGGACTTTTTTCCCGACTATGTTACTCTTGAGGAGAAGTTCGGTCTTTGGGCTGCGATGTATCTTCTCCTCGACGACTCTGATAGCTTTTATATCGGTCTGGATCAGACCGGATGGGGGACCGAGAGCGCGAGGTGTGTGGCCGATAAGAATTATGAGGCCTTCTGTCCTCTCTACCCTGACTTTCACGGCGATCATGCTCGACATCGGAAGGGGGTCTAGTCATGCTGCAACGTATTTTCCAGACATCATAGTAGGGGCGAGACATTGTACCTGTGCAACAATGTAAGTGGAATTCAGAATCAGTGTTCACATGAGAAGTAAGTGCTGTAAAGTGTGGTGCTATTGTGTTGGGTGCATCCTAAGTGGTGTTCCCCCCGACAAACCCGAGTCCGAAGCCAGGCCAGCGCGAGTGGGCTCTTTGGCCTTCACGGGAGTAGTCTCCTCTGAAGAAGTGAAAATTAAAGGATTTGTGCCAAAGTCCTCTGAAGTATAGATAGTTTCAGGCAGGGGGAGATCTCCTAAACCCTGAAATGTGGAATCATCGGTAGTAGGGACATCTCCTTGAGAAGCGTCTATTGGCAGCTCTTTAGGAGACATTGACTTCTCAGGAGAAATAGCATCATCAGGGACGGTATGCCCTTCTCTGTGCTTTTCGGCTATGTTGGCCAACTCATCGTCCGGAGCTGAAGATAGAGAAGGTGAAGTCCGAAGAGGTATTGTTGGACTTTTCGAGCCTTCGCCCGTTTCAGGAATAATGTCTACTGGGGGATGTATACATATGGACCCGACCCATGACCTATGCTACGGGTAATGGATAATAACTCATGATGATGAAGGTACTCATCCTTAAGAACTTCATTGATGGTTAGAAATTTTTGATCGCCATTGAGAAACCGATGCATCCGATCAAAGTACAACTGATCCGATATTTGTTTTGGGTTATCAACTGCAAACAAAAGAGAAAGCAGGTTAATGTGTTGGCATGAACATTCAAAATTGAGATCTAGAAAATCGATGCTTTACTTGATTTGGTCCATCTCCAGGCGCATCCCGGCTGTTGCCTGATATAAAACCATTCGAGCTTAGAATCGCCGGCCTTGCTGCTAAATGGAGCTGAAATAATTTTCCTTTTTGGGACTGATTCAAAATAGGAGAAGGAAGGAGTCTCTTGAGTCCGATGATTGAAATTATATAAAAAAAAGTGGACGTCATCGAAAGTAGGCTCTGTACCTAAAATCTCTTTGTATGCTATATATAAGGTATATAAGTAAGCATAAGAGTTGGGATGTAACTGCATGGGGGCAATCCGCATCTGTCTTAGAAAGTCGACAACAAAAGGCGCAAACGGTGGAATAGCCCCAACCATACACATCAATCGGGTAACTGCCATAAATCCTTCCGGAGGATTGTGGGGACGATCAACTTTCGATGGCACCAGGGTATCCCTTTTCAGTATCCCGTGCTTTAAACATATGCGAACAACTCTGTCGTCGTCGATCGTCGATTCAACAGAGTCTTTGGGTAACTCCAATATAATGGCAGACTTAAACTCATCAGGAGCTTGATTATCTCCTATACCTCCTTCCTCTTCATCGCCCAGAGAAACTTCATTATCAAAAGGTGTTTCGTTGTTATGCGCTCCTACTTCATAATCTGGGCCCTCATCGTCCCATTTAGGGTCTGAGGAAGAAAATATCTCATCAATGGTAACTTTCTCAGAAGTTCCCGCAACTTCCATCATCTTTGCTAACCTTGATGAACGTCTCTCAGCCATGATCACTAGACTATTGAAGAAGCAATAGCAAGGATTAAAGTAAAGTTGCCCGTGTCCCCCGTGTGTGTATGTGAACTAAAGTGTGTTCTACGTGTAACAAAGATGCAAAGTAAACACATGAGAGCATGATATAAAGATTCAAAAGAGTAATAATGTTTCAGAATAGTTCTTGATGTTTGTTATGTTCATAAGGCGCTATCCTAACTGTTCATCAAGTTGAAGGTTATGCCAAGCATTGATTAAGCTAGTTGGAAAAATTCTCGCACATTGAGTTGGACTG
The DNA here is from genome assembly GCA_030737875.1 of Allium sativum. NCBI lineage: Eukaryota > Viridiplantae > Streptophyta > Magnoliopsida > Asparagales > Amaryllidaceae > Allium > Allium sativum. The sequence continues at coordinate 56,462,139 of CM060927.1, read as the reverse complement.
TTTCGGTTCGGTTCGGATATGCGTATTGGGATCAAATCGGGGGGCAAAGTCATGTTTTGGTCTGAAGCAGACGATCACACCCAGTGAGTAAAACCGGATCGGTTCGGATGTAGGCTTTCGAAGCAGATCGGATCAGCTTGAATAATCCTTCTTCTCCTTGTCTCTTATTTCGATCCGACCCGATCAGGTAGGCTTTATTTTCCCTTTTTCTGCTCCGACCCGATCCGGTCTTGTAAACATCTTTCTCTTCCCTTCACTCCAATGTTTCTCCACCCGAACCGATCCCAGTTCCTCTCCTCTTCTTCAACTTATTCATTTTTCATCTCACTTAATCATTACCAAACCTAGCTCCATTTCACAGACCCCAATTAAGACCAATCACTTACGTGCTCAACTATCCAGTAAGGTCCTAATCCCCTCTCCTAATGCCTCGAGGTGGTGACAGAACCACCAACGACGATCGCGAGGAGAGAGAAGGCCACGACATCAGAATTAAACAAACACCATGTTCGAATCGCCCAATGTTACCACAAATCTAAACTGAAAACGATTATAGCAAGGTAATTCGAGATTTTAAACCTATCAAGTTGTTTAATTTAAAGAACGAGAGAGTTTCGGAGTTTTTGAAGTTTTAGCGTTTCAGTGCAAAATCTGTTGGGCGAGAGCAATAAAAGAAGGAGAGGAAGAAGAAGACGGGAGGAGGACTTATATAAGTTTATGGTGACCACTCGTATTCCCAATCTATTTTACCCCGTTCGGACCGCGATTCAGGCCCACAAAGGCATTCTGGCCTGTTAGTCCACTGTTAAGCAATACAGGGGGGAAATCTATTCGGGTCGGGTTCGAACCGAAAGGGATTATGCACATTGACTCGGCATGCAGGTTGAATTCAAGGAAAAATAAAGAAAAAGCTTACCTGGAGGAATCACTGAACATCAAAAAGAGCTCTCGAAGTTGTTTAAAAATGAAGAAAGTAATTCACATGGTTTGTGAATATATATAAGCAACAAAAGGCACGACTTTACGAAGCGATACAACTCTACAAGTAAATGGAAGCGGTCATTCAATGGTTTTTATTTAAAGGATGTTTTGTAAACTACTTCGAAGCACACTTTATCTTAAATAAGAGTGTACTTCGAGGGGGCAAAATGTTAGCCTACTTTGTGAACCAGGCTACACAAAGAGCAAACAGTGAGAAAGCCACCAACCGGTCCGGATCAGAGGGAACCAGCGCTGGAAAGAAGCATAAATTGAAGACACGCAGACATCACATCGGTTCGGTTCAGTTCGGAGAAGCACCTCAGCGACACCAAAAGAAAGCAAGCAGCCCCATCGGATCGGATCGGAGGCGGCCGATCCGAATCCCTTTTTTCCTGAACCTGTGACCGTTGCTACACACGTTCCCTGAAGACTCGACCCAAGGTTGACCATTTCCTCCCACGTTCTCCCACTAAATCGATGCGCTGTCACCATCTGGAGGCCTCCGAACCCGACTCTCATGGGATGGGTGCCACGCAGTTCCGAACCGGAGCCACTTTGAGGAGATTTTTCACCTACAAATACACCATCAAGAGGCATTTGAAAAGACCTTTTGGAAAATTCTCAGTTCTAACTTCCTTCATAGCCGAATTTCATAACCACATTCAGATCAAAATCATCCCTTAAAGTCTATTTTTAAGAGATTTGAGTGAGCTTATGCATTGTAATTGTGAAGTTGAGTGAGAATCATTGCTGTATTTGCATTTAAATCATCAATTAAAAGAATAGAAAGTGGACGTAGGCTCTTTAACGCCGAACCACTATAAATCGTGTGTTCTTTGTTGCTTTTTAGTTCTATTTCATTAAAATTATAGCTAATTTGGGTGTTAGAACCAATTTTTGGTCTAACATTACCCTTGCCAGGGGTATATGCTATCTCGTAATCGTAGCACGCTAAGAATTCCATCCACCTTTGCAGCCTTAAGTTCAAGTCCTTCTGATAGAACAAGTATTTTAGCGATTTGTGGTCAGTGAACAATTCGAATTTCTCGCCAAGAGGATAATGGCGCCAAGACTTAAGCGCGAAAACAATAGCGGCCAACTCTAGGTCATGTGTAGGGTAATTTCTCTCATGCACTCTCAACTGCCTTCCACCATAGGCTATTACCCTTCCCTCTTGCATTAAAACTGTGCCTAGTCCTGTCCCACAAGCATCGGTATAAACAGTAAATGGCTTACTCCCATCTGGCAATACTAAGACTTGGGCTGTGGTCAAAGCTCTCTCTAAACGTTGGAACGCATCATCACAATCTACGTCCCATGTGAAAACTAGGTTCTTCTTTGTCAAGCGTGTTAATGGGGCTGATATTTTTCGAAGTCTTTGATAAATTTTCTATAGTAGCCAGCCAGCCCTAAGAAACTCCTCACCTCGGTAGCATTTTTAGGGACCTTCCAATCTTGGATGGCCACTATCTTCGCGGGATCCACAGCTATCCCTTCTTTGGAAACCACGTGCCCTAAGAATCGCACTTCCTTCCTCTAAAAGTGACATTTAGAAAATTTAGCTTTAAGGCTATGCACTCGTAGAGTCTCCAACACTTCCCTAAGATATAGGGAATGCTCTTCCTCGCTCTTAGAAAAGATCAAGATGTCGTCCACAAAGACTACCACGAATTTATTAAGGTACTCCCTAAACACCCTACTCATCAAGTTAACAAAGTATGCGGGGGCGTTTGTCAAACCGAAGGGCATCACAAGCCACTCGAAGAAACCGTCTGGAGTCCTAAAGGCAGTCTTGTCTATTCTTTCCTCAACCACTCTCAACTGATGGAAACCTGTGGCTAAGTCCAACTACGAAAACACTAAGGCGCCAACTAATTGATTGAAGAGATCATCGATCCTCGGCGGTGGGTGCCTATTCTTCTTTGTAAGCTTATTAAGTTCTCTATAGTCCACACAAAGTCTAAGGAACCCATCCGCCTTCGTGGAAAATACTACTGGAGCACCCCACTCCGATATACTACGTCTGATGAACCCCTTCTCAAGCGATTCTTTCACTTGCTTACTGAGTTCTCTTCTCTCTCTTGGAGCCATGTGACGCACTGGCAATGCAACTGGCTTTGCATTATCTACTAGATATATTCGAAAGTCTATCTCACGTTTTGGGGATAAACCCCTCACATCATCGAAGACATCAACATATTCACGGACTATACGAACAGAATGTAAATCATCATCGGATGCGTCAAGGGATTCTAGGTAGCTAAGCATTACTGGACCTCTAGGGTCACAAGAAATATCAAGGGTCTTTCCACAATAAGTCATCAATCTAACTACCCTTCTTTCACAATCTAGGATGGCCCCGTATCTAGTTAGCCAATCCATACCTAGAATCAAGCCGTAGCCCATGAAACCAAGAACAAAGGCGTTGCATTCAAACTCAACACCCAAGATACACACTCTCAAATCCCGACAAATCATAGAAAGATGAGCCGAAACACCAATAGGATTTGAGACTACTAAGGGATCTGTAACTAGACTAGTATCTAAGTGCAGTGTTTCAACTAATGATGTAGAGATAAACGAATGTGATGCGCCGGAATCGAATAAAGTACGGACATGATGATCAAATAGAAAAACTAAACTTTCGATGGAAATTGCTCTACCTCATTCTTGCAGCGGTGGGACCACGAGAGCCTGAACTTGTCCCCTTGCCTGCCCTGGTGCCATGAGAGCCTGCACCTGTCCTCCCGAGGTAGACCATGCCCTCTGCCCTTTCTTCGGGCAATCCTTAATCAGATGTCCCGCTTCGCCACAGTGGAAACAACCAGTCTTCTTTTTCTTCCTACAATCTTTGCTTAGATGGCCTGGTGTCCCACAGTTAAAGCATCTCTTCTTTCCCTTACCATTGTTGCCTTTACCACCTTTCTTGTTCTGTTGTTGCTGTTGCGGCTTCTTTTGATCCCCTTTCTTCTCGGGTGCCTTATTAGCATTGGTGCCCTTCTCCTCTTCATACATAAGCGCCATGTCAACTAGTCTCTCAAAGGTAGCCCCTATAGGGATGTGGGTCATAGCTAACCCATGAAGCGGCTCGTTCAAACCCTTAACAAATCTCAGGGCCTTCTTTTCTGGTGTATTCACCAAGTCCAAGCCAAATCTCGCCAACTGATTGAACTTGTTGACGTATTCTTTCACAGACAGATTCCCTTGCTTCAACGCCAAAAATCTTTCCATATATAAATTCTCTTCAGCCCATGAGAGAAACTTTACTTCAAACATCCGCCTGAAATCTGGCCATGTATCAACTGGACGCTCTACACTAGTGACCTCCCACCAAAACGAGGCCTCATCCTTCATTAGTCAGGCAGCCAACTGGACCTTTCTTCCATCTTCCACTTCAAAGATCCCAAAAAATTCTTCCACCTCCTTTAACCAATTTCGAGCTTCAACAAATGTTTCCGTCCTATGAAAAGGTTTTCCACCCATTGCCCTAAAGTCCTTACATATCTTCGCAAAAGTATCGACACAAGGAGGAGGAGGATTTGCTGGACCTGCGGTGGCGGCCCTAGCCTCCAAATACCTCCTAAACCATCCTGGTATCGGTATCCCCTCGGGTATCTCAGGAATTCCAGACATGCTGAAACGAAAAAGGAAAGATTCAATACAAAAGAACCGAAGGAAAGATATAGGGCTCTTGGGGTTATGCTTTCTAAAATAAGCTTTTCTCTTGAAAATACTTTCCTTAAAACATACTTTTGAAGGTACTTCTTTATAAAAGTTGTTTTTCAAAAACACTTTTCAAAATTCATATCTGTTCTGGTAACCATCAGCTCTGATACCACGTGTAACACCCCACTTCCATTAATGTCACTCACAAAGGGAATGCATTAACTTCTATGGAGCATTTTAAGTGTGTATAGAACAGAAACTTAACAACAAGACAGATATAAACAGTACTAAAACTTTAAAATTTCATTCATTGCAGCGGTAAACACATATGTTTGATTACATCATCAAAAACCAGAGTCAAATTACATAATATCAATCTTGACTAAATCAAAGTACATAAATTGAAGGACATAACCCCAGTACAAAATAGCCATAAATAAGAGAGGCTGAACTTTACTTCAGCGATCCAAGCAACTTCTAAAAGCAAGAGATACAGCTGTCCAAAATCAAGCTCCACTGGTGCTAGTTCCAACCTGAGCACCTGGAGGGGGAAAGGAAGAAAAGAGGAGGAAACAAAGGGGGTCAGACATAAATTCTGGCGAGTGCGATAACTTTAACAATATAATTACGAAAATAACTAGGCTAAGGCATAAGTTGGAAACTAGGGAAATGACTGTGAACAATTGGGTATAACAAAACAAGGAAATAAGATGAACAAAGATAACGTTAAAGGCACACCTAAACCACTATAAGATAATTACTATACTACACCACCACTACTATACTATACTGCACCACCACTAGTCACCCTAAGGTTGATCCCGCCTACAAGACTTTAACAATGATAATGGTAGTTTCGTGCACCCCTAGTTGCCTTCATAGGTGTCGCCTGCCCCTATCTCCACTAGGTGTACCCACTACCCCCATGCGATCGGCTCCCTAACTCGTAGATACCCGTGCTGGCCCCACAGTGGGGTATATCACTCCCCAAAGTAGCAACCCGATACCACCAATAATGCACGGCTTATACCTACACGATGCAACAACGTCTTACCTACCAGCCTGGGTCCACACATGCATATGAACCCGTTGGACTTGCGTTGCCACCGCTAACCTGTTATGGCCTCTTACAGTCAAGCCCAGTATGCGTGTCCCATCCTCGACTTGGGTCGAGCCCACAAAGATACGTATGGGTTACTGGTTGAAACGGGCCCCCATTACTTGACATAAGCTATCCACCTAAGCTTGGTCCCCTCTAGTACATCCCACTTCCCTCTTCTTATTCATGTTCACTTACATGTTTCAATTTTGGTTAAGTATTTCTAATCGTATTTCAAATGCCACCCAAGGCACTCACTAAATTCCACATGCCACCCAAGGCACCCACTTATCCCCCTCATGTCCCACTACATGTTTATCTGGTTAAGTGTTTCTTAATTCATTAAGACCGTAACCTCATAAAGACCTCCCACATTAGACTGGCATTTGTGGCAGCTGGATTTGCCGGGCGGGTCCGGGCAGTCTTACACCACAAACGAGCCTAACCTCGTGTCTTTACAATTGTTACGTATTTAATTTATGCCTAAGACCTCCCACATTAGACTGGCATTTGTGGCAGCTGGATTTGTCGGGCGGTTCCGGCCAGTCTTACACCACAAAAGAGCCTAACCTCGTGTCTTAGACGATTAATTACTCCTAATTAATCATTCCCCAATTTGAATTAATTTCCCTATTCAAATTATCATTCAATTCCAAATTTAACTATGGCCATAATTGACTCAATTATGTCCATCTATTTATGGTATGCAAAATCATACCAATTTTCATCACAAATTAGTTTTATGTCGTTTAAGGCATTTATGTTAATTCTCAATATTAAATCTTTTAATATTATCCCATTGCCCCTCGTTGTACGTTCGTTCGTTTAACGTAAAATATACGTTAGACTCGAATAGTCTAACTCATGGATTAAAGAGAAAACATCACAACATACATATAATTAAAGATAGATCTAAACATAAGGGGTGAACTTGCATGTGTGAATGATGTCCTACATCTAAAACTTGCATAGGCCAAAGTTACAACTTGCATAAAACTACATATGTCATAGATCCAAATCTAAAGGTGTAAACTTGTTTAGGTAATGGTCACAACTTGCATAAATCATGTATGTCATGGATCTACATCTAAAGGTGTAAACTTGCATATGCAATAACCACAAACTTGCATAACATGATTCATATTCCAAACTCATATATTTATATAAACTTGCATATGTGATTTATGCAACATAACAGTGGTGTAAACTTACATCTAAACATGTAAACTAGCATGTAGAATTTAACATAGAACTCACACATGTCATAGCCTAACTTTAGATCAAATTTTCACATAAACTAGATGTCATGAAACATGTAAGGTAACATATAATTTTCCCCAACTTTAATATGATTCATGTCTAAATCAAAATGTAAACTTGCATACATACATATGATTTATCATATGAATCAACATAACCAAACTAGCATATGAACAACATGATGATTTGATTATACATAAGCCAATCATAGAATTACAACATAGATGGTAACATCATAACTTTACAACATAGATGATAACATCACAACATAACATCATAGAATTTACAACATATATGATAACATAACATAATTATAACATGCAGTCAATAATTCACATCATATCCATATAATCCACATCATAACTTAATCCAATTAGATTGCTAATTATTTTATTAAAGAAATCGAACTCACAACTGAAAGAAGGTCTTGAGTTCTGAATTCTGAGTTCTGAAGTTGTATTAGCTTTCCTTTGAAGAAGATTCGTTGTTAGAGTTGAATATAACTGAATTTGACTTGCTTTCTTCCTCTCTAATTGGTGGCGGCTATTCTGAGTTGCTAAGTGACGGCATGGAGGCCATGAATCTAATTTTATTTTGATTTTAGGTTTTGAGTCTACATGTCTTTTTATAGAGTTTAGGATTAGTTTAGGCCGTCCGATCAACCCAGAATTAATCCCAGCCAATCAGAGCAGATCAGAAACCCTAATGAGTCAGCACACAGTCATTAACAGGTCACTAATCAAATCTGCCGGGGGGGGGGGGAAGGTCGTCCCTATGGTCGACCTGGTCAGGGTAGGTCGACCAGGCCCTGGCGAGTATTTTCCCGCCTAGCCCATCTGACTTTGAAATTTTGAATTTTGAATTTTGAATTTTGAATTTTGAAATCTGTTTTGAATTTTCTGAAACTTCCAATGGCCATAACTTCTTCATACGAAGTCCAATTCATGCAAACTCGGACTCTATCTCAACCAGAATTCCGAGACGAACACAATGGCGCAACCTATTTCCCTAAATTCTCACATCTGAGATCAGTTATTCTTTAATTTGTTATTATAGTGTTAACAGAAATACGAGGTGTTACAAAACCGATTTTCTATACAATTCCAAACTTGGATTTATAATTCAATCTATATTAATCTCACTAAATCGTTTCTTCAGAATGATGATTTCCAGCCATTAACCCCTTGGTTAAATCATTGCATTTTCTATTTTATAACACTTATTTAAACCATACACATTCGTTTTCAAACCAGTTGCAATTATTTTATAAACCTGAGTGTGAATACTTATTTATTTATAAACTTTTTGTTTAATCTATATCATATAAAAATATGAATTAAAACTTTATTTCTGTTATAAAAATATATTTTATATATTTAATTACATAGATTTGCCTGACGGCGAATCAACGCCCTAAACAATGGATTTTAAGCCATCAATTATCAATCCCATAACCAGTACTGCTCATTGGTTAATAACAATACAACATTGAATTTAAAATTCAACAAGCAATATCCAAACTATCTTCCAATCACATTTGGTTTATACAGTTCATATAACAATATATGGAACAAATAATATGCAATAGTATTTGAGGAATCCAGTTGGAACCCTCCAACCTGTTTCCCTGCTTTCACAGATGTTAGTCACATAAATTATATCAATTTCATACAAATATAAATTTTTATATCAAATGAAATCAATATTTAAACAACGACTTGTATGTATAACTATATATAAATTACCTTAACCAATTATCGACAATTTATCCAAACAATCATCACACAACATCAAATCATTATTTATCAGTTCTAAAATACATTATAAAAATATAAACTGAATAGAGTTAGTGAGATTACTCACATTGGTCGTTTATCGTTAAATAACGATAAACTGTCGTCGATTCAAACAGACGTTTTATGCTGCTTGTAACATCCCGTATTTTCTGGGCAATTTTTTTATTTATTTTATTATACAAAATATTGATTTGAATTTAAATAATTAAATTTAATCATTACATTTTGAATATTTTATTCAATAAATAATATAATAATATTTTAATTTCAAAATGGTAGGAATAAACTAGCGGTATAAAAATAAAACGAGATCAAATCAAACTTAATAAAAATATAAATAGATTGGGTAAATACTTCCTTTCCAGCCAAAGAAAAAATATTTTGAGAAGGCTACCAAACTCGGTGTAAATACTTTTAAACTAACCAACTAAACCTACCTTAATCTAAATAAAATAACATAAAAACCCAAATTCCATTCTGCGTAAGCAAAAATCAATTCCTTTCTGCGCAATCTTGCGGCTCCTTGCCCAACACACTTCCTCACTTACTTTACCTGCAGGCCATACAATACCCTTCTTCCCCACGGTTCTTTCTCATATATATATATATATATATATATATCCTTTCCTCTTAAATTCAATTTCTGGGTTCTTTCAGAAAGGCAGAATACTCAAATTTTCCACGGTGAAGCACTGCATCTCCAAAAATGAAACCAACGGCTTAAACCCTCCTATTTTCTCCTATGATTTCTCTAACAATGTTGATCAGATCAAAACCCACCCAACAACAACTGTGTCGAACTCATCGTGCTCTTTCAACTGACGGCTCAGAATCCACTCACCAAGGCCGCGTAGTTTGGGTTTGACTGAAGACAAACGAGGACGACTGGGAGGGTGGCACTTGGGTCAGAGGGGGATTGGACTATGGCGCGTCCACTGGTGGACGTCGATCGATCTTTGGTGGATGGCGGGAAGACCGGCGGTGAAAGGACTGAGGCGTGCTGAAGCTTCAAAACAGGAAGAGTGAAATGAGCAGATAAACGAAATGGTCAAGACTGATTTTTCCTAACTAAAATATTTGAAGTAATTAGGCATTACTTATACGATTTAAGGAAAATGGATTATCACTTATTGTTGTAGGTATTGCATGATGTTGGGTTTGAACTAAAGTCGTATAAAGGAAGACGAAGAGAAATAACGGTTGTATATCCTTAAACTAAATAAAATTAAGTCATAAATTGTGTAATTAATAAATGGTTTAAAAACTAATTTAATTGGTGCAGATCCGAAGCGATACACGGATGGAGACGTGAAAACAAAAGAAGGGAATAGAGCAGGGGACAACATGAAGAAAGAATCGGCCTAATCCATGTTAATCTTAATGAATTTGGTTTAATTTAAAAAATAATTAAAAGTTAATAACTTATTAAAAATCGTGATTGATTATTCATTCTGAAGAGGACGTTGCAGCGGAATGTTAAAATCAAATGTTGTGCGTGGTCAGTCTTTTCGTCGAGAAATAATCGGAAAGAATTGGTTGGCCTAATTTAGTAATTAACGCTAATTGTTTACTTAAGGATAACGAATTGTTTTTTTAAAATTAAATTGTGTAATCGAATCTACAGCAGCAGCAACGAAGAAGGAAACAAACGAAATGGATCAGGCCGTATATCCTTAACCAAATAAGGCGAAATTGAATAATGTGGAACTGTAGTGTTGAACATTATATTTTGGGACTGATCTGAAATGGGAGCAGCTGGAGATTCGTACAATTTTAAATGCCAGTTTAAATTTATACAATGTAACGCGTCAACCATCAATCATAAAAATTAGTGAGTTAATTCCCACACTTTTCTAGACTACTATGATGTGATAAATCCATATAATATCATCAAAAATATATATACTGTTTGATTGGCCGTTTGGTTGCTTATGGTCGAGTTAATGGTTGCTGTTAGTTATATTATAGTCGTTAATTTATTTATTTAAAAATATATACTATCATGAAGTGTTATAATAACCCGTGATGCAGGGAAGAACAGGTTGGAGGAATCCGACCGGATTCCTCAAAATAACATGTGTGTTGTTTATTTTTATACTGTTTACACATGAACAGATTTAACCCCAAATTGACACTGAATCCTATTAAACGTTGATGGTTTAATGGATGTGATCGTTGATGTGATTTTTAATAATTCGATAGTGGTTGGCAGTAAGGACCTAAATCTATTGTTTTCAAAACAGCGTTTTGTCGTCAAACGGATTAACGTAGTTTTAGAGTTATATAAAAATATATTTATAACTGAATTAAAATGTTGAGTTTATTTTATATTTAAGAATGGAAACAAATTTATAAAGATATTTATATGTGTATAATCATGTTTTTAATAGAAATTATTTAATAGTTTAAAATAAGAATTTGGTGTCATCAATGAAATTTATGAACTGCAGTAGGGAACTAACCTACGGGTTAGTGAAATAGAATAATTGTTTTCATAAAACAATTAACTAATGTTTTTAAATTAATTAAGATTCTTAATTAATTTAAGAAGAAAATGATAATGGAAATCAGTTAACAATTAACTGATATGTACGGTTGGCAAAGATCAATCGTTTAATTTCAAATTTGATGATTGCGTTAAATTTGATTTAAATTAATCCAATCAATTGTTTCCAAAAAAATTCGTTAACTTAACGAATGTTGTTAGAAGTTAGTTGGTCTTTGATTAACTATAATTTTAAGTGATTATCGAATTGTTTATTTATTTTTAAAATTAATTATTATTTAATAACCTTTGTAAAATAATTTTGATCTTTAATTAACAATGAGGTTAATTGATTAATGATTTATTATTGGAATAAACTACCTTTATTCGGTAAATGATAAAGTAAATAGTTATATTAATAATAATTAAAGCTATTGCTCGAATTATTGGAATTTCTTTCCAAAAAGGGAATCGAGTTATAATGATAACCTAACTGAGTAAAGGTTTCAGAAGGATTTTGTTGTGAATCCTAGGATTTTATAAACATAAGTTTATAAAGGAAGGCTCGAGCAATGACGATGTTTAAGATAATGTTTTAATTAATAAAAGCGATGCGATCGGGAAGAGCTTTACGAAATAAAAGTGATGAAATATATTAGCATAAAAGGATTTGAATTTATTTCAAATCGTATAAACAAGATTTGTAAATGTGGTTGTAAGCCAATGCAAATGTTCGATTAGAAGTTTACTTAATTAAGTAATGGGACTGGATATGAAAAGTGGGTTTTTAAATAAAGGAAAATGTTTTATAAAACCATAATAAATGGAATGGGAATAATATATTGAATTATTGAGATAGTTAATATTGGTTTTAAATTACAAGCTTTTATCTATCTTGAGATAAGAACGTTGTCGATCAAGGTCTGAGAGGTAATTAGAATACCCCAACTTGAACGACATCACTATTATCGAGAGATAATATTCGTTTGTAATGGGTAGGAAAGTGATTATCGAGCTATTTGTGATTAATAAAATTTATCATTTTTTTAAATAACTTTTAAAATGGATTAACTATGCTAGCTTTAGTTGATCGTAAATATAACTACTTTTATTTAATAATAACCAAAGCGAGTACTTTACAATTGGAATTCTTTTCTTAAGCGAAATAAAACTTATGGGATGGATCAGTAGGGAAAGGATTTGAAGTTTATTTCAAATCATATAAACAAAGTTGTAAGAAGGATTTTATCAAAGACAATGATTTTAAAAATGAGCGTTCACGTGGAAACGAAATTAAGTGAAATGGTTTAATCGAAATAAGGGAAAGATTTTGATAACTAATCATATGCTGTTTAATTAAATAGAAATAGTACGATATGCCCAAATGGTAAAGGGAATGGAAGGTGAGTTATGATGCTATAACGATAATTTTTAACATAAGAAATTATGAAAAGGGTTTTGAGAATATAAAAATGACAGTTTCAAGAGAAAGGAAATAAATGATGTTTTAATATGGTAATGTTTTCAAATAACGAAAACTAAAGGGTTTTGATGTGATTAAAATTATGGAATAAATTACAAGAATCGATGGAATAGTGATAATGAAATTTATATTAAGAACCCGAGCTACCAACTCACCTAGATATACTGTTATGATTTGATAGTTAAATAACCGACTATCAAAATATGGCTTTTTATCGATTGTTGGTACGGAAAGACCGGGATCGAATTTATATTCGAAAACCATTCCGACCAGCAAATACGTAACGTTGGAGATATCAGAAGATGGTCGAGATGGAGCATTGAAGACTGTTGATCTTCATGAGCGGAAGAACTACTTGTTAAATTTCTCTGGCTAGCTACCAGAGTTATGATGACTTGTGATTCTGTCGTGATTGAAATCTTCGGATTTGCAAGGACTTCTCGCTACTAATCCTTGGGATGACTTCTATATAGGATGCGGTAGGAGGGTGCCTTCGGTTCACCTGTTCCTGGATGACTTGTATGGATGGATGTCTGATAGAGAATTTCCTTAAGAATCATGTACGTTGATTTTAACAAATATACCAAGTTTGGTGGTGGAGGAATTCTCTTGCTTAACATCCAGAGTATATTTGTGCACATAAATTAGTGACTTGACGGATCTGACGATGTGGCATTCAAAGATGTGTTGATTATTGAGATAAACGTAACCTCAAGCCTCATCAATCGGGAATGGCAAAAAATCGGGTAGGCAGCATGGCTATGTGGGTCGCACCCATTAAAAGGGTATATCATTACCTGATCTGGAGAAAACAAATGCCTTCGGTTGTTCCTTTCTATTTATACATGTATGCTATCGGTTCGGTTGGCTGGCCCCCCACCGTGGTAATGGTATATTCAGTACTCTCAAGTGAAATGAGGGGTCGGTCATGTATGAGTCGGGTTGCAAGACGTTCTTGTTGAACCCCAATGTATTCAATTCCGGAGGTACATTGTCGGAAGGTGGTCCCATACCTTGCTAGGAAATCCATTCTCCAATAAGAGCCTGCGATGTTGATTGTATACTATATATGTAAAGCGTGAAATGAAAGCGTTCTGCTATATTATTATTTATTTGTGGTTGATAGACATTATTACAATATCAGAGAAGATATTGATTTCAAAAAATGATTTGGGTTATAGTAAGGTAAAAACCGTCCGTATTTATGTGTGGGCTGGTCTTACTATTATCCTTTCCTTTCAAGAAGGTTTTTTCCCAGGTTAAACAAGTTGTTTGTGTTGTGAATTTATCACTGAAAGTATTCCAGAATGATCCGGGTGAATTTTGCTTTGCTTCAAATGTGCTCGGGTCAGACCGAGTATATTTACAGGTTAGGTTTCGCTTGGAGTTCCAAGAGCCGGAAGCAGGAGGCTTCACCGTTAGTTATACAAAGTTTATTTCTGCTGTGATTGATGTATGTTGTACTCTGATAAATGGTATGTATATATACAGTTTCTTTTACAAAGAGATTTGTTATATTATACTTATTCGTTCCGCTGTGAGATTCTGATGTGTTCTTCTTCTTTCTTCTATTCTAAATTTATTTCTTTCTATTTCTCATCCTCTAACTTCTTTCTATTAACAGTCTGGGGTTCGATACTTGAGTTTTTTGATAGTAACATGGGATGATGTATTATTGTTGAAAATTCGAGGTTGAATTTTTTTCTGGGCTGTTACACTGCTATAATTTGTCACGAGCTCCAATTCACTCCAAATTAGTTCTGTTGTGTAGCCTACGTCTCTGCGATTCCAACTGATTGACCGTTCGAAATTCTGATACAGTATGATTGAGATATTAAATTTACAGGTCAACGTACTGTTTAATTTAAACTAAATTTAATTTCCTTTATATATAAATTGGGCTCCACCTTAACTTATGGGCCATCACCCATTTGTAGACCACAACTCTTCTTCTTCCTGTATAAACTATCGAAGCCTGAAGCCTACTCCTTCCCTTTACGTCATCGACTTCCCACCCCCTTCTCTCTCACCTTAGACCACCATCTGACGAATGGACATCACAAAAATTCATCTCATCGGAATCTCCACCCTACCATATTCCAGAGAAGCAACTCGTCTCTTCCTTTCTCATTGCGTCGACAACCAGTTGTACTCAAGGAGACCGCGACATCTTCCTTAACGAAACTCCATTAAAATTTGTGCCAAATCTTGAAATCTCCTCAAGATTACAAATACAAGGTCGTATTCACGAATTTAAGCTTCAAGTTCACAAATTTTGAAACCCTAGTTCCGCTGTAAACCAGAACCGCGAACTGAAACTACACTGATCCCATTAAAAATCATATGAAAATGTAGAGGATCCTTATACGAATCCAAACATATGCATATTATGATTTTACAGATTTTATATGAATTTAAGATGATTGTTGAAGTAGTAATTTCCATGTGAAGAAAGAAACTGGTGGCGGCGTATTTTTATTTGACCAGTAAAGAAAAGTTTAGGGTCATATAAAGGTATGGGGCATTTATAGGATAGGTTTTACATTTTCTTTTATTCGCTTATTATATTAATTTATAGCTAATCATTATCTCTGTTCGTCATTAAAAAATTCCTATGATCACATAACATATCCAAATTCGATGAAAATGGACATATAGCTACAGTTCGACATTACGAACCCAATGAAACTTGTTTCGTCGAATTCCGAGTCCGTTTGCTCACACATCGTTATTTTAAAGTAAAAGTATTGATCAACTCAAATTTAAATCCCGCACAGTCACATACTGACCCAAAAATCATGAAATTTGAAATTTAACAATAATTTAATATTCCGGATCCAACAAAATTGATTTCGTCGAAAATGGAGGTCGTTAGCAAAAATGGCCATTTTCTAAGGTCTAAATAAACCAATAAAATATTAATATATTTTAAAAACAATTAAATTTAATATTAATAAATTAATATTATCGTATATATTCCCAAAGAATATCATATAACCCCAAAATAAACATATTTTGATATATAACTCGATATTTCAAAATTTAAGTTAAATCGATATTCAGTTTATATAAAAATCCTTTTATAATATAAATAAAATTGTTATAAATTATAAACGAATTCCATAGCGACTATTTGAAAATTTGATTTGGACATAACTCACAATCTACAAGACAAAATCTTGATTTTTCTCTTCTATTAGAAAAATATAGTTCACCAGATCTGAACGTTTCTTGTCTCACAGAAATCCAATTTAAAACGGAATCTGTATATTCAATTGAAGTTTGAAACTCAATATTACGAACTACCACGATATTATGGGTTCAATTTAAATTATATTACAACTAATACGTTCAAGCATTATTTATTAAATAGATTCATTATTAAAATTCAAATCTAAACTTAACCAAATCTCTTATACTATCCAATTCACGCAATAATACAAATTCTATTATATTCCGACTATTTCGGAATTTAAAAATTTATTATTCCGTTATTTAAATATAAATATTATTTAATTCAAATCTATAAATCACTATTTAAATAATTAAATTAATTAATTATTATATCGCTAAAAATCCAGGATGTTACAATGAAAATGGTTAGATTCGTATAAAGACTGCTTCGTTCAATTGTGGACCGAGCAGTATATGCATTTCGAGAATAATAGATCGAATAGATAACACTATTTTCTCATTGTTCGTGTTGTTTATTAATTTTATTCATTCTTTTCGTAAAATGTGTTTGTAAAATATAGGGATGGAGCCACTCATTTGAAGTTGAAGAAACACTTAACAACATGTTAATGCAATTTTGAACAAGCGTGAACTAAAATGCATTCGTTGTTAGAGTTATCATTCACAAAGTTAAATGCTTCGTTTGAGCATAGCCAAAGTAGAGTCAGTTTCGGTTCGGTTTCGATGTAATGCGGTCCGGTTTTGGTTTGGTCCGGTTTGAACCCGTATTAAATATGAAACAAGAAAATTACTTCCATCAACAATCAATTTACGATTGTATGACATTGTACCACCTGAAGGTTAAAACACATAGTGTTATCTTTAATTAATATAACTACAACATACCTTGAAAATAGAATATATATCGTTAAATTAAAAGTTTCATATTAAGGAGTTAGAAAATTACGTGGTGTTGTTTCTACTAGGCATTTGATTTGCTACATTCAGAGCTACTTCAAGTGCCATCTGCTGAAGATGATGAGTTCTTATGCGGTTGTATCCTCCATAAAATACATGGCTTTCCATATGCATATGAACTAGCTCGCCTTAGACCATCAGCGTCAATACCACTACGATTGATTGACATTCACTGGTCTAGACTACATTTAGTGGAGAAACGAATGTTGGTGTTGTAGAAAAAATGAAAATTTTGTTAAGTGATGTTGAGAAATTAGAGACTCTGTATCAGCTTCAATTTTACAAAAACCTTATGGAAGTTGTCCAACCACAAACTTCTATTCTTGGCTTACGTAAAAGCAAAGTGAAAAAGGACAAAAAAGTAGGAAAATGGTTAATTCTTCAGCTAAAAGAATGTCTTCTTCATTTGAGTTAGTAGAATGTCTTTCATCAAAAAATTCGTCTAGCCAGATTAGCGTAAACAAAAAAAGAAGAAGGAAAAACTAACAATTAGAAAACCATTACAGGTACATATGAATCTTATTGACCTTATTTTATTTAACGTCATGATTTGTTTATATATTCTTGAATTAATTTTTTACAGTTGGTAAAGAGCAGTCGTAATATAAGATTGTATATTAATCAAATATTAGACGAGTTAAAATCATTTGTGATAGATATTGCTAATGTACAATCGGACGGTAATTGCGGATTTTGTTGTGTCGTTGCTTCGCTAGGAATAGGAGAATCGTATTGGACACAAATTCGACATGATTGACATGTTGAGTTATATGAAATCAAACATTTTATAAGCAAGTGTTCATAGTGCGTGGTATTATTATTATTGCGACTAAATATAACATAGTCGTATCCAGGTTAAGTGAAGGTGCTTTGACGATACCACCACTAAAAGGAAAAGTGTCACCACCAATACAACATTTTTAAATAACATTAGGTTTTGTCAATAGTGGTTATTTTGTGCAAGTACATTAGTAATACCATTTTCATTGTTTGTTAGATACCATCTTGAAATGAAGTTATTTTTTTCATGTCGTAGTTAAAATTGGAACCTAAACACCCGGTTCCACCAATTTATGCCAAATGGTTAACGATGCAACATACAGAAGCCATTAATTGGGAGTTTATTTAACGTAATCATAGACAGACATGGGATGAGAGATCTCAGTTTTCTCAATGGAATTAGATTTTATTTTATAGTTTAAAGTGTTGAACTAATTAAAATGATAGTAATGTAATGCATGCAAGAGTTGTATGAATTATTGCTTGTGTTGTAATGCATTGTGTTGTAGTGCAAGTAATGCAAGTGTTGTATTGCATCCAAGTAATGTAAGTACTGAATATTCCTTGTGTTGTATGAATTATGTTTCTGACGAAAGTTTGCTTGTACCGTTTGAATTGTAATGCTCTTCTCTATCTATTCTTTTTGTTTTCTGGCCAACCACGTGTAGAAAGTGCGTGAATAGTGTACCAGGTCGTAGAGCCAATGCATGGTAGGATAAATAAACAAGTAGATTGGGTTTATGATTTGGTTACCAAGACGTGTTACTCATGTGTCGTGTTTATTTTTTTCACATTGTATTATTACGAAGTAAACATAATTCCGATGTTTATTTTAATTACCTCGTAAGGTGCGTACGTGATTTACTTTCCAAGTCGTAGGGATACTGCGTTAATTGTGATATATTCGCTTGATTTTCCACTTGATTTCTTTTCTAGTTTGTTGCATGTCTACATGGTTTTGTAAGTAATCTCATATGGCCCCTAGAAGGATCCCAAAATTAGCAAAAAATAATAATATACAAAACAGCAAATGTCTGTATACATACAAAACAACTATAATATACAAACATCACCATTCAAGATACATAACATCACAATTTCAAGAATTATAATAATATTTCATTTCATACATAACAACACCGTTCAAGTTCACCTTCCAACAATCAAGCCTACATGTTGTTGTGATTTGTGATATTCAATCATAGGTGGAGAAGATGGTATGTTAAATCAGACTAAACGGAAGTAAATTTTTCTAAGAGGGAGAAAGGATAGATATTGCTTTCCATAATTAATGGGATTTGGATAGATATTGTTTTCCCTAATTAATGGTATTTTGATAGATATTGTTTTCCCTTATTAGGTGGCATAACTGATAAAGATTTGTTTTGAGCAAGTTTTAAGGAGTATTTATTTCTGAGATATTTTAGGGTCCAGTTAGATTTTAGACCTAGTCTTTCTGTTTGCCTATATAAGCATCTCATTAGGGAGAGAACTACTTGAACTTGAAGGAAAGAAAAACTTGTTTTTTAGGGATTGAGATAAATTCTCAATTATTTTTAGGTTTTCATTGTAATAATTTGGTGGATTAATAAAGGTTTGTTTGGTGGAATTTGCTTTTTATTGTTATCTTCTTCCCTCTTTCAAAATCTAATTGTGTAGTGATCTTGCGGAAACCCTAACAGTTGGTATCGGAGCCTTCTACACAAATTTTTTGGAGAGGGTTTGAATATGGATAAAATAAATATTTAAAAAACTTAATGGAAGAAATTGGGGATTATGGAAGGCGAAGATGGAAGATTTTCTTTATCTTAATGATCTTCATCAACCACTAGAGAATAATGGGGGAAAACCTAGCAATCTATCCGAAGAAAAATGGGAGACTTTGGATAGGAAGGTTGTTGCGTCTATTCGATGATTTTTTGGATAATACAGTGTTTCATATTGTTGCTAATGAAATATCTACATATACCATATGGAAGACACTGGAAGGGGTTTACGCGAAGAACTCTACAACAAATAAATCTCTTCTATGAGAAGATTGGTGAATTTGAAGCTTAAGGAAAGTGGATCAATTGGAGAGCATCTTAATGATCTTCAGGAAATTGTGAATCAATTGGCTGCCGTAAATTTTAAGGTGGATGATGAAACACAAGCCTTAATGATGATGAGTTAGTTGCCGGAGAGTTGGGAAACACTTTTGGTTGCGTTGAATAACTCAAATTTAGATGGCGTTGTTTCAATGGATTCAGTGGTTAATAGCTTGCTTAATGAGGAGATGCAAAGGACGAGCCTTATGGAAGGAAAAGATAAGGAGGCAACGGAAATTGAAACTCCAATTGAAAAAGCTTTTATTGCAAGGAGGATTAATCAACGAAATATGGAAAGGAAATCGAATAGAATAGACGTGAGAAAGGAATACATTTGTTTTTACTGTGACAAACTTGGTCATCAACTGAGATTTTGTCATAAGCTTAAGAGAGATAAGGAGAAGATGAAGGCATTGGAAGAAGAGTCAGATGAAAAAAAGGACAATGATAATGAGGTAAATCTTGGTGTGGAACTTGAAGGCAATGTTTTATGTGTTAATGAAGGCGAAAGTAAAGATTGGATACTTGATTCGAGAGCTTGTTTCCACGTATGTCAACAAAAGGAAGCATTTATCGATTATGAAGAACAATCTGCTAAAGTGGAATCCGCCAATGGTCGACATTTCCATGTTAAAGGCATAGGTTCAGTCCGATTGAAGATGAATGATGGAAAGGTGGTGAAGCTATCGGGTGTTAGGTACATCCCGGAAATTAAGAAGAATCTTGCTTCAACTGGACAGTTGGAACAAAAAGGCTGCAATTTCTCGACTAGAGGAGGAGTCACAAAGGTTTGGAGGGGTAACAAGGAGCTTCTGCGTGCAAAACGGGGAAATGATAACATGTATAAATTGCTTGGAAAAACGGTGGAGAATGTTATGAGTTCTCAAATTGGATTTGGAGAGGCGAGTTTATCTGAATCAAGGTGGAGCCATCAACGTAAAGCCACAAAATCTATATGGAGACCATTATGGTATTACAAGAAATTTTGAATTTATTGTTGGGAGGTGCATTTCATGTGGGAGATGCATCATTTGTAAGTGGTAGATTTGTTTTGAGACTGGAGTTCATTGGAGAGATTTCATATCAAGGTGGAGTTTTGTGATTTGTGATATTCAATCATAGGTGGAGAAGATGGTATGTTAAATCAGATTAAATGGAAGTAAATTTTTCTAAGAGGGAGAAAGGGTAGATATTGCTTTCCCTAATTAATGGGATTTGGATAGATATTGTTTTCCGTAATTAATGGGATTTTGATAGATATTGTTTTCCCTTATTAGGTGGCATAATTGATAAAGATTTGTTTTGAGCAAGTTTTAAGGAGTATTTATTTCTGAGATATTTTAGGGTCCAATTAGAATTTAGACCTAGTCTTTCTATTTGCCTACATAAGCATCTCATTAGGGAAAGAACTACTTGAACTTGACGGAAAGGAAAACTTTTTTTTTCGGGATTGAGATAAATTATCAATTATTTTTAGGTTTTCACTGTAATAATTTGGTGGATTAATAAAGGTTTGTTTGGTGGAATTTTCTTGTTATTGTTATCTTCTTCCCTCTTTCAAAATCTAATTGTGTAGTGATCTTGCGGAAACCCTAACACATGTCACATACACAAAGGTTTATAATACAAAATTACATTTCACATACAACTAAGCTTGCACTTTAAAAAAAAAACAGCAATGTACACAGTTTACACTACCAAAAAACACATAGATTTTAACATATCATAACTAGTTTTGACGATGGATGTAGCATCCACTTCCAATTTCATCATTAACAACATTTGTGTTTGATTCATTTGAAAAGCCCTAGACTTCAGTTGACGTCTACAAAAAATTGAACGTGAAAAGTTCATTATTACCCGTTAATACTTCAAACCAATTGAAAAATGAAATGCAACATACTGAATACAACTTCTCATAGGTTGGATAAAAATGAGATGCTCCCGTCATAATATTAGCTGGCAACCTAGCTGGATTTTGAACACTTACAACATAGTGCTCTCTATACCAAAACATATAATCGTTCGTGCATCTTAAAAATGAATGACTTAGTGGTAGTGATTGATGCCCTTCAGCAATTACAAGATGATATCAATTCTCCCATATACTTTCTAAAAACAGATAACACCCACGAGTGTGTGTAGTTGAAGTTGTTCCTCGTCTTGTGTTTGTAGTAGTGAGAGGATTGAGGATGTTCTGAACCCTTCCAAACTGCCTGAGCATTATGTCCCATAATATTAAGACATAAAATGCAACCACTATACCATGATAAGCAAATGTAGAGATGTATGGATCAAAAATAACCTAAAATAAATGATAAAAGTTGTTAACCGTGATGTAAAACTATATTGGTATAAGAACATATAAAATTAAATGAAGAGAATTGCCTTTTCAGTCGGAATATTTTTGAAAATTATACAAAGATCGATGATTGATACAATAATGTTATAGATGGATTTCATTGCGCACCTCGTGGTAAATCTCATAGTACAACTTTGTGGGTGAATGAAAGCATGGGAAGTGCTCAAATATCCATGTCTCTAGTAAGTAAAAATAATCTGCAATCTGTTTCACACTAATGCAAGTGGATATACCAAGCTGTCTACAAAAAAGGGGATTGTTATTGATATTCTAACCATTGTTAATGGGGACCATTTTTTAAATCCACTCCACTATTTATAAAAGTGTTAAGGGGCGTACAAATTTATTATTTTACACTCTTCTGTCTTCTAATATTACCCTGTCCCAAAAACAAATACACAAAACCCTAAATCAATTAAAAACCAAATTCGGTGCTAACACTTCGAGCAAACTCAACTTCGCACGCGATTACATTTCTTCATCATGAACATAAAAGAATTAATGGATAGAATGAAGAATGTGAAACACTCCTCACAACCATATCTAAATTAGTGGAGAAGGTGTTGCAAAGGTACACATAATCAAATTTAGGGTTAATTGTTTGGTTGAATTAAGGTTTACAGATGTATTCGAAAATAGCTTGTGTGTTTTTGGTATATTTGTTCGACCGCTATCGCCGAGCTTGTGAAAAATGGTTTAATTAACAAGAACGGAGTATAGTTGCCGAATTAAACTTATGTTTTCGACATGATTAATCGAATTTTTAAATTTTGATCGGTGTCGGTTTTTCAAATTATGTAAACAAGGGTGAAATGTTAGTTTCAGAGGCGGACAACCGTAGTTTTTGTTTTTGTTTGGTAGAATATTGTCGTATTACAATTTTTCGTTCGGTTTCAGTGAACAGAAAAAAAAACTTAAAAGGGTACTATGGTAAAATTAATTTGATTTGTTAAGGGGCTGCTCCCTTCATTGGTACTCCCCTTAACAATTAATAATGTTTTTAAAAAATGACTCCCGCTTAACAATAATTGGAGTGTAAATAACAATCCCCATAAAAAATACCAATGTTGCTGAACCTCAGGAATAAGTATTCATAGTTTGTAAATTTTTCAATGGATCTAAAAGTGTCATGTGCACATGTGATTTACTCTTATCAGCAAACAAGGTGCTGTCTAACAGAAACAAAAGATAGGCATAAGCAGCACGTCTAATCGTTTAATCTGTCCACTCATCACTAACATCCTTAAACCTATCAAATAACATAGAAAAACTTAATTTATTCCCCATTCTTTCATTCATTTCCAAACCCGCTTCTGCTTTATTTAGGTCAACATATTTGGAAACAATGTTAACCTCTTGTTGCATATCAGATGAAATACTTTGCACATGTTTTCCTTCCATCAGAATATGTAACAAAGATGTTACATCATCGAGGATAATAATAATCTCACCAAATGGCATATGGTAGGTGTTTATCTTCGGATACCAACGTTCCACAAAAGTTGATATCAAGTTTTTGATCACACTTTTATACCAAGTGTGAACAATGGAAAACAAGCTGGACTCTTCGATAATGTTCCTAATCTAGTAGCATTTCTGGGAACTTCCACTCCAATACCATGTGTGCATGATTCATGCGTGTTAGTGGTGCTCATTTCAATAATAAAATAAATTTACTTAACTCTTGTAACTGTAATTATTGCTTTAAATATATAGAAATAAAAATTATAGATTAAAATATTTATGCCTAGTTGCTTCATGTGTTGAATGCAATATGAATATCAAATTCTTTGATCACATCGTTGTGTCTTGAACCATTATATACGTTTGTAGTTTCTTCGACTGTATTATTTGCATCCTCCTTCTCCTCATCTTCGTCTCCATCATCTTCATCTCCTTTGTCTTCCTTATCCTCATGTCCTTTCTCCTCTTCTTCATCCTCATATTCTTTTTCCTCTCTTTCATCCTCATCTCGTTCCTCCTCTCCCTATTGTCCCCCCTCCACGCTTGTCCACTGTATTCCACATCTTGCCTTTCAACATCCTCCATACATCCCACACCGCCTACATCACCAGCTTCATTGATATGCTCATTTCCATCCCCACTAGTGCTTTCCTTATTCTTTGCTCGCTAAGCTCTTCTTCTACTTTCAGAAGCCATCATATGAGTTTTAGCCATATACAAGTAAAAAAATAACAAACAATGTTAGCACACATGTTAAAAAACAAAGGTTATATAATTGCTAAAAATGAAATGTTATATGATTGTTTTATGACATGTTAACTTTACGACTGAATTACATACTGTGACACCCCACGTCCGTTAATATCACTCTTTAACAAAATGCATTAAGTTCCATGAAGCGTTATGGGTAAACAGAACAAAATCTCACAAGATATATATATATAATAGCAGTGGAAATAAAAAAAATTCCAATAGAAAACATCGTGGTCTAAAAATTCAGTTACAACATCAGACTGAAATATTGGAACAAAATACATCGAATAAAAACATCTGTCTTGCACTTAAAACAATCAGAGTACAGAAAAGAAAAATCATAATCTCCATAAGTAGCCAAAAACAAGTATTCAAAGCAATACATAAAAGCAGATCCAGATCTAAGCAGAAACAGAAAAGAGAATTCTAATCAAGCTTGAGCGTTCCCAACGTGAGGACCTAGGGGGAAGGAAGAAAGAGAAAAGGAAAGAAAACGAGTCAGACATAAAGTCTTGCGAGTTCAGTGACTTTTAGCATATAAATAAGTAAAAGTATCATGATAAGCATATAAACTGGATGACAGATAACAGTGCCATATAACAAGTATGAACATGCTGAACAGAATAAGCAGAATAAATAGAGTAGATTATGCTTTTCAAATACTTTTCTCTGCACCAATACTAGTATACCGGATGAAGTGTTTTCCTATTACTTAACAGAAACAGAATGATCCCAACAGAAACATAAATGGTAGACTTAGGTGTACTTCTAGTAACAGGTTTTACCCCCAAACAAAAATAACAGGTACCTAAATAGAAATAACGAGTGTCACCCCAAACAGAAATAACAGATACTAAACAGGACTAGATGTACCTAATCACTACCCCCACCGAAAGGCTCCCTACCACGTAAATACCCTGTGTTGACCCCACAACAGGGTGTATTACTTCCTAAAGTGGCAACCTACAGAAGGACACAGACCTATTTACAGGTGTTATAGCGGCTTATCCTCCCAAGCAAGTTGGAACCATGCATGCACGTGACTCTGCGGGAACGCGCCATCAGAACACCTCCACCCAAATGAGCCTCTTATAATAAGTTCAGTAAGTGTGCCCTAACCCCTACCTAGTGCGGGGTCGCCCTTTAATACCAGAATGGGTTACTAACTGATATGTGCCCCACACAACAGATGACACAAGCCACCCCTAAGGCTTGTATCCCCAATTAACTAGAATTTTAACAGGGTATGCCTAACATATTAACATGCCCGCATTACCCCAGCAGATAAAATAGGTTAAGTTTAACGGGTTCATATAACCCCCAACAAATTTAACAGATTTACTTAACCCTATCGATTAAACATGTTTACGTAACCCCACCCACAAATTAACAGATTTATATGTGTATATCCCCCATAGATTAAACAGGTTATGTATTACAGGTTAACATGTATGCATAACCCCAACATGTTTCATAGGTTACTTATAGTTTCATTAACATATTCCTCTTAATCTTTAAATAAAGCATACAGATTTATTTTCCCCGAACCTTTAGTCATAATTCACAGTATAAAATATGCCCCTAAATTATAGTCATATTCAAAGTACACGATATTCCCCAAATTACCATTCCCAATATCATTCGTACGCATATTTCAGCGATATCGGTCTAGGCTCGAAGGTAACCTAGGCTATAAAATTAATAAGGGAATGAGAGAGGAAGAAGAACAGAATAGTTATATAAAACAAAATAAGCATACTGTAACAGAGATGGGCATATGACAGCCGGAATAGGTATATCAGAAATAGGCATATAAGAACTGAACAGTAAATCAGGTGTATGTAATAACAAAACTGTTTAGGTACGAATCATATTCTTAATAAGCATAGGTTTAGATCTAGATTTATAAACATGTACTTGTTAAATGTTTATATATAAAAGTAACATGAACTCACAGAGACTAGATCTAAAGAACAGAGAATAATATGTTGAAGTTGCAGTAGAGATTCTTATATGAATTTAGGTTGAGGTTGAAGAAGATAGCCTAATTAATCCAAGCTAGGGCAGCATCTCATTGTCTCCATTGTTTTAGGTGAATAAAAACAGTAGAAATGTTGTCCTATATATAGCCTACTACCAACGAACCCGGTCAACAATTCAGTCCCGATTCAAAGAAATGCACCGCGACAGATCCAGGTTGGGTCGACCCACCCTCACCTGGGTCGACCCAGCCCAGGTGTGGGTCAGACCCAACGGGTCACTTTCCCCCTGGTTTTCGCGCTTCGCGAATTTGAATTGTTTTGAATTTCTGGTTTGAATTTATTTATACCCAAGACTCTTATATGTATACAAACTTATAACCTTCATATCTTCCTCATACGATGTTCGTTTTACGCAAACTCAGAGTCTATCTTAAGCAGGATTCCGAGACGAATGCAATGGTACCGTCCATTTCACTTTATTCCCAATATTTAATTAAGTATTCTTTAGTTTATCATCTGAGTGTCTTTTAAAATTACGAGGTGTTACAGTCTCTTCTACTTAAAGGATTTTGTCTCTGAAATCTCTAAGTTAGGAAGAATGTTTATCCTAACATCCATCAACCATCTACTCATCCATCAATCACAGGCAATCATTGTCTCAAAAGATGTCTAATGCTTATATGAACATATGCAAAGTTGTGTTTATATGTTCTTATGCTAACGCAAAAAATTAGACGGTCTACTAATTCAGTCGACCTCCTTAATGCAATGTGTGTTAGTGCCCTGAATCCAATATGTATTCAAATATTCCTAGCATATCATGTAAATTTTATATGTGTGCACAATCATCCACCCAAATGCGACACCCATATGATGATACAATCATTTCAATTCATAAAATTTAAATTGCACGCACATCCATATGTAGTATGAGTATGCTTTAAGCCGATCTAGTGCCTAGTGTGTCTGTATATGCATCCACGAGCAACCACTAGCAAACACTTGCATCCACTTGCTTCCATCGAACATAGCATGTTTCAAACACATGTTTACGCCCATTGGTTTTCTACCGAAAGGTCGAAAATTTGATCGATAGGATATACTCGAATGACAGAAACATGTATAAATAAAAGCTTGGAAAAAGAAGTTAAGAACATACCCTTGAAAAGAAAAGGGTACGAAGCGCGAATCTTGTCTTCAGTCTCCCAAGTTGCGTCTTCGTGGTCTTCTCCCCATTGAACTTTCATGAACTTGACCTCTTGGTTTTGAAGCTTCTTAACCTCTGATCCAAGTATACGGGTAGGAAATCGTCTAACTATCGCCTCCCATTCTACCTCTACTTCCTCAAGCATGTTTGACTCAACAACCTCTGTTGTATCGTGCAGACACTTCTACAAATGAGAAACGTGGAAAACACCATCAACACCTGCCAATCTCTCTGGTAGCTTTACTCTAAAGGTCATTTGACCTATCTTTCCACTATGGGAAATGACCCTACGAATCTTGGCGCCAATTTCCCTACAGATCCAAACTGAACCACATTCCTCAAAGGTGATACTTTGATGAAAACCATGTCTCCCACCTCAAACTCAATATCAGTCCTTCTTTTATCTGCATAGGATTTCTGCCTATCCTGAGCTGTCTTTATGCTTCTGCGGATAAGATCAATCTTTTCTGAAGTTTCTCTAATCATCTCGGGTCCAAGTAGAAGCCTATCCGTAGATTCCGACCAACAAGTCGGTGATCTGCAAGGTCGTCTGTATAGTGCCTCGAAGGGTGCCATGCCAATACTAGCCTGATAACTGTTGTTGTAGGCGAATTCAACCAACGGAAGATGCTCATCCCAAGTCCCTCCAAAGTCTAGGATACACAGCCTCAAAAGATCCTCAATAACTCTATTCACCCTCTCAATCTGCCCATTGGTATGAGGGTGATAAGCGGTGCTCAAATGTAACTGTGTACCCAATGCCTCTTGCAGGCTCTTCCAGAACTCACTAGTGAAGATGGGGTCACGATCACTCATAATACTTGAAGGTACTCCATGTAGAACGGACTATCTCACGAAAATAAACCAATGCCAACCATGCTGACGTTCTCTTACTCTTAACAAGAATGAAATGAGCGCTCTTAGTAAGCATGTCTACTATGACCCAAATATTGGTATTGCCTTTCCTCGATCTAGGAAACCCATCAATGAAATCCATAGAGACGCTCTCCCACTTCCATTGTAAGACCTCCAAAGGATGGAGCAAACCACCAGGCTTCCTCTGCTCAGCGGCAAACTAAACATCGAGAGACAAACTCCGCTACATCTTTCTTCAGCCCAGCCCAAAAGAAAACCCTGTTCATATCTCTATACATCTTATCACCGCCCGGATGGATAGTCATTGTAACACCCCGTATTTTCTGTGAACGTATAAGTAACAAATCAGAGGATAATTAATTTTTAAAATAAGAATCAAGGGAAACGGGTTGCGCCATTGCGTTCGTCTCGGAATTCTACTTGGAAACGAGTCCGAGTTTGCAAGAATCGGAGTCCGTATGAGGGAGATATGACCCTCCGAAGTTTCAGGAATTTTCAGAATCGAAAACAGCTCGAAATTCGAATTCAAACCCAGAAGCGGGCTGGGCGGGAAATTTCCCGCCCAGGACCCAGATCGACTGGGTAGTCGACCCCCAGTACCCAGGTCGACTGGGGAGTCGACTGGGCAGTCGACCCCCCTCCCCCCCGACCAGGTCGACTGGGCAGTCGACCTGGGGGTCGACCTGGTCTCCAAACCTGGTTTTGAGCCTGGGTATAATCTTATGTATTTGGTCCGATTTCTGTCTAGATTCGTTGTCTTGACCCTATTTAAACAGCCCCAAACCCTAACCTTCTCTACACACAATTCTATTCTTCTTCTTCTCTGCCTCTGATCTAAATAAAAATAAAAATGGCGTCGCTACTCTGCTGGAATCAAAACTAGAAAGCTAATCAACATCAACCTAAGCAACTCAATTCAAATTAGAGATTTAAAGCTTCTGCAACGATTCTACAATAACTAAAGTTCTTTCTTTTATCCAATTAAGGCAAATGCAGTTATTTTCCGATATAAACGTTAATTTTGATTGTGACATGAATTGTAAATCTGAATCTAAGGTTATATCTGTTCTGTTCTGATTAGATTTATCTTATTCTGTACCTCTTTCTGTTCTATAGCCAGGTTACCACGAGCCTGAGCCGATCTCATAAGAGATTAACATACGCTAAAATGTTTGGGACAACAAAATGAATGATGCATAAATTGGGCATGACCAATAGGTGACTGATTTGAGGAAAGAACATGGACCGTAGCTAGAACATAAATCTGAGACATATGATTTGACATGTTATGTTTATAACATAAAAGGTATTGAACATATGATTTGTGGACACGACATAAATAGGTATATAATTGGACATAAATATAGACTGTATTGAACATATGATTTGAGATAAAGGGAATACGGCTTAGGTATAAAGGTTTACATGAAAGTAGGATATCTATTATGTAAATAAACACCTAAGTAAGGGATCTTTGGGATATATGACATGCATAGTAATCTATGGCTATATTTGGTATAAATTATATATGGATCTTCTGTACTATGCAAGTTTAATAAAAATTGAAACATATGATATATGGTAAATTATGACCATAATCTTTGTGCTATGTAAATTTAATGCAAACATAGGGTATATGATCATATTGTGAATCATGACTATTATTTATGCATGTGAACTTAGGCAAGATTTATATTTAGGCAAGATATGTTTGTGAAACTTTAAGGAATGATTAAATTTTTTATATTTGCCTAATTTGCTAGTTCTGCTATATTTGCCTAATCTGCTAGTTCTGTTATATTGCCTAACCTACTGCCTAGTCTGTTAGACCTGTTCATCTGCCGAATCTGTTATCTGCTAAATCTGCTGAATCCGTTAAGTCGCCTAAATCTGTTATCTGCTATGTCTGTTAAGTTGATATATTTAGCCTGTTATTGACATAATCTGAATTAGCTATGAATAATTGACATGTATATTAGGCGCGGGCAAAAATGGTAAATTATTAATTAATTGGCCGCAAAGATAAACATGGCTAACTCAAGGTTAGAATGAGTTTGCGGCGTAATTCTGCCCGGAACCGCCCGGCATATTCCAGTGGCCGCAAACAATAGGTTCTAATGTGAGAAGTTAGTCATAACGTGCTTGAAACCCGAGGTTAGACTCAGTTTGCGACAAAAATCTGCCCGGAACCAAAACCGGCCTAACCAGTAGCCGCAAACTGTCAGTCTAATGTGAGAGGTCTGGGCATTAATATTTAATTAATGAAAATCTGAGATAAATATGATGTCTAAAACGTGTTGGGAAGATAGGGTTAAACCCACTAGACTGACGAATTTAATAAATCTGTTCCGTGAATCTGTAGGCCCAATTACAAAGTTAGACAAATCTGTAAGTCTGTTAATATGTAACTGGTTAATCGGTAAGTCTATTAAATCTGTATATCTGATCCGTTAGTCTGAAAAACTTGTCTGTGAACTAGTTGATCTGAATTCTGTATGTTTGAACCTGTAAACAAGTTAATCTGAAATCTGTTAGTCTGGGGACACAAGGTTAGGAGGGGAATTACTTGTGCCATCTGTTGTTTGGGACCCATATTAGTCAGTAACCCTTTCTGGTATCAAAACTTTGACCCAAAAGTAGGTAGGGTCCGGGCACGCTTACTGAACTAATTATAAGTGGTTCATTCTGATAATGGCGAGGGGGTGTTGATGGTGCGTTCCAACCGGGTCATGTGCGTGCATGGATCCCGGTCTGCCTCTGAGGATGTGTAACAACCCGGAATTTTGGGGCCAATTTAAAAATTTTATTTTAAGAAATTTTAAAGGAAATTTAATATTTGAGATAATTTATTTTAAATAATAATGGCTAAAAATTTATTTTAATCAAAAATGAAACAAATAAATTTAATTTAATTAGTAATGTAGTTAGAAATAACAAGGCAGTTTGAAATTTTGATTTTTAACTTTAATTAAACATATATATATAATTCTTTTTAAAGCAGATCGGGGATGACCCATAAAAATGTAACTCTGTTTAACTCGGTTTTCGACGAAACCACTTTTGTTGGAACCGGAATGCCAATATTTTGCTAAGTTTAATTTTCTGGAATTTTTCGACTTAATATGTGAGCGTGGAAAAATAAACCGTGTTCTGTTATTTTCAGTTGGAATTTAATCGACTGAAAAATAGTCATTTTTCAAATAGTCTCAGAATTCGACGAAATTAGTCTTGTTAGAACCGTACCGTCAAAACATAACTAGAAATAATTTTTCTGGATTTTTCGGAGTCCATATGTGGCCCCGGTGAATTTTTAAAGACGGTTAAATTTAAAAATAAAAGAATTATATTTAAAACTGAGAAATGGGGGTCGAGACGAACTCTTGGGCTGACGGGACCTAGCCCGTTGGATCCGGAATAGGGTCTGTTTGGTAGGGTGGGCTTCAGTAGGACTGGAATTGGCTTAATTTGAAAGGTTTGGATTTAATTATAAAATTACATTTTAAAGATTATAAAAACAAGAAATTAAAACCCTAAAATCCATTGTACTGTTCATCCTCGTTCAAGGCCGCCGCCACCCTCTTTTGGGTTCAAAACTTCATCCTCCTTTTTCTCACTCCCCTCCAAGAGTTAGCACCCAAACTATAGCTCGTTTTGAAGAGCTTTCTTCCCTCTTCCCAACCATACCAGTATCCGCCCACCTCGTCGCCTGTAGAGCCCGCACCAGTCACCCAAACCCGCCGCGAAAAACCCCGTCGTGCTCCACCTGGGCCCCACCGAGCTGCCCCTCCGCCCAGGCGCACGTGCGCCTCTCCTGGCCGCACAACCTCCGACGAACGACACCCCATATCGTGCCTCCTAGCCCCTGCAATCCGCGGTCAATGTTTGGAACCCAATTTGAAGAACCACGGCCAAATATTGAGAGGTAGAAGATGAGGGAATATTCCCTTTTGATTCCCTAATCTTTGAATTTTAATTTGATCGTAACTCGTTCGTTTTAACTCAGAAGTTGACGAATTCGGGAGCGTTGGAATCGTGACAGAAAATAGAACGCGTTGAGACTGACTGGGGTTGATTCTGGGCTGTTTGGAATTTTGACAAAAATCGCAAAACTGTGAGAATCTCTGATTTTTACAATTTAAATATTTTATTAAATTATTCATTCAGTTAAATATATGTCTGTATGTTATTAAATCTATGCTGTGATGTGGTAAAAATTTTGGTGCTTGATCTGTTTGTATTGTACTGTAATGTATGATTGATTGTGATTTGTAATGCTGTGATGACATGATATAGCTCATCTGTTTAGATTTGTACTCCTTGATGTATTCCCAATAAAATTCTCATCGTTATCACCTTTTTTACATAAAATAAAAACATTAAATCTGTATTTTGTTTATTCTTGTTACAAATCAAAAAGCAATTTCTACCATAATTTTGTTTACAAAGGAAACACAAATTTTTACTCTTCTTTTTGTAAACAAAATAAAATGACAATTTTTATTTTTATGTTGGTAAACAAAATAAAGTACCAAATTATTTTATATTTTATGTTTAATTTGTAAACATAGTAAAAAGAATTATCTTATGGTTATTTTGTAAACATAATAAAAATTATTACTTTTATATAATAAAAGACAAAATTTAACATAATTTTGTTAGTAAAATAAAAGAGACAAAGTTTTAACATAAATTTGATTTACATAAAATAAAAATAACAATTTAAAAGACATGAATAATTTACCCTTTTTGATTAACCTTTTATGTGTTAATTTATAAGACATATTAAACATAACTCTTTATTTGTTATTTGAAAAGGTTATATATTATTTGTCAATAAAGGGATTTATTTTTGTTAAACATTATTTGAAAATAAAAGACAAAGTTTACCTTTATTTTGTTTACGAAATAAACCGCCAATTTTACCTTTATTTTGTTTACAAAATAAAAAGCAAGTTTTAATCTTTTATTTTGTTTACAAAATAAAATGCCAACTTTAATCTTTGATTTTCACAAAATAAAAAGACCAATTTCTATGTTGCTTTTGTTAACATAATGAAATGATCAATTTTTATGTTTCTTTTGTTAACAAAATAAAAAGACAACTTTTATGTAATTTTATTTTGTTAAAATAAAAAGACCATTTTCATGTAATATTTCTTGTCAAAATAAAAAGTACCATTTTCATGTAATTTTGTTTGTCACCAGAAAAAGGACAAAGTTAACATTATTTTGTTAATAAATAAAGGATAAACTTTTATGTCATAGTGTAAACATAAGAACAGAATAAATTTTTATGTTGATTTTGTTAACAAAGAAAAGAAACAATCTTTATGTTAATTTTGTTAACATAGTAAAAGAACAAATTTTTGTGCTCATTTTGTTTGCATAATAAAAGAACAATTTTTGTGTTCATTTTGCCAACATAAGTAAAGGGACAAATTTTCATTTTTGTCATGTCTACAAATTTAAAATACCAAATTTTACCTTTATTTATGAACATTTTATTTAAACCTTATTTCCACTTATATATATCAAAATGTAAGTTTAAAAATCTTTATTTTCATTTACCAATAAAAATAAAGATGAGGTCTTTATTGTGATTCATTAAAAGTACACCAAATCATATTTGTGTTAACATAGTTAAGTTGACACCTAAACTTACACCGTGGTGTTAAAATAGTTGTGATGACACAATATACATTGTTGTGTTAATCTGAGAATTATGACACAATCTACACCGTTGTGTTAATTTAAGATATGACACAAAACCCATCAGTGGGTTAACTTATTTGTTATGACACAAAACCCATTGTTGTGTTAATGTAGTGTAATGACACAAAAATTACATTGTTGGGTTAATTTAGTGGTGATGACACAAATAAAGTATTGCCGTGTTGATTTAGTTGTGATGATAAAACTCATCGTAGTGTTAACTTAGTTGAAATGACTTTAAATTCCATTATCATGTTATATAATGGAAATGAGTCAAATATTGGCATATGAAATGAAGCACTCTCTTTATTCGTGTTCTTAAAACACAAATATAACTTGAGTGCAAAACTTGAATTTTTATTTGTGTTCTCAAAACACAAATATGACTTGAAAATAAAACTTACATTTTTTCATTTGCACCTTATACTGTAAAAATAAGTTGAAAACAAAAACTTACTTTATTTGCATTCTAGAATGCGAATAGAACTTTGAATTAAAATTTACTTACTTTGTTCGCATTCACAATGCGGATAAAATATGATTTTAAAAGAACACATTTTTATTTGCATCCTTCATTGCAAATAAAATATGGTGAAAATAAAATATATATTTTGTAAATGTAAAATAGATAAAAGTACATTTTATGGTTTTAAAATGAAAAGTAGATAAAAGTACAATTTAGATTATAAAAAAAATGTAAATTAAGTCAAGGTACATTTTATGTCATTAAAATGCAACATAAGTTAAAAATACACTTTATGTTATTAAGTTGTAAATAGAGTTAAAATATACATTTTCTTATGTAAAAGAAAATAAAGTTAAATTATACATTTTCTTATGTAAAAGAAAATAAAATGTTAATATGAAAAAAAAGGGGACATTTTGTCTATTTAATGTTAATATGAATAAAAAGGACATTTTGTCTATTTAATGTTAAAAAGGACATCTTGTTTAGAAATGTTAAATACGATAAGAATAACATTTTGTGTTAAACTTGATTAATGAATAAAATTAACATATTTGTCAATTAGGCCATGTTAAACAAAATTTACATTTTGTTTAATATAAAGAATGAAAGCAAAATAAACATTTTATTTAAAAGAAAAATTAGTAAAGATAAAATATATTTTGTTAAGATAAAAGATAAAATATACATTTGGTTAAATAAGAAAGGTTAGAAAAGAATTAACATAAGATATTCTTTTTAGGTTAAAAAGGAATATTAGAAAAGAATTAAAGAAATACAATTACTTACATTTACTATGTAAATAAGGTTTGCAAAGGAAAATGAAACTGTTTATTTACATATAGGGTAAATAAATATGAATAAGAAATTAGAAACATTTATTTACATTTAGGTAAATAAATAAGAAAAAGATAAGAATATATTTATTTACATTTTAAGGAATTGGATTTTCAGTAAAAAGAATAAAGATATAGAAACTCACATCTTTATGCAGATAGGTTAACACGCTAAATCATTATTTTGTTTGTAATGAAAGATTAACACAAAATTATCAATTTGGTTGCATGGAATGATTTACACAAAGTTAGTCGTTTGTTGTACTGAAATTGAAACACAAAATATATTCATGTAAGTAGAATGGAAGTCCAGAAACAAAAGATATTCATTTTTGTTGTAATTGGAATGATACACAAAATATACATTGTGTGTATAGGATATGTATAGAAATTGAAAAAATAAAAGATAATATTGTTGTGAGAGATGATATATATCAATCTTGGATATAAATAGGAAGATTTGTTGCTTGCAAAATTTAGTAAAATGAAATGAATGAAGGAATTATATATAATTATATATAAAGATTAAAATCAAACGATATGAAATGATTTCCAACTTATATATACGCGAGAATTATTTGGAAAGTCCGAGTCTATCTCATTCCAAATAATTTAAATGACGTCCAAATTTTCAAGATTGGAAGACGACGATAGAAGACCGACGATCTTCACATCAAATGGACGACGATTGCTGATGTCCGTGATTGAAGTAGCTACCTTGAAGGGGCTACAGTGATGGCCGTCCGGACGTAGTGTTGATTTTTACGGATTTGACTTTCGCTCGGACCCGGAGCATAAGTTATAAATGGATTGTGTGTCCGACATCGTACTCTGTTAATATCATGTTATTGATTTTCTGTTAATACATAAATGATTGGTGGTGGAGAATTTATTCTCTACTTAACACCCGTTTATATATTGATAGATGATCAATGGTACGGTATGGATTGACGATGTGGCATGCCAAGATAAAGATGATCAAGGCTTTGTTGAAAAGCAGGCCTTGTGGATGAAGACTATATCGTTACTTCGCGAGCCTCACACCCC
Organism: Allium sativum; assembly: GCA_030737875.1. Classification (NCBI taxonomy): domain Eukaryota; kingdom Viridiplantae; phylum Streptophyta; class Magnoliopsida; order Asparagales; family Amaryllidaceae; genus Allium; species Allium sativum. Next base: position 56,425,645 of record CM060927.1, on the reverse strand, counting down.
GGTATGATGGTGAACTGATGGTTTGATCAGTATGCTTTAGATATTTGTATGGATTCGGTCGACCGGGATGAGCTGGGAAGTGGGTATATACCCTTGATTCCCAGAGGGATAGAGTAAGCGGTGTTTTCTCTCGCTGGGACGTAAGCCGCTGTGTTACTTGATTTCCCAAAAGTGCAGACGTGCATATTGCACTATGCGATAGATCTTTCGAATCAGGAGCCATCATGATGGAAATCCAACTTCCAATACGACACCATCGGTTTTGATTGTATAACTAGTATGGCGACATAGTAGGATGGGGTACTATGCCGTCTAGGATTGATACATTATGATTGAAATGTTTTTTGGTAAAACATATACACACTAATATCAAATCCGTTCTATCGTATTAAGCATCTTTTGACCATTATAAGGTAAAACCCTATCCTCTGGTGTGCGTTGCATTGTGTGATGGGACTTGGGTCTTATAATGGTTTCATTTTTTTCTAAAAAGCATTGCGTTGTTTAACGTTTTACTTTGCACTGGCAATCCAATGGAGTAAACCCGTTCCGCGTTAGCGGCGTGGTCCTGTGATTCGCCATATTATAAATTAGTTAAGTTAGATTTCTCATACCAGTCCCACGACTGACCTGTAGTTTGTTTCACTTGCAAACTCGGGTGCCCTCTTTTCCACACGGGCAGTCGAGTAGCTTGTTTTGCAGATTTTCATCTTAAGCAGGATTCTGGATGGAAGCCTAAAGCTGTGTCCAGAGTTGATAGTCTTCCGCTGTATATTGTAATTTATTGTAATTTAATCTTCCGCTGTTTCATTTTCAAATGTACTCTGATATATATTCTGTACTCTGATGTTATATTATTCATGATGTAATAAAAGTCTTTTGTTATCTGTTCTGATGTATTGTATTCCCAGAGTTAGCGTATTCGGGTTTTGAACGGTCTTGGTCGATTTTGCGATCGATTAAGTCCGGGCAAAATCCGTGTCGTTACAGTTGGTATCAGAGCCAGGTTAGCTCAAATCTTTGGGTACAACTCATTAGAACTGAACAAAAGACTCATCAGAGATTGGATTAGTAATATCCAATAAGAATACTCATTAGAGATAGGATCAGTAGTATCCTAGAATGAGAAAACTCGTTAGAGATGGGATCAGTAGTATCCTAGAACGAGTGTTAAGAGCATTATCTTCTTTAAAATAATAACAAATTTAGTTTTGAAATTTTATCTTAAATACGTATTTGAGGTATTATTATATTTTAATTTGGACAATCGAGTATATAGAGATTTTAATATATGTTTGGCCCACGTGTATACGAAGTCTCAAATGTACTAGATAGATATAGAATCACCCTCCAGTCGCCCGGAGATGATTCCGATGATGAGGCATCATCATCAGTGTTTATGTTCGAGTTCGGAGTGGGATATCTATATATTTCCAATCGACTGGTATGGGAACAAGAACTTAGTTACAACATATTGTTGTGATTTGCACTAAAAATATGATTTTTTTGACTATATATATATATATATAAATAAATAAATAAAAACTATATATGTTTGAAAATTTAATCACCTAATTGATTGCTGGTTGTGATGTTTAGTTTAACTAATTAAAATGGTGGAAGGATAATTAATTTAACCAATATGATAATTAATTTATCCCTCTTGACAAAATCATAAAATATTACATAGGATATGGACGACTATGGCTTATTTCGTACTGAACTCTGGATGACTCCGAAACAAGCAAGGAGAGCTCACCAGAAAACTGATAAAGACAGGGAGTTGAACTTAGGAACATACGTGGGTGTTTATTGTCGTATATGCAGAGGAGAAGGACATTATGCCGTTCGGTGCCCTGAGAGAAAGAAGAGCAAAGAGAAACTGATAAGACCAGACATAGTCTGTTTCAAATGCAAAGAGATCGGACATTTTATACATAAGTGTCCGAAGGTAAAGAAGAAACCCGCAAATCTAGAAAAGGAAAAGAAATGCTTTAGATGCAAAGAAGTAGGGCATCCAGCCCGAGATTGCCCGTTAAAGGAGGATGATAGGAAATCCAAGGGAAAGGAGCTGTCAACTTTGGAAAGTATGCAAGAAGAAGGCACGACTTCCTAGAAAGTTGGGTTTTAATATAATCAACTAGCGTTTTGGATACATGTATGATGCTTGCATGAAGGTAATTATGCTTTTTGTTTTAAAACTGTATTGGTATTGTAGAATATAATTAAGGTAAGAAAAATGTTGAACCAAGTTGAAGAATTTGAAGGGTTTTCAGAAACTGAGAAGTTGGAAAACTTAAGCCATGATTAAAATAGTGAAAATTTAGTTAGATGATTAAACAACTTTTACCTTAGTTCCTTTTCGAGGACGAAAAGATTTTTAAGTGGGGGCGACTGTAACAACCCGGAATTTTGGGGCCAATTTAAAAATTTTATTTTAAGAAATTTTAAAGGAAATTTAATATTTGAGATAATTTATTTTAAATAATAATGGCTAAAAATTTATTTTAATCAAAAATGAAACAAATAAATTTAATTTAATTAGTAATGTAGTTAGAAATAACAAGGCAGTTTGAAATTTTGATTTTTAACTTTAATTAAACATATATATAAAATTCTTTTTAAAGCAGATCGGGGATGACCCATAAAAATGTAACTCTGTTTAACTCGGTTTTCGACGAAACCACTTTTGTTGGAACCGGAATGCCAATATTTTGCTAAGTTTAATTTTCTGGAATTTTTCGACTTAATATGTGAGCGTGGAAAAATAAACCGTGTTCTGTTATTTTCAGTTGGAATTTAATCGACTGAAAAATAGTCATTTTTCAAATAGTCTCAGAATTCGACGAAATTAGTCTTGTTAGAACCGTACCGTCAAAACATAACTAGAAATAATTTTTCTGGATTTTTCGGAGTCCATATGTGGCCCCGGTGAATTTTTAAAGACGGTTAAATTTAAAAATAAAAGAATTATATTTAAAACTGAGAAATGGGGGTCGAGACGAACTCTTGGGCTGACGGGACCTAGCCCGTTGGATCCGGAATAGGGTCTGTTTGGTAGGGTGGGCTTCAGTCGGACTGGAATTGGCTTAATTTGAAAGGTTTGGATTTAATTATAAAATTACATTTTAAAGATTATAAAAACAAGAAATTAAAACCCTAAAATCCATTGTACTGTTCATCCTCGTTCAAGGCCGCCGCCACCCTCTTTTGGGTTCAAAACTTCATCCTCCTTTTTCTCACTCCCCTCCAAGAGTTAGCACCCAAACTATAGCTCGTTTTGAAGAGCTTTCTTCCCTCTTCCCAACCATACCAGTATCCGCCCACCTCGTCGCCTGTAGAGCCCGCACCAGTCACCCAAACCCGCCGCGAAAAACCCCGTCGTGCTCCACCTGGGCCCCACCGAGCTGCCCCTCTGCCCAGGCGCACGTGCGCCTCTCCTGGCCGCACAACCTCCGACGAACGACACCCCATATCGTGCCTCCTAGCCCCTGCAATCCGCGGTCAATGTTTGGAACCCAATTTGAAGAACCACGGCCAAATATTGAGAGGTAGAAGATGAGGGAATATTCCCTTTTGATTCCCTAATCTTTGAATTTTAATTTGATCGTAACTCGTTCGTTTTAACTCAGAAGTTGACGAATTCGGGAGCGTTGGAATCGTGACAGAAAATAGAACGCGTTGAGACTGACTGGGGTTGATTCTGGGCTGTTTGGAATTTTGACAAAAATCGCAAAACTGTGAGAATCTCTGATTTTTACAATTTAAATATTTTATTAAATTATTCATTCAGTTAAATATATGTCTGTATGTTATTAAATCTATGCTGTGATGTGGTAAAAATTTTGGTGCTTGATCTGTTTGTATTGTACTGTAATGTATGATTGATTGTGATTTGTAATGCTGTGATGACATGATATAGCTCATCTGTTTAGATTTGTACTCCTTGATGTATTCCCAATAAAATTCTCATCGTTATCACCTTTTTACATAAAATAAAAACATTAAATTTGTATTTTGTTTATTCTTGTTACAAATCAAAAAGCAATTTCTACCATAATTTTGTTTACAAAGGAAACACAAATTTTTACTCTTCTTTTTGTAAACAAAATAAAATGACAATTTTTATTTTTATGTTGGTAAACAAAATAAAGTACCAAATTATTTTATATTTTATGTTTAATTTGTAAACATAGTAAAAAGAATTATCTTATGGTTATTTTGTAAACATAATAAAAATTATTACTTTTATATAATAAAAGACAAAATTTAACATAATTTTGTTAGTAAAATAAAAGAGACAAAGTTTTAACATAAATTTGATTTACATAAAATAAAAATAACAATTTAAAAGACATGAATAATTTACCCTTTTTGATTAACCTTTTATGTGTTAATTTATAAGACATATTAAACATAACTCTTTATTTGTTATTTGAAAAGGTTATATATTATTTGTCAATAAAGGGATTTATTTTTGTTAAACATTATTTGAAAATAAAAGACAAAGTTTACCTTTATTTTGTTTACGAAATAAACCGCCAATTTTACCTTTATTTTGTTTACAAAATAAAAAGCAAGTTTTAATCTTTTATTTTGTTTACAAAATAAAATGCCAACTTTAATCTTTGATTTTCACAAAATAAAAAGACCAATTTCTATGTTGCTTTTGTTAACATAATGAAATGATCAATTTTTATGTTTCTTTTGTTAACAAAATAAAAAGACAACTTTTATGTAATTTTATTTTGTTAAAATAAAAAGACCATTTTCATGTAATATTTCTTGTCAAAATAAAAAGTACCATTTTCATGTAATTTTGTTTGTCACCAGAAAAAGGACAAAGTTAACATTATTTTGTTAATAAATAAAGGATAAACTTTTATGTCATAGTGTAAACATAAGAACAGAATAAATTTTTATGTTGATTTTGTTAACAAAGAAAAGAAACAATCTTTATGTTAATTTTGTTAACATAGTAAAAGAACAAATTTTTGTGCTCATTTTGTTTGCATAATAAAAGAACAATTTTTGTGTTCATTTTGCCAACATAAGTAAAGGGACAAATTTTCATTTTTGTCATGTCTACAAATTTAAAATACCAAATTTTACCTTTATTTATGAACATTTTATTTAAACCTTATTTCCACTTATATATATCAAAATGTAAGTTTAAAAATCTTTATTTTCATTTACCAATAAAAATAAAGATGAGGTCTTTATTGTGATTCATTAAAAGTACACCAAATCATATTTGTGTTAACATAGTTAAGTTGACACCTAAACTTACACCGTGGTGTTAAAATAGTTGTGATGACACAATATACATTGTTGTGTTAATCTGAGAATTATGACACAATCTACACCGTTGTGTTAATTTAAGATATGACACAAAACCCATCAGTGGGTTAACTTATTTGTTATGACACAAAACCCATTGTTGTGTTAATGTAGTGTAATGACACAAAAATTACATTGTTGGGTTAATTTAGTGGTGATGACACAAATAAAGTATTGCCGTGTTGATTTAGTTGTGATGATAAAACTCATCGTAGTGTTAACTTAGTTGAAATGACTTTAAATTCCATTATCATGTTATATAATGGAAATGAGTCAAATATTGGCATATGAAATGAAGCACTCTCTTTATTCGTGTTCTTAAAACACAAATATAACTTGAGTGCAAAACTTGAATTTTTATTTGTGTTCTCAAAACACAAATATGACTTGAAAATAAAACTTACATTTTTTCATTTGCACCTTATACTGTAAAAATAAGTTGAAAACAAAAACTTACTTTATTTGCATTCTAGAATGCGAATAGAACTTTGAATTAAAATTTACTTACTTTGTTCGCATTCACAATGCGGATAAAATATGATTTTAAAAGAACACATTTTTATTTGCATCCTTCATTGCAAATAAAATATGGTGAAAATAAAATATATATTTTGTAAATGTAAAATAGATAAAAGTACATTTTATGGTTTTAAAATGAAAAGTAGATAAAAGTACAATTTAGATTATAAAAAAAAATGTAAATTAAGTCAAGGTACATTTTATGTCATTAAAATGCAACATAAGTTAAAAATACACTTTATGTTATTAAGTTGTAAATAGAGTTAAAATATACATTTTCTTATGTAAAAGAAAATAAAGTTAAATTATACATTTTCTTATGTAAAAGAAAATAAAATGTTAATATGAAAAAAAAAGGGACATTTTGTCTATTTAATGTTAATATGAATAAAAAGGACATTTTGTCTATTTAATGTTAAAAAGGACATCTTGTTTAGAAATGTTAAATACGATAAGAATAACATTTTGTGTTAAACTTGATTAATGAATAAAATTAACATATTTGTCAATTAGGCCATGTTAAACAAAATTTACATTTTGTTTAATATAAAGAATGAAAGCAAAATAAACATTTTATTTAAAAGAAAAATTAGTAAAGATAAAATATATTTTGTTAAGATAAAAGATAAAATATACATTTGGTTAAATAAGAAAGGTTAGAAAAGAATTAACATAAGATATTCTTTTTAGGTTAAAAAGGAATATTAGAAAAGAATTAAAGAAATACAATTACTTACATTTACTATGTAAATAAGGTTTGCAAAGGAAAATGAAACTGTTTATTTACATATAGGGTAAATAAATATGAATAAGAAATTAGAAACATTTATTTACATTTAGGTAAATAAATAAGAAAAAGATAAGAATATATTTATTTACATTTTAAGGAATTGGATTTTCAGTAAAAAGAATAAAGATATAGAAACTCACATCTTTATGCAGATAGGTTAACACGCTAAATCATTATTTTGTTTGTAATGAAAGATTAACACAAAATTATCAATTTGGTTGCATGGAATGATTTACACAAAGTTAGTCGTTTGTTGTACTGAAATTGAAACACAAAATATATTCATGTAAGTAGAATGGAAGTCCAGAAACAAAAGATATTCATTTTTGTTGTAATTGGAATGATACACAAAATATACATTGTGTGTATAGGATATGTATAGAAATTGAAAAAATAAAAGATAATATTGTTGTGAGAGATGATATATATCAATCTTGGATATAAATAGGAAGATTTGTTGCTTGCAAAATTTAGTAAAATGAAATGAATGAAGGAATTATATATAATTATATATAAAGATTAAAATCAAACGATATGAAATGATTTCCAACTTATATATACGCGAGAATTATTTGGAAAGTCCGAGTCTATCTCATTCCAAATAATTTAAATGACGTCCAAATTTTCAAGATTGGAAGACGACGATAGAAGACCGACGATCTTCACATCAAATGGACGACGATTGCTGATGCCCGTGATTGAAGTAGCTACCTTGAAGGGGCTACAGTGATGGCCGTCCGGACGTAGTGTTGATTTGTACGGATTTGACTTTCGCTCGGACCCGGAGCATAAGTTATAAATGGATTGTGTGTCCGACATCGTACTCTGTTAATATCATGTTATTGATTTTCTGTTAATACATAAATGATTGGTGGTGGAGAATTTATTCTCTACTTAACACCCGTTTATATATTGATAGATGATCAATGGTACGGTATGGATTGACGATGTGGCATGCCAAGATAAAGATGATCAAGGCTTTGTTGAAAAGCAGGCCTTGTGGATGAAGACTATATCGTTACTTCGCGAGCCTCACACCCCGGTATGATGGTGAACTGATGGTTTGATCAGTATGCTTTAGATATTTGTATGGATTCGGTCGACCGGGATGAGCTGGGAAGTGGGTATATACCCTTGATTCCCAGAGGGATAGAGTAAGCGGTGTTTTCTCTCGCTGGGACGTAAGCCGCTGTGTTACTTGATTTCCCAAAAGTGCAGACGTGCATATTGCACTATGCGATAGATCTTTCGAATCAGGAGCCATCATGATGGAAATCCAACTTCCAATACGACACCATCGGTTTTGATTGTATAACTAGTATGGCGACATAGTAGGATGGGGTACTATGCCGTCTAGGATTGATACATTATGATTGAAATGTTTTTTGGTAAAACATATACACACTAATATCAAATCCGTTCTATCGTATTAAGCATCTTTTGACCATTATAAGGTAAAACCCTATCCTCTGGTGTGCGTTGCATTGTGTGATGGGACTTGGGTCTTATAATGGTTTCATTTTTTTCTAAAAAGCATTGCGTTGTTTAACGTTTTACTTTGCACTGGCAATCCAATGGAGTAAACCCGTTCCACGTTAGCGGCGTGGTCCTGTGATTCGCCATATTATAAATTAGTTAAGTTAGATTTCTCATACCAGTCCCACGACTGACCTGTAGTTTGTTTCACTTGCAAACTCGGGTGCCCTCTTTTCCACACGGGCGGTCGAGTAGCTTGTTTTGCAGATTTTCATCTTAAGCAGGATTCTGGATGGAAGCCTAAAGCTGTGTCCAGAGTTGATAGTCTTCCGCTGTATATTGTAATTTATTGTAATTTAATCTTCCGCTGTTTCATTTTCAAATGTACTCTGATATATATTCTGTACTCTGATGTTATATTATTCATGATGTAATAAAAGTCTTTTGTTATCTGTTCTGATGTATTGTATTCCCAGAGTTAGCGTATTCGGGTTTTGAACGGTCTTGGTCGATTTTGCGATCGATTAAGTCCGGGCAAAATCCGTGTCGTTACAGGATGTAAGACGCCGTGACATCTGTAAATAGATCTGTGCCAATTGGTTGTCACTATAGGGAGTTATACACCCTAATGTGGGGCCGACACAGGGTATTTATGTATTAGGGAGCCGATCGCTTGGGGTAGGGTTTTAGGGTACACTTAGTTCTGTCTGTTTCTGTTGGTACCGTCTGTCTCTGTTTGGTGGCAACACCCGTCTGTTTCTGCGTGGTACCGTCTGTTCGGGTGGTAAAGGCCCAATCACTAGTGTACACCTGATTCTACATTCTGTTTCCATAGGTATTAATCTGTTTCTGCTTCTGTCTATTTCTGTTCGGGTGGTAAAGGCCCATTACTAGCACTCTCTTCTGTGGAAATTATTCTGTACCCGTTTCTGTTTCAGTTTAGACATTTGGGTGACACCTAATTCTGTTATACTAGTATTAGTGCAGAGAAGTGTAAAGTAATAGTTTATATCATTCTGTTCTTCTGTTATATCCGCTACACCTGTTACTGTTATCTCTCATCCAGTTTTATTTTCATGTCATGTTATTATTATCTGTTCATAACTGAAAATCACTGGACTTGCCAGACTTTATGTCTGACCTTGCTTGTTTTCGCCCCTTCTGCTTGAAGTGCTTAAAGTATGGCTTGGCTCTGTATAGCTTCCGTTCTGTGGGGATTATGATTTTAAAGTTTTGTACTCTGATGGCTTTTGAACAAGGCTGATATATATGTACTTGAGTTTTTGGTAAAGTTGTAACCAAACTGATTTCTGTCCACTGCAATAAAGTTATAAAGTTTTTCAAGTACTATTTTTATATCTATCTTGTAATATTCTGTTCTGTTTACTAAAATGCTCCATCAAAGTTAAGGCATTCCCTTTGTGAGTGACCTTAACGGAGGTGGGATGTTACACTTGGTATCAGAGCTGAAGGTTACCAGATGGGGTAAAGTTTTTGAAAACTATTTTCAAAAAAGAAAGGAAGTATTTTCAAAAATAAAGCTTATTTTGAAAAACATGATCCCCAAGAGCCATATATCTTTCCTTCAGTCCTTTTTGTAATTTAATCTTTCCTTTTTCGTTTCAGCATGTCTGAAGCATCTAGGATACCAGAGGGTGTTCATGTACCCGGTTGGTTTCGTCAATATCTTGAGGCTAGGACCGCCGTCGCAGGTCCAGCAAATGATCCCCCTCCTCTACCACCTCCTCGTGCAATTTCTTTCTCAAAGATCTGTAGAGATTTTAGGGCCATGGGTGGGAAGGATTTCAAGGGAACTGAATCATTCGTAGAAGCGAGGAACTGGCTCAAAGAAACTGAGGATCTATTCGTTATCTTCGAGGTGGACGATAGGCAGAAGGTACAGTTGGTGGTGTGGCTGCTCAAAGACGAAGCTTCCTATTGGTGGGAAGTCACTAACGCCGAGAGGCAAGATGAACGAAGTCTACAATTGGAAAAGTTCTTATCTCTTAAGCAAGGAAGTATGACGGTCAAGGAATACGTCAACCAGTTCAACCAACTGGCTAGGTTCGGATTGGATTTAGTCAACACTCAGCATAAAAAGGCTCTCCGCTTTGTTAAAGGATTGAACGAGCCACTGCACAGCCTAGCCACGACCCATGTACCCATGGGAGCGACTTACGAGAAATTGGTGGACATGGCACTACTGCACGAGGAAGACAAGGGCCCGAAAGAGACAAAGAAGGAAGAACCACAGAATAAGAAAGCAGGGCCCAAAAAGGAAACACAAAGGAAGGATGAGAAGTCTGAAGATAAGAAGGGGAAAAAGTGCTTTACTTGTGGAAGCTCGACTCATCTGAACAAGGATTGCAGAAAAAGGAAGGGCACTTGCTTCAACTGTGGTGAGATGGGACACTTCACTAGGGACTGCCGGAAGAGACGAGGGCAAAGAGGGCAGGCGAACACTCTTGAGGCTAGTGGCTAGGATAGAAATAGGAAAATTCCTATAGTAGGTTTAATTTCTTTATCTGATTATGGAGTTAAGACTCTTTCTGATTCTGGTATTTTGATTTTGTAATCGATACTCTGCACTTTAATACTAGTATTATTTCTGATTCCGTTGTAGACTCAGACCCATAAGGGTTATGACTCATCTATTGTGATAGATTGGGGTTTGAGAGATATCTATGTGATAGATTGGGGTTTGAGAGATATCTGTGTTAGGCGTCAAGTAGGACGCATACATTCTGGGTTTTATCATGCTTAGTTCAGTAACCTGATCTGTACCAGTAATCTGTAAATATCTGAATACTTCCGATAAGGATAAGATTTCCAGTTTTGACATTATCTAAAGAGGGTAATCCTCTGGGTGTCAATTTGATGTTGGTTTCGGTCTTCGGGGCCGATACTTAGGACCCATGTCTAATGGGAACCAAGTTTTTGTTATATTTGTACTCGCTTCCATCATTCGACTGTATCCTATCGATCGAATCTTTGAACTTTAGGTAGAAACTAATGGGTGTAAACATATGTTTGAGACATGTTATGTTTGATGGTTGCAAGTGGATGCAAGTGGTTGCTAGTGGTTGCTCGTGGATGCATATACACACACTAGGCACTAGATCGGCTCGAAAACACTCTCATACTGCATATGGCTGTGTGAGAATTTTCAATTTTTGTGGATGCAAAATGATTGACTCAGCACATGGATGTTGCATATGACTGAATGGTTGTGCACTCATATAGAAATGATATGTATCAAATAGGAAAATTTGCATGCATGTTGGACTCATGGCACTGGCATAATTCACATTAAGGAGGTCAACTGAATCAGTGGACCGCCTGATCTTTGCATTAGATAAGAAACATATACACACACTTTTGCATATGTTCATACAACATTAGAATTTTCTAAGGACAATGGACGCCAGTGACTGATGATTGAGTAGATGGATGTTGGATGGTAGGACACATTCTTCTTAACTTGAAGATTTCAGGGATGAAATCCTTTAAGGAGGGGAGAATGTAATACCCCGTATTTTCAGTGAACGTATAAGTAACAAATCAGAGGATAATTAATTTTTAAAATAAGAATCAAGGGAAACGGGTTGAGCCATTGCGTTGGTCTCGGAATTCTTCTTGGAAACGAGTCCGAGTTTGCAAGAATCGGAGTCCGTATGAGGGAGATATGACCCTCCGAAGTTTCAGGAATTTTTAGAATCGAAAACAGCTCGAAATTCGAATTCAAACCCAGAAGCGGGCTGGGCGGGAAATTTCCCGCCCAGGACCCAGGTCGACTGGGGAGTCGACTGGGTAGTCGACCCCCAGTACCCAGGTCGACTGGGGAGTCGCCCCCCCCCCCCCCCCCCACGACCAGGTCGACTGGGCAGTCGACCTGGGGGTCGACCTGGTCTCCGAACCTGGTTTTGAGCCTGGGTGCAATCTTATGTATCTGGTCCGATTTCTGTCTAGATTCGTTGACTTGACCCTATTTAAATAGCCCCAAACCCTAACCTTCTCTACACACAATTCTATTCTGCTTCTTCTCTGCCTCCGTTCTAAATAAAAATAAAAATAAAAATGGCGTCGCTACTCTGCTGGAATCAAAACTAGAAAGCTAATCAACATCAACCTAAGCAACTCAATTCAAATTAGATATTTAAAGCTTCTGCAACGATTCTACAATAACTAAAGTTCTTTCTTTAATCCAATCAAGGAAAGTGCCGTTATTTTCCAATATAAACATTAATTTTGATTGTGACATGAGTTGTAAATCTGAATCTAAGGTTATATCTGTTCTGTTCTGATTAGATTTATCTTATTCTGTACCTCTTTCCACTTTCTGTTCTATAGCCAGGCTACCACGAGCCTGAGCCGATCTCATAAGAGATTAACATACGCTAAAATGTTTGGGACAACAAAATGAATGATGCATAAATTGGGCATGACCAATAGGTGACTCATTTGAGGAAAGAACATGGACTGTAGCTAGAACATAAATCTGAGACATATGATTTGACATGTTATGTTTATAACATAAAAGGTATTGAACATATGATTTGTGGACACGACATAAGAAGGTATATAATTGGACATAAATATAGACTGTATTGAACATATGATTTGAGATAAAGGGAATATGGCTTAGGTATAAAGGTTTACATGAAAGTAGGATATCTATTATGTAAATAAACACCTAAGTAAGGGATCTTTGGGATATATGACATGCATAGTAATCTATGGCTATATTTGGTATAAATTATATATGGATCTTTTGTACTATGCAAGTTTAATAAAAATTGAAACATATGATATATGGTAAATTATGACCATAATCTGTGCTATGTAAATTTAATGCAAACATAGGGTATATGATCATATTGTGAATCATGACTTTTATTTATGCATGTGAACTTAGGCAAGATTTATATTTAGGCAAGATATGTTTGTGAAACTTTAAGGAATGATTAAATCTGTTATATTTGCCTAATTTGCTAGTTTTGCTATATTTGCCTAATCTGCTAGTTCTGTTATATTGCCTAACCTACTGCCTAGTCTGTTAGACCTGTTCATCTGCCGAATCTGTTATCTGCTAAATCTGCTAGTTGCTTAATCTGCTGAATCCATTAAGTCGCCTAAATCTGTTATTTGCTATGTCTGTTAAGTTGATATATTTAGCCTGTTATTGACATAATCTGAATTAGCTATGAATAATTGACATGTATATTAGGCGTGGGCAAAAATGGTAAATTATTAATTAATTGGCCGCAAAGATAAACATGGCTAACTCGAGGTTAGAATGAGTTTGCGGCGTAATTTTGCCCGGAACCGCCCGGCATATTCCAGTGGCCGCAAACAATAGGTTCTAATGTGAGAAGTTAGTCATAACGTGCTTGAAACCCGAGGTTAGACTCAGTTTGCGACAGAAATTTGCCCGGAACCAACCGGCCTAACCAGTAGCCGCAAACAGTCAGTCTAATGTGAGAGGTCTGGGCATTAATATTTAATTAATGAAAATCTGAGATAAATATGATGTCTAAAACGTGTTGGGCAGATAGGGTTAAACCCACTAGACTGACGTATTTAATAAATCTGTTCCGTGAATCTGTAGGCCCAATTACAAAGTTAGACAAATCTGTAAGTCTGTTAATCTGTAACTGGTTAATCGGTAAGTCTATTAAATCTGTATATCTGATCCGTTAGTCTGAAAAACTTGTCTGTGAACTAGTTGATCTGAATTCTGTATGTTTGAACCTGTAAACAAGTTAATCTGAAATCTGTTAGTCTGGGGACACAAGGTTAGTAGGGGAATTACTTGTGTCATCTGTTGTTTGGGACCCATATTAGTCAGTAACCCTTTCTGGTATCAAAATTTTGACCCAACAGTAGGTAGGGTCCGGGCACGCTTACTGAACTAATTATAAGCGGTTCATTCTGATAATGGCGAGGGGTGTTGATGGTGCGTTCCAACCGGGTCATGTGCGTGCATGGATCCCGGTCTGCCTCTGAGGATGTAAGACGCTGTGACATCTATAAATAGATCTGTGCCAATTGGTTATCACTTTAGGGAGTGATACACCCTACTGTGGGGCCGACACAGGGTATTTATGTATTAGGAAGCCGATCGCTTGGGGTAGGGTTTTAGGGTACACTTAGTTCTGTCTGTTTCTGTTGGTACCGTCTGTCTCTGTTGGGTGGCAACACCCGTCTGTTTCTGCGTGGTACCGTCTGTTCAGGTGGTAAAGGCCCAATCACTAGTGTACACCTAATTCTACATTCTGTTTCCGTAGGGATTAATCTGTTTTTGCTTCTGTCTGTTTCTGTTCGGGTGGTAAAGGCCCATTACTAGCACTCTCTTCTGTGGAAATTATTCTGTACCCGTTTTTGTTTTTGTTTAGACATTAGGGTGACACCTAATTCTGTTATACTAGTATTAGTGCAGAGAAGTGTAAAGTAGTAGTTTATATCATTTTGTTCTTCTGTTATATCCGCTACACCTGTTACTGTTATCTCTCATCCAGTTTTATTTTCATGTCATGTTATTATTATCTGTTCATAACTGAAAATCACTGGACTTGCCAGACTTTATTTCTGACCTTGCTTGTTTTCGCTCCTTTTTCTTCCATTCCCCCCAGGTTATCCAAGGAGGGAATACTTTAGCTTGATCCAGATTCCTTCTGCTTGAAGTGCTTAAAGTATGGCTTGGCTCTGTATAGCTTCCGTTCTGTGGGGATTATGATTTTAAAGTTTTGTACTCTGATGGCTTTTGAACAAGGCTGATATATATGTACTTGAGTTTTTTGTAAAGTTGTAACCAAACTGATTTCTGTCCGCTGCAATAAAGTTATAAAGTTTTTCAAGTACTATTTTTATATCTGACTTGTAATATTCTGTTCTGTTTACTAAAATGCTCCATCAAAGTTAAGGCATTCCCTTTGTGAGTGACCTTAACGGAGGTGGGGTGTTATTATGGTCATAATTTACCATATATCGTATGTTTCAATTTTTATTAAACTTGCATAGTACAGAAGATCCATATATAATTTATACCAAATATAGCCATAGATTACTATGCATGTCATATATCCCAAAGATCCCTTACTTAGGTGTTTATTTACATAATAGATATCCTACTTTCATGTAAACCTTTATACCTAAGCCATATTCCCTTTATCTCAAATCATATGTTCAATACAGTCTATATTTATGTCCAATTATATACCTTTTTATGTCGTGTCCACAAATCATATGTTCAATACCTTTTATGTTATCCTAGAGTGATGGGCTTCCTCAAGGACTGTCTTCAACAGACTCCCAAATCGGGGAACACAAAGCCTTTCATCCCATCGCAACCACCATCTATCATCCATGGAGTATCTACTAAGGTGACTAGAAGTCTCCCCTCTATTGAGCCTATCCAAGGAGTCTGCTATCTGTGGGTCCTGTCACTGCAAAGATCCTACCTGATCCATAGGAGTAGGTCACACCTCTATGGATGCCAACAAGCCAGGTGTAAGATCCGTATACGGCCTAAAATCGAAAGTCGATATGTACTACAAGCTTCGCCTCTCTACAAATAGAGGACTCAAAGTCATCCTCTGTCTACTCGACGCGTCCACCACCACATTACCCTTGCCATGGGTATAAGCAATCTCAAAATCATAGGATGCTAGGAACTCCATCCATCTCTGTTGTCTCAAGTCGAGATCCCTTTGTGAGAACATATACTTGAGAGATTTATGATCGGTATACAACTCGAACCTCTCTCCAAGCAGATAATGTCGCCAAGTCTTAAGCGCAAATACTATAGCAGCCACCTCCAAATCATGGGCATGTTAGTTCTTCTCATGGAATCTAAACTATTTACCACCGCAACATACTACCCTTCCCTCTTACATCAAGACGGCACCAAGCCCTGTGCCACAAGCATCAGTGTACACTATGAACAATTTATTCCCATCCGGCAAAGTCAAGACTGGGGAAGATGATAGAGCCCACTTTAACCGTTGAAAAACATCCTCACAGTTAATGCTACAACGAAAGGTCAGATTCTTCTTCGTCAGTCTAGTGAGTGGGGCTGATATCTTTGCGAAGTCCTTGATAAACTTCCTATAATAGCCTGCTAAACCGAGAAAACTCTTCACCTCCGTTGCATTCTTTGGAACCTTCCAATCTTGAACTACAAATATTTTTGCAGGGTCCACCGCTATCCCATCATTGGATACTACATGCCCTAGAAATCTTACTTCCTCTCTCTAAAAGTGACATTTGGAGAATTTCACCTTAAGCTGGTGCGCTCGGAAAGTCCTCAAAACCTCCCCAAAATGTAGGGCATGCTCTTCCTCAACGAGAAGATCAGAATGTCATCCACAAAGACTACAATGAACTTATTCAGAAACTCCCAAAACACCCTACTCGTCAGATCCACAAAATACGCTGGTGCATTTGTTAGGCCAAAAGGCATGACTAGCCACTCAAAGAAACCATCTGGAGTTCTGAAAGCGGTCTTATCTATACTGTCCTCGGCCAACCTCAACTGATGAAACCCCATGGGCAAGTCAAACTAAGAGAAAACAGATGCACCAACAAGTTGGTCAAACAGATCATCAATCCTCGGAAGTGGGTGCTTATTCTTCTTAGTGAACTTATTCAACTCCTGGTAATCCACACATAAGTGAAGCGAGCCATTCGCCTTAGTTGCAAAGACAATTGAAGCACCCCATTCTGATATGCTTCGCCTAATAAACCCCTTCTCAAGTAGCTCACCTGCTTGCTTGATAAGCTCCCTCTTTCCCCTAGGAGCCATGTGGCGCACAGGCAATGCGATTGGCTTCGCATTATCCAACAATTATATCCGAAAATCAATCTCGTGCCTCGGAGGTAATCCCCTAACCTCCTCAAAAACATCCGGATGCTCACAGACGACAGGCACAGATCGCAAATCGTCGACAGAAACATCATGTGATTCTAGGAAACTAAGCATAACAAAACCCTTTGGGTCACAGGAAATCTCGAGAGTCCTCCCTCGGCAAATCAAAGGTCTAACGACCCTCCTCTCACAGTTCAGAATGGCACCATACATGGTTAGCCAATCAATCCCTAGAATCAGACCATAACCCATAAAACCAAGCACATATGCATCACACTCAAACTCGACACCCAACACAGATATCCTCAAACCCTGAAAAATCATAGATAAATGAGACCTGCCCCCACTAGGGTTTGAGACAATAACGGGATCAGAAACAATACTAGTGCTAAGGTGCAGAGACTCAACCAAAGAATCAGGTATAAAAGAGTGAGAAGCCCCAAAATCAAAAACAGTCCTAACTGGATGATCAGAAAGAGAAATCAAACCTTCAATAGAAACCTTCCAACATCTGTCTGGTACACTGTCCTTGAGAGCATGCACCTTCCCTCCAGAAGATCCTTCCCTTTGGCCCTATCCTTGCTTCTTGGGGCACTCCCTAGAATAGTGTCCGACCTCACCACATTGGAAGCAAGCATTCTTCCTTTTTCTGCAATCTTTGACTAAATGACCCAAGCTCCCACAACCATGACATTTCTTCTTACCTTGAGCTTTTTCATTCTTCTCGCCCTTATTTCGGTGTTCTTTCTTGGGCCACACTTTCTTATTTTGTGTCTCATCAGTCTTAGCCACCTTTTCACTTCTTTTCCATCTTTGTGCATCAATTCCATATCAACCAGTCTCTCAAAAGTAGCCCCCATCATAATGTGAGATAATGCCAATGCACGAAGGGGTTGATTCAATCCTCTTGAAAACCTTAAAGCTTTCTTGTGCAAAGTACTCACCAGCTCTAGACCAAACCTCGCCAACTGATTGAACTTATTGACATACTCATTGACAGACATGCTTCCCTGCTTAAGTGCCAAAAACCTCTCCATCTGCACGCTCTCTTCTGCCTAAGAAAGTATCTTCGTCTCGAACCTTTATCAGAAATCATCACAAATTTCCACTGGATGCCCTGCTTGCGTCACTTCCCACTAGAATGAAGCCTCATCCTTAAGTTGCCATGCAGCCAACTATATCTTTCTACGGTCATCAACCTCGAAAAGCCCAAATAATTTCTCCATTTCTTTTAGCCAATTTTGTGCATCTACAAAGCTCTCAGTTCCTCGAAATGGCTTTCCTCTCATAGCACGGAAATACGTGCATATCTTAGAGAAACTATCCGCTCATGGAGGAGGAGGAACAGTGGTTGCAGCATGGGGAGGGGCGTTTTCTTAGCTTCTGGCAGGCGTCGTAACCTCAAGATACGTATGGAACCAAGACGGTATCTGAATTCCATCGGGAATATTCGGCTCCCCAGACATGCTGAAAAGAAAAGGAAAAAGGATTCAAAAATAGAATCGAAAGATATTTTATATAACTTTAGGGAATATGTTTTCCAAAAACAGACTTTTCTTTGAAAATACTTTCTTTTTGAAACCTTTTTGAAAACAATTTTCTTATCTTTTATCTGATCTTGTAACCTTCAGCTCTGATACCAAATGTGAAACCCCACGTCCGTTAATGTCACTCTTTAACAGAATGCATTAAGTTCCGTGAAGCATTATGGGTTAACAGAATAGAATCTTACAAGATAGATATATAAAATAGCAGCGAAAATTTAAAACTTTTATTTTCCAACAGAAAACATCGTGGTCTCAAAATCCAGTTACAACAGCAGAATGGAATACTGGAACAAAATACATTAAAAAAAACATTTTTCTTGCACTAGAAACCATCAGAGTATAGAAATGAAAAATCATAATCATATCCATAAACAAGTAGACAAGTAATCAAAGTGATACATCAAAGCAGAGCCAGATCCAAGCAGAAACAGAAGAGAGATGTTAGGGACTGCGGAATGGATCGTTCAGGCAAAAGAAACATTAGGGGGTGAATAGTGTTTGTAAGAATTTAAACAAAACTAAAAATAATGTGAACTATGGAATGAATCAAACACCACAAACTCAATCACAGACACAGAATCAAACACAGATGCAAAATAAACAGAAATAATAGTGCAGAACACACCGGATTTTATACTGGTTCAGATCACTCCTACGTCTAGTCCCGCACAATGCTGGATTATGCAGAGTTTTATTACT
The DNA here is from genome assembly GCA_030737875.1 of Allium sativum. Classification (NCBI taxonomy): domain Eukaryota; kingdom Viridiplantae; phylum Streptophyta; class Magnoliopsida; order Asparagales; family Amaryllidaceae; genus Allium; species Allium sativum. The sequence goes on along the minus strand of CM060927.1, from coordinate 56,406,408 downwards.
ATTTTCAAATAGCCAAATACAACCTCCTTGGTTTCATGGCTCAACAAGGAGACACTGACTCCTATCCCTTGATTCACGGCTCAAGAAGGGGACACCGACTTCTATTCCTTGATTTCACGGCTACGATACACCGATTACTCTTTGACTTACAAACATGGTTTATTCAACCCAAGCAATTATAAAACAGCCCTATAACTCTTCAATAGCACTTGATTCAGAGAGTAGAGATGTAGAGAGAAGAAGTTTGATCAAATCAGAAGTGAATTCGGCTGAGTATAAGTGTTAAAACCATAAAAATGATTAAGAATAATGGTAGGATGAAAGAGGATGAAGATGGAGGAGAAGAGATGTTAAAAAATTTGGTTTTAACCTCTTTTTATAGGGTATGAAGGGTTGCAACGGTTCTGAAGCATTTCAAACAGTGAAAAGACACTTCCCTTCAAAATTAGAAAAATAGTCGTTATATGTCGACATACATATTTTGCTATGTCGACATAGTCATATGTAATTTTCATTTTCAAAGCATTTTTCAAGTATTTTGATATAAAATTAATTCTAAAAATTCTTGAGTAAAATTCTAATGTTGCAAATCAATATTATATGGTAGAAAAACATATGAAAACATATTTTTAAACTATATAAATATATTTATAAAATTATAAGGTTTTAAACAATATAAAATATAAATAAAGTATATATAAAAACTTAAGTTTGAAAAACAAAGAAGAAGAACAATAGAAACAAATATAAAAACAAAATAGAGAGGACTGAGAATAAAATAAACAAACAAAATAGAGAGGATTGAGAAAAGAATTGAAAAATCAGAATTTGAATTTGGATTTGATTCTGAAGTGCTATTTAGAGTCTTACAAAATCTAGACTCTATAATTATATTAATCTTGAACTCTTGAAATCTTGATTACTCATGAGTCTTGAATCTACTCTGAATTCTAAATCTTTAAAAGCTCTTAAACTGTACAGTCTTCAGTATTAATTCCTGTATACAAATCCTGCATATATATATTCTAGATAAAGATGTTAGTATATATTTTATAATCAATGATAATTGAAATAAGGTTGTTGTCATCAAAACTCCATTCTCCAACAATCTCCCCCTTTTTGATGATGACAACCTTAGTTTATACAATATCATACCTGTATATACCTGTTTGATGATGATCCTCTTATACTCCCCCTGTCTATAAGAATTCTATAAAACTATGCCTATATTTTATAATTTCTTTCCCTTTGGCATTATCAAAAAGAAAGATTAAAGATACTCCCCCATGTTAAACAACTGTAGAATCTAAGTAATATTCCTCAAAATACTCTGAATAGAACATGAAAAAATACTCCCCCTTAATTTATTAACTAATTCTAAGTAGAACATTCCTAATCTATTTAAACTAAAGAGAATAATACTTAATATGATAATTAAACACAAACCAAATCAAGTATCATTATTACATATGTTTGTCAAACCAATCCAAACTAAACCACACCATATGTCTTAATATTTACAAGTTCCAACCAATATAGTCTAAATTAAACCACACCATATGTTTTTAGAGTAATTAAATAAATCAATCAAATCGTACCAAACAACTAAACGTCTCTTGGAACTTCAACCCAACCATCTTCTCCAAAGATAGGATCCTACTTAATTACTTCCCAGTCTTCATCTTCTTTGGTTGGTGGAGCCTTTGTGAGATTATTTTCTTCATCTCTGAAAAGAGAAGAGATTAGCCATTGCATTGCATTAAAGTGCTTTTCTTGTTGTTCGAACATCTTTATTTGACTCAATTCAAGATGATCTTGATTTCGTAAAATGATAAAGAGAATGTTTTTGAATGAATCGAGAGTTTCTTCTAGAATTTTAATTAGATTATGGATAGAATTTGCCATGGATTTGATGAGAAATGATTAAAGAAGAAGGAGTAATGAAATAATGAAGTTTTCTAGAAGAAATGGACTTAAATAGGGTTTGGAATTCATTGGATTTTGAATGGACATGAGTAGTTATTTTAATTTTAAAATTTGAAAAAAATTGAAATTTTTTCTGTTATATGTCGACATGCATGTTTTGTTATGTCGACACACTATAGTATGTTTTTTGAAAATTTTGAAATTTTGAATTCTTTTAAACTCTTGTAATATTAGAATATATTTTATGATTTTTTAGAAACATAAAGATGATTTAAATAGAAATTAAACTCCATTCATTACTTAATAGAAAGCAAATACATCCAACTAAACAAGACATACTTAAATACGAGATTTGAAAGCAAATACAAGGAAATATATAAAGATAGATTAAACTAGATGGCCTAGTTTTCGGATGATGATGAGGAAGATGAAATTCCAAGCTTTCTTCCTATCTTGACCATGAATTTGGTCATTTTGGAAAGCTTCTTGTTAAACTTCTTGTTAAGCTTCTTTTGATTTTTGACGATTTTCGCTTGATTTTGAATAACCGTGTCTTTGAGGTTACGATTTGAGGTTGGATACTCGATACTTTCCATAGAAGTCTCTTCTTCTTCGAGTTCCATTGGGTCTTGCTCTTGTTACAATCGAGCTTGTTTGGCCTCATATGTCTCATAAGGTTTGAAAGTGATAGGAATTTGCATGAGATGAATGTTTGATGGGTCAAACACTTTCCTAGGGACAAATTCTTCTCCGTGAAGATCAACTCCAAAGTATTTGAAAATGCGAGTGAGATAAACACCATAGTAGAGAGTGTTTTCTCTTGAAGATACATCCATGGGCTTAAATTCATTTAGAATCATATCGGCCCAATTGATAAGGTAGTTACTCATAATGGCAAAGAGAGCCTTTTGGACTTTAAGAGTTGGATTATTGTAATTTCTGGAATGGGGAGTGATGGTGTGTTAAAGGAGGAGGTTGACGATTCTTGTTTTTTGGACAAAAGAAATGATTTTTGAAATCAATTGGAGCACCATCTTTGATGATATCATGATAGGTTCAAAAATCAGTTTCATCGATAGCGAAAGTTGAGAAATCGTGCCCTCGCTTCTGCAATTTAAAATTTCCCCTAAAAGACCGGCATCAAGAACAATTTGAGTTCCCTTGACACTACTCCAAATTTGATTTTCGTTTCCTTGATAAAATCCTCGGTTGAGATTTGCATAGAACAACTTCACGAGTTTGGGATAACATACTTCGTTATTATCACGAGAGTTAATTAGACTCAAGATTTCGTTGTGTTGGAAGAGTGAGATGAGATCATAAGATGGAAAGTCGCTAAAGACGGAGAAAGCACCCGTGTTAACTTTAGCATTTGCTAAATAGTCACCATAGGTTTTATGGTTTTGGTTATCTTCAATTTCTGAGATCAACTTGAGGAAGCCATTGATATGATAGTTTTAAGAAGGACAGATATGAAGAATGTTATTTTGAGTTGCGAATGAAAGGTAGAAAGGATGGGTATATATATATATATATATAGAAAATGAATTGAATGAATATGAATTGAATAGGCACAACTTTTCAGATTGAAAGGACACCTTTTCAGACCTTGTGAGTTGGTGAAAAGAATGGAGGGAAGTTTGAAAGTTTAAACATTTGAAATTCAAATTTAAATTTCAAATCTATTTGATATGTCGACATGTATATTTCTGTATGTCGACATATAAGGCTTATTTCAAAAGAAAATTGGATTTTCAAGTTTTGAATTAAATTAACGATTTATATTTTAGGTTTAACGATTTCCTGAAATGCTTCTAATCTTAGTGAACATACAAACAATTTATTTTATTAATTTATTGGTTATTTAATATTATATTATTATTTTGAATTTTAAATTTTAAATTTTAAATTTCAAACAGTTTATTAAATTTTAAATTCAAACCGAAGCAAATAAACAAAGCAAACATTCAACCAAAAATTTAAAAATTAATTAAGGCGTACCTGGCTTTTAGATCCATTTCTTCAATATTCTCTGAATTCTGAATTGATCTGCTGGAATTTGATGATGAGATCTGCTCCATTGCAACGGGCTCATTTTTCTGATCAGGATAGTATATTCAATTGCTGAATTTGAACACCGTATGAGAAAGATATTAAAGATTTAGTAGTTCAACCAACTTGGCGCCAAAATTTGAATTTGAATTTTGAATGAATGGACACTTCTACTACTATATAAATGCCCAAAAGTCATGTCTCTTCATAATCACTTATCTTCTTCTTCTTCTCGTTTTTTATTTTTAATCAAACTTTCAAGAGGCATAACTTCTTCTTTCTTGACGGAATTGAACGAAATCAGCAGCAAATATAAGTAGAATTCAAATGAATTTGGATGGTATTAGGGTGCAGCAAGTCGAAACAGTAAGATGTATGAATAAAATCCCGTAATAGTTTTTAGTTTTGAGTCACCAACTTCAAACTGCCATATCTCATTCAATTTTGATCGAAATTTAACGACTACCCACCAAAACGACCGCGAGGATGAGAACTACAATCTAGAAAAGGATTTGGGACAACAAAGCCTAACCTGTGAATGCAATTTGAAGATCTTTGCCAACAGTTTTGGTTTCCTTCTCTCTTTATTCACCAAAACTTCATTTGATCGTTATTTGATCAATTTTTGATGGATTTACATGAAACCAGCGGCACTGCAAAGCAAACGAAGAGAAGTACAGTATGCAATTAAGTTGTAGATGAAAATCCAAAATTATAAAGTGATCTGGTACCCATTTCTTTGCTGATTTATATTATATATATATCCATTTCTTCTTGATGTCTCTTCACCAACCGTCGTTACTCTTCTCCTCTTTTTAATTTCTTTTCAAAATTTGAATTTTCAATATCCATCATTTTGGAATTTGAATTTCTATTAGCCACATCAACCATCTTTTCATAGTTTGATTATCCAATAGCCATATAATGCATCTTTTCCTGTAAAACAACACAACTTTTCAAATAATCAAATAACTTTTCAAATAATTCAAATGTCTTTTCAAATATTCAGATAACTTTTCAAATAATCAAAATACTTTCCAAAAAAACTAACTAAAATTCTATCATGATGGTTTTGTAACATACCCATATATTAAAATTTTCAAATTTTAAAATTTTGAATTTCAAAAAATCAAATATTAGTAACTTGATTTTTCAAAACAGTTGAATGCATACTCATCTAATACTGATGCAATATATAAATTTAAATTAGTGTTCAAAATTTGCCATTTAAAATTTTCAAAAATCATATTATGAACTTTTTGAAAGACCTTACTCTGGTACTAATTGTTACGGACTGCGGAATGGATCGTTCAGGCAAAGAAAACACTAGAGGTGGTGAATAGTGTTTGTAAAAATTTAAACAAAACTAAAACTAATGTGAACTATGGAATGAATCAAACACCACAAACACAATCACAGACACAGATTCAAACATAGATGCAAAATAAACAGAAATAAAAGTGCAGAAAAGGAAAGAACACACCGAATTTTATACTGGTTCGGATCACTCCTACGTCCAGTCCCGCATAACGCTGTATTGTGCAGAGTTTTATTACTATTTTCAAATAGCCAAATACAACCTCCTTGATTTCACGGCTCAACAAGGAGACACCGACTCCTATCCCTTGATTCATGGCTCAACAAGGGTACACTGACTCCTATTCCTTGATTTCATGCTACAAGGATACACTGATTACTCTTTGACTTACAAACAGTGTTTATTCAACCCAAGCAATTACAAAACAGCCCTATAACTCTACAATATCACTTGATTCAGAGAGTAGAGAGTGTAAAGAGCAGAAGCTTGATCAAATCAGAAGTGAATTCGGAAGAGTATAAGTGTAAAAACCATAAAAATGATTAAGAATAATGGTAGGATCAAAGATGATGAAGATAGAGAAGATGAGATGTTAAAAAATTTGGTTTCAACATCTTTTTATATAGTATGAAGGGTTGCAACGGTTCTGAAGCATTTCAAATAGTGAAAAGACACTTCCCTTTAAAATTAGAAAAATAGCTGTTATATGTCGACATACATATTTTGCAATGTCGACATAGTCATATGTAATTTTCATTTTCAAAGCATTTTTCAAGTATTCAGATATAAAATTAATTCTGAAAATTCTTGAGTAAAATTCTACTGTTGTAAGTCAATATTATATGATAGGAAAACATATGAAAACATATTTTTAAACTATATAAGTATATTTATAAAATTATAAGGTTTCAAACTATATAAAATATAAATAAAGTATATATAAAAGTTTAAGTTTGAAAAACAAAGAAGAATAATAATAGAAACAAATATAAAAACAAAATAGAGAGGATTGAGAATAAAATAGAAAAACAAAATAGAGAGGATTAAGAAAAAAATTGAAAAATCAGAATTTGAATTTGAACCTGGAGTGCTATTTAGAGTCTTACAAAATCTAGACTCTATAATTATATTAATCTTGAACTCTTGAAATCTTGATTACTCATGAGTCTTGAATCTACTTTGAATCCTGAATCTCTAAAAGCTCTTAAACTGTACAGTCTTCAGTATTAATTCCTGTATACAAATCCTGCATATGTATGTGTATATATATATATATACACACACTCTAGATAAAGATGTTAGTATATATTTTATAACCAATGATAATTGAAATAAGGTTGTTGTCATTAAAACTCAATTCTCCAACAAGAGAATCCTAATCAAACCTGTTCCCACCCTGAGAACCGAGGTAGAAGGAAAAGAGAGAAAAAGAAGCAAAACGGGTCAGACGTAAAGTCTGGGGAGTCCAGTGACTTTTATCATATAAATAAGTAAAAGTATAATGACAGACATATAAATTGGATGATAGATAACTGTGTCATACAACAGGTATGAACAGGCTGAACAGAATAAGCAGAATAAACAGAGTAGATTATGCTTCTTAAGTACTTTTCTCTGCACCAATACTTAGTATACCGGATTAAATGTTTTCCCATTACTTAACAGAAACAGAACGATCCTAATAGAAACATAAATGGTAGACTTAGGTGTACTTCTAGTGACCGGTTTTACCCCAAACAGAAATAACAGGTATCTGAACAGAAATAACAGGTGTCACCTCAAACAGAAATAATAGGTACCTAAACAGGACTAGATGTACCCTAATCACTACCCCTAACGATCAACTCCCTACCACGGAAATACCCTATGTCGGCCCAACAGTAAGGTGTATTACTTCCTAAAGTGGCAACCTACGTACCGAAGGACACAAACCTATTTATAAGTGTTATAGCGGCTTATTTTTCCAAGCAAGCCGGACCCATGCACGCACATGACTCCATTGGAATGCGCCATCAGAACACCTCTACCCAAATAAACCTATTATAATCAGTTCAGTAAACTTTCCCTGACCCCTACCTAGTGCGGGGTCCCCCTTTAATACCAGAATGGGTTACTGACTAATATGGGTCCCACAGAATAGATGACAGAAGCCACCCCTTAGGCTTGCATCCCCAATTAACTAGGTTTTTAACAGGTTATGCCTAACAGATTAACAAGCCCGCATAACCCCAACAGATAAAACATGTTACGTTTAATGGGTTCGTATAACCCTCCACAGATTTAACAGATTTATTTAACCCCACAGATTCAACATGTTTACTTAACCCCACCCACAGAATAAACAAGCCACAGATTAACAAGTTTATATGTATATAACTCCCACAAATTAAACAGGTTAAGTATTACAGGTTAACAGGTATGCATAACCCCCAACATGTTTCATAGGTTACTTACAGTTTCATTAACATATTCCGCTTAGTCTTTAAATTAAGCCTACAGATTTGAATGCCCCAAACCCTTCATCATATTTCACAGTATAAAATATTCCCCTAAATTATAGTCATATTCGAAGTACAAGATATACCCCCAAATTACCGTTTCCAATCATTCACAATTTAACCCAATTTCGTTCGTATGCATATTTCAGCGATATCGGCCTAGGCTCGAAGGTAGCCTAGGCTATAAAAATAATAAGGGAGTGAGAGAGGAAGACGAACGGAACATGCATATAAAACAAAATAAGAATATAGTAACGAAGATGGGCATATAACAGCAGGAATAGGCATATCAGAAATAGGCATATAAGAACTGAATAGTAGATCAAGTGTATGTAATAACAAAATAGTTTAGGTATGAATAAGATTCTTAACAGGCGTAGGTTTACATCCATATTTATAAACATGTCAGGATTACTTGTTAAATGTTTATATCTAAAAGTAACATGAACTCACAGAGACTAGATCTAAAGAACATAGAAAATATGTTGAAGTTGCAGTAGAGATTTTTGTATAAATATAGGTTGATGTTGAAGAAGATAGCCTAATTCAATCCAAGCTCAGGCAGCATCTCATTGTCTTCGTTGTTTTAGGTGAATAAAAATAATAGAAATGTTGTCCTATATATAGCCTACTACCAACAACTCCGGTTTCAGTCCCGATTCAAAGAAATGCACTATGTTGGATCTAGGTTGGGTCGACCCACCCTCACCTGGGTCGACCCACGTGGCCTTGGGTCGATCCATAAGTCGACCTAGCCCAGGTGTGGGTCAAATCCAACAGGTCACTTTCTCCCTGGTTTTCCCGCTTCGCGAATTCGTTTGAATTTATTTATACTAAGACTCTTATATGTATACAAACTTCTAACCTTCTTATCTTCCTTATACGATGTTCGTTTTACGCAAACTCGGAGTCTATCTTAAGAAGAATTCCGAGACGAACGCAATGGTAAAGTCTGTTTCACTTAATTCCCAATATTTAATTAAGTATTCTTTAGTTTATCGTCTTAGTGTCTTTTAAAATTATGGGGTGTTACACATATCATTTCATACCTCATACAAACATAATTTAAGACAAACAATATTTCGTTCAAGACGAACAATTACATTTCGTTTATTCATATACATTATGCACATTACATTTCATGCATTACATGCAATATTTCATTCATGACATAATTGAAGACAAGTAAAAACCTAAGTAAAAATATTATTTCATTTCCAAAATATTTATGGAATGTAATGTGCATATCCATAATATTTCATTTATTCCTCATTTGTTCCTCATTGACCCAACATAATTCACTTATGGTAATTTTACTCATCAAAGTATTGCTTGTACATTATGACTCAATTTCAAGGTTGGAATTCAAATGTTATATAATTGTTGAAATTACATACAAACATAACATTTCAACCTCGATATCTTCTCTAATGTATTTCAGCAATTACATAACAACATAACATTTCATTGCACCAAATGAACTCCATTGAAAACTCGAGCAGTATGTTCAACCGATATATGCCATATCAAAGTATAAAGTGCAATGTTAATGAGATGGCTAAATACTCGATATCTTTGATGGTTGTTTGACATAGGATATGAGATATATCACTGGAGTTGAATGAGTGCAATATCCACACAGAAAAACTATGTGGATACTGTATATTCCGTCTCTACGTGAAAAAAATACATACCACGCAAAGGCTCTGCGTGGAATATACAATATCTACGCAGACTCTATACGTGGTAAGCATTCTAAAAATAGTACCCATGCTTTGCTTCTACGTGAATTGTAATTTTTCCACGTAGAAGCAATGCACAAGCACAATTTTTACCACATTGAGCCTTTGCTTTATTTTTGGTTTTTCCTTATAATTCCCAAGATTTATGCGCACTGATTATAATTCAAGAAACCAACAAATACATTTTCGATTGCTAAATCGATAGCCATGATCACTGCTTTGATAATTCAAAAACATATTTGATGAAGACATTATTGTTTAGGGTTCGACAACTAGATGTGTATCTTGATTAGGGTGGGGATGAAGATGCTTCATGCATGCGTTGGAGATTACGGAGAAAAGCACGAGTTTTAGGATTTCTTCGTGAGAAATAAACTACAGTAAAAACGACAAGTGAAAGCAATAAATGAAGGGTAAATGAGGAATAAACTTAAGTAAAAATGGGTGCACTCGGTATTTTATTAGATGTAAGGAATTTTTAGTTTTTACTAGAAGAATTCAACGAAAACCTGAATTGAAGTAGAATTAGCCTTGTAATTAGAGCTGTAAATGGATACATTCAGATGCAGATAACGTCATATCTGCATCTGCATCCGAATCATTTTCGGATATTGGATATTCGCATCTGCGGATACGGATGGATATAGGATAAATATTCACTCCACCAATGGTCAATAAATCAACAAACATAAAGGAATTTTATTAGTTTAATATAAAGTTTTTCATACTAATTGACTATTAAAGTTCTAAAAATAAATAAATATGATAATAATATATAATTTTGAGCAACTGGCCCTTTCTTTCCAAAGGTTTCAGAGGTAATCGTGCATAACGCTTCTCAAAACATGACGCGGCCTGCACAAAGCCACAAGCGGAACCTTTTTAGGCATTGTCAAGCCGGACCCCTCCTCCATATCCACCATCCCATCCCCAATCCTCCTCCACTCAAAGCACTGCACCATCGTCGCCACCATCAACCCCACCACCCTGTTCGCCAGCATCTCCCCCGGGCACTTCCTCCTCCCCATCCCAAACACGAACTTCCTCCCGTCTCCCCCCTCTCCCCGCTCATGCCTCTCCGGCACGAAATCCGTCGCCCCCTCCCTCTGGAACGCGTACGCGTTCACCAACAGCATCGTCTTCTCCGGTACGTCGTACCCCGCCACCGTGCACTTCTCCGACGACTCGTGCGGCACCAGCAGCGGCGCTGCTGGATACAGTCGTAGGGTTTCCGTGATTACGCTCTCGAGGTAGGGCAGGTTTGGAAGATCCGTTTCTTGCACGATCCTTTTGTTTTCCGTCAGATCATCGATTTCGATTTGGAGTTTTTTCAGTTTGGATTCGTTGTTGAGAAGAGCCGCCATTGCCCATTCCATGGTGTTGGACGAAGTGTCGGTTCCCGCTGACAGCAGGGCCTGCGTATTAGCAGTTTCTCCAAATTAGGGTTTAATCCGATAAACATCGATTGAATGAACGAAAGTGCTTACAATGATTATTCCCTTGACGTTTTGATCTGTGTAGTAGTCTGGATCCTCTTTTTGCAGGGACATCAAGTGCCCTAGCATTGTTTTCTCATCATCCTGCTTCTGTTTATGTTTATCAAGTAGTTTCTGCATGATCTCATCTCTGTATTTTGCAAGTCTTTTGGATTTTCTTCTTGATCCTTGCAAATCCATCCATCCTAGAAATGGGAGGAAATCTCCAGGATCCGATGCACCGGCTATTTCGAAAACTTGTTCCACAACCTCCTGGAACTTTACGGTGTCTTCTAAATCTTCAGATCTCTTTCCTGTTATCATCCTCATCATGTTGTTCAACGAGAACTCGAAGAGTCTAGATTTCATCTCTACTTTTGTTGGAGACCTGAATAAAAGTTGCATTTGAATAGTGATACATGGGATCAACAATAGAACTTACCCAAACAAGATACATACCCATCTGAATTCAAATCCCGAAAGAGCTTTCTAACAAAGCCATCGACCTCCTCGGCAAGGGAATCATTAAACGAATTTATTCGATGAGAAGAAAGGAGCTCGACAGTGGCTATTCTTCGTAAATTCCTCCAATGGTGGCCATAGTTAGCAACAACAAGCGTAGTAAAGTTATAGGAAAGATGCTTAAAAGAAGGTAAGTGCACACGGTTGGCGAATATGATATCATTCTTTGTAAAACACTCTTCGGCTACGGAGGCGGATGATACGAGAAGTACGGGTCTGGACCCAAACCAGAGGAGCAGAACATGGCCGTATTGGCCTGAGACCCGGGACAAGGCACGGTGGAGGGGTTTCTTGAAAAGGTGGAGATGGCCTATTATGGGGAGCGATGGAGGACTAGGTGGGTAGTTATTGTTATGTTTGTTTGTGACGAAGAAGAACACTTTTTTAAGTATGAGGATTAGAATGATAGTCAATGTGATGTATGATACGTTAGAGTACATCATTGTGCAGTTTCTTAGTATGATAATGGAAGTAGATTGCTATTTATATAGGAAAGTATAGAATAGTCTGTTTTTATTTATTTATTTTAAATTTTTAGAGTATTTTGGAACTTTCTTGTATGGAGATAGTGTTGTGTATCTTTGTGTATGGATCGGTGATTGGGATCAATGTATTTTGATTCTCTTTTTATCTGTTTCAGGTAGAATGTGCTTGCGTAAGCTGATCAGATACCCTCTTCGTAAGCTGATCAGATACCCTCTTCGTAAGAAGCTAGGCGACTTGTATGCAAATTTGTGTTCTATACGTAAGTGCTTCCTCGCATTCTACCTAGCTTGTTCACATATTATATGAATCTAAGTTGACTGAGAGATGCAATAATTTCAGCCATTAATTTGGTATCACTTTCCATTAATCAGACGTTGGAGGTCATACAACTTATTTAAATTTGTTGTGATGAATGATTGAGATCTTTGAATACGCGAAGAGGATTTGGAAGATTTGTTTCTCTTTTAAATAGTATGGTGCTAAGGGCACCCCAATTTACTCTTTTAATTACCGCTACTAAAAAATATCATTAGAATTATCACTGTATTCTTCTTAATATCTCACGTAAAAAATAGGGGCTATCATACCATCATTACATTATTTCCCTCTTGTCTTTTATTCGTTATCTTTCATTCCATTCTGAAACTCTAGTTATTCAATCGATCGATCAACGATAAATTGTTCGACAAATACTGGTTGAGTGAGAAATTAGAATTGAGAGATTATGTGGCATTAGGAAACATACAAAATTTAATGAGTTTTATTTTTTTAATTGCGGTATTAGAAAGAGGATATTGGGATGCTCTTATCACCCCATTTTAAATATAACATACAAATACCAAGACTTTGGGGAAAGAAAAATCATTATCCATACTAGTATAAATGCAAGCATTGCATTTTACATGTTAAGCTTCTGGACAAGGTTCCAACTTGTATCTAACAATAAATCTAAACTGAATGCAACGTTTATTGTCAAACTTATACAGGTCCGGTTATTGGGCAAGGCCACCTAGGCCACGGAATAGGGCAACCCGCTCTTATAGGGCAACATGGAAATCTAAAAAAAAAAAAAAAAAAAAAAAAAAAAAAAAAAAATCTGTTCCTTAATTCTAATCCATAATCTCTCATCGGCGAATCGCAACTCAACATCGCCTCCTCTCAGACAAGCTGCCTCCAGCCTCCTTCGAGTTCAACAGGCTACAGCGCCTCCAGCTCCTCTCCTTCCAGTCTCCGTCTAGTCTTCTTCTTCGGCAGTCTTCTCCTTCCCGTCTCGTTCCGTAATTCTCTCCTTATAGGTCCTCTCCTATCAGCACTTCTTTGTTGCTTCGTTAATTGCCTTTTATTGATACAAAAGGTGATTACTGTCTTTAGTTTTCATTTCAGTTTGTGATTCTTTTTGGGGCTATTTTGATTAATTCTTGTAGGTTGTTGGCTGTTGCTTCATTATTTTATTACTGTCTTCTTATAGTAATGAAATTATAAATGGGTCATTACAGGCTACCGTAGTTGTTGCCATCTTTTTCATTACTGTGCTTATAGTACGAAACAGTCTCTTCTTACCAGTTTCTACTATTCTTCTTCCTATGCATTTTCTACTATTCTTCTAAATGCATATGCATATTTTTTTATCCAGACTGCCTTTTTTTTTTGTTTACCAAGGCAGCATTTTTTTTCTTCCATTTTTTTTTGTTTGCATTTCATTTTGTTTGCTTTACATGTTGCCTAGGGCAACCCGGATGCTTGAGCCGACCCTGAACTTATACTCCTGTCGCCAGGCCCGGTTTAGGGGCTAGGCTGGCCAGGCGGCCGCCTAGGGCAACCCACCGGAAGGGGCAACAAAGTGATGGGTGGTGGAGGAGGAGATATAGTATAAGTTAGATATATAAAAGGTTACTGCTTCAATTGTTCAGTAAATGACTTGGTCTGGTGGTACTAAAGTTGTGTCTCAACTTGAAGATTGCTGGTTCAATCCCTTCCAGACGCAATTTTTTTTTAAAAACCGCTTCCAGTTTAAAGGGGGCAGTTTTGTTAACCAGATTTTAGCTCGTCTGCACATCGATTTTACTGAAAAGAGTACCCTATCAAATATTGGGCTGCCTAGGGCAACCCATGTAGTAGAACCGGCCCTGCCTGTCGCAAGAAAGTAAAACCAGATAAGGGATTTATAAAGACACGTAAAACTAATACCTTCACTAATCCAAGCTTTGTGCTTATGTGGTTCATTTTCCATCTCACAAGTATATGGCTTCACTCCCACCAGCCCATTTCTCATGTATCTAAATTATGTGTTCTCTTGTTCCGCACACATCTCAACCATTGAACTTTTCTTCATCATCCACTCATGCGATATGATGGATCCTACTAATTCATTATTTTGTTGTGATGAATTGTTGTTATTTGTTGGGTCGACACATAACTTGAGGACCAAAGAATTGATCACCACTCCCAGCTTGCGCTTGGATCCCAACCAGGGATAGCCCTATGGACAACTCACCAAGCCCGCGGGCTGAGGCAACCCACATGAGTTACGACAACAAAAATAAAAATCATAACATATGTATGTGTGTGTGTGTATATATATATATATATATATATATATATATATATATATATATATATATATATTGTTATTTGCGTGATATGCATTAAAAACAAAGGGTGTTTGCCTAAGTTGTTAGTATAATGAAATAATGGCCCAGAGGTTAAGAATTTGATTCATGTCTTTATAGTTTCTATACTTACATATTCAAATTGAGATTTTAAGGGAGAATTTGATTTTGATCCCTACGGATATTGTTACATACTATAATAATAATTTAATATTACATTAAATATTTCTTTTTAATCGTTATAGAATTTGCAGAAGTTGATATATCATATTCATTAAACTCGGTGTTCATACATTGTTGATCACAAGGACAATATATGCTCAATGCATATTTTATTTCAAACTTATAATAATTTGAGACTTTAGCTTTAGAACTATTAATTACAAAAGTTACACAAAATCTTCATATGAAAAATAAATTGCACTTTATGAAAATTTAAAACGAAAAGTGCTTATATCTAATACCATTCGAAAAAACATGAAAAATTATGAAGAAGAAAATTATGTTGGATAAACTAGAATATATCGTAAAATTACGGTAAGTTATTTTTATTCTTGTTAGTGTTTCAATGGAAAATTAAGAATCACGCCCTACAAATTTTGTTAAATAAGTTAAAGGATCATAGTTCAACATCACATTATGACATTTTTTTTTAACAATATGATTGGAAAAATATTTAAAGCTTAATCATATTTACTTCCGCTTTCAAATAATTTAATATATTACTAATTGGCTTAAGAAAATTCTATCAGACGAGAAATTTATCAAGACCATCATCAAATATTATATGTTCATACTATTTATCTTTATATAATATAAACATTCTCAATTTATAGGGAAAGTAATATGTCAAAAAAGGAAGTGACTATTGAGACACAAAATTAGGCACATAAATTGTGAACCTTTTGATTTGTTTGTCTTTACATTAAATGCGAAATTTAAGAGATCTAATGGTTGTGATTTCTAATATTAAATCTTTTGTCAACATTTTGTATCCAAATAGACTTTTCCATCAAATATATATAATTGTATGTTTATTATAGTATGATAATATGGGAATTACATGAATTATACTATAATATAGCATGATAATATGGGAATTACATGAATTATAGCATGATGATATGGGAATTACATGAATTATATTGTAATATTAAGGAATATCTGGACTAAAAAATTTAGGGCAACATTTTTGGGTAGGGAAACCAACTCTATTGAGCCGCCATTGATCCCAACAATTAAGCTTTCAATTGTCTCATATTGTATTGGTATCATTATTAAATTGGTAATAAGTGGATAATTCATTTTTGTTTACTAAAAATCTGATATGTTTAGTTACAGTACAACCTAGGACTGCACACAACTCACATCCAATCCGACCCAACCCACCAACACGACACAACCCACATAAACCCGACCCAATCCATCCTAGTTCGGGTCGGATATGGATTACAATTTGTAACCCATACTATATACGGGTGGGGTTTGATATTTTGTTCAACCCAACCTTATTTTAACCCAACCCAACCCTATATTAAAAAACTAATTTAATATCAGCCCTTTTAAAATTAGACTAGTATAATCCTAAAATAATGTTTATCTATTCTGTAGTAAATATACAAAAGAGGATTTTCTTTTAAAGGAAAAACTTAGCAAATTTTCTGGTGAAAAACATGCAAAGTTTGGAATTTAGGGAGAATGACACATTTTAGTGCAAAAGTGAAATTCAGGGGGCCCACTATGAATTTCACTTTTGCACTAAAATATGTCATTTTTCCTAAATTCTAAACTTTGCATACTTTTCACTAAAATATTCGCTAAGTTTGTCCTTCAGCCTATTTTCCATTATACAAAAAAAAACGTATTTCATGTCAATCCAAACTAGATATATTTTGATAAATATATTTTAAAGAGCTTTTTAAGGTATCTTAAAATAAAATCTTTTCTACTATGTAGTAAAATTAATTTCATATGATATGTTTTACAATGAAATTTTAATAAAATATGTTTCATAATGAATCAGTTATTTTAAATGCATCATGCTAGCAAAAATCTGATATATTATGCTGAATATTTTAATATTATTTTTAAAAAAAATTCTCTCATATTCTCATATTTTATTATATCCAAGCAACCCAACCAAACCCTACTAAACCTGACCCAACCCAACCCATATCGAACCTTATATAGGGTCAGATACGGGTTGAACTACCTTAAACCCATACCTACGTGGATCGGATGTAGTATTTGGTCCAACCCGACCCAACTCATACTTTGTGCAGTCCTAGTACAATCTATCAAAAAGATGGATCAGCAAAACTGTTCACATTTAACATCAAATGTACCTTTACAAGGTATTTCAGATGGAGTCCGTCTATCGCCACCCCATGATTTACTCTTCACCCCCCGCTGATTACAAAATAGAACACATACCCCATTTATTTCTCCACGACACCCCATTATTCCAAAAATAGTCTTTCTTTCTTATTCACATTGATTTTTTCTTCCTTTTTCTTTTCTCTATTTCTTCTTATAACTTGTCGCTCTACCTTTCAAACCTTTGCAACTCCGTAAAAATTAGCACTGGAGGTGAGAAAATTAGGTGATCGACGTATTAAAAAAAAAAAATCATATTTGAGTAAACCAGTCTTCAATGCACAACGCTTTAATTTTGATATTGATCCGCATATAACTCATGTTCATGTATAGTTACCAAACATAGTATTGATATTGCTTTTATTTTTACAAACGTACACTTTGGAATTTCTTGATCCTATTGCTCAAACCTTGGAATTCACCCTATTAAGGCTAGCTGGTGTATGTGTTATTATAGATTCAATTGTTGTTTGTGGCAAAACAAAACAAAAACTTGCATTTTCAAATCATTATTCTATGATAGATTGGAAGAACCATATTTGTTTTGGTCGAATGTCATCTGTAAAATTTGTTGTCTTGCTTGTTTTAGTGTTCATGACAATTTCAGAAGGCAAAGATGTGAGATGAAGGTGGAAGATAAATAGGCATATTAAACAAGTTATTTATTGTTAAAGGGTATAATTGGAAATAAATTTTCAAAATTTTTACTGGGGGGTGAAGAGCAATCACATGGTGTTAATAGAGGAACCCTTTCAGATGATCGTTTACCATTTCAAATGATATTTTACCTTTCTCAGAAAGGCGATTTGCCTTCCACTTCCGGTTCTGTCTCGTTAGAGCTTTCATTTCATCTCTATTGCCCATCTGCGCTTGCACCCAACTTCTGATTATTGCTTATCTACTCTTATCTCTCTCCACAGCAACTCGAATTAGGCGGCTCCGTTGATTGACGATTGCAGCCTCTCAAATTAAAACTCTGATTTTGATTCCAAATTGAAGCCTCAAATCAGAACTTGGACTAAGTCTCCAACTCAACCATTGTGAGTAATAGTAAATGATAACTATTGATTGGCTTTTCAATTTCTGTGATTAGCAGTTTAGGCAGTTCCTGACATTGTGAATTGTGATTCATGTTCACTGTTTAGCTTATTTCAATTGGTGGTTTGATTTTTTAAAATTTCTATCTAGAGTCCATAAAATGCTTTAATGAAAGGTATAATAATGGTTGTTAACGGGAAGTTATGTTTCTAGATTGCTGTTAATTGAAGAAGAAAAATCTTGATATGTAAAATATTATGGTATTATCAATGAAAGTTAATAAGTATTGATGTGTTAAAATATTATGTTTACATTTTGATTTTTTGCATATTGCCAAAATGATTTAATTGATCAACATTTTGTGATGGATGTTAAATTTTATAAAAAAATTACAGTTTAAGTTATGCATATTTCCTTTTTCATTTTGATTGAATTAAGAGGCAAGCCAAAACAAGCATAAATATTGATTCGACTACGACATTAAATGTAACAACCCTGATTATTACCTATGAGATAATTAAATGATGATTAATTTAATTAAATTTTGATTTGGGGTGGTTAACTCGTAAAAATCCTTGAAACTGTGTAAGTTATGGATTTTGGGAGTCATAAATATAAATTTGTTGGGGTTATGACTTAATTGTGTTAAGACGCAATACAATCCAATATTAAGAAGATGATCAACAAAAACAATTACATGTTATGTAATAAAGCTCCAAATTAATTGTTTTGCAAATTCCATAAGTTTGGAATTGTTTTTGATGTAACTGGGAAACTTAAATAATAATGGCATGTGTTAAATTAAATATATCGGTAAAAAGAGTCATTTTAATGTTGGGTTGTGTAATAAAAAATTAATAATCACAAAATAAATTTTATGAGCCTTATAATGTAAAATTTTAAGTGTTTGTGAGATTTATAAATAATTTGGTACTTTAAATCTCAAGTTTGAGCAAATATGAATTTTTGATGTAAATTGACATTTCTAGCTCATTTGAGTTCTAAATAAATAATGAAGTGTGAACGTTAATGTATTAAATCAATATTTAAGAGTGGTATAATATTTTGAAGGAGATTTGATGCTTATTTAACAAGTGATTGTAATTTATACAAATTTGAATTTAAATTGTAAGTTTTGTCAATAAAAGATGTAAAATGTACAACGAATTGTAAAATATACATTTTTGGTAAAATAGGAATAAAATTATGTTAAAAAGAGTATGAATGTCTTAAACGTGGTTGTGTAAAATTTTATAAAGATAAAAGTGTGAAAAATTGCTAGTTTTGATTAAATATAGTGAAAGACGTTGCTTTTGTAACATGTGTAAAAAAAATTGGAAATGTTGTTTCAAATGTTTATAAAATCTCAACATGTACAAATTTGTTTGTAAATTTATACAAAAGTATTTAAACAAATTTTGTTTTATGTTAAAACTTGTTGTGTGCAACTTTAAAACATGTGGAAAAAGATGAAAATAAGGGGCTAATATGTGCTAAATGCTACAATTAAGTTTAATTTGGTGTTAACGACTCTAATTGGGCTTAAGTTTCCCTTATTACTAATTTTCCTTAGAGAAATCTGGAAGTCTAAGAAAAACTATGTATTCTTCTCCTTACAGTAAAACAAAGAAAGCCAACTTCAACCTTACCACTTAAAGTAAATGATATTTCACCAAATCCTCCTTAAATCTTTGCTCGAAAACTGTCTAAACTTAAATACACTACACCAAAACAGTGGATTGCCAACAAGCATAGGTGTTACGAATAATTTCTATAACACCTTTATCTGTCACCAACGGCCTGTGAGGAATTTCCTGTAACACTTATATGTATTACAAACAGAGTAACTGCTAACCCTTATAAGTGTTACAAACGTATTCATTGCTAACACTTATAAATGTTGGAACTATAATATATGGTAACACTTATAAGAGTTACAAATATATTCATTGCTAACACTTATAAATGTTGGAACCATAAGATATGGTAACACTTATAAGAGTTACAAACATATTCATTGCTAACACTTATAAATGTTGGAACCATAAGATATGGTAACACTTATAAATGTCAGTATCATAATCCTGCTAACTCTTATAAATGTTGGCATACATAAATTGCTAACACTTATATAACATGTTTTTATGATTTCAATCACATATATAATTCAACATATCAATTCAAATAAAAGTATTTGGTATACTTCCATATTTCAAATACAATAATGTCACTTTTGCATAATGCTTTCAATCTCAAAATACCATAATATCAAGTTCAATTTACAAAAAACAATACAAAGTATCACTAAAGATACATAGAATTTGAGATATTACGAAGGCGAAACATGGACCATATCACAAAGCCTCCATCCGAAAATTCACAAAGCTTGTAATGTCCATTTTGAGGACCATCGTAAATTGGTGCTTCCGGATCTAAAACTTCTGTTATCTAAACAACTTTCTCAACATCTGGCACATCTCTCTAAAATGACACATGGTTTGCGTACCAGTATAAGCTTTTGCTACATTCTTCTTCATATCTTGTGATAATAGCATTACAAAATTGTTTTCCTTTTGTTGATGATCCTAAATCATTTGACTGAATAACCGAATTAGCAATCCCAACATTCGATGTAGATTTATCCAAATTAGAAGCGGTTTCTGTTCTAGGCGTCATAACACCGCCATTAACGTTATGTTGCAATCCGGGTACCACAATAAAAGGATGAAGCAAATGATTTAAGAGCATCGTTGATTTGGATTGACACTTCACTCGCCACTTGACTTGCAACTTGATTTTGTAATTCCATAGACCAATGATGAAAATCGTCCTTTTTATTCTTGTCGGCAATTGCTTTTGATGCTTGCATCGTCTTTACGTGCTTTACGGAAGAAGAGGAGCTAATTGCACGACAATAATTTTTCCTTTTATCAGCACCAAAAACTTTGGCGATATGATCATTGTCAAGATCAAACATGTTTGCATACTCGTTGCTATTACATTCCAAATCCTGTTTTTTTCCTCCTTCTCCACAAGTGCATAAAAATATAAACGCACTCATTTTTACAGAAATAACAAATTGCAAAACTGATAAGTAACATCTTGTATTAACTAGTTGAACAAGGATTTGTTTACTGATCAAACATATTTGCAAAACTGAGTATTGCTCGGTTTTTCTCGAAACTGAGCATTGCTCAGTTTCGAACAAAACTGAAGCTCAATTTTTCTCGAAACTGAGCATTGCTCAGTTTCGAGAAACCGGGCAATGCTCAGTTTCGAAAAAGTGAGCAATGCTTAATTCCGAAAAACTGAGCAATGCTCAGTTTTGCTCGAAACTGACCAATGCTCAGTTTCGAGAAACTGGGCACTGCTCAGTTTCGAGAAACTGGGCAATGCTCAGTTTTTTTTTTCAAAACTGAGCATTGTTCAGTTTTGCTCGAAAATATAACTCAGTTTCATGTGTGGCATCAAAAACATTTGCTCAAAAACATTGCTCAGTTTTTCTACGATGTGGCATCAAAAACCATGTTTATTTGTTTACAGTGATATGAACTTTGACCTTACAATTGACGACAATTCATCCATTCATATGTAGTTGCAATCAAATGCTGTTCTTTATATAATTTTACAAAACATGTATCAGTATAGACATGTATTAGTATACACGTGTTTGATCTATGAAGTTTCATGTATCAGTGTACACTTGTGTTTGATCTATGAACTTTGACCTTACAAGTATACACATGTGTTTGATCTATGAAGTTTCATAAATGGCTCTCAATTCATCCATTCATAAATGTAGTTTCATGTGTTTGATCTATGAAGTGGCATCAATAAACATGTTTTGGTATATAAACAAAATTAAAGAAAAAATTAGTATCTATATACAATCAAAATTGTATTAAAAAGCCTATTCCTGTTTCATTTCACTAAGTCAACCATATACATATGTATTTGCAGATTTAATAGGAAATAAATATGTGTGTAATATATATATATATATATATATATATATATATATATGTTCAGGTAAATTAGTACTTTCAGTTATATAGTTATCCTTAAGACATGTGCACAGGACAAAATAATCATTTGCATTTCAATGTATGTACAGTATGGAAGGAGAATTAAAATTCTAAAATTTGCTAATGCAAACAAACACTATTTCTATTATCATTTAATTAAACCAGAATAAAGATTTTAAGACCATGCATCTTATTACAATCATTATGCATATACATACATACATACATATATATATATATATATATATATATATATATAATCCTATAACAAGGATCCAAACTATGCCAGGTTTCATAAGACTAAATGTAATGAAGTTATATAAAAACGGTGAACTTTGGTTGTTCCAAACCAAACACACTAGATGAAGTTATATAAAAACGGCGAACTTTGGCTGTTCCAAACCTCATATGCAGCCTATACATTAAAACCTCTAGGTGCACAAAATCTTTGTTATTTGTTCCTCTATTTATTTTTATTTTTGGTATGTTACTGCTGATTAAAATATTGAAACTTATAAAACCATTACAAGCAGGTTTTCAGTTTCTCGCTCAGTTTCGAGAAACATTCGACAGTAAAATTTAAATAATTCTAAATTTGTAAATCTCAGCAATGCTCAATTTTTCTATAGTAAAGAAGAATTTGTTAAAGTATCAAAGATCTATATAAAATTTGTAATGTAAAATTTAAACTACACCATTCGACAGTAAAAGGAATAAAAAATAAAAGAATAAACCAAATTTACTAAGTTATGCATATCTTTTAACAAATTTACATAGGTTTTTGCTTGTCGAGATAAAGGTATAAATGTGGACTTACATAGATTTTTGCTTGTCGAGATAAAGGTAATGAGTTGGATTGGTGTAAACTTACGTAGGTTTTTGCTGCTGATGGAATAACTTGTCCAGTTTTCTTATTGTTATGTCCCGCCTTCCAAACCATTGTCCTCGTAACTTTCACCTCCGGATTTTTCTTAACTAGCAATAGGAAATATTATTAAACTAATTAACTATTTATTAATAGTATTCGCAAGAATATTTTTACTATGATTGCTTACCATTTCATCATAAACTTTACGGTATGATTTTCTTCCTAGAGTGTGAGTGATAGTATTATTAGCTTTGGCTTGGGCATTTCTCTTATATTGCTCTTTTTTCTTATCAGTGTATTCGTTGTCTATAAACTTCTCCCACCATACTTTGTCAATGTCTGAAGGACATTTAGTGATAGCGATATTCTTGGGTATGATGGTTCCTTTGACTCTAAGCAATCTGTTTCGCAAAGTAGACTTTACCGTACGAAAATATCGTGGAAACGTTTTTTCTAAAATTGGCGGAGCTAGATCCGGATCGATGTCCATGTCAAATTCATTCTGTTTTAACAAAGAAATTCCAATACGAAGAATAAATTTTATGCAGAAAGTAAATAATTAAATAAGGTGAATTTGTGACATACCAATAGTTCTCGCCACAAAATATCTTTGTAGTAACCATCAACATTTCTCCACTCGCCATAGCCAATTGGTGTATGACAACGAATTAGCGCTCCTCATCTAGTGCCCCATTTAGCTTCATCATTACCTTTAACACCATCGAAGTCAACTATTATTGAGTACTTTTTATCACTTGGTGGAGGACAGTTATTTGCTTCAAGCTCCTCATTTGTAACTTCATTTGCACTACCAATGCAATTTTTCGACATTCTGCATTAAAAAGAATTAATATGCATATTGAAACTAATATGCGTGCTTGATTTTATTTTACAAATGGATGATGAATATGAACAAAGCAAAATCCAAAAAGCAAAATCATTTAATGCACTTCACCTAAATAAGCAAAACAATACAAACATTCATTTCAAAATTACATCTCTTTCATTAAAATACATTTCAACAATGGTACTAAATTCTGTTGTTCTCTCAAAACAGACTAAAAATTGGTTGGTATGGTGTAGTCATCTACGTTGTCTTCCATGCGCTTTGGAGAACGTCGAATAATGGACCAATCAGAATTTTGAGTGTCTTGCACATAGAAAACTTGACATGCTTCAGTTGCTAGAATAGCTGGCTCGTCATACTCCCCATTCCTAGTTTTGAGCCTATTCAAGTTCACCATCAACAAATGGGAATCGGTACAAATCTTACAACCGTTTGTCTTATCCGCAATGTTTATCCAATCACAATAGAATACAACATGTTGGAAATCATAATAATCAACCTCTATGATTTCTTTAATGATACCATACCAAGTATTGTCATCATCCGTAGGATTTATATCTTTTGCACTTGCAACAAATGTGGTGATTGCATCCATGCAAACACCGCTATCTTGGATTGAATGACTGTCATCATAACGTTGAGGAGAAAATATATATCCATTCACTATGTACTTAAGATAACTTTTAGATTCCCACTTTGGACCACTAACATATTGCCATAACATTGTATCCATGCATTTTTCTTGTAGAAGCTGCCATGAATGAACAAACTTGAACGTCCAACATAAAAAGAACAAAACTTATAATTTTTATATATATTGAAATAATATACCTTTTGTGTAACCAATCAATAAATTCGGTTTGAACGATTACTT
The DNA here is from genome assembly GCA_030737875.1 of Allium sativum. NCBI lineage: Eukaryota > Viridiplantae > Streptophyta > Magnoliopsida > Asparagales > Amaryllidaceae > Allium > Allium sativum. The sequence goes on along the minus strand of CM060927.1, from coordinate 56,381,752 downwards.
CTTCCATTGTGGTAACTTTTCTTTTACCGCGAGAAACATCTTCTAAGGACGAGCGATATGCACTACAAATTAGATATTATCATGTAAATATATTTCAGGCTTTATATCATTGGTATCTATTAAAATATAGAGAAAATTCATATATATAATATGTGTCTCTTTCAGGAATATCGATACTAAAAAGTATCCACCTTCGAATTTGAACACGTTGCACCCTAGTTAGCTTAATACATTTGCCTTCCATGATGGGACGTTCATATATATCATCACCATCATCTAAAAAAGATGCTTGTGTCGAACTATGATTTCCATTATGTAGGTTCGGCATATACTCCATTGCATATCTAACTGATTCTGAAACAAGGTATGCTTAAGCAATTGATCCTTCTATGTAGCGCTTATTGCTAGGTATATTTTTGCATTCTTTCATTGCTCTAAAAATAGAATACATGCACCTATATTTAGAAATTATCACTTTGAAATAACATTCATAAAATTTGTAAGAAAAATATATCACCTTTCAAATTGATACTTCCATATGTAGTTTACAGGTCCACATAGCAAAGCTTGGTCGGCTAGATGCACCATAAGATGAATACTTATATCAAAGAAGTCCATCGAAAAATAATGCACTAGCACACATAATGCCTCAAAAATCATATCTTTGGCAGCTTGAACAGGTTCTTGAACTAAAACTTTTGAGCATATCAAGTTAAAATACAAACTCACTTGTAAAATAGCTCGACGTAAATCACGGTGCTTCGGATATGCATGTTGAACCATTATAGGAAGTAAGTATTGCATTACAATATGATACTCATATGTTTTCTTAAGGTGAAGTAGGTGGCTGAACAGTAACAAGACTACCAAATCTAATTGCAAGGCACGATGGAAGTTTTGTATCTTGTAGAACTTCACAACATTTTGTTTTATGAATCTTATCGAATGCAAACTTAGAGGATTGCCTTAACCTATCAAACAATAAATTGAGAAGATGCTCTGTGACATTCTTCTCTGTATGCATCACATCAATAGTATGTCGTACTTTATGACTACTCCAATAAATTAAATTATAGAAAATTGACTTCTTATACCAAGGAGATTTTTCTATGTCACTACCTTCGGTCATTAAGGAACATTCATTACTCGCTTCAATTATTGTTCGCTTCTTATTCCTTGGTAATTTTCCAAGAAAATAACTTATACGATCAAGCTTTTCGAAAAGGGATGGTCCTTTTAACCTTGTTGGCGGTTATTTATCTTCGCTATCCTTATACCATCCATATTTGACGCATCTATATGGATGATCATCCTTCAAAAATATTCTATACTTTGGGTAAACAATCTTGTTACCTATATACTCTGACTCGGTCTCCATAGCACAAACTGGACAGGCTTTATAACCATGTGTCACACAACCAGATAAATTTCCCAATGCTGGAAAATCGTGGATTCCCCATAATAATATTTCTTTCATCGTAAACATTTCTCTCTTTTCCATATCAAAAGAAGCTATGCCTTCCATCCAAAGTTCCCTCAACTCATCTACAAGTGGTTCTAAATACACATCAATGTCTTGACTTGGTGCTTTCGGTCCAGGAATTAATAAACTTAGCATTTGAAATTGCGATTTAATGCATAATGAAGGAGGTAGATTGTATGGAATCATATATACGGGCCAACAACTGTAACTATTGGAGAGAACCCCATTCGGATTAAATCCATCAATAGAGATACCAAGCCAAACATTACATCCTTCATTTGCAAAGTCCGGCCACTTACATATGATTGATCTCCATTCAGCTAAGTCAATGGGATGACACATGAAATCCCAAGAAGGATCGGCATGCTTATGCCATTGCATTTTACGAGCTATCCACGGTATAGTGTACAATCTAGTCAACCTTGGAATTATAGGGAAGTGTCTTAAAACTTTTCTTGGTTGAGTTGTCATTTTTTTTTTATGCCTAACGCATTTGTCTTATCTTTAAATCTTGACGTATTACAATGAGGACATACTACGATGATAGCGTTCTCTTTCCAAAATAACATGCAATCGTTTACGCATGCATGAATGCATTTTACCTTCATTCCCAAATCTTTTAATAATTTTTTCATGGTAAGATACTTGTCAGGTGATGTGTTTTCTTTCGGAAGACATTTTTTAAATACTTTCAACAATTCTGTCATGCTATTTCCCGACCAATTAAATTCCTTTTTCTAGTTATGAAGCTCTATCATTACACTCAAAGTTGTAAGTCCATCCTTACAAAATGGATATAATTTCTCATTTGCTTTGCTTTTGTATTCATGGTACATTTTCTTAACATTTATCTCTTCAAAATTTACTTCACCGCTAACTTGTGGCATATCATGTACTCTAAATGCATCATTAACAAGATTTCCTAGAGTGCCCTCAATAAACTCTTTGATTAACACAGAAATATGTTTATTTTATGCTCTTATATCTTATCTTTTGTATATAAATAAATATTACTTGGGTATTGTTTTGTCACTTTTACAGATATTCCAACCCAGCCCGCATGCGACCAGAAAAATAGAGAAATGGAGATCAGATTGCCATATATTTACATTTTGAAGAATTGTAGATGAAGATCTCACATCTAGTTGCTGTTGGACAAGAAAATGATTGATAAAAAGGCCATGCACATCTCAAATTAAAGGAGGCTTGCAAGAGAAAAGGCCTAGAACTTGTTCCAAATGACAAAAGGCCTAAAACTTACTTGAAATAGCTAGGCCAATTTGTAATTAGGGTTAGGGTTTGGTTATCTCCTATAAATACCCTTGTAATATCATTGTAACGACCATCCTATTTTTCTGTCTTGACCTCCATTAATAAAAGTTCTTCTTCTTCTTCTTCTTTTATTTTCTAGCATTTTTCTTTTTCTTAGCAATTGGTGTTGTCTTCACAATTAGTTTTGGTAGAACACCAATTGTATTTTACATTTTTTTATTAGCGATTAGTCGTTTGATTAGTTTCAACGACAATCCTAATTTTACTTTTTGTTGTTATTCTTTTTCTGCAATTTTAATATCTGCATTTTATTTGTGTTTTGCATTTTATTTTCCAAGCAATTTGTGCCATCTATTCAATTAGATTTGATAGAGCGCAAGTTGTCTTTGCTATTTTATTTTCATTAGTGATTAATCGTTTGATTAGATTCAACGATATTCCTAATTTTGCAATTTCAATTTGTTTTTATTCCAACCAAATCTCCAAACTTCGTCTAACTTGCCCAAGAAATTATATAAATAATTTAATTTAATTTACCTCCCTGTGATTCGACCTGCATACTACACGATCTGTGCGCTTGCAGTATTTATTTCAAAATTCGCGCTTTTCTAGTTCATAAAAAAACGTCGATCAAGTTTTTGGCGCCGTTGCCGGGGAGGCAATAATTAAATTTTATTATTTATTTAATTTCTGATTCGTGTTAGTTATTTATTTATTTTTTCCTTTTTTTTTGGATATATACATATTAGAAAAAAAACTTGATTGGTTTGATTTGGTATTAGTCATTGATACCATAATCTTCTAAACAAGAGAAAAAAACTTGCCTTTTTCTGTTTTTTTCTTATTTCCTTCCTCTTTTCATTCATTTCCATACTATAAATAAGTAAGTGGGATTTGGCACTGGACGTTCCCAAAATGGGTACTATCAAGTCAGGTGAATTAGAGAATAGACAGAAAGGATAAGTTGAGAAAACCAGGGAAGAAAATCTCTCCGGATCCAGGACTGGAGTTCGGCATTCATGTCGCTGATTCGTTTGCTTATTTTGTTCCGCCTCGCTAGTTGTCTTTCCTCTGGCTCAATTCAAGGATTCCAGTTTCACAATGTGAAGGAAAACTCCCTGCTTTTTCATCAAGGAGTTCTCGCTAGCCCCAGCAAATTATCTTTTAATTTCTTAAATTCATTTTTATTCCATCTTCCCGGAGTCCATTCTCTAGCGACCTTTCGCAGGTGCGAAGCGAACCTGACAACAACCGCTTTAGAATACCTCCCTAAACTAAAAGCCGGGATTGAATGATTTTCAATGTCAAAATATACTCAGCACGAAATGCTACTAGGGGCGAATATCTAGGCCTCAATTTATTAATAGTAGGCTTCTTATTCTCTCTCTCTCTCGTTCTCCACTAGATCCTTGTAGTTCTCACTTCATTAGCTTCGCACGTTCAGATTCAATCCAGCCACAGGTTCCCCTACGGCTACCTTGTTACGACTTCACCCCAGTCGAAGACCTCATAATTGGCAAATTCGTAGGTTCAATTCCTGCTGGATGATTCCATTTTGCTCTTCGTCTTCCCTTTCGCAAAAATAGAGAAATGAATTTCTCTATTCATGAGATCCTAGTTCGGGACTGATGGGGCTCGAACCCGCAGCTTCCGCCTTGACAGGGCGGTGCTCTGACACAAATTGCATGAATGATATCGAATAAATTTATCATTCATTCATTGAATGGATATATATTGAGGAAAGCAAGTATATTAATTGGCGGGACTGGACTGACAGGAGTATTCTTCCTACCAGAACGAGGGAAGGAATCGACGGACTTTCCATAATTTTATTTATTTATTTTATGAATTCTTCGAAAAAAATTCCTTTTTTGTTTTGCTTTTTGCCATTCATTTCTTTCCCTTTCTAATTGTTCAAATTTTCATAAAAAAAACTTGCATTTTTTTTATTTATTTCTTTCCAATTACAACTCTCTCTCACTTCCTCTAATCTCTCTTTTCATCTTTCAATCACTCTTGTAATTTTTTAGTTTTATTTATTTTTCTTTCCTTTCCTCTTTTGTTTACTTCTTCTTTCTACAATTTCTTTCCAAAAAAAAATTCTCTTTTAAATTCTTTCCTCTTTGCCTTTTTTTTTTGCACAAAAAAATCCTCTTTGCCTTGTGATTAATTCTCTACTTGAATAATTAGAACTCTTCCCGCTTTTGCAATTTTTTTCCCACTTTTACATCTCTTTCCTTTCTTTTCCTATTATCCCTTTTTCAACAAAAAAAAAGAGATCATAAAAAGATTCTTCTTTTGAAATTCTTTCCTTATTGTACATTTCCATTGCTTTAATTTCTTCCCTTTTTTCTCTTCATATTTTTCTATATTTCTTCTTCTGCTGCCTTTATTCTTCCATATTTCTTCTCCATCCTCGTCTCCAGTCCAAAACCACATTCACAAACCATCCTTCCACTTAGCATCACACAAAAGTTATCACCCATCATCTTCACGTTCTTCTCACACAAACCATCAATTCCTCCTACAGCAAATTTCCTCAACCTCCCTCACTGTCCATTACAAGACCAACTACAACAGTTCAAGATCATAGCAATTGTCAGCACCGAATTGCCTACCTCATCTCACGTCTATAGACTCACCAATACTGACAAGTTTCTACATCACCCAACCACCTTTAAACCAAGTTCTAGCATCCACCTTCAACGACAAAACAACCATCAGTTCTGCCAATCCTTGCAAAGCTTCAACACCCTGCGTTCAAATCCATGCTTCCACCAACCTTTGAAACCGCCCAGATCGCATAACCAACCCTGCTTCATTGCGTTGAGTAACAAATTTTGTTGTTCGGGTTGTTCATCAAAAGAACACGTTCGTTTCGATTGAATAAAAATAAAAGGAAGGTAGGGAAAGTAATTGCTTGATTTTGTGCTGATTTCGTTTTTGTTTCGTTTTCTATTGGTGTGGGATTTGGTTCATTGTTTGCGTGATTTATTTTCTTCAGTGGAGCAACTTTTGGGGGTCTATTCATAGGGGGTGTGGCTGATTTATTGTGGTTTTCTAGAGATGATTGCGGTGTTTCATAGACAAAAGAAAGATTAAAAAAAGGAAAGCGTGAATGAGTTTTAGGGATTTCAATTTGTTTTCTGAAATATAGAAATATAAGAGATGGGAGACTTAATTCTTTGTTGACCTTTCCTTTTGAGTGGTTGTTTGATTATTTGTTTGGGTGGGTTCCAGAAGACATTTGTGCGTGGATTATTCTCAATGGCAGACCTAGGAATTAATAGAAGGGTGGGCTGACATTAACTTTTTTTTCTTTTTCAAAGCTATTAATAGTGCAATATTAATTACTATTACAAACTACAGTCAAACGAATTTTTTCTCATAGTAAGTAAATTCAAGCCATTTCAAAACACAACATTTAGCCTTATTGCACTCAACGAGTATTAACAGCCAAATCCTTTAAATGTACGATTCACTAACCATTGAAATATCAGTCATTTTAAGGCAAAATCAATTGATTTAACTGTCATTTAGAGAATATAGTAACATACAATTGATAAAATGTTTGCAATTGTAATACAATTAATGAGTAATGATTTAAACAAGGAAGTACCAATAAAGTAGAAATCAATTAGCCTACACTCTAAATAACATTCGTGCTACAATGCAAATTAAAATCAAACTTGAAATTTGAGACATGATAAACCAAAGTATTAGTTTTTTTTCTCATTTCGGCTACTACTTTTGGTCAAGATTTGAAATTCCGTTTTTCGGTTCCGTTCCGGTAATCGATAAATTTTGAAATTTTAGTTCTGCTTCGAAAATTCCGCTTTGTTTTCGTTATACGAATTCCGGTATCATTTCTGGATACATATGTGGATTATTACATTTTATTTATGCAAAATAAAAGACAAACCAGAAGAAATAAACTTTTGTTTTCTTATCAGCAATTTACAAATGGGAATGAACATTGTATCACACTGTATCCTTCTTCGAGACCAATTCTTCAAAATCAAAACCCAAATACAATACAAACCTGAAACCACACTGATTTTCTTCCCGACTTTATTCTTCTTTGAGACCACAGCTTTCTTCTAACCAAATGTTCTAATTGACGTGAAACCCTAGATTGAATAGCTCGTCGCGTCCCTTTCCGTTCATAGTCTGGTCTTCCCTCCTTGATTCCATGTCCCTTTCTTTCCCTCTTTGTATCCCTTTCCTTCCAGATTCAAGGACTCACGACGGGACCAATGATTGAAAGAAATTACGTAGGCAAGGGTTCATTCACTGTGGACAGGACCAGGTAATCAAATTTTGAGTTTTCTCCACCTTGGGCTACAGCCCAGCTGTGCCCAGGGCTGGATCCGCCCTTGATTATTCTAATTCGCGTGGCTTTATTTTGAATATCATTGTCTATTTTTTTGAATTGGATTGTTTTTGTTAGCCCTAGATTTTTCCCCCCTTTCTGAGTTTTGTTTTTTTTTTGTTTTTTCCTTTTCACTAATTTAGTTTTTTTCCCTTTAGTTTCCTTTTTCTTGTTTTTTTATTTTGTTGTTTATTTCATTCCAAAAAAAAATCAAAGGATCAAGTGAAAGAAGGATTTCAAACAAACAAATCAAAGGAAGGGAAAGATTCAAGCAACGTACAAGGATTCAAAGGTCAACGGATTTGCAAATAACGGATTTCAATCATTGATACTGCTCAAATTTTTTGGATAGACTGCCATACACCGCTGTAATATTTTATAAACTCTACAAGTGCTTTGCTGCAAATAAAAATATATATAGAAATTGTGTGTAAAAATCTTCTGCAGGGGCAGCAGCTTGCTTGTACAATATTTTAAATTTTTGTAGTTATTATTGCTTGATTGTTCTGATTGGCTGAAATTTCCATAATTGAAATCTGCATTCTCATTGTTTTCAACAATAAAAATAGACATTGCATTGTGAAGTTGATTGCCTCGTATAATTGGATCGCAGATATATAGTAGTTCAATTTATTGAACTACTAGCAAAAGAGGTTGCATACTACCCGTAAAACATTGGTCGTATACCTTAGTATTTATATTATACGTGAACGACCATAAGACCCTCTTCCCCCTTCTAATTGAGTCAGTTAATTAATAGAGCGCAGCTTCGTATTTTATACTATTTTGAAGTGAGAATAATTTCTGTCTTGTCCTGACTTCTTTAAAATGTATGATTCAAAAAAATCATTGAGAGAAATGTGGGATAATAATCGGAGTAGATGTCCTCTTGAAGAGTATAAGTATGAATTATAGCTCATGAGGCAAGATTTTCCAAAAATTCATGAGCCCAATGCCAACAATTTTCAAAATTTTCCAAATGACGAACATTTTCAAAATCATGGAATGATCGAAATTGCGATTTCAACTCAAATTTCAATAATTTCGATTATGGGCCACATCCACATCAAAACAACTTTGAATCCCAATATAGCTTTGATCAACATCAATATGGGGTTGTAAACCAAAGTCTTCAAAGTTATAACCATATCCACATCTTGAAAATAACCAAAATTGCAATTTTCCATCGAATTTCAACAATTTTGGTTATGAACATAATTTTTACAATCAAAATGATTTCCAATATCACTGTCATTTTTCTGAAAATTCAAAAAACCACCACATTGGAAATAATATTGATCATGAAATCGATGTGGACTATAATTTTGAGAATGAAGAAATCCAAATTGAGAGCTCTGAAATCAATGATTCTGAAGAATATCATCTTAACATTCTTAAAGAGAGGGTAGAAAGGCAAGATAGACAACTTGATGAAAAAGATAGACAGCTTGATGAACTTCTTTGTTTAATGACGTCTTTTAAAGAATAACTCAAGCAACAAAATCAAATTCAAACATGCGATGATTCAAAAAATAATCCATTTTTTGTTGATAGTGAAAATTTTCAGATAACAACTTTGGAAATTGAGAATAAAAATCAAAATGAAGTTGTTCAAAATTCAACAAATGATTTGGACTTCAATTCTTTTCAGGAAAAAGATTTAAGCTCAGATTTTGATCTTCATCTTTCAGGCTGTGAGAAACTTGAAATTCTAGAAATTGAACAGAATAAAAATGTTGAATTTTTCAGTTCAAATTTGGAGAAGGATTTTAATGAACATGAATTTTTTGGAATGTATGAGGATGAGTTGCCAAATGAGGATGAAATTGAACCAAGCCATGAAACAAGTTTGAAAATTGTAACTTTGAAGAAACTTTCAGCGAACTTGAAGTTATCAGTGTTGAAAATATGTTGTCCAGTAATGAAATTGATAAATGTGATCACATAATCTTGAACAACATTCAAAATTCAAATTTCATTGAATTTATATACGATCGCAAAATTTTGAACAATTACACTGATAAATTTGTTGAACACGTGAATTATTTTTGGAATGTTGGCTTGGTTGAAAAACTTCATGTTAGGATGACCCTGGACATTTATCTGCTAGACTATTAATCTAGGTATAAAGATGAGATGGTTTTCAAAAACGTTTGCTTATTAGAAAACGTGCCTAAACATAGTGGGAATGGGATTCATCGGGCTAGAACCAAGTGTAGGGGGAAAAGTTGGTGGCATTCTTTGCATCGTATGCATCGTAAGCACATATATCATTGTATATATGATTTTCATTTGCATATAGTGGCCAAACTTCATTTCATTCTACAAATAATTTTGCATCTCATTCACCTTTGGGTACGATCTTTCAAATTTAGGAAACGTGTTTACAGTGTGGACACTGTTTAGTTCAAGTGTGGGGGGGGGGGGGTCTGCATTACATTCTTTTGATTTTTTTTTCTTTCTTTTTCTTTCTTTTCATTTTCAGCCATTTAAATAGGATCATCATGCATTTTAGATTGTAGTAACATGCCTTTTTTTTGAAACATGACTCATTTTAGATTGATACAATAAAATAAGTTAAGGATTGTTAATCAGTTGATTTTTTTTCTCTCTGCTAAGATCGAATATGAAATAAAATGAAAAGTTGAATTTTGAGGGATAATAGTGTAACTGGTACATAGGTAGATTCTTAGGTGATGACCATGAAATCTATTCTATATTGTAGTCTTTGTTTAAATAAGTGGAGGACCTAAAATACTTATATTGGCTTTTCGAATCTTTAAAACTAAGTCGTGTTAAGTGGAATCACGTAACTCTCTTTTGTGCTTATATTTAAATAATAATAATAGTAATCCAATGGTATCCAACATTGCTTGTATATCTAGCATTGGTGTGCAAACCAGCCAAGCTCTATCCGACATGTTGTTGACAAAGTCAGCGTTGGAACATCTTGGTCTCATTTTATGAGATTGGGCACCTAAGGATTACCGACATGTTGTTGACAAAGTCAGCGTCGGTCTGCACAATCCGCCAAGCTCTGTCCCAACTCTCCGTCAGTCCGCAAGGCAGTGTATGGGTGGTATACCTTGGTCTTTAAGTTAGGTGTATGTAATTAATCATAAATTTCAATTTTTATAGAGATAGAGAATAAGCGATGATGCCCAAACACTTCTTGATCTTATTGATTTGACTAGCCATACACGAGGAAATAATGATACCACTTTACAAATTGTGATAAGCAAACTAAGAATTTATTTCATGGCTGCACTATGTTATCGAATGAACCAACTGGCCAAACTAGAGTTTAGACATTGAAAACTTGACTTATGTTGAAAATTTGTGACAGGTTGAGGTATCTAAAGTACAATCAACTGATTAGAAATTGTTAACTTAAATTATTGTACCACTTTCCTAAAACAAGTTGTTTTTTCATTTTTGTTTTTATTTTGCATATGCCCATTGCACTCATGTAGTTTCATTAGAATCATAGCGTACTATAATTGGATTTTGTGGGTAGTATCCACTGAAAACCCTCACGAGAAACCACTCGTCCTACTAGGGACACCTAGAGGTTTGACGGCTTGTTGCATACGCTCAATGCAATTGTGTTTCCTATGAAAGTGTGACCTATCTAGTTTATTTTTTCATTTCTTGTTTTACTCGAGGACGAGTTAAAGACAAGTGTGGGGTTATTTGATTAACATAGAAATGTGTTTATTTTATGCTCTTATATCTTTTCTTTTGTATATAAATAAATATTACCTAGGTATTGTTTTGTCACTTTTACAGATATTCCAACCTAGCCCGCATGCAACCAGAAAAGTAGAGAAATGGAGATTAGATTGCTATATATTTACATTTTGAAGAATTGTAGATGAAGATCTCACATCTACTTGCTGTTGGACAAGAAAATGATTGATAAAAAGGCCATGCACATCTCAAATTAAAGGAGGCTTGCAAGAGAAAAGGAGAAAAGGCCTAGAACTTGTTCCAAATGACAAAAGGCCTAAAACTTACTTGAAATAGCTAGGCCCATTTGTAATTAGGGTTAGGGTTTGGTTATCTCCTATAAATACCCATGTAATATCATTGTAGCAACCATCCTATTTTTCTATCTTAACCTCCATTAATAAAAGTTCTTCTTCTCCTTCTTCTTCTTCTTTTATTTTCTAGCATTTTTCTTTTTCTTAGCAATTGGTGTTGTCTTCACAATTAGTTTTGATAGAACACCAATTGTATTTTACATTTTTTTTATTAGCGATTAGTCGTTTGATTAGTTTCAATGACAAGCCTAATTTTACTTTTTGTTGTTCTTCTTTTTCTGCAATTTTAATATCTGCATTTTATTTGTGTTTTGCATTTTATTTTCCAAGCAATTTGTGCCATCTATTCAATTAGATTTGATAGAGCTCAAGTTGTCTTTGCTATTTTATTTTCATTAGTGATTAATCGTTTGATTAGATTCAATGATATTCCTAATTTTGCGATTTCAATTTGTTTTTATTTCAACCAAATCTCCAAACTTCGTCTAACTCGCCCAAGAAATTATATAAATAATTTAATTTAATTTACCTCCATGTGATTCGACCTGCATACTACACGATCTGTGCGCTTGCAGTATTTATTTCAAAATTCGTGCTTTTCTAGTTCATAGAAAAGCATCAATCACTCTTATACTTGCATTTGGTCTGGAATGTGAGACTCTTGGACAAAATCCGATGTATGAGTCATTTGTATGGTAGTGTCATTTCTCTCTCCATGAAAGAACCACACATCATATGTCAGAAGCATACCAAAAAATATCAAGTGTTTCTCAACTATTTCTATTGAAGTTCTTTTAGAGTTTTGGCACTTCTTACAAGGGCACACACATAACTGAGTATCATATGGTAAGTGTTGCTTGACGAAGTTGATAAAGTTATGAACATCGTGTTTATATTCATCCTCATTTCTATGTGTATTTCTAATCCACCTTCTTAATGTTTGTTCGGTCATGACTATCAGTCAAAAACATTCAAAAAAGTAATTAATACATCATTTAAGTTCTGTAAGATTGTTACCTTACCAATTAAAAAAAAGGATTATTTACTTTTTATTTATTTTCGTCTTAGTGTTAGAAATATTTCGTACAAGAAGGTATGAAATTATGAGAAAGCCGCAACATTATTACTTCGTTATTTTCGTAGGTATCTACAAAAAAATTATACATATCTCCATATTTTTATATTTTACTTTCTAGGTGATGAGAAAGAAGCATGACTCAACAAGGTATGAAATTATCATGCTAACTTGATGCTAACAAGATATACCAACGCATATTGCTTTTTTTGTTATCACGTTAACAACGCACACCAACGCAACATTATTTTATCAGATTGTTTTAAATGTACAACTATTACCATAACGACCATGCATAATTTTATATTATTCTCTTTGCTCAATTTGGTGATATTGCGATTAGAAGGTTATTTTTAGCGCTTTTGTTTTTTTTCTACCCAAAGGTCTTATATTTGTTTGAATACAATATAATTACTTGTTTTTTAATCATTTCTTAATCATATGCTATTAGGTGGTTAAAACTACAATATAATTACTTGTTTGAAATTGTTTGAAATGTATAAACAATAGAACTTATCCATTGTTTTTTAATTCTGTCTTTTCCAGTTTGTAAATGACATTGAATGTTGCTCCTGCACTAGAACTCTGTTTTGTTATTAAATATCATAATTCCAGTGATTTATTATTGGTAAGATTTCAAACAATGAAGAAAAAAATTACAAACTCATTCCAGCAAAGAATGAAGAAAAAAATCAAACAAATTATATCAACACAAAATCAGAAGAAAATAAAATAAAAAACCAAACATTTCAAGCAAACAATTTATTTCAGCAAACACTTCTGCAAAATTTCAAGCAGCATCACTAAATGAAGTTTTTTTTTGCGAAACTGATCAAACATATTTGCAAAACTGAGTATTGCTCAATTTTTCTCGAAACTGAGCATTGCTCAGTTTCAGAGAAAAACTAAGCAATGCTCAGTTTTGCTCGAAATTGAGCATTGCTCAGTTTCGAGAAACTGGGCAATGCTCAGTTTCGAGCAAAACTCTTAGTTTCGAGAAACTGAGCAATGCTCAGTTTTGCTCGAAACTGAGCATTGCCTAGTTTCGAGTAAACATTGCTCAGTTTCGCTCGAAACTGAGCATTTCATAGTTTCGAGCAAACATTGCTCAGTTTTGCTTGATTGGGCAATGCTCAGTTTCGAGCAAAACTGAGCAATGCATCAAACTATTTTTTCATGTTAATATAAGTTTTCAAAGTTTATGTTTGACTTGAGTTTGTGTTCAGTTTCGAGAAACATTTGACAGTAAAATTTAAATAATTCTAAATCTGTAATGCTCAGGAATGCTCAATTTCTCTATAGTAAAGAAGAATTTGTTTAACTATCAAAGATCTATATAAAATTTGTAATGTAAAATTTAAACTACCCCATTCGATAGTAAAAGGAATAAAAAATAAAAAAATAAACTAAATTTACTAAGTTATGCGTATCCTTTATCAATTCTATAACTTTTAAAGCTAAGCATATTTTTGAATATTAAAGAAGAATCACTAGCACAAATTCTTTATAAGTTTACTAAGTTGCCAAACCTATATGATTTGTAGTAAAAAGAAACCCAACCTACCATGACAAAAAATTTAATCATGTTTATCATTTGTGTAAGATAATAACATCTATTTCAACCATAAATAATTCTAAATTTTATAATGCTTCATATAAAAGCATAAACAAGTATTACTTAGAGGATATTTTGTTTACTTGTAGAAGAAATTTATCTAAATATTCTTTCATTTACTTTATATTTTTTGACCAAAAGTATAAATGTGAATAAAATTTTGTGAAGAACATATAGCAAGTTCCTATTGTAATTTCTTTGTAGTATGAAATAATTATTAAAGTAACAAATAATACATATAAAAATTTTGTAGAGTAAAATTTGAATGTACCACAATGATATTTATCAGTAATAAAAATAATAAAATAAAATACTAAATTTACAAAGTTATTCCTTAATAGATTTATAATTTTTTAACTAAGCCTGTTTTCTAGTATTTTCAGGATTGTTCGACAATACTTAATTTTAAAGCATTTTCAGAAAGAAAAATCTCTTGTATAAATGCATTTTAAATTTCAAAAAATTATTAAAAAGTGTGATGATCTAATGATTAAAAATTCTCATAGAACCTACATGATTTATTGAACAAAGATAACGGCAGCTACCAACACAATTTAGATTACATTTAATATGTGAAATAACAAAGGAAATAGAATAAACTACAATATGAAATCAAATAAATAATAAATTTTGAGGAATCCAGTTGGATCCCTCCAACCTATTTTCCTGCATCCACATATGTTAGCCAACATAAATAATACCCATCCTGCTTCAAGGCAGGATATCGTGGTATAGAAGGCCATCCACTATCATATTGTGGGGCGCATAGGGTCATCCGCTAATGATACTGCGGGAAATATCCAACCACCAATATATATAATAGCCACAAGCCTAAATATAACTAATATATACGCATCTAAAACTGAAATATTCAATACACATACGCACCTGAAACTGAAATCCAATGAAGGGAGCAAACACAATATGATGAGGTGCAGAAGAAAATAAGCAAATGAGAACTGCAGGACCAATAAATGGCACATTAGATCATCTGGATTTGCATGAGAAAATAAGCGAATGATAAATTGTACATACGAAAATAAGCGAATGATTATGATATCATGTTCGATAAAGGATAAGCTATTTGGATTCAAATCTAAAAGGATGTGTTTGGAATATATGTTCTTTTTAAAAAAACTTGTCGTATGGAGCAGGGGTCTTATCACATCACAGTAAAAACTGAAAGAAATTATATTAAAATTTGACGTATATGTACAATTTAATTTTTCATAATTGAGACAAAAAGAGCTGTACAGATAATGCTAATATATAAAAATGATAGGAATACGATATAACAAACATACTATAAGATGGAAAAGAATGATTTTTACTGCATAAATACCATATTATGTTATTCTTTTAATTCTGTGCATTATATTCTCATATCATGTCTACATACAATTCCTAATATGCCACCTTGCTGTCATATAGTATGCATAATAGCAAACTCCAGATCAAATGAAATTACATAGCAAGTATCATGCATATTTTTGGGGGATGAGACAAAGCTAGGTATATACCATATAATGTATGAAAATGATCTAAACACTACCTAATGTATGATTGTCAATTAAAGCGTCAGTCCATATGCAGACTTAAAAGGAGAAACAGTAATAAATACATGGGCATAATATATAATTATTCCATACCAGTAAAGCTTTTGTTTAGAAACTTCATGATATAGTATACTATGAAGATAAAATAAATAGACATATTCCTAATATTAAATTGATTAGAGTAGTTAATAAATAAAATTATTAATGTAGCAGCGCAACAACATATTCTGGTTTCATCCAATGCTTCGGATGATCATAAACCCAATCAACAGTGCAACTAATCCATTTAGCTTCAGTACCAAAACCATGATTCAAGCAATAACATCTATGTTTCAAAATATTTTCTTATCAAAAACTTCTAAAGAAAGGGGTAATTTCAAAACATTATAGTTGTAAGGTGCTTTATATACTTCTAGGATTCAATTTAAAACATTATAGTTAATAAATAGCATGATAGATTCAAATTTACCAAACAAAGAAGAAGATTACGCATATTGTTGGTACTATACTTGTATACATACGTCAAATTAAAAGTAAGAGGAACATAAATCACCCTAAAGCTACAGCAGACGTAAGCTAGGAAGCATCTGCTTGAAGGTTGAAGAATAAATGCTTACGTTCTTGTATGTTGATACGGTAGAAGCAGCGCCCTAAACCGATTCATGAATGAAGCTGCAGATTGATGATCCAATTGGACGACAGCGGTGAAAAAAATCAAGGAAGAAAGGGCAGGTAAAATGGTGCATAAATGAAGACGCAGGAAGATACAAATGGTGGAAGAGGGAAAGGAAGGGGGGCTAGTTAGCAGGTGATTTTAGCGGATTAACACTAAGGAGGGCTAGGAAAAGGCATCGGGAAGGAGACTAGTGGAGGGAGAAGGAAATGGGGCTCAGCACCTGAAAGAAGGTGTGAATGACTGGCCTGAACAAAAAGAGGCGTTGTTACATTTTAAGATTTCGGAGGAAATGTGAATTGTTGGCGAGGACGACATATGAAAGACGCCATTAGCAGTAGGAAGGAGAAAGTTAATTGTTTTTTTTTAACTACTGGAAAAGCAGAAAAGAAATGATGAAATAAATATAAATAAAAGAGAAGAGCCGCAACACACCAGTTTAGCATTCACGAAAGAGGCCGTGAGAGCTGAAAATATAACCCGGTAATTACAGTATAGTATAGATAGTATAGATAGATTACTTTCCTTCAAAGATAGATCCAATTAATTATGTATTTTTGATAAGTATGCCTACCAAAAATACCGTAAACTATTGAATCAAAATAGTCATCTAAAACTGTGACGACCCCAAACCCCATTCCACGGTGGCAAGGGTAATCTTTGAAATATAACACATAAAAAAATAACAACAGAACATGAATAAATAAATACACTAGATAATGTACAATAGAATACACTGGATAAACATAATCATCAGAGTTACACAGTATACAAGATCATACTTAGTACAAAATGCAGTTCAGCTTTACATAAAATTTCTATAGCGGAATCAAAACAAAATATGTACAATAGGAGCTGAACAACATAAAAATAAATAAATGATAGAATCCAGCTTCAGTTCTAGCTGTCCAGAAAGAGCTACTAAAACCTGAATACAACGCTGCCCATGTAGAAATAGGGGCACCCGAGTTTGCAAGTGAAACAAACTACGAGTCAGTCATGGGACTGGTATCAGAAATCTACTTAACATATTTTACAATAAGGACAATCACAGGACCACGCCGCTAACGCGAAACGGGTTTACTCCAATTGATAGCCAGTGCTTTAAAACAAGTAAATCATTTAAACAATACAATGCTTTTTTTAAAAATTAAGCCATTACAAGACACAGTTCCCATCACATAATGCAACGCAAACCGGAGGATAGAGTTTTACCTTATAATGGCCAAAATATGTTTGATACGAATAAAACAAAAGCATTTGATATTATTACTAGTGCTTATAGGTTTCAAAAACAACCCAATCATAAATATCAATCATAGACGGCATGAATGCCCCATACCACTATGTCGCCATATATAGGTATACAATCAAAACTGCACAATATCGTATTCGGAAATTGGATTCCTATCATGAACCAAGGCAAGGGATAGTCCTTAATGCTTCAAGACGCTCTAGCGCGTGTCTCAGGATTAGAACGCATCGACCCTTGGAGCGAGAGGGCCGGTCCATACGGAGTGGATTAAAATGCCTGAACACTGCATTTCCCCGCCCTATGGGGCGTCAACTGGTCATATACCGACCAAACCATCGGCCCAGTAGCGATCGATATAACCGAGGCGCCTCACTATCCATCATCCACATAAGTAAAATCTTAGGGGTTTTAAAACACTAACACCACTCCTAGTTAGAAGGAAACGCAGGTCCTCCCTGAGGTCCTCTCCCGTTTCTGGTCCATACCCGGGTGTGAGGCTCACGAATCAATGCTAAGCACAAAGCTAACTATTCAAAGCCCTGCTTTGATCATCAACCACAAAGCTCTGCTTTTCAACAAAATCTCTGATCACAACATCTCTGCATGCCACACAGGCAATTCACGCCATGCAACTGACATACATCAATCACACAGAATGAAATCCAATGTCGGATACACAATCCATTTACAAGTCCGTTCTGGGTCTGAATGAAACCGGAGGCAACTTATTCCTCTCTGGTATGTCCAATACAGGAGAGAGGCCCTCGCACATCCGAACAATCAACAAGTATATCCGAATGACCACCACTGTAACCCCTTCAGGGCAGCAACTCCCATCAACGGCATCAGTAGCTATCCATTCGATGTGAAGACCCTCGGTCTTGCACCGTCTTCATATCTTCGACTTCTAACCGTCGACCAATTAGTTGAAATTAGAATTAACTCGGCCTTTTCAAATAATTCACGTATATTTAGCATTTCAAATCAATTAATTTCAATGGTTTAATTATCTGACATCCATAATTCAGTTCATTAATGTAATTTTCACGTCAAACACATTCAACCATCAAATATCCAATAAACCAGGTAAATTCAGTTTATTTCCATTCCGTATCATTTATAATATTTTATCACGATTTATCTCTATTTTATTTATTTAAATATAGTCAATTTATTCAAATGATGCTTCAGGCCATAACGCGGCCATGACGCTGTTTTTCTCCAAATTTAATTTACACATATATGAAAATCTAACTGTTGGATCTTTACAAATTTTATATCATGAGAAATATCTTTTCAAAGCGGACCCAACGGTTCCAGTTTTGGGAAAATCCGACGGTCGGATCTCCCGGTACAATCGTTTGAAGTTACGATTTCAAAATACGAACTGCAGCGTCGTTATTCGATTTATTTTAATTATATTTATATATATAATCCATTCTGGCGCTGTTTTCATTCAGATTTGAATTCAACATTCTAGAAAATCCAATAGTTGGATCTTTGCAAAGTTGGTATCGTTGGAAAGATATTTCCAAAGCGAACCCAACGGTTTTTGTTTCGCGAAAATCCGACGGTCGGATCTCCCGGTACAGTCATTTGAAATCACGGTTTCAAAATACAAACTACAGCTTCGTTATTCAATTTATTTTAATTATATATATATATATAATCCATTCTTCGATTTCAAAAACCATTTCAACTCATATAGGTGATAAAAATGATATTATTATCCAACAGATATTTACTTCAACACATGGCTATTTTTAGCAATCCATATATATAGTAAAAATGTGATATTTCAAACACAATTAATTTAAATACTTCATTTAGATGATAAAAATCTGATTTTTATTGTTAAAGCAATTTAGTTCAAAAATGAAGATTTTTGGCGATTCATATATATTATAAAAATGCGAATTTTATTGTCAAAACAATTTATTTCAAACACGATTATTTTATATACTTCATACATACCATAAAAATGTTATTTTTATCGCTCAAACTATTTTATTTCATACCTTCTATAAAAATGTTATTTTTATCATTCAAACCATTTTTATTTCATACATTCGATAGAAATGTTATTTTTATCATTCAAACCATTTTTATTTCAAAAATGAATATTTTCCAACACATGAATATATTTCAATTCATGAATATAAATCAACCACAGGAGTATTTCAGAAAATTTCGAGAACATAACAGCAGGGTAGTTAAAAACCGGCACCGTCCCTAGTACGACTTCTTGCTCTACCTTAAAGCCTCGCAGCTTTTGACAATGGGGATTTCAATAATCTAGTTCGTACGCAGACGAAATTTCCTATATACTAATCCTATTGGGATTTTAACTACAACCGATCATTTCAACCATTCGTATTTATCAATCAAATTTCACATCAACCAAAATCCAAACAATCGCTACCAATATATATCGTCCATGGTCTATAGACGAGGGGAGAGTACATATATATATATACGTATATAAATATATTTCGATTTCATTTCAATTCCATTCAACGCATATATAATTTTTTACAACGCATATATAACTTATACATCGCACATACAACTTATACAACACTTATACTTGAGGTGTACAATGCTTATACAACTCACACATCGACCGTATAATTTATACTTCGTCATTCCATATCGTTTATAATTCAGAAATCTCACATTGGGTTCCACTCCTCCAAAAACTGTAGAAGGCTCAGAAAAATATCCGGTCTCTTCTAGAAGGTAGAAGACGTCCATACGAGTCCAATGTCTCTTGTTTCACTGGATTTCGACAACATAGCAAAAAGATATGATTTTTATTGTAAAATTATAAATCGTAGCGCTTTAAAGTGCTATGAACAGTTAATTTATTTTCAACCGTATACCTTCCAAATGATTCAAACCTAGGGTTTGAATTTGCGATCAATTCGTGAGGCTTGAGGACGATCAGACTATACGACATCGTAAAGGAGATTGGCGTTGGTTCGCCGGAAGTGGGGCCCTGTGACGGTCTGAATCAGTCTCGGCAGCGGCTCGAAGTCATGAGCTTCAGAGGCATGATTCTCGAGATTTACTTAATGAAAAATTCTGAATCCTATATGGATTTAAAGAGGTAGCTTCGATCTTCAAAAACTTCCAAAGGAGCATGCGTATTTGTTGAGCGGAATTGGAGAAACGGAGGAGAGAAGGTGGGGAGCTTTTGCCACCATCAGGTTGAGAGGTATTGGGGAAGAAAGCGGGGAGAGAGAATGAATCCGATTGGCCCATTTTTTTCATTTATATATTTTATTAAATCCGAAAATACCCCTTACCTCATACGAACTCCAATCCAAACCCAATGACTGTCGCCCGTAGCTTAGTACCCCCACTTTGAACACAATGGAATATGTTTCGTAGGCCAATTGACATGTTCCAGTCAGTTTTTCTTCAAATTAAAATATAAAACATTCAATATTTGATTTGAACGTACATTTCAATTTGCTGGGGCCACATACTGATCCCAAAAATTCCAGAAAAATAAATCTAGCTATGTTTTGACGATACGGTCCCAACAAAACTACTTTCGTCGAATTTTGAGACCGTTTGAAAAATGGCCATTTTTTGGTCGATCCCAATTGGCTGAAATTAACCAAACACATTTTCCTTTGCCACGCTCACATATTAACTCCCAAAATTATGGAATTTGGAATCTACCAATAATTTGACATCCCAGATCTAACAAAAGTAGCTTTATCGAAAACGGAGGTCGTTTGCAAAATGGCTATTTTCAAGGGCTATATAAACTCCATAGCGACCTTTCTGAAAATTCATTTATCCATAACTTTTGATTCCCGCTATGAAATCTCGATTTTTCGAATTCGTTGGAAAGATATTCATAAACAAATTTAAATATTTTTGGTTTCACTTAAATCTGTTTTATTTTGCACCCGGTACGGTCAGTCAAAGTTCGAATTTAAATTTTCAAACTGTCGCGCCATTTCAGGCCTTGTTTATAATTAAAATAAATATATTTATTTTACAACATCGATTCAAATAGACTTTTGGTCATTATTATTTAAAATAATTTATTTTAAATATTCGAAATTCAGTAAAATTGCCAACTTTTTTTTTTAAATTGGTTCAGATTTTCTAGATTGTTACAATCTCCCCCACTTAAAATCTTTTCATCCCCGAAAAGGAACGAAGCTGAAAGTAGTTTAGTTAACCAAATCAACTTCCAATCTAGCTTTCATTCTTCAGCTTTTCAGTTTCTAAGAATTTTCAAATTCTTTAAAAATTTGGCTAACACCCTAAATTTTCGAAAAATTTCGCCATAACCTCCTTTGTATGGGGAGGGGTTTGGAAATTTATTGGGCCGTATTAGGTACCCAATAAATCCTAATAAGCATGCACATATTTATAGTGATATATTCCAGTGTCCACATTGAAAGAGGCTATGCAGCGGTATATGATCGTGTAGTATGGAGAATATGATGTAGAATATATAATAGAATAGTAAGCAGTAAACCACACAGTCGATTTATACTGGTTCGGACCACTGTCCTACGTCCAGTCCCAGACTCCCTTCTGGAATTTCACTAACGCAACAACCCTCACTTCACCCGGAGGAATAGGTTCACAATTACCCGAACAGCCGAACGGGATTTCTTGCCTCAACTGCTGAAGAGGTCTTCACTAGTACAAAGATAAATGTTGACTTAGTGTGTTCTTGATAACACGAATTGTCAAATAGTAAGTACAACCTTCCTATAGTCTTTTCTTGATGATTATCGTGAAGCTTGTGAAAGATTATGGAAGTTTAAGATCTCAAAATGTTTGTAAGTAATATGCTTTGAGAAATCAGAATTCTTTTAGAATAATAGAGAGTTAGAATAAGGATTAGTAATCAAAACAATTGTTGAAACCTCTATTTATAATATTCAAAGAATTGTAACTGATCATGAAAGGATTCGATGAAGAGAAGTAAGTTGTATCTCTTCAATATAGATGCATCCTTTCAAAAACAGAAGTCTTTAGTTAA
This sequence comes from Allium sativum, assembly GCA_030737875.1. Lineage (NCBI taxonomy): Eukaryota > Viridiplantae > Streptophyta > Magnoliopsida > Asparagales > Amaryllidaceae > Allium > Allium sativum. The sequence goes on along the minus strand of CM060927.1, from coordinate 56,359,391 downwards.
AGTTTTCAGAAGTCTTTTTTGATTTGAATTCGAAAATAGGAAGAGTAGTATGTTTGTCTCCAGAAACAGACGTCTGGTAGAATTATGTCAGACGTCTGAAAATTCATACTGAATTTTCTTTGTTTTCAGCAAACAGACGTCTGGTCTGATTATGTCAGACGTCTGTTTCTGTAAACAGACTACTTCTTGCTTCCTTGTTCATTATTGCTAACATATATTCATAAATACTTTGTGTGTGTATAATCATCAGGAAAGACTTTAACATATCTTATCTAAGACTAATCTAGACTCTTACAGATAATATTTCTCTTGAGTTCTTGAATCCGATTGTCAATAACGTTTCATCTTCCTGCAAAACAAGGTTAGTCGATAGCATATGAACATATATAGTTGTCATAGTCAAAACGCTATACTTGGCGATTCAACATTCTCCCCCTTTTTGACTAATGACAACTAAGTATACTCCCCCTGTCAATATGCATAAATATTATTTTACTTTTTCTCCCCCTTTGGCATTTGACAAAAAGAAATACTTTAAGGAAAACAAATACAACATTTCATGATGTTAATATCAAAGCATACTACACCAAAACAAAACACCACAACCCAACGTCATAACCACAGAAATGCACATATAAGTGTTTTGTGCATGGAGTACTAAAATATTACATTCCCAAAATATAATTGTTCAAAAGAAAAGATACCATACCCATACCATCATCAAATATTCGGAGATTCCTCCGAGTCATGATCATCTGGAGAAGCACTGCCTTCTGAATCTTCAACTACTTCTTGAGAGCTAGTAGACCAATGAAACGGTGATGACTCTTGAGCTTGTGTCGAAGTAGTTCCAGAACAAGACACCGAATTCCAAATTTGATTTAAAAACTTTTTAATCGAGTCAAACTTCTTATTAGTTTTTGTTTCAAAAGTGTTAAGTTGACGATGAAGTTTCGACTGATTTTGCGAAAGAATGACGAGAGCTTGTTTTGAAGAAGCTTCCGGAGAAATAATTTGAATTCCTCCATCGTCCCTAGTTCGTTGACGGTGTGAAGGTTCAGGAACAAGCGATTCGGCATTAGAAGCAACATGTTGAGTCCATTCTTCGAAAGATAGATGGTCCAAAGTTGATGGGTTGGGATCAATATCCATTAACTTCAATGTCTTGTAACCAATTTCTTTAATTGTCTTTGTTGGAATAACATCGGGGATTTGAATTTCAGCAGCAGTCAAAATTCGAGTAATGTAGACACCGTAATGCAAAGTCTTATATTTCCTTTTATAGGTGATGTCTAACCACTCGTCCATAATTATTTTTGCCCAATTGACCTGTTTTTGAGAGTAGATGGCATACAATGCTTGGAAATCCCTTTTATAAAGCTTCTCATAACTTCCTTTTCGTGGATTTATTGTTCGGACTAAAACACGATTAAGAAGTCTAGCTTGTGGACGAAGATTGGTAGAAGTTAGTTTTCTCATATCAATAAGATCGTCGGAAATAAATTTATGAGATACTTCGTCTCTTTGAGTCCTATTAACTTCTATATCGTCAATATCCAAACCTTGCCAAGCACATTTTAAGATTTGTCCCAACCTTTGAAGAGGAAGTAAAATCCTTTTTCCACAAACCATTGTCCAAATGCAATCGGTTGTGTTTTGAGGTTTCATATGGTCAGGATTCATGTTGGCTAAGAACAACTTAACAAGCAAAGGGTATATTTTGACATTGTTTGTATTATATTCTACCAAAGATTCAAAGTGGAAATGTCTAGCGAATTGGAGAAGTCTATAATTAGAAAAGGCATCAAATTTAACGAAAGCACCTTCGAAAAACTTGGAATTCTTCATTGCTTTGTACCTAGCCTTTGCAATGTCTCCATGAAGCCATTTTTGGATTTGATCTTCTGATGGAGGTAGAGCTTCTTGTTCTCGTGTGCGTTTGCCTCTAGTAGTCATGATTATTATAAAAAGATTGAAGATTTTTTAAGTACTTTGAAATTGGGGATTTAAGGCTTTTTATAGTGGGTGAAAAGGTGAAAGTAAAAAGTGAAAAGATAGAAGGTGTTTATGAGGAGATATACTCCTTGGAACCGACGTGTCCTTTTTTTTAAAAAAATGTCATGTCATTAATTCAGACGTCTGGTTGAAATGAAGGAGACGTCTGTTGCTAAATAATTTTAAGCCAGCAAGCTTTTAGTTCATTTTGGAACCATTTCAGACGTCCTTTTTAAACGAAACAGACGTCTGTTTTCGCTTAAGTTTTAGTTGGTTCTTCAGAAACAGACGTCTGTTTATAAAAAGAAAGACGTCTGTTTTTAGTGATTTACGAGGCAGCAAAGAATTAGTTCATTTTAGCCTTGTTTCAGACATCTGATATATTCTTGTCAGACGTCTGTTTTACTTGTTAAAACAAATAGTTGTTTTGAAGCCAGACGTCTGATTTGATTTTTTCAGACGTCTGTTTTATAACAGACATATATATTTGAAAAATACATTAATATCAAAAACACTATAAAGTTCAAATTATTTTAGGGATAAACGAAACTTTATTTTGAAGGAGGTGTTGTCTTCGGAGTGGAGTAACTTGGCCCTTCATTTTTATTATAATTCTTGTCCCAAGAGTTTGGACTATACGGTGGACGTTGAGGAGAGAAGGTATAGTATTTCTCCTTTGCATGATTCACCGGATTATCTTCAGTTCGATATGCAGCTGACGGATCGATAGGATTTGTTGGGCTTGGTAAAGGTGAGACAACATCTTTTTCATTTGATCGGCAAAGCTTTGATATCATTTTTTGAAGTGTACTTAAGCGAGTTGAAGTTGCTTTTTGTTCGAAATACAATTCTCTCTGAAGTTCGATTTGCTGTCGCTGATAATGATGAATCTCATCGATTTTCCGTTTAGTATCCGGAGAGGTAAATAATGACCGTTTGGTTTTCTTTGATTTCGGAGTATAGCCAGTATGATATTCTCCCCAGTTATATGTTGGTTCAATTTCAGGAGTAGGAGTAGGAAGAACTGGAGTTTCAGCTGAGCTATTAGTTGATACAATAATGTTGATGGAAGGTGAAGAACTTTTTGAAGACATTGTTTTCTTATGTTTTTAATATTTGATTTGTTTTAGACAATTCTTTAAATAGGAGAATAACTTAGTTATATGAATGGTCAAAAACTTAAGTATATTTATAACCAGAAATAATAATTAGTTATGAGTAATCTTAGGTAAAGAGTTATTTTTAGTAAACCTTTTGTTAAAAGAAATTTAGTTCACGAGTGTTAAAACATGAGAAGCTAACTTTAGTTAATTATAAGTCTTTAGCAGATATAATTCCTAGTTCTCTTCTAAGTTTTATAAAGGATGATTCTATCAAAGGTTTAGTGAATATATCGGCAATTTGATTGTCGGTTGATACATATTTTAAATTAATTATTCCTTTTTCTATGTTATCACGTAGGAAATGATGTCTTATATCTATGTGTTTTGTTCGTGAATGATTAATTGGATTTTTAGATAAATTTATAGCGCTTGTATTATCACAATAAATTGTAGAATTCATTAAATTTATTCCAAAATCTTTTAATGTTTGTTGCATGTAAATTACTTGAGCACATGCTAAAGCTGCTGATATTTATTCAGCTTCACATGTAGAAAGTGAAACGCAATTTTGTTTTTTGCTAAACCAAGATATTAATGATTTTCCGATAAAATGACATGTTCCACTCGTACTTTTTCTATCCGTTCGGGATCCACCAAAATCAGCATCACTGTAAGATACTAATTCAAACATACATCCTTTTGGATAGAATAGTCCAAAATCTTTAGTATCATTAAGGTATCATAAAATACGTTTAACAGCTTGTAAGTGTGATTCTTTCGGATTGGCTTGAAATCGTGCACACAGACACACACTCATCATTATATCTGGTCTACTTGCTGTTAGATAAAGTAGTGATCCGATCATGCTCCTATATAGTTTTTGATCAACATTTTTTCCGTTTTCATCTTTTTCTAAATGAGTCGTTGTACTTATGGGTGTTGGTTTGCCAGATGTTTTATCTAAACTAAAACGTTTAACTAGATTATTGCAATATTTTTCTTGATTAATAAAAGTTCCATTTTCTGTTTGTTTAATTTGTAATCCTAGAAAATATGATAGTTCACCCATGTGTGACATTTCAAATTCGCTTGTCATAATTTTAGAAAATTCTTCACATAATTTCTCATTTGTAGATCCAAAAATAATATCATCTACATATATTTGTATAATTAAAATATTTTTATTTTTATTTTTAATAAATAAAGTTTGATCAGCTTTACCAATTTTAAATCCGGAATTGATTAAGTAGGTTTTAAGTCTTTCATACCAAGCACGAGGTGCTTGTTTTAGACCGTATAATGCCTTTTTAAGTTTGTAAACATAATCTGGATATTTTTCATGTATAAATAATGGTGGTTGCTCTACATAAACATTTTCTTTAATGAAACCATTTAAAAAAGCACTTTTTACATCCATTTGATAAAGTTTAAAATTATGATAACTAGCAAATGCTAAAAGTATTCTTATTGCTTCTAATCGTGCTACAGGTGCAAATGTCTCATCATAGTCAATTCCTTCTTCTTGATTATATCCTTGAGCAACTAATCTTGCTTTATTTCTTGTGATATTTCCAAGTTCATCAGCTTTATTTTTATATACCCATTTGGTTCCAATAACTGATTGATCATTTGGTCGAAGTACTAATTCCCAGACGTTATTGCATTCAAATTGATTTAATTCCTCTTGCATAGCTATTATCCAGTAATCATCTGTAGATGCTTCTTTCGGATTTTTAGGTTCAATAGTTGAAATAAATGCAAAATGTCCCATTTGATTTAACTGATGTCTAGTTTGTACATTTGAATTTATTGTTCCAATAATATTTTGTGTAGGATGATCTTTTAAAACTCTAGGAGGTGACCTAATATCTCCCGTTGTGTTATTTTCAATATTTTCAGAATTTGTATTTTCAGTAATTTCATCATCGTCATTATTTTGAATATTTTTAGTAAAATTTTCATCAAAAGATATATGTAATGATTCTTCTATACAATTAGTACGTTTATTGAAAATACGATAAGCTTTACTTTGTTCTGAATATCCAACGAAAATTCCATGATCAGCTTTTGCATCAAATTTCCCTAGTTGATCTTTTGTATTAAGAATAAAACATTTTGAACCAAAAACTTTAAAATAAGAAATATTTGGTTTTCTTTTATTGAAAAGTTCGTATGGTGTATTTTTGGTTAGAGGACGAATAGAGATACGATTTAGAACATAACATGCTGTTGAAACAGCTTCTGCCCAAAATTGTTTTGGCAATGTACTTCCGTTTAATAACGTTCTAGCACATTCTTGTAATGTTCTATTTTTCCTTTCAACAACTCCATTTTGTTGTGGAGTTCTAGGGAAAGAAAAGTTATGATTAATTCCTTTCTTCTTACAGAAATTTTCAAAAGATTCATTTTCGAATTCTCCTCCATGATCGCTTCGAATGTTTTTGACTTTTAAATCTTTAGAGTTTTGAATTCTTTTTATAAACTGTTTAAAATGATCGAACGTATCACTTTTATTTTTCATAAATATAGTCCATGTAAATCTTGAAAAATCATCAACTATTACAAAAACATATCGATTGTGATTTAATGATTGAATTTGAGTAGGACCAAATAGATCCATATGTAATAATTCTAGCGGTTGTAAAGTAGAAATAACCTTTTTAGATTTAAAAGAAGATTTTGTTAATTTTCCTATTTGACAATCTTCACAAAGATTTTTTACTTTAAAATTTATTTTTGGTAAACCTCTTACTAAATTATTTTTAGAAATTTTCTGAATTGTTTTGAAATTTATATGACAAAACCGTTTGTGCCATAGCCAAGAATCATTTTCACTAGCTATTAAACACATTTGTCTATTATTGTTAATTTTCATATTTAATACATAAATATTTCTATCTCTATTTCCTTCAAATATAATATTTTGGTTTTCATCAAAAATACTACATTTATTTTCAGAAAACGTTATTTTAAATCCTTTGTCACATAATTGACTTATACTGAGTAAATTATGTTTTAAATTTTTGACTAAAGAAACATTTTTAATAATAGGTAAATTTGAAGTACCGTAGTTGCATACATCTCCTTTGCCAATGATAAAACCTTTTGAATTATCTCCGAAGGTAACAGAGCCACCATCAAAGTATGTAATATTTGTAAGCATATCTTTGTCTCCAGTCATGTGTTTTGAACAACCACTGTCTAAAATCCATTTTCTTTTCTTGAGTGGTACTTCGGATTCTTGAGCCATGAAGCATACATTTGCTTGTTCGTTGTCACTATCACTATCACTGTCTGATGAATCTGAATCTGAATTATCCCATGTGACGGAGAAGGCCTTCTTTTTGAATTTCTCCTTTTTGTTTTTGTTGAAGTTTTTATGATTTTCTTTTAGTTCTAGACAATCCTTTGCCATATGACCTTTCTTGTGACAATTGAAACATTCTAAATTAGAGGATGAAGGTTTGCTTGAATTGTTTTTCTTGAAATTTCCTTTTCGATATTTCAAGAATTTCTTAAAATTTTTAGCAATAAATGCTAAGTCTTCATCTTCTGATTCCGATTCTTCTTTCTCAGCATGAAAAGCTATATTCTTCTTTTCTTGTGCTTGTTCTTTTCTAACTTGAAGATTCACCTCATATGACATTAAATTTCCTATGAGTTCTTCTGGTTTCATAGCTGATAAGTCATTTGCTTCTTCAATAGCTAATACTTTTCTCTCCCAATCATCTGTTAGAGAATTTAGCACTTTTGATATAATATCAAAATTGCTATACTTTTCTCCTAATCCTATCAATGCATGCAAAATATTTTGAAACCTTGAATACATTTCATTAATCGTCTCATTTTGTCTCATTTTGAAATTCTGGAACTGATTCTTGAGCATTGAAATCTTTGTTTGTTTGACTTTGTTTGTTCCTTCATGAATAGTTTTAAGTGTTTCCCAAATTTGATGAGCAGATGTACATATGCTAACACGATTGAATTCATTTCTATCCAAAGCACAATATAGCATATTCATTGCTTTTGCATTTGCATTTGCTTCATCTTTTTGAGTCACTGTCCAAGTCGAATATTCAGTAGTAGGTGCTATGAATTCTTTTTGAGTAGCATTCCATGCACTAAAGCCATTTGCTTGCATATAAATTCTCATTCTAGTAGCCCAGTAGTTGTAGTGTAATCCGTTAAATAGTGGTGGTCTTGAGTAGATTGTCCTTCGGTAAAAGTAGTTGAGCTAGCACTTGGGTTACTCTCCATTTTATCAAAATATCGAATAACGGTGTTACGGTTATAGGATGTCCTTGCTCTGATACCAATTGAAAGAGGCTATGCAGCGGTATATGATCGTGTAGTATGGAGAATATGATGTAGAATATATAATAGAATAGTAAGCAGTAAACCACACAGTCGATTTATACTGGTTCGGACCACTGTCCTACGTCCAGTCCCAGACTCCCTTCTGGAATTTCACTAACGCAACAACCCTCACTTCACCCGGAGGAATAGGTTCACAATTACCCGAACAGCCGAACGGGATTTCTTGCCTCAACTGCTGAAGAGGTCTTCACTAGTACAAAGATAAATGTTGACTTAGTGTGTTCTTGATAACACGAATTGTCAAATAGTAAGTACAACCTTCCTATAGTCTTTTCTCGATGATTATCGTGAAGCTTGTGAAAGATTATGGAAGTTTAAGATCTCAAAATGTTTGTAAGTAATATGCTTTGAGAAATCAGAATTCTTTTAGAATAATAGAGAGTTAGAATAAGGATTAGTGATCAAAACAATTGTTGAAACCTCTATTTATAATATTCAAAGAATTGTAACTGATCATGAAAGGATTCGATGAAGAGAAGTAAGTTGTATCTCTTCAATATAGATGCATCCTTTCAGAAACAGAAGTCTTTAGTTAAAGTTTTCAGAAGTCTCTTTTGATTTGAATTCGAAAATAGGAAGAGTAGTATGTTTGTCTCCAGAAACAGACGTCTGGTAGAATTATGTCAGACGTCTGAAAATTCATACTGAATTTTCTTTGTTTTCAGCAAACAGACGTCTGGTCTGATTATGTCAGACGTCTGTTTCTGTAAACAGACTACTTCTTGCTTCCTTGTTCATTATTGCTAACATATATTCATAAATACTTTGTGTGTGTATAATCATCAGGAAAGACTTTAACATATCTTATCTAAGACTAATCTAGACTCTTACAGATAATATTTCTCTTGAGTTCTTGAATCCGATTGTCAATAACGTTTCATCTTCCTGCAAAACAAGGTTAGTCGATAGCATATGAACATATATAGTTGTCATAGTCAAAACGCTATACTTGGCGATTCAACACACATGGGAGTGTGTCCAGAGAATAAATTCTCGTCACCCTATAAATGGTTTTTTTGCCTTAATGACTAGAGAGACGTGTTTATTGTCATCTCCAGACCCGTGTGGGGTTTTTATTAATCTGGCAATTTACCGTTATTTTATATAGTCCATATCAGTCATCAGTTCAACTTGTAATATATAGTCATCGCCATACAAGCCTCTCGCTCGTATGGTAAACCTTCAACCTCGTCACATAAGCTCCAAGTGCTTATGAGGTATATGATGAAGTATGCCATGTAGTGTAGTTCAAAATTAATTATTACTATCATATGGCAATGTTTATTATTACACACAGAACAACTAGCACTCCACATCCAATGGCATTAACAAGAGTTGATATAATAATAAAATTGTGCATCCAACTCATTAAGATTTACCTATTTGTCGGGCACACAAATAAATTCTTTACTCAATAGCTAATCCATTTACCTGTTCAAACATATATAATGTACATGCATATATTTCTATCTATTTTCAAATCAGTTCAATATTTGATTCAATTGCATAAATTTACCCTCCATGCTCTTATTGATTTTATTATTCCAATGTAATTTAGTTTAAACAAACAATCACTCCACACAAACAACAATCAATTTATTTTTAACCTTTTCAAAGCTATAGTAATTAATTCATATACCCTTTTAAAATCATTTAGACTATATAATTAAAAAGTTTACATCCATGAAAAGAAAACAACAACCAAGTAGAAAACAATACGGAAATGCAAAATATGGTAAATGTACCTTGCACCAGATTTAATCAGAGATATCCAGCCTGCACTTGGGATAGGCTTTCTTAATGCTCTCCTCAATTTCCTAAGTACAGTCTCAAGGATCTCCACTCCATTGCACTTTGACTAAGTGAACCTTCTTGTTCCTCAGCTCTTTAGTTTCTTTGCCAATAATCTTTAGCGGCTCTCACCTCAATGCCAATTCTGGAGTAATTTCCAAATCCCATTGTGCGGCTTCTTCCATGACTAAATCTGGATCACGTACATGCTTTCGAAGTTGAGATACATGAAACACATCATGTACTCCAGGCAACCAGTATGGTAATTAAACCCTATAAGCGAGAGTTCCAATCCGTTCTAGAATAGGAAACAGACCAATAAATTTGGGTTCCAATTTCTCTGTTTTACCGAACCGGGCTACTCCTCTCATCGAAGATACCTTCAAATACACATAGTCGCCAACAGCGAATGATAAATCTCTTCTCCTCTTATCTGCATAGATCTTCTGTCGGGTTTGAGTGGCTAGTAATCATTTCTTAACGAAATCGACTTTGTCCGCAGCTTCACAAATCATATCAGGCCCCAATACAAGTCTGTTGCCAGGTTCTACCCAACAAGTAGGGGATCTGCATGGTCTACCATACAATGCTTCGAATGGTGACATTTTCAGGCTCCCCTGGTAGCTGTTGTTGTATGAGAACTCGGCCAAATGCAAATGGTCTTCCCATGATTCACCAAAATCAATAACAAAAGCCTGCAATAAATCTTCTAGTATACGATTCACCCTCTCAGTTTGATCATCTGTTTGAGGATGATAAGCAGTGCTCAATTTCAGTTTCATTCCCAGTTCTGCTTGGAATGATTCCCAGAATTTACTAGCAAAAATTGGGTCACGATCACTAACGATACTCATGGGAACTCCATGAAGTTTAACATTTTTTGTAAAATAAATCTGCGCCAGACTCTGAGCAGTTCTATTCGATTTGACCGGTATGAAATGGGCGGTCTTCGTGAAAAGATTTATGATCACCCAAATACTGTCATTTCCTTTCCTAGTTATGGGCAAACTATCTATGAAATCCATAGAAATCTGTTCCCACTTCCAACCTGGAATTTCCAACGGTTGTAGCAATCCATCGAGTTTCAGTTGACCGCTCTTATCTTGTTGACAAGTAGAACACCTGCTAACATATATAGAGATGTCTCTTTTCATCGCCATCCACCAGAAGGTTCGCTTGAGGTCATTATACATTTTACTAATCCCTGGATGGATGCTCAGTTTGGACTTTTGACACTCGTCCAATACTTCTCTTTTGAGCTCCAGAACGTCGGGAACACAAATTTTTCCTTTCAATCTCAGAACTCCTGCGCTATCCACTTGGAAACTGGAGATTTCGCCCCTTTGAATTCTTTTGATCGTCTCTTTAACAAAACTATCATCTTTCCGAAGAACAGATATTTTATCAATCAACGATGGTGCAATGATAAGATTGGCGATGATCACATTCTTTCTGCTGAGCGCATCAGCCACAACATTGGCTTTCCCCGGAGTATACAAAATATCAAGATTATATGCCACGAGAAATTCTAAACAATGCTGTTGTCTCATATTCAGATCTTTCTAGGTGAACAAGTACTTCAAAGATTGATGATCGGTATATAATTCAAATTTCTCTCCCAATAGATAATGCCTCCATAATTTCATAGCAAACACGATGGCTAGCAATTCAAGATCGTGAGTTGCATAATTCTTCTCATGTTGCTTCAATTGACGGCTAGCATAAGCGACTACTTGGCCTCTTTGCATTAATACTGCACCAAGACCTTCTTTAGAAGCATCTGTCCAGACTTTCAAGTCTTGATTGCCATCTATGATCGTTAACACTAGAGCCATTGTCAACCTTAACTTCAACTTTTGGAAATCTGCCTCACATTCTAGAGTCCAATTGAACCTTGAATGTTTCTTAGTAAGCTTCGTTAAGGAACTACATATCTTCGAAAAATCCTTAACGAACTTCCGATAATAACTAGCCAATCCAAGAAAACTTTGGATTTCTATGGAAGTAGTCAACTATTTTCAATTCTGAATAGCAGTGATTTTACTGGGATCCACAGAAATTCCTTCTTTTGATACAACGTGGCCAAGGAATTTGGCTTCTTCTTGCCAAAATATACATTTGGAAAATTTGGCTTTTAAAACATTCTTTCTGAGAATTTCTAACACTTGTTCCAAATGTTTTTCATGCTCGCTCTCGGACTTAGAGAAGATCAATATGTCATCAATGAAAACCAGTACGAATTTATTCAGTACTTCTCTGAACACCCGGTTCATTAGATCGATGAACTAAGCTGGAGCGTTACATAAGCCGAACGACATTACTAGATAGTCGTAAAATAAATCTGGACCTTTGAATGCTGTCAAAGGAACACACTCTTCGGCAATTCGAAGCTGATGGAAACATGTAGCTAGGTCCATTCGTGAAAACAATTATGCGCCATTCAATCGATCCAACAAATCATCAATTCGCAGTAATGGATATTTATTCTTTAATGTCTGCTTATTCAAGTCACGATAATCCACACACAGTCTGAGAGTACCGTCTGACTTCGGGACAAACACCACCGCTGCTCCCCAATCAGAGAAACTAGGCCTGATAAAACCCTTCCATACAATCTGTCGAGTTTGATTGTCTAATTCTTCTTTTTCCTTCAAGGTCATTCGTCGAATAGCGTGAACTACTGGCCTTGCATTCGGAATTAAAGCAATATTGAAATATATTTCTCTACGCGGAGGTAAGCTAAAAACTTCTTCGAACACATCCGCATAGTTCTTGACGACAGCAATATTTTCTACGTCTACCGGAATACTCTCAGCAACGATAGAAACAGGTTCTAATTGAGCAGGAGAAACATCCAAAGATGACCAAAAGTCCTTTCTATTAGAATTCGTACCTTCGCGTGGAATGGTTATACAATTCCCTGATTTAGGTTTTGCCTTTACAACTCTCCTGGTGTATTTAACCACGGCTTCATATTTGGTTAACCAATCCAATCCCAGAATAAGATCAAATTCTGCAAAATTCATGACGATCGCGATGGTAAGGAACTGATAATAGGAAAAAGAAACAGACATCGTAACACCCCACCTCCGCCAGGGTGGCTCTTGCAAGCACTCTGACTTTGGAGGGGCGTTTGAATCAGGTAAACATGCATAATGATATATCAAGGCAGAACAAGAACATATGTATATATGTAAACAGAGTAAATAACATAGATAAAACAGCGGAAGATTTCAAACCATTTCAAAACAAGTCTGGTACAACATAATGTCAACTTTCCAAATACACAAGTCTAGATAAAAACAACATTACTGAAAAACTGAAATACATAAGTACTATCCCCAAAATAAGTGATAACCATAACTAGCTTCATGTCAAGACCGTACATGAGCTAAAATCCCACAAGCAAGCGATCAGAAATCCAAGCTAAGCTCCAATATTCCCACCCTGAGAACCTGGGGGGGGGGGGAACGGAAGAAAAGAGGCGAAAGAAAAACAGGTCAGTCAAAAAGACTGAGTAAGCCCTACTACAATCAATGTAAACTGATAAAGTTAACTGGCATGAGAAGCAGGGATGAACATAAGGATAACAACATACTAGCATGATGATTAACTAACAAGGTAGGTAAAAGTGTCATCGCATAATCAGGATTAAGGTTTTGCACCACAGGTGTACTAGCAAACTAACATGACTTGAATAAACAAGTATTGATCCCTTGGCCCAAGCTTTGGCCCAATAGCATGAAGTGACCCTAACATGAGGTCCAATAACATGAAGTGACCCTAACACGAGGTCCAATAACATGAAGTGACCCTAACACGAGGTCCAATAACATGAAGTGACCCTAACACGAGGTCCAATAACATGAAGTGACCCTAACACGAGGTCCAATAACATGAAGTGACCCTAACACGAGGTCCAATAACATGAAGTGACCCTAACACGAGGTCCAACCAAACGGTCTAGTCGATCGGCTCCCTAAGCCTAACTCGTCACGTGTTGGTGTCAATACGGCCCAAACATAATTGTAGTCAGACTGTGCAGGGTCTCCCGTCGGGTGTATCAGGCCCTAGGGTGGCAACCCCTGGACACCATAAACATAAGTGCACAGTCTCGATCTACTGGTACCCGTGCATGCTTTCCCCGGCTTCGGACTATGTGCACGACCATGGTCCGCCTGGAACTACACCGGCGTACCACTCTACCGTCGTTTTTGGTCACTTACCTCCAGTCCAGTAATCGTGCCCCCACCCTAGCCTAGTCCCTAGGGTCATAATGATACAAACTTGGGATTACTGCTGGAGTGGACCCCCATTGCTAGGATTTTTCTAGTGGGTTAAGTACGGTTTAACCCTCTTGCTAATCATGGATTAACTTGGCTAAGTGTAACGATGAGTTCACGACTTAACCCCGATTAATCAACCAAGCCCAAATTGGTTAAGTATTAAGTGGACCATGACTTAACCCTAATCATGAGGCATTAATTAATTTAATGCGCCTTAACCTCTCACATTAGACTTTGTTGCGGTTACTAGTTAAGCCGGTCGGTTCCGGGTAGCTTTACACCGCAACTTGGTCTAACCTCGGGTTCAAGGTACAACATGGCCAACTTCTCACATTGGGTCCTATTGTTTGTAGCAACTAGTTAAGCCGGTCGGTTCCGGGTAGGTTTACGCTACAAACTCAACCCAACCTCGAGTTGGTCACACTTATCTTTTCTAAGTGTCATGTCCATCATGTTTCCAAAACATGTTATAAGTTTTCAAGCATTTGGGTAGACCTAACTTAATAGGTAAATTCCCAAAGGGTAGACCTAACTTAATAGGTAAATTCCCAAGCTTATGTTTTTATGTCTTTTAAGTTTACCCAACCCCAAACGCAATCCCATCGCTTACATATCGCAATAGCGCATAAAGGATAGAAAGAGGGAACTTGGCATAATCATGACATAAAGGTGTTGAAGCCACAAGTTCAACATGGTGGCATATGAAATGTACATATGTTCATATACTTGCATATTACACTTTTAGGCCTCAAAAGCATGCATAAAACCAAACTTAGCATATTGGTGATACATGGTGATAAATGACATGTAGAAATGGCCATAAGTTCGCATTTAGCCTCACATGCAAGTTATCATAAGAGATATGATAACCTACATGTTGCCAAAATGCAACCTTTAGCATAAAGCTTGAAGCTTTAGGCTCATAGACCCAAGATAAGCTTGCATAACATGATAACATGAGTGAGATGATCAACCCAAACTTGCATACATAACATGGCAACTTGCATATCATAACATAGCAAACTTGCATACATAACATGATAGACTTGCATATTACATCATAGTGAACTTGCCTAACATAACATGATAAACTTGCATATCATATCATAGCAAACTTGCATAACATGATAAACTTGCATATCATATCATAATGATCAAACACAACTTGCATCATTCATTAGCTTTAGAGTTTAAATATGAAAGTAGAAAAGGGCTTACAATGCTTAGGAAGTCACAAAAAATATGACAAAGCCCTTATGCAACCAATTAAACCCAAAATGCAAGCTTCAATAGAAAAACCCTTAAGCCAAAATGATCAAAACCCTTGCTTTATGATGCAAATATAGAAACTTGACTTGAATGCAAGCTAATGATGCTCATACAAGCTTGAAAACACTTGTATGCATGAAAAATCTCATAGAAATTTATTTAGGAATTTTATGAAGAGAGTGGAGGCCATGAGAGGATTGATTTTGCCATAGTTTAGTTGTATGAATGAATAATGATGATTTAGGGTT
Source organism: Allium sativum (assembly GCA_030737875.1). Lineage (NCBI taxonomy): Eukaryota > Viridiplantae > Streptophyta > Magnoliopsida > Asparagales > Amaryllidaceae > Allium > Allium sativum. The sequence goes on along the minus strand of CM060927.1, from coordinate 56,344,322 downwards.
AGGTTAGGGCCTTATTTATAGAGATTAGGACTAGTTCTAGCCTTAGGATTAAACCCTAGTTCCAATCTCAGCCCTTAAAACCGAATCTGGCCCCCAAACTCAACACAATCCCAAAATGGTGCACCAGGCAAAACTGCCCGGCTGAGCCAAGTCGACAGCCAAGTCGACAGGGTTGTCGACTTGGGTCAACCAAGTCGACTCCCAAGTCGACAGGGCTGTCGACTTGGGTGCTCTGGCGGGAATTTTCCCGCCTGGCCCAATCTGACTAAATTTTCCAAATTCAAACTTGAATTTGAAATCTGTTTTTACTTTGAAATTTTCTGAAAACTTCGTTGGGCCTTAATCGGGTCATACGGACTCCGATTTTCGAAAACTCGGACTCTATTTCGCGTATTTTTCCGAGACGAACGCAATGGCATAGCCCATTTCCCTTGATTCAGATTTTAGAATTAAATTCTGCCTCGATTTATGTTATAACAGGTTATTGAAAATACGGGTTGTTACATTCTCCCCTCCTTAAAGGATTTCATCCCCGAAATCTTCAAGTTAGGAAGAATGTATCCTACCATCCAACATCCATCTACTCAAAACATCATCCACGAGCAATCATTGTCCTTACAAGATTCTAAATGTTGTATGAACATATGCAAAGGTGTGTGTATATGTACTTATCTAATGCAAATATCATCAATGCAAATTATGTTAGTGAAATGAATCCATATGTATGCAATTCCTAACATAATGTATAACACCTATATGCGTGCACATAACATACATCCATATGCGACATCCATGTGATAACCCAAAAATTTTCATCCATGAATAAGCGTAAACACTCATGCATATGCAATATGAGGAGTGTGTGAGCCGATCTAGTGCCTAACGTGTATAATGCATCCACGAGTAACCACTTGCAAACACTTGCAACCACTTGCAACCATCAAGCATAACATGTTTCAAACACATGTTTCATCCAAAGGGTTTCTACCTAAGGTTCTCATGGCAAGATTAACATGATAAACTAGATAATCAAGACAAACATGGATAGCAAAAGATATGCTACAAAGAGATCGGGAAGATAAGCAGGATATACTCCTCTTTCGGATTACAAGGAATCCCTTCCTAACCCAACCCATATTCTATAAAAGCCCAAAAGGTTTAGTCAACCTAACGAACCCCCTTCAAACCCTGACATGTATTGCTAGCCAATAAGTCATACCTCCCGACAGAAGTAGGACCGAAAATGGGACTGAGAGGATATACATAAAAAGATAATATGCGAGTAAGTTCCACAGGAAAACAAGGATCAAGGATATGCTCTTAAAAAGAGATATGATGCGCGTATCTAGCCTTCAGTCTTCTAAGTCACATTTCCTTGAGCTTAACTCCACTGTGCTTTGACCGTCTTTTACCTCATGATTTCTTGGCTTCTTAACTCCTATTTCCCAATATGAGTTGGAACCCATTTCATTATCGCCTCTCGTCTTCCTTTTTCACTTACTCTTCTATCATTCTTGGCTTAAACATAACTATGACCCCATGGTTTCATGCAAGCTCTCCAAAATTCACTAGTGAATCCTGGATCTCGTTTACTTACTATAAAGTATTCCACGCAGCAGAACTTTTCTCGAAAATACCAATCCACGTTGCCAATGAACCATCCGCCTGCGAATGATAGGCCGTGCTTAGATTCAGTTGCTTGCCCATGACTTCCCGTAGACTATCCCAAAACTGGCTAGTGAAGATTAAGTCATGGTTACTAACTATACTTTAGGGAACCTCGTGCAACTGCTTTATTTCTTGAAAGTAAACTGTCGCTAGCTATGATGCAGTCCTTTCGCTCTTTACCGGAGTGAAATGAGCACTCTTCGTGAGTCTACCTACTATGACCCACATGCTCGTATTCCCCTTTCTTGATCTAGGCAGTCCATCCACGAAATCCTTCGTGACGCTTTTCCCTCTTCCATTGCGGGGACCTCCAATGGATATAATAGCCCACCGGGCTTCTATGACTCGGCCTTTAACCTGTTGGCACAACATGCACCTTGGGACAAACTCGGCCACCTCCTCGGGTGAGGTGCATCTTTAAGAACCTTCTTTCTCTCATCGCGTCTTAGCCATCCCTTGTCATCTATAGCGAGGTGACTTACCATCTCGCCTCGAATCATCTTGTCCATGATCTCGACTAACTGCGGGTCTTCTTTCTGTGAAGTCCCTACTTGATCCAGAAGGGTAGGTCTAAGCTTAAGGGACGCTAACTAACTAATTAAACTGAGAGAACTTCTTACTTCAATTGTCCTCGTCGGAGCTTTTCGGTTTTGAACCGCGACCACTTTAGCGGGATCCACCGCTAAGCCTTGCTTAGAAACTATGTGCCCAAGAAATCTAACCTCTTTTTTCCAAAAGTGACACTTGGAGAACTTGGCCTTCAACTGATGCGCTCTAAGCGTATCCATCACCTCCACGAGATGCCTTGCGTGCTCTTCCTCATCCTTAGATAAGATCAGAATATCATCTATGAAGACCACGACAAACTTGTTCAAGAACTCCCTGAACACCCTACTCATCAAGTCCACGAAATATACGGGTGCATTAGTCAAGCCGAACGGCATGACAAGCCATTCGAAGAATCCATCTGGCGTTCTGAACGCAGTCTTGTCTATACTATCTTCAGCTACCCTGAGTTGATGGAATCCAGTAGCAAGATCAAGCTGAGAGAAAACAGAAGCACCGACAAGCTGGTCAAAGAGATCATCAATCCTCGGTAATGGGTGTCTGTTCTTCTTAGTCAGCTTATTCAACTCTCGATAGTCAACACAAAGTCGTAGAGAACCATCTGCCTTGGTAGCAAATACCACAGGCGCTCCCCATTCAGATATACTTCGTTTAATGAAGTTCTTCTCAAGCAACTCCTTCACTTGCTTACTTAGCTCCCGCCTTTCACGCGGAGCCATGTGCCGAACGGGCAAAGAAACCGGCTTTGCATTATCCACCAGATAAATGCGGAAATCAATCTCTCGCTTAGGGGGCAACCCCCTAACTTCATCGAAAACATCCGGATACTCTCGAACCACTCTCACAGATTGAAGAGTTTCCATTGACGAGTCGAGTGATTCAAGATAGCACAACATGACGGGACCTCTCGAATTACAAGAAATCTCTAGGGTGTTTCCGAGGCGAGTCACGAGCCTCACCACCCTATGCTCACAATCAAGGATGGCTCCATATCTAGACAACCAATCCATGCCCAATATCAATCTGTATCCCCTAAAACCAAGAACATAAGCACTACACAAGAACTCTACACTCAGTATAGAGATCCTCAAATCCCCACATATCATAGACAGATGGGCGGAACCCCAATAGGATTTGAGACACAGACGGGATCATCTACCAAGCTAGTACTAAGGTGCAAACTATCAACAAGATCAGATGAGATAAAGCTATGCGATGCACCAGAATCAAACAAGGTACGAACTGGAAAATCAGAAATATATACAAGGCTCTCAACAGAAATACTACCTCGATCTGGAACTAGAGCGACATTGAGAGCATGAACTTGCCCTCCTGAAGGTCCAGCACGCTAAGTCTGACCCTGGCCTTGCCCTTGCTTCTTCGGGCAATCCTTACTGAAATGTCCAGTCTCACCGCAGAAAAAGCATTCACCATTCTTCCTTTTCCTCTTCTTACAATCCTTAATAAGATGCCCAACTGAACCGCAGTAATGGCACTTCCCCTTGTTGTTCTTGACTCTTGTTCTTGTTCTTGTTCTGATTGCCTTGACTGCTCTGACCACTTGGATTACCCTGATTTCCTTTCCACTGGGAATCAGTCTTCTTGGCTTGGGTATCATTCATCTTGACCTCTTTCTTGACATCTCCCTGAAGTAATGCCATATCAACCAAGCTCTCAAACGTGGCCCCATGGGGAATATGTGACATAGCCAATCCCTGCAACGGCTCATTCAATCCTCTAGCAAAACGAAGAGCCTTCTTCTGAGGAGTATTAACCATATCCAAGCCAAAACGAGCTAACTGATTGAACTTGTTCACATATTCTTTGACAGACATATCTCCTTGTTTCAAAGTTATGAACCTCTCCATTTGCAGATTCTCCTCAGCAGAAGATAGAAACTTAAGCACGAACCTTGCCCTGAAATCGGCCCAAGTCTCAACAGGCCTAGTACCATTGGTGACTTCCCACCAATAAGCGGCTTCATCCTTCATAAGCCAAACCGCCAACAAGATCTTCCTCTGATCGTCTAACCCAAAGATAACAAATAAATCCTCGGTCTCTTTCAACCAATTTCTGGCCTCTACAAAAATCTCAGTGCCTTGAAAGTTCTTGCCACCCATTGCTTTGAAATCTTTGCAAGTCTTTGCGAAGTCAGCTTGAGGATGCTGAGGGGGAGGAGGAAGAGGAACCTCAGCGACAGGAGGAGGAGGAACATTAACTACTGGAGGAGGAGGAGGAACATCTGCGGGGCCGGCTTCGGTCGCCCTAGCCTCCAAAAGTCTCCTATACCAAACAGGTACGTGTACTCCCTCCGGAATAGCAAAGTTATCGGCCATACTGAAAACGAAGAAAAAGACATATTCAGAATGGAGAAAAACGAAGGAATTTTGCTAATGGCTTTTTGGGGAATAGCCTTTAAAATAAACTAGACTTTTCTTTGGAAAATACTTTATACTTGGTTTTGAAAATAGTTTTCCAAAAGTTTAAAAAACCTTTTTGTCCCTTCTCGTAAACCATATGCTCTGATACCAAATGTAACACCCCACCTCCGCCAGGGTGGCTCTTGCAAGCACTCTGACTTTGGAGGGGCGTTTGAATCAGGTAAACATGCATAATGATATATCAAGGCAGAACAAGAACATATGTATATATGTAAACAGAGTAAATAACATAGATAAAACAGCGGAAGATTTCAAACCATTTCAAAACAAGTCTGGTACAACATAATGTCAACTTTCCAAATACACAAGTCTAGATAAAAACAACATTACTGAAAAACTGAAATACATAAGTACTATCCCCAAAATAAGTGATAACCATAGCTAGCTTCATGTCAAGACCGTACATGAGCTAAAATCCCACAAGCAAGCGATCAGAAATCCAAGCTAAGCTCCAATATTCCCACCCTGAGAACCTGGGGGGGAAACGGAAGAAAAGAGGCGAAAGAAAAACAGGTCAGTCAAAAAGACTGAGTAAGCCCTACTACAATCAATGTAAACTGATAAAGTTAACTGGCATGAGAAGCAGGGATGAACATAAGGATAACAACATACTAGCATGATGATTAACTAACAAGGTAGATAAAAGTGTCATCGCATAATCAGGATTAAGGTTTTGCACCACATGTGTACTAGCAAACTAACATGACTTGAATAAACAAGTATTGATCCCTTGGCCCAAGCTTTGGCCCAATAACATGAAGTGACCCTAACATGAGGTCCAATAACATGAAGTGACCCTAACACGAGGTCCAATAACATGAAGTGACCCTAACACGAGGTCCAATAACATGAAGTGACCCTAACACGAGGTCCAATAACATGAAGTGACCCTAACACGAGGTCCAATAACATGAATTGACCCTAACACGAGGTCCAATAACATGAAGTGACCCTAACACGAGGTCCAACCAAACGGTCTAGTCGATCGGCTCCCTAAGCCTAACTCGTCACGTGTTGGTGTCAATATGGCCCAAACATAATTGTAGTCAGACTGTGCAGGGTCTCCCGTCGGGTGTATCAAGCCCTAGGGTGGCAACCCCTGGACACCATAAACATAAGTGCACAGTCTCGATCTACTGGTACCCGTGCATGCTTTCCCCGGCTTCGGACTATGTGCACGACCATGGTCCGCCCGGAACTACACCGGCGTACCACTCTGTCGTCGTTTTTGGTCACTTACCTCCAGTCCAGTAATCGTGCCCCCACCCTAGCCTAGTCCCTAGGGTCATAATGATACAAACTTGGGATTACTGCTGGAGTGGACCCCCATTGCTAGGATTTTTCTAGTGGGTTAAGTACGGTTTAACCCTCTTGCTAATCATGGATTAACTTGGCTAAGTGTAACGATGAGTTCACGACTTAACCCCGATTAATCAACCAAGCCCAAATTGGTTAAGTATTAAGTGGACCATGACTTAACCCTAATCATGAGGCATTAATTAATTTAATGCGCCTTAACCTCTCATATTAGACTTTGTTGCGGTTACTAGTTAAGCCGGTCGGTTCCGGGTAGCTTTACACCGCAACTTGGTCTAACCTCGGGTTCAAGGTACAACATGGCCAACTTCTCACATTGGGTCCTATTGTTTGTAGCAACTAGTTAAGCCGGTCGGTTCCGGGTAGGTTTACGCTACAAACTCAACCCAACCTCGAGTTGGTCACACTTATCTTTTCTAAGTGTCATGTCCATCATGTTTCCAAAACATGTTACAAGTTTTCAAGCATTTGGGTAGACCTAACTTAATAGGTAAATTCCCAAAGGGTAGACCTAACTTAATAGGTAAATTCCCAAGCTTATGTTTTTATGTCTTTTAAGTTTACCCAACCCCAAACGCAATCCCATCGCTTACATATCGCAATAGCGCATAAAGGATAGAAAGAGGGAACTTGGCATAATCATGACATAAAGGTGTTGAAGCCACAAGTTCAACATGGTGGCATATGAAATGTACATATGTTCATATACTTGCATATTACATTTTTAGGCCTCAAAAGCATGCATAAAACCAAACTTAGCATATTGGTGATACATGGTGATAAATGACATGTAGAAATGGCCATAAGTTCGCATTTAGCCTCACATGCAAGTTATCATAAGAGATATGATAACCTACATGTTGCCAAAATGCAACCTTTAGCATAAAGCTTGAAGCTTTAGGCTCATAAACCCAAGATAAGCTTGCATAACATGATAACATGAGTGAGATGATCAACCCAAACTTGCATACATAACATGGCAACTTGCATATCATAACATAGCAAACTTGCATACATAACATGATAGACTTGCATATTACATCATAGTGAACTTGCCTAACATAACATGATAAACTTGCATATCATATCATAGCAAACTTGCATAACATGATAAACTTGCATATCATATCATAATGATCAAACACAACTTGCATCATTCATTAGCTTTAGAGTTTAAATATGAAAGTAGAAAAGGGCTTACAATGCTTAGGAAGTCACAAAAAATATGACAAAGCCCTTATGCAACCAATTAAACCCAAAATGCAAGCTTCAATAGAAAAACCCTTAAGCCAAAATGATCAAAACCCTTGCTTTATGATGCAAATATAGAAACTTGACTTGAATGCAAGCTAATGATGCTCATACAAGCTTGAAAACACTTGTATGCATGAAAAATCTCATAGAAATTTATTTAGGAATTTTATGAAGAGAGTGGAGGCCATGAGAGGATTGATTTTGCCATAGTTTAGTTGTATGAATGAATAATGATGATTTAGGGTTAGGTTAGGGCTTTATTTATAGAGATTAGGACTAGTTCTAGCCTTAGGATTAAACCCTAGTTCCAATCTCAGCCCTTAAAACCGAATCTGGCCCCCAAACTCAACACAATCCCAAAATGATGCACCAGGCAAAACTGCCTGGCTGAGCCAAGTCGACAGCCAAGTCGACAGGGCTGTCGACTTGGGTCAACCAAGTCGACTCCCAAGTCGACAGGGCTGTCGACTTGGGTGCTCTGGCGGGAATTTTCCCGCCTGGCCCAATCTGACTAAATTTTCCAAATTCAAACTTGAATTTGAAATCTGTTTTTACTTTGAAATTTTCTGAAAACTTCGTTGGGCCTTAATCGGGTCATACGGACTCCGATTTTCGAAAACTCGGACTCTATTTCGCGTATTTTTCCGAGACGAACGCAATGGCATTGCCCGTTTCCCTTGATTCAGATTTTAGAATTAAATTCTGCCTCGATTTATGTTATAACAGGTTATTGAAAATACGGGTTGTTACAGACACCCCACAAATCCAACTAAGATCGAGGGAACCCCCAACCCGATTATGGATAGCCATTGGTGTTTTGAGCTTTTTCAAATTCAAATCCAGTTTCTTAACCGCATTCTTTGCAATAAAGTTTCACGACACGCCTGTATCAAATAGTACTTTAACTGGAATATTTTTGAAAGTAAGCGTGCCTTCTAAAACATCTGGCCTTGCTTGACTAGCTGAGGATGCAGGAACTTCTACAACTTTATTTACATGTACCTTTTCGGATTTCCTTAAGAGCCGGCAATCCTTTTCAAGATGGCCAGTCTGATGGCATTGACAGCATTTTCTATTCTCTTGAAACTTGTTCTGGGATTTAAATTTATCCTTCATTCATTTCTTTAAGGGTCCACAATTTATCGCCAAATGCCCTTTCTGATTGCAATTAGAGCAGGTGGCAGTTGTTACCGGTCCTTTCTCAGACTTAAGCTTTTTCCTCTTGACTCTAGGCTTCTTACTGAACTTAGACTTCGTGCTTGTATCAGGCTGCGTACTTGTCTCTGGCCTCGAGTTTCCTCTTGTTGCTAACACTGGCTTCCTCTTCATCGCCCAAAAGACCTTGCTTATCCAGATCTTCATACTGGTAAGCCATATATATCATTTCGGGGAAAGATTGTTGCACATGTGCAGTTATACTACTTTGGTACTTTCTTTGAAGCCCGTTGATAAACCTCAGATTCTTCATCTTTGGATTTTGAATTAGATGCGGTGCAAAATGAGAAAGTTCATTGAATTTTTGATGATATTCCAGAATGGTCATATCTCCTTGTATCAAATAATAGAATTCATCACTTAACCGCTCAGTTGCTTCTAGAGGAATAAATCTTTCATTGAAATTTTCTTTAAATCTATCCCAGGTGATATCACCTTCTGGATTATCCTTAGTGACAGATTCCCACCAGATTAACGCATTTTGAGTGCCCAAGATGCCAGTAATCTTTTCTGATCATCTCTCAGCTTGAAGCCTTCAAATATACTTTCAGCAAAACACATCCAAGCTTGAGTTTGAATAATGGATTCATAGCCCGAAACGGTACTCCACCCAGATTTCGATATCTCTTTAGTAGAGCTTCTATATCTGATCCTAGCTGTGGAAGCACCACTGGCTCATTAGTTTATTGAACCATAGGATTAATTCTACTGCTTTTGCCACTCATTTTTCAATGTCTGTAAATATCAGACAAAGTGTTAGGCCAACAAAAAAGGTATTTTTAAAGCATAGAGACATATACTTGAATGTAAATGTGTCTGCTGGGGTGTATTTCATTCTGCCACCCTCATTCAAGGATATTACTGATCCTATCTGAAATGAGTAACCTGTCTTAGAATACTACTGATCCTATTTCTAACGAGTTCGTTAATATGTTATATCCCAGAACTAAGCTTAACCAAAGCTCTGGTACCACGTTGTGACGACCCCAAACCCAATTCCACGGTGGCAAGGGTAATCTTTGGAATATAACACATAACAGCAGAACAGAAATAAATAAATACACCAGATAATGTACAATAGAATACACTGGATAAACATAATCAACAGAGTTACACAGTATACAGGATCATACTTAGTACAAAATACAGTTCAGCTTTACATAAAATGTCTACAGCAGAATCAAAACATAATATGTACAATAAGAGCTGAATAACATAAAAAGAAAGAAATGATAGAATCCAGCTTTAGCTCCAGCTATCCAGAAAGAGACTAATAAAACCTAAATACAAGGCTGCCTGTGTAGAAATAGGGGCACCCGAGTTTGCAAGTGAAACAAACTACGAGTCAGTCATGAGACTGGTATGAGAAATCTACCTAACATATTTTACAATAAGGCCAATCACAGGACCACGCCGCTAACGCGGAACGAGTTTACTCCATTGGATTACCAGTGCTTTAAAACAAGTAAATCATTTAAACATCGCAATGCTTTTTATAAAAATGAAGCCATTATAAGACTCAGCTCCCATCACACAATGCAACGCAAACCGGAGGATAGAATTTTACCTTATAATGGCCAAAATATGCTTGATACGAATAAAACAAAAGCATTTGATATTATTACTAGTGTTTATAGGTTTCAAAAACAGTTTCAATCATAACTATCAATCATAAACGGCATGAATGCCCCATACCACTATGTCGCCATATATAGGTATACAATCAAAACCGCACGATATCGTACTCGGAAATTGGATTCCCCATCATGAACCAAGGCAAGGGATTGTCCTTATCGCTTCAAGACGCTCTAGCCCATGTCTCACGATCAGAACACATTGACCCTTGGGGCGACAGGTCCGGTCCACACGGAGTGGATTAAAATGCATGAACATTGCGTTTCCCCGCCCTATGGGGCGTCAACTGGTCATATACCGACCAAACCATCGTCCCAGTAGCGACCGATATAACCGAGGCGCCTCGCTATCCATCATCCGCATAAGTAAAATGTCAGGGGTTGTAAAACACTGACACCACTCTTAGCTAGAAGGAAACGCAGGTCCTCCTTGAGGTCCTCTCCCGTTTCTGGTCCATACTGGGGTGTGAGGCTCGCGAATCAACGCTAAACACAAAGCTAGCTATTCAAAAGCCCTGCTTTGATCATCAACCACAAAGCTCTTCTTTTCAACAAAATCTCTGATCATAGCATCTCTGCATGCCACACAGGCAATTCATGCCATGCAACTGATGTACAACAATCACACGAAATGAAATCCAATGTCGGACACACAATCCATTTACAAGTCCGTTCCGGGTCTGAACGAAACCGATGGCACCTTATTCCTCTCACGTATGTCCAATACAGGAGAGAGTCCCTCGCACATCCGAATGATCAACAAGTATGTCCGAATGACCACCACTGTAACCCCTTTAGGGCAGCAACTCCCATCAAAGGCATTAGTAGCCATGCATTCGATGTGAAGATCCTCGGTCATGCACCGTCTTCATATCTTCGACTTCTAACCGTCGACCAATTAGTTGAAATTAGAATTAATTCGGCCTTTTCAAATAATTCACGTATATTTAGCATTTCAAATCAATTAATTTCAATGGTTCAATTATCTGACATCCATAATTCAGTTCATTAACGTAATTTTCACGTCAAACACATTTAACCATCAAATATCCAATAAACCAGGTAAATTCAGTTTATTTCCATTCAGTATCGTTTATAATATTTTATCTGGATTTATCTTTATTTTTATTTATTTAAATATAGCCAATTTATTCAAACGATGCTTCAGGCCATAACGTGGCCATGACGCTGTTTTTCTCCAAATTTGACATATCTGAAAATTTAACCGTTGGATATTTACCAATTTTATATCATGAGAAAGATCTTTTCAAAGCGGACCCAACGGGTCCAGTTGTGGGAAAATCCGAGGGTCGGATCTCCCGGTACAATCGTTTGAAGTTACATTACGATTTCAAAATACGAACTGCAGCGTCGTTATTCGATTTATTTTAATTATATATATATATATATATATAATCCATTCTGGCGCTGTTTCAGATTTGAATTAAAAATTCCAGACAATCCAACCGTCGGATCTTTGCAAAGTTGGTGTCACTGGAAAGATATTTCCAAAGCGAACCCAACGGTTTTGGTTTCGGGAAAATCCGACGGTCGGATCTCCCGGTACAGTCATTTGAAATCACGGTTTCAAAATATGAACTACAGCTTCGTTATTTAATTTATTTTAATTATATATATATATATATATAATCCATTCTTCGATTTCAAAAACCATTTCAACTCATATAGGTGATAAAAATGATATTTTTATCCAATAGGTGTTTACTTCAACACATGACTATTTTTAACAATTCATATATATAGTAAAAATGTGTTTTTTATTGTCAAAACAATTTATTTCAAACGTGATTAATTTATATACTTCATATAGATGATAAAAATATGATTTTGATTGTTAAAGCAATTTATTTCAAAAATGAAGATTTTTAGTGACCCATATATATTATAAAAATGCGATTTTTATTGTCAAAACAATTTATTTCAAACACGATTATTTTATATACTTCATACATACCATAAAAATGTTATTTTTATTGGTCAAACTATTTTATTTCATACCTTCTATAAAAATGTTATTTTTATCATTCAAACCATTTTTATTTCATACATTCGATAAAAATGTTATTTTTATCATTCAAACCATTTTTATTTCAAAAATGAATATTTTCCAACACATGAATATATTTTAATACATGAATATAAATCAACCATAGGAATATTTCAGAAAATTTCGGCAGCATAACGGCAGGGTAGTTAAAACCGGCACCATCCCTAGTATGGCTCCTCGATCTACCTTAAAGCCTCGCAGCTTTAGACAATGGGGATTTCAATAATCTAGTTCGTATGCAGACGAAATTTCCTATATACTAATCCTATTGGGATTTTAACGACAATCAATCATTTCAACCATTCCTATTTATCAACCAAATTTCACATCAACCAAATCCAAACAATCGCAACCAATATATATCGTCCATGGTCTGTGGATGAGGGGAGCATATATATATATATATATAGATATACGTATATTAATATATTTTGATTTCATTTCAATTCCATTCAACACATATATAATTTTTTAAAACGCATATATAACTTATACATCGCATATACAACTTATACAACGCTTATACATGAGGTGTACAACGCTTATATATCGCATACATCGACCGTATAATTTATACATCATCATTCCATATCGTTTATAATTCAGAAATCTCACATTGGGTTCCACTCCTCCAAAAATTGTAGAAGGCTCAGAAAAATATACGGTCTCTTCTAGAAGGTAGAAGACGTCCACAAGAGTCCAATGTCTCTTGTTTCACTAGATTTTGACAATATAGCAAAAAGATATGATTTTTATTATAAAATCATAAATCGTAGCGCTTTAAAGTGTTATGAACAGTTAATTTATTTTTAGCTGTATACCTTCCAAATGATTCAAACCAAGGGTTTGAATTTGCGATCAATCCGAGAGGCTTGAGGACGATCAGACTATACGACATCGTAAAGGAGGGAGTGGCGCTGGTTCACCGGAAGTGGGGCCCCCTGCGACGGTATGAATCGGTCTAGGCGGCGGCTCGAAGTCACGAGCTTTAGAGGCGTGATTCTCGAGATTTACTCAATGAATTTTTTTGAATCCTATATGGATTTAAAGAGGAAGCTTCGATCTTCAAAAACTTCCAAAGGAGCATACGTTTTTGTTGAGCGAAACTGGAGAAATGGAGGAGAGAAGGTAGGGAGCTTTTTCCGTCGTCGGGTTGAGAGGTATCAGGGAAGAAAGCGGGGAGAGAGAATGAATCCGATTGACCCATTTTTTTATTTATATATTTTATTAAATCCGAAAATACCCCTTACCTCATACGAATTCCAATCCAAACCCAACGACTGTCGCCCATAGCTAAATACCACCATTTTGAACACAATGGAACATGTTTCGTAGGCCCATTCGACTGTTCCAGTCAGTTTTTCTTTAAATTAAAATATAAAACATTCAATATTAAATTTGAACGTACATTTCAATTTTCCGGGGCCACATACTGATCTTAAAAATTCCAGAAAAATAAATCTACCTATGTTTTGACGATACGGTACCAACAAAACTTGTTTCGTCGAATTTCGAGACCGTTTGAAAAATGACCGTTTTCTGGTCTATCCCAATTGACTGAAATTAACCAAACACATTTTCCTTTGCCATGCTCACATATTAACTATAAAAACTATGGAATTTGGAATCTAGCAATAATTTGACATCCCGGATCCAACAAAAGTGGTTTTGTCGAAAACGGAGGTCATTTGCAAAATGGCTTTTTTCAAGGGCTATATAAACTCCATAGCGACCTTTCTGAAAATTCATTTATCCATAACTTTTGATTCTCGCTATGAAATCTCGATTTTTCAGATTCATTAGAAAGATATTCATAAACATATTTAAATATTTTTGATTTCACTAAAATCCGTTTTATTTTGCACCCGGTACGGTCAGTCAAAGTTCAAATTCAAATTTTCAAACTACCGCGCCATTTCAGGCCTTGTTTATAATTAAAATAAATATATTTATTTTACAACATCGATTCAAATAGACTTTTGGCCATTATTTTTTAAAATAATTTATTTTAAATATTCAAAATTCACCAAAATTGCCAAATTAAATTTTTTTAAATTGGTTCATATTTTCTGGGTTGTTACAAAAACTAACCGTTAGAAACAATTGTTTTCACATACGTTAATACAATAAATTATTTCTTTAACATATGTAGTTGGATACAACATTGAGTTAATTGATTGAAAATCAAAAATGATATATTTGTTAACATTTATAACATATATAATTACCACAAACAATCATGTAAACAAACTATGGACTTACATGGATTGTTAGTTGTAAAAAGAATAATTAAAATATCATTAATGCTAAGTTTTGCTCGAAACTGAGCATTGCCCAGTTTCGAGCAAACATTGCTCAGTTTTGCTCGGCTGGGCAATGCTCAGTTTCGAGCAAAACTGAGCAATGCTCAGTTTTGCTTGAAACTGAGCATTGCCCAGTTTCGAGCAAACATTGCCCAGTTTTGCTCGAATGGGTAATGCTCAGTTTTGAGCAAAACTGAAATTTTGTAGAGTAAAATTTGTTAAGAACATATAGCATAAATGTGAATAAATTTGTTAAGAACATTGCTCAGTTTTGCTCGACTGGGCAATGCTCAGTTTCGAGCAAAACCAAAAGTATAAATGTGAATAAAATTTGTTAAGAACATATAGCAAGTTCCTATTGTAATTTCGTTGTAGTATGAAAGAGTTATCAAAGTAACAAATAATACATATAAAAATTCTGTAGAGTAAAATTTGAATGTACCACAATGCTATTTATCAGCAATAAAAATAATAAAATAAAACACTAAATTTACAAAGTTATTCCTTAAGAGATTTATAATTTTTTAACTAAGCATGTTTTCTAGTATTTTCAGGCTTGTTTGACATTATTTAATTTTAAAGCATTTTCAGAAAGAAAAATCTCTTGTATAAATGCATTTTAAATTACAAAAAATTATTAAAAAGTGTGATGATCTAATGATTAAAAATTCTCCTGGAACCTACATGATTTATTGAACAATGATAACGGCAGCTACCAACACAATTTAGATTACATTATTTAACGTGTGAAATAACAAAGGAAATAGAATGTTTGTTATATGATTACATTTAAGATGGAAAAGAATGTTTTTTATATAACAAAGATAATGGCAGCTACCAACACAATTTAGATTACATGATTTATTGAACAAATATAACCTACCAACACAATTTATATTACGTTTAATATGTGAAATAACAAAGGTTTATACATTTTATTACTCTAGCGGTGAAAATGCATTGTCACCGATGTTTTTCCGAAACGTAATTGCATTTTTAATATCAAAATTAAAATAAAGTGTGAAATATTTACGAGTGTATTACAATTCATTTATTTCATAAAATATCACAAGAGGAGATTTTTCGTGTATTACAATTGTTGGGAACTGGGCATTCAAAACACAATCTTTTATTATAACAATATATAGTTCCAAAAAATTCCACATGCTTCCAATAAAAATTCCATGTTCTAACAGTCATTTATCTCTATCTTCGTTTTTTCTGTCATGGGTTGCAGTGGTGGAGCCACGTTAGGGCCAGCTAGGGCATAGAAATTAGCAAATCCTTTGCAAAAAATTGTAATTTTGACTAAGCTAATATGATTTTCAGCCTTTGTTTTACCTTCCGCCCTACCTGAAATCAATTCCCAGATCCGCTACTGATGGGTTGTAATGAATTGCAATAAATACATAACTTTGTATAATTGGTTTAATTTTTTAGCATAATAACATTGATTAATAGATGATTTAGAATGAATTAAATACGTAGTTTTTTATAGGATTAATTCCTAGAAGTGAAATCGAATTTTTTACCTCTTATCATGATTCCTAGAAGCTGCCATGATTCCTAGAATCCCCAATTCCTAGAAGCCCCATCGTAGATTTCAATTCTTCGATTCCGCCGTGTTCTGATGTTGATGAGCTAATCACTGATTTAAATCTTCAAGTCCATTCTGTTTATTTGCGTATGTTGTGGTCTGGATGGAATAAGTGTTGAGGACTAAGCGTTGAGCATCCGATTAAGGTTATGTTTGGCAACTTACCCTTTTGCCCTTAGAAAAGAAGAGTTGACCAAGCATAACAACACATAAAAGTGTTGGCACATTTTTGGTGACACATTTTTGCTACCACAACACATATTAGTGTCGCTAGTCTACAACACATATAAGTGCTGGCAGTTGAGAAAAATAAGAGTTGCCAATTGGCCATTACGGTGTAGTGATAAGAGTGAAAGGAGTTGTTGTAACAAATCTCAACATGTAATTTCTGTGAATTTCAGGAAGTATTTCATCACAAATTCATGATTTTTTGCTTTTTCTAAATCTCTTGAATTACATGTTATAGTAAATTCATTTTCAGGAAAAAAGAAAGCTCCATGAGTTGAAAGTTACAACCTTCACCAACTTCTTGTTGCAAGTCATCCAATCTGAACACAAGGTAAGTATCCTCAATCATTCTAATTTATATGTGATGAATTGCATGTCAAAATATGTTATTTGGATTGAGTTTTTTTACTGTAAAACTCAGTTTATGTTTATGTGAATTTTCAATTCTAAAAACGACCTCAAGCCTACCTTGAGTGTGAATAACTCCCTCGTTTATATCTGATTGGTGTAATTCTTATTTCAGTACGTTGCTTGAGTTCTGGTCTTTGATTCTGCGTATTTTCATTGTAAAATTCCAAGTGTAGCACGGCCGAAATATGGCCTGAATTGGGTTCGGAGGTGGTGACTGCCACCTGAAAAACACTTCCAGGTGGGTGTAAGGATCGACCCTTAGGACGTGATCCTAGGGTGTTGTCTTGTGCTACTTATTGCTTTTTCCTTTGTCGTTTGCCAAGTGTTGAAGCACTATTTTGCTTCCTTTCCCTCATGGTTTTCTTGTGCAAGATGTAGTGAATTGTTAATTCCACCTAAGGCTTATTCGAAAACCAAAATTGTATTGTATCTGTAATACAATTTGGATGATTTTTCATGCACATTATAGTTGTGCGTTATTGTTCTTTTCGTGCTGATTCATACACCCCATGCATGTTTATAAAACGGTTTCAATTACGAATTTCCTCTGTATATAGTTATGTAAAATAGCTTTAAGATAAGTTTTTTTTTCATGATTTGTTTTATACCAATGAAATCTCTCAAGGCAAAAGTATAAATGATTTTTTCCAAAATATATAGATTTTTAAAGAAGTAATCCAAACGTTTTGAAATCGTTGTATAAACTCGTTTCTCAAGCCAAGTATTATATATAAAACCACACAATTTTGCACCTTCGAGAAAGCGGGAACGTGATTTAGACGGTATAATAATTCTCGTAGTATGAGACGCATAAATTAAATATATCGGTCAATTCCAGATTCATTGATAGAAGTTATTTGTTATTTTTCCCGTGTGGAGTAGACCAACTTGTAGTAAATCGAATTACAAAAACGTACGGTGTGGGACGTATTGTTTTCAATATTCAGACTGTTGTTATAAAGTCTGTGGCACATTCTTTTTGTTGTTATTACTGCTGGTACTAGGAATAATGGGTCCTAATTACATATATAAAGTCGGTGTGCTAATCTGGACCTGTGGATCCTATAGAGACCGGTGGGTCTCTTGCGTATAATACCTGGTAGGCTAGTGGGCCTTTTTATTTGACTTGTGGGTCCTAATTATATTGCTAGTGGGCAAATTCGGACTGGTAGGTCCTATATTTCATATTGATGCTTTCTAGATGTTTTGTGTGTTGATTTCTAGAATTTAAATGATTTTAAATGTTTTCTCCTTCGAAGATGTTTAACTATTGCTGGTGGGCTATCAGTGTTATTTATTTAGGTGATTTCATTCATATTACTTTGAACTCTTGAATGAATTCTCATTATTGTTGTGGTGGTGATTTCTTCTATGTTGAGTGATATAACTATCTATACACTTATGCTCAGCTTGTGTGTTTAGCAAATCATGACGAGTATAAAACCCTTTTCCTTGTGTTTTTTATCATACCTCACTCATCTATGTCTACGACATTGTGTTGTCATGTTGTAACTTACCTTTTGAGCAATTATATCTTATGGGATATTTCTTACCTTATTATATCATAATCTTATTATTTTAGCTAGACTGACCAACATATTCATTGCTCGGGTCAAATCGAGTGTTTATATGCACTACTTGATGTAGATATTTCCCGCCTATCTTTTGTTTTTGGACGACCTACCGCCTTTTGATTGCTTTAGCTAGCTTTGACTAGTACTGTGTTTTGTGGCGTACTCTGATGATTGTACATATTCTTTTATGTGGATAGACATATATTTTGGTCATTATATCCACCGATGTATATTATTTTGTATTGTACCTGATGTATGCATATTTCTATGTCTGTGTTGATATTCTGTGAGTTGTGGAATTTCTCGTCTTATCTTTTATTCTAGATCAGTGCTGTAGCCATCATAGTATTGTACTATATAAGTATTAAGTATGTCGATGTACTTGAGGATTGAAAAAAAAATCAATGAGCACTTTAGCGACGTATTTAAGACTTGTCTAATACAAGATTACGGATGATCGCTCTTAACCAATGCTACTCTCCATGTTAACATGTGATATTACTCGTTAATGCTCTTTGTTGAAACGGGTTCTGCGGTGGGGCGTCACATTTTGATATCAAAGCTGAATTTAGAATAAAATGTGATAAACACAGAATAATATAAACAATGCGATGCTTCAAAGGACAATATGAATATTACATCATCCTTATTCGTGGTTATCCTTAATCAAGTCCTTAACCTTTCTTGTGTTATTTAGGGGATAGATAAAACAGGTACGTCTAGGAATGTAATTTCCAATGTCGTATTATTTCTCACATGTTGAATTTGATTACTATTATCTTACCTCTGTGAATAGGAAAAAATTATTTTCTATTTTTCAACTAATGACCGAAAATGGCAGTCAACATCCTTGGGAACCCATCCCGAAGGTATTTACCTGTCCTTCGATCAGAACTTAGAGCTTATTGGGAACACGCAGCCTCCAGCTCCTTCTCGTTCCTTCCACTACACAAATTCCTATTTGCGCACATGTGCAGTGATTATACTCATCTTGGGGGAAAGCCATTCAAAATCTCTGAGTCTTTTTTCAAGGATCAAGCAAGGATTCATACTTACGAGCACATTTTTACTCGATGGAGATCTTTAATCAACAAGCGTTCTTGTAGCATCGATTATGCTTCAATATTGTGTGTTGGAATGGTAAGAGTTACTTATTTATGAGCTTGGCGAGTCTACCTAGGAATAAAAGCAATTCAAAGAGCATTTCTATCTCAAAAGATGTAAGATTTCGAGAAGGCTATCTTAGGTTGACATTTCCTTGAGCTTAAGCAAAGGAAGTTGATAGTTTCAGAGTATGTTGCATCGTTTGAGGCCCTATCCAAATATGGCTTGAACATATTGGTACTTCTGACAAGAAAATTCTCAAATTTGTTTCTCGACTTAAGAAGTATTTGAATAAATCTCTTATGTTGCAATTTAAGCTTCCCTTCGAAAAGTTTGAAGATGTAGCGCTTCACCTTGAAGCGGTTAAAAAGGAAAGAGGGAGTAGCGATGAAGTTGAGCATCACAAAAATCCAAAAAAAAAAAAGAATTTTTCCTTCCATAAATCCAAATCATTTCCTTAAAAAACGAAGCCTCTTGTCTGTAATTCTTTTTCTAGTGCTACCCCTCCAACTCAAAAATCTTGCTTTAATTGTGGCTTGTGAGATCATTTCTATAGAGCGTGTCTTGAGTCTCTCAAGTGTCGTAATTGCAATTAGGAGAGTCATTGGTCTTCGAAGTGCCCTAAATCTTCTAAAGGTCTGCAATCTGGAAAGCTTAACATAGAGGAGGGTTCAGGTGGTTCTCCTCATCCGCAAAGTACACTTTCTATTCTTGGAGGCTCCTTATTCCATGATTTGTATATTTGAATTTTGTTCGATATGGGTGCGTCACATTCATTCGTATCGAAAGAACCCGTTGATGCTCTTTCTTTGGATGTGACATCTATGGTGACTTCTTATGGATTGCGAATCCTATTGTGGGACCAGCGACTCGTAGCATATTGTGTGAAGGCATAATGATATTTTTACTTGGTTTTCCTTTCAATGCGAATATGCACATGATTCTTCCCTTTGTTCCAACATGATTTTAGGCGCTAAGTGACTCACCCGATATGAGGTTAAAATTATCTTCCGAGAGGGCCTTATGTTTATGACATCTCGACTCTCCTAGTTATTTACCACTTATTCTTCAGGATTCCAATCACGACACTGAGGTATCTTTATTCTCTTTAGAGCCTTGATACCATCACGATGATGATGTGTCTCATATTTTAGTTGTGTGTAGCTTTGCTGATATATTTGAGCCAGTTTCGGGTTTGTCACCTAAACGAGCTATCAAGTTCCACGTCGATTTAGTTCCCAGTGCACAACCAGTTAGTCGGCCTTAGGCTCGAATGTCGGCTTAAGAAAATAAGGAACTAAAAAAGCAACTTCTTGATCTTGATGCGAAGTAGTTCATTCAGTCTTGTTATTCATCGCGGGGTTCCGTGATTGTATTCGTGAAGAAATCCATGGGACTCTTGGGCTATGCATCGATTATTGTAAGCTTAACGAGTTAACCATCAAGTACTGCTATCTGTTACCTAGGATCGATGATATGTTCGACCAATTGAGTGGCACGAAAGTCTTTTCGCAGTTTGGCCTCTCCATAGGCTTTCTTTATCTTTGAGTCCTACAACTTTCTGCACTTGATAATGATTTTATACATGGCTCATCATGCCATTCGGTCTGAGGAGCGCTCCCGGATCCTTCGTCGACCTTGTGAATCGAGTATTCTAGGAATATCTCAATAACTTTGTTTTTATATTCATCGATGACATCCTTGTATATTCCAAATCTGAAGCTAAGCATGCACGTTATCTGTAAATTGTTTTGAGTACCTTTCGACATCAATAACTCAAAGTAAAATTATCTAAGTGTCATTTTTGGGTGAAACAAGTCAAATTCTTAAGCCATGCTGTATCATCTGATGGTATCTCTGTCCATCCTTCTAAGATCAAAGCTATTAATAATTGGAAGAGGCTTGAGAATGTTTCTGTGATTTACAGCTTCTTAGGAGTGATGGGTTATTATGGTCGATTCATCAAAGAGTTCTCTCTTATTGTGCTTCCTCTTGCCAACCTTACCCACAAAGGTGTACTTTTTATTTAGTTTGATGGATGTAAAGCCTCTTTTCAATAATTAAAAGGCCTCCTTACTCATGCTCCTATCTTGGTGGTTCCTGAAGTGAGCCAAGATCTTATCGTGTAGACCGATGCGAGCTATAGTGGTCTTGGTGTTGTACTTATGCAACATGATAGGATAGTTGCCTATGCTTCAAGGAAATTTCGTCCGAGCGAGTTTCGATATGCTACCCATGACCTTAATTTAGCCGCCATCATCTTTGCATTCAAGATATGGCGCCATTATTTATCGGGCGAGCACTTTATCCTCTATACTGATCATAAATCGCTTAAGTACTTAATTCACTTAGAAGAAGCTCAACAACCGATAGAAACATTGGTCGAGTTCCTTGCATTGTATGATTTGGATAATCAGTATACATCAGGAAAGTGGAATTGAGCTGCCGACGCTTTCAGTCATAAGCAAGAGGTCAATGTTTCCATGATGCTAGAAGAATTGAAAGATTTGGAGATTCTATCTATGTGTGATATTCAAGACCATGCCATTTCTTTAGATTCTTCTATCGTATTATATTGCATGGATGCTTGATCTACTCTTTTTGATCAGACTGTCGAGGCTCAACAAAAATATTCTGATATTTAATCTCTTTTTCACATATATAAGTCTGAACCCCACGATGATATTAGGTTGAGGGTTTTTAGCGTTAATGTCATAGATGCATCCATAAGTAGGAAAGATTAATCATGTAATTATTCTTGAGTTTAGACGAAACATCTTGCTGAGTGTCATCGTTCTAAGTATAATATTCATCCAAGCAGTAGCGAGATATATGTTGGCATGCTCGTTTCTATTTCTAGGATAGCATAAAGAGAGATGTGACGAGTTATGTTAGAAATTGCATGACTGCTCAACTCGTGAAAGTCGAGCATCAACGACCCAACGGTCTTCTTCAGCCGTTAAAGGTCTCGATGTGGAAGTAGGTTCAAATCACTATGGATTTCATCGACGGCTCACCTCGTACGAGATTGGGCCATAGAATCATTTGGGTTATTGTTGATTATCTTACCAAGTCCATATATTGAAGAGTCTTGCCTTTTACGAGGTATTCCTAGTTCCATCATTTGCGATCATTACCAAGTCCATATACACGGTATTCCTAGTTCCATCATTTGAGATCGTGACTTGCTTTTTACGAGGTATTTATGGAAGAGTCTTCAGCTAGCTTTGGGCACAAATCTAAATTTTAGCATTGCTTATCACCCATAGACTGAGCAGATGAATCGGGTATTAGAGGATTTACTTCGAGCTTACGTCCTTGATTTTTGTGGTAGTTGGGAAGATCATATTCCTTTACTGAGTTCACATATAATAACAACTACCGATCTTCCGTCGGCATGGCTTCATTCGAAGCCTTGTATAATAGACCGTGTTGTTCTCCCTTTTGTTCGCTCGAGTCCGGGGAAAAGCTTATTCTAGGAATTTATTCATGAAGAATCCGAGAAGATCATACATATTCGTACGAGAATGAAAGAGGCACAAAGTGGCCAAAAATCGTATGTGGACAACCATAGGAAGCCTCTCGATTCCTCGATCGGGGATTTGATATACCTTCGTGCATCTCCTTAAAGGAGGCAGTACATTTCTACCATACTAGGAATTTTCTCCTCACTATATTGAGCCATTCCTTATTTCAGAGCATACTGGTTCAGTTTCTTATTGAGTATTACTTCCTGATTAGTTTTTTGGAATTCATGACATGTTTCACATCTCTCGGTTAAGAAGTGTCTAGAGATTCAGATTCTATGCTTGATTCCTTAGTATTAGAGCAGCTTGAGTTCTTAGCCGATCTCTCATATGTGCAACGTCCCAAACATGTTCTTTCTTTGGAGATTAAATGCCTTAAGAATAAGAACATGTCGCTCATAAAGATTTAGTGGTCAGATTATCCCAACGACTGCATTTGGAAAATCCAGGAGTTTATCGAGCGATTACATCCCGATTTTTGATCTTTCGATCATGGGGTTGCAAATTTTATACTTAAGCTTATCACTTTCGTTATTTATCTCTTTTGTTGATGAAATAAATTAAGTTGATATGACATTTCCCTAAGGAAATTATAAGGACACAATTTTTAAAAGGGGGAGTCTGTAACAACAGATTTTTCTATGATTACCCTATGAGATAATTAAATTGATTAATTTAATTAAAACTATTTAGATAGGTTAACTCGTAAAAATCCTTAAGAATGTGTAAGTTAATGATTTTGAGAGTCATAAATGTAAACGCGTTTGGGTTGTGGCTTAATTGCGCTAAGATGCAATACAATCCAATATTAAGAGCACAATCGATGAAAATAATTACAAGTAATGAAGCTCAAACCATTATTTTTCTAATTCCATAAGTTTGAAATTTTTTGCTGTAAATTTGGGAAATTTAATTAATAATATGATGAGTTAAATTAAATAAATCAATTGAAAAAGTACTTTCAATACTGAGTTATGTAATAAAAATTAAATAATCACAAAGTAAATTTTATTAGCCTTGTATTGCAAAATTTAAGTGTTTACAAGATTTATAAATAATTAGATAAATTATATCGCAAGTTTGAGTTAATAATGAATTTTAGATGTTAATTGACATTCCTAGCTCATTTGAGTTCCAAATAAGTAATGAAATGTGAACATTGATTTATTAAATCAATATATTAAAGTACTATGATATTTTAAAGGATATTTTATGTTTATTTTAACAAGAGATCGTAAATTATACAAATCTGAATTTAAAATGTAAGTTTTGTTAATAAAAGATGTAAAATGTACATCTTGTTGTAAGATATAAATTTTTGGGTAAAATATGAATAAAATTATGCTAAGAGTATGAATGTCTTAAATGTGGGTTGTGTAAAATTTTATAAAGAAATAAAAATTGCACATTTTGATTAAATTTAGTGAAAAACATTGCTTTTGTAACATATGAGATCTAATATGTAAAAAATTGAAAATGTTTAAAATATTTTAAAAAATGTGTTGTAAATTTATACAAAAGAATTTAAATAGATTTTTTTCTTCAAAAACTTGTTGTGTGCAACTTTAATACATGTGTAAAAAGATGAAAACAAGGGGCTAGTATGTGCTAATTTCTACAACTAAGCTTAATTTGGTGTTAATGGCTCTAACTAGGATTAAGTTTTCCCAGTTAATAATTTTCTTTAGAGAAATCTGGAAGACTAAGAAGAACTACATACTATTCTCATTATAGTAAAACAAAGGAAGCCATCTTCTTCTTTATCACTTACAATAAATAATACTTCAAATCCTCCTCAACTCTTTGCTTGGAAACCCTCAAAACTTAAATAAGAGTGAAATGAGTTGTTGTAACAAATCTCTACAGGTAGTCTCTGTGAATTTCAAGGAGTATTTCATCAGAAATTCATGATTTTGTGCTTGTTCTAAATCTTTTGAATTTCATGTTATACTAAATTCATTTTAAGGAAAAAAGAAAGCTCCTTGAGGCAAAAAGTTGCAAATTTCACCAAATTCCTCGTTATAAATCATCTGATCCAACCATAAGGTGAGTATCCTCGCTCATTCTAGCTGAAATGTGAATTGCATGTCAAAATATTGTTGTTTGGAATGAGTTTTGTTACTGTAAAATTCGGTTATCGTTTCTGTGAATTTTCAGTTCTAAAATCTGACCTTAGTCCTACTTTAAGAGTGAATTTCTCTCTCCTTTTGTATTCCATTGGTGTAATTCTAATTTTCTATGTTGTTTGAGTTTTGATCTTTTATTATGCAAATTTTTGTGGCAAAATTCCAAGTGTAGCATTCTCTAAACATGGACTGAAGTGGATACGGACGTGGTGAACACCACCTGGAAAACGCGTCCAGGTAGGTCGACCCACCCCTTTCTTGGGTCGGCCTATGGGTTGACCCAAGCTATGTAGGGGTCGACCCCCAAGACGTAATTCTGGGGTGTTGTCTCGTTCTACTAATTTCCTTTTCCTATGTCATTTGTTGAGTGCTGAAGCATTGTTTTACTTCATTCTCCTCCCGGTTTTTTTATGCAAGATGTAATGAATTGTTTATTCCACCTAAAGCTTATTCAAAAGCCAATATTGTATTATATCCGTAGTACAGTTTGAATGAGTTTTCTTGCACATTTTTGTTGGCCTTGTTGTTATTTTCGTGATGACTCATACATACCATGAACGTTTTATAAAACGATTTCTATTACGAAATTTCTCTAATAAACTTAGCTTTGAGACAAATAGTTTTCCATGATTTTTTTATACCAATGAATTCATCTCAAAGCAGCAATATAAATAATATTTTCCAAAATATATAGATTTTTATAGAAATAATATAAATGTTTTGAAATCATTTTATAAACATGTTTTAACCAATTTTTTTTATATATAAAACTATACAATTTTATACTTACGAGTAAGCAAGAACGTGATTTAAATGATATAATAAATCACATGGTATGGGACATATAAATTAATTTTATTGGTAATTTTAGACTCGTTGATTCAAGTTATTTGTGGTTTTTCCTGTGGGAAGTAGACAAACTTTCAGTAAATCAAACTGTGAAAACATACAGTATAAGATGTATTATTTTTCTCTCTTCGAATTATTTTTTGGAAGTTTGTGACACATACATTTTATTGTTATTATTGTTGGTACTTAGACTGGTGGTTCCTAAATACATATGTAAGAATGGTGCGATAATCTGGACTGGTGGGTCCTATTGAGACTGGTGGGTCTCTTAGGTATAGTATCTGACAGGTTGGTAGGCCACATTAGACTGGTAGGTCCTGACTATATTATTGATAAGAAAATTCAGACCGGTGGGTCCTATATTTCATATTGATGCTTTCCAGATTTCTTTGTGTTGCTTTCTGTTTTGAATGTTTTTACCTTTATTGTTGATGTTTAACTATACAAATAGATGGTGGGCTATCGATGTTAGTTATTTAGTTTATTTCACTCATATTACTTTGAACTCTCGAATGAGTTCTCATTGTTGTTGTGGTGGTAATTTTAGTCCGTGTCGAGTGACATAACTATCTATACTCTTATGCTCAGCTTGTGTGCTTAGCAAATCATGACGAGTATAAAACTCTTTGCCTTGTGTTGTTGTATCACACCTCACTCATCTATGTCTACGACATTGTGTATTCATGTCGTAACTTCTCTTTTGAGAAATTATACCTTTTGTTATATTTCTTATCTTATTATATCATAATCTTATTGTTTTAGCTAGACTGACCCACATATTTATTGTTCGGTTCAGACCGAGTTTTTACAGGTGGCGCTCGATGTAGATATTTTTGGCCTAGCTTTTTCTTTTGGATGACATACTAGCTTTTGATCACTTTAGCCTGTTTTGTCTAGTACTTCATGTTTTGTAGCATACTTTGATGATTGTACATATTCTTTAATAGGGATGGACATATGTATATTGTGGATAGTATATCCAAAGATGTATATTATTTTGTATTGTACCTGATGAATATATATCTATGTCTGTGTTCTTGTTCTGTAAACTATGGAATATTCATTAATTATATTTTGTTTTGGATCGGCCTAGCAACCATCGTAATATTGTATTATATAAATATTAAGTACGTCGATCAACTTGAGAGTTAAAAAAAAGAATGAACGATTTATCAGTGTACTTAAGACTTACCTAATACAAGATAATGAATGGTCGCTCCTAACCAGTCCTATTGCCTATGTTTACATCCACATTACTCAATAATGCTCTTTGCTAATATGGGTCTCAGAGTGGGGCATCACATTAAATACTCTTGGATCAACCTTACATGTGGTTTAACATTCCTTTGAGTTTATATCCGATGCGAACTCGGACATTGTAAGCAACAAGTAGGTGCTCTGTGTTAGTCATATGTATTCATACTCCATGCTAAGCTGCAAATACCACCAAAACAAATTCAAAGAAAATAGAACAGCTACGATAAGTACTCCTATCTTTTGATCATTATCACAAGCTTAGCTAGCATTACTGGTTGCGAAAATGCTCGTTGCTGCTGATAATGCATCAGATGCATCAGAAGCTCGAAGTTCCTAATCTTTTTTCACACATTGTTGGCAGAAAGTTGGAGGATGTTAAAGGATACAACAATGTATTAACCTACGCTGCCCCTACAAAAGATTATACCTCAGCTTCTCCCCATTCACCACTCGCTTCTCCACTCTGTTTACTTATTTGTACAATGGTTAATTAGAAAATAGATACTGCCTATGTAAATATGCATGATTTAATCATCATACCAACATAAAAGAAGTGATATCAACCAAATTTGCATTTAAACTATATCAGTTAATGTAGGTGAACAATATGTTAAATGAGCATCAAGAATGTTATCGTGTACTTTTCGAATGAAAATATAATGTTTTCTTTCATTGTGCGATTTTCTGAAAAAATATGGTATGACTTAAATGAAACAAATCTGTATCCAAAATGGTTGTCATATTCGTATATACTATGGCTGCATCGCTCTCAAATCGATAAATGATTTCAAAGGTCAGGTAGTGCAATCTAGTTTATTTTCATGTTGTTTTAGAAGCCATATAGTTACTTGCTAAAGAAATTACTAAGCTAGTTGATCCTCAATTTAGTACTATTTTGGATCATATTAGATTTTTCGAACTGTACTATCTTTATTTTTGAAGCTGCGTTGGTGTTATAGGTAGTATATACGTAAGGACATATTTACCTACAGATCGAATTATTCCATATATTGGATGGAAATGTTCTGCTATAAATAATGTATTAGTAGAGTACTCGTTTGATTTATAGTTTAATTGATGTTATGGCTGGTTGGGAATGTACTGTAGTTGGCGGCATAATTCTTTGTGTAGTTATAACTGATAGAAACTCTATCCTTTATCACCAAATAGATTATTATGTAGTTCATTTAAGATATCCGCTTAGTCTGGTTATTTACCACCTTATTAAAATATTTGATATCATATCCCTATTTTCGTGAAATCATAAATAAACTAAATTAGCTTATGATGAACTTAATTTCTAGCATACAAATTTATGTATGGTAATCGAGAGAACCCTTGGAATATACAAGAAAAAGTTGGTCATTTTGGAATGCTCACATACTTGTTTGAAAGTCGAGTAAAAGTTGTCATATCTATAATTACTATTAACAATTTCATACCAAAATCAATTTTTTGTAATATAGATTTTGTGATTTGTGATGATGATCCTAATTCTATTTCAAACGGATACTAGAAAGTATATCATAATTTGAGAAATAATGCAAATAGAAACTAAATAGGCACAATAAAATTTAAGTCATGAAATATTAACAATTTGGGATACCATAAAAATTGAAATAATTGTAGTATGACTGCATTGAAACATTTCAATTATATAATTTTATCTATATTTTAAAAAAATTGTACAAGTAAATTGAATGTATTTCGATTTTAAATGTTTTTCCACTTTAATTAAAAGCTTATTATACAACAAATCAAATAATTAATTAACTATAAATCAACTAAATTAAAAATCATATTTTAAATACTGTGCTAGAATACTCTACTCTCAACACACGAATGCATTCCCGTTCACTTAACTTCTCCTCCTAGGTCAAATATCCTTGTTCCATTCGTCGAGAGAGCGCCCTTAGCTTCTGTTCTTAGCTTGGCAAAATTCAATTCTGGAGTCTTTTTTATAGTATCCATTGTAAATAACTCTTAAAAATCATATAAAGAAGCAATTATGGTTTCATAAATAATATGATAATATATATGTAGTTTGGAATGTTTATATTATTACTTAAGCTTTCGTCAAATAATTGTAGTGGCAAGCTCTAGGATTTAATATGGTACTATAACTCTCATGATTTGATCATACAATCTTATATTATAAGATGTCATCAAGTTTGTATATCACCAGCATATGGAGGACATGTAAATAGGTAAATCATTGATTTTGCAAACCATTGGATAAAACCTCGTTTTGTTTTGAGTAACCCAAAACTCAATAAAACAAGTAAAAAAATTAAACTCAGCCCCGTATGAATCGACGAACAAAGAACGTTTTAAATGGTTGATCCATTCTTGCTCCAAATCTTCCCACATCTGAATCTGTGTTTCAACCATCTCTTCTAAACTATAACTTTGGTTAATGGTTCATTTTTCTATTGTAATATAGTCCAAACAGTCTTTGAATTAATATATTGTATTAAATATTTCAACTCATCCTACAAAAAATTTGTTGCAAACTAATTTATAGCAAAAATTTCTATAAATCCTCTAACTTGATATAAAATTAATCTCTTTAAGTTAAAAAATAATGACATTTTATTTGCACACTAAGACCCAACCTATAAAATTTGATTGTACTAGTTTGACATATGAAATGATAACAACAAACATTACCTCATGTTAGTAAAAGTCTAGGATTTTTCAAATAGGCAAATAATTTAATCATTAAAGAATAAACTTTTTTTGTCCTTTCCTCAAAAATGGCGAACTCGAGCCCCTCCTTTCTGTCCTCATAGCCGTTCCTCATGCCTCTCTGCGCCTCAAATCATAAGTCACCTGTCCCTTCCTCCTCGATCGCTACCACCGCTGCCTCAATCTCCAGACCCGCAGCCAGCTCCCAACCTCCCTGTTGCTCTGCCTCTGAATTCGTCATATTCAGCCGTTGTCCCGAATCTTTCCACTGACACTGAAAAAAGAAATAATCAACGCTTTTTGAAGCTAAGCCTAGGAATGCTAGAATCTTCTGTTAGATTTCATGATACAATATTTCCATTTGTAGAATATTTGGAAGATATTATTGATCATGGTGATACAATATCTCCATTTAGGGAAGATTTGGGAAATATTGTTAATTTGAGTAATATAATATTTGCAACTGCAGAAGATTTGGAAGATATCAGAAAATTTATTGCCTCTTTTGTAAAATTAGACAGGGCAATAAATTACCTGCATAAGTGGAAGAATGTGAAGAAGTTTCTTTTGGGATATTGAAGTAAGGAATTAATTCTCTGATTGGAGAATTAACTAGGCACTGATTTATATACGTAAATCAATTACTTCAACCCCAAGTATTAATCCTTATACAAGGATAGGGATTAGGTAAATGTATGGAACATCTCTCAAAGTTGTATTTCTTCTTCTTCTCTATTATCAGTCTTGTAATATTTTTTATTTAGAAAAGGAATAAAATTTCTCTCCCCAAGTGAACATACACTAGTAAGACGTTAATGGAACCACTATAAATCTCTATTGTTCTTTCTTTTATTACTTGATCTGTGATTGTTTTGCTGATGACTATCTGTTGTTTGTTTTGCCTCGCCATCAATCTGTTCCTATTTGTTTTTCCGCAAGGTTGGGTTTTTTCCCCAAGGCGTTTTGGGAAACTTTTCCCCAACATCTTCTCGTCGCCGACCTTCAACCTCAAATTCTCTAGCAAAGCTTTGCAACCCACTGACGAAATTATCAATGCTGGAAATAAAATGTGGAATTAGTATGTGATAGGTTTTTTTATCGATAGACCTTTCTCTTACACAGTAGTGATAACTCATCCCAAATGCTTATGGAGGCCATCGGATTGCATCAAAGTGAAATCCATAGGTAAAGTTTTATTCTTCCTACTCACCAATGTTGAAGATAGAACTAGAATAATTTGGGATGACCCGGTTATTATTAATAACAAGATCTTCATTGCGAGGCTGTGGGATGCGGGGAATGGTGACATTACTACCAGTATTAGTCTGTACCTGTTTGGATTAAAATTACGAATTTACCTTTGTATGAGTGGTCCAAGTTAGGAATTTCTTGGTTGGTATCAAGAGTAGGAACATTTCTGTGTATGGACGTATCCATAGAGAAATTAGAACGTCTAGAATATGCGAAGTGTATGATTGAGGTCACACTTGATGACATTTTACCTATTGAATTTCCTGTCAAACTAGTAGATGGAGTGGAGCAAACTGCTTTCATTACTTACCTGTGGCAGACTAATATATGTGTTAAATGCAAAGTTTTGATCATGTGTCTGATAAGTGCAATTCTTCCTGTGTGAAAACTAGTGAGGAAACGAAAAGCCAAATTTTTTCGGTTGTTTCTAAATTAGTTGAACCTGCTTTGGACAGTGAGAAAGATTTAAATGGTCCCCACTCTAAAAGGTAAGTTGCATGGAGAAAGGGTTCGAATAAGAAGAAAACGGTTGTGTTACCACAGGCCAGGTCCAAACAAGATAATGTGGCTCTTGTCTCTGATGCTAATCCATTCGAAGCTCTTATCATAGGGTTTGAGGATGTTGTGGAAATAAGTAAAGAGGATGAGCTAGAGGCTGGAGAAACAAGAATAATCAATGAGTTGCTGACTCAGGCCTTCTCTCCTGTTAAAGTTTTGCATGTCAACAATAAGAGTGGCAATGTTGTGCATGTCTGCAGTGATAGCATAGGTGAACAGTTTGTGAGTGAGGTAGATGGAAAAGATTTGCAACAAGTGATTGAGGCTAGTAGTCCAGGTAAGAAAGTTGCAAATGAGGCCAGTAGCAAAGGTAATATCCTTTCAACTAAGTATGCTGATGTACACTCTTCTGTGCTTGTCTCTAGAATGTCCAGGTATCCTGGTATATTTGAGTTGGAAGATTTTGGAATTACCGAAATCTTTGAAGGGCATGAAGGGGTAGTTTGCAAGATGTGGTAAATGCTAAGAAGGATGAGAATTTTAGTATGATTGAGCATACCAGAATTGATCCCATGCAAAAGAAATTGCCTGAAGTTCTTTACTGCAACATTAATGCTATTGAACAAGTCAGTGAAGCAGTGTCATTCAATAAGTTTTTAAGGTCAAATTGCAACTTAAACCTGGTTTTCTTAATAAAGGAAAAACTACTGCTATGACTCCTGACTCGATTCCTACCATTCCACCTAATAACTGAATCTCTCCCCCGACTAATGCTAACTCAATTATTGTTTCCTCCTCCGTCATAGTGAAGAAGGATGGTAAGTCTAAACAAGTACACCCTTATGCGAACATCCTACCTCCAATATCCTATAAGGCATGTCCTGACATTGATAGTGAATCGCCTCCGATTGTTGATGTTGCTGGTCTTAAACAGAGCAGTGCTCCTATCACAAGAACTAAAAAAATTGAGCTTCTTAAAGGACTCAACTATGACAATGATTGACGATCAATACCGTGATTGGTGAGCTCTTTTTGGAGTTATGGTGAGTTTTTGTTGAAAAACAATGGCTGAGTCGCGGACTAGGTCGCTTTCTTGAAGACGATTCAATGATCTGGTCAGAGGTGCAAACCAGTTCGTTCCTTCGCCGCCGCCTCTAGGATAAAACAGCCTCTAAACAGAATAACCGATTTTCTTGCACAACAAATCAGTGCAGATTTACACTTTCGAAAATAGTATTGCTCGATTTTTCTGAAAGAAAGATTAACGGCGGAGGCTAGAAGAAAAC
The DNA here is from genome assembly GCA_030737875.1 of Allium sativum. Lineage (NCBI taxonomy): Eukaryota > Viridiplantae > Streptophyta > Magnoliopsida > Asparagales > Amaryllidaceae > Allium > Allium sativum. The sequence continues at coordinate 56,311,459 of CM060927.1, read as the reverse complement.
AGAATTCGATATATTCTTTTGTGTCTGCAGATAAAAAGTATATATAGAACGAAAATTAGGGTTTAGAAGAAAAAATCGGATCTGCTAAAATTTCGGGGGACAAAGTTTAAATTATCGGTGCAAAAAATAATTTTCCATAAAAAAAGGTTCGAAAACTGCAAAGTTTTATGGTCCAAAAATATAATTGTCTACACCACAAAGTCCAAGTCCAAGCCCGAGCCCGAGCCCGAACCAAGCGGGCCGGGTCGGGTCGAGTCAGTCGGTCGCGCGCGTGTGTGGTGTTCATGATGCATGGTCTCCCTCCTCACAACAAAGCATGTATTGGGAGCCCAAGGCCCCAACATGATTTCTTAGAGACAAGTATAAATCCTTGCCTTTTCCATATAATCCCATGATGTGGGACTATTCACACATAGGAGTCATTCATACACTTATTCAACATTTTTAATAATTCACTTAATGTTTGTAAAACATTTCCAATAATCCCCCACTTGAATTTTTAAAAAATATTTTCGAGCAATTTCTAAAACCATAAGATTGTGTATAAACAAAGGTGTCATCCGACTTGAACCTTTGCATAGTGAGTAAGATTCAGTTTTTACTAGAGTGACACGTAGTCTTGAACTCTATTCCTGACATCAAACCACACACAACCTTTTCTATAGTGTAATCAATTAAGCCCGTGCATTTATGGCCATGCACGTCTATCCTAGTTTAGTGAATGCTCTAGAAATTTTGCCCAAAACTCTATAGGAAACGGCCATATTTCCACATACACAAAGGTGAGTCTATCAAGAGTACTCCTGAAGGTAGGTACTCCACTCCAAATAGAGTATAGATCTCATTAAGAGTTTCTATTAACTCATCCTCTAATCACTTCAGGAATACATGCTTGTTGGTTTATAAAATAGCATGCTCAACTCCTATCACTACACAATTTGTTTTTACCCATTGAACCTAGTTCTTGGGATCTCCAGTCATTTAGGTCGGGTTACCATTGTGCGTGACTCAACAATCTAAGGGCAATAGTCCTAAGAATTGTGGACTTTCTCTCTTGACAGTCCTTTCGTCAAAGGATTTGCCAAATTTTCTTCACTACGTATGTAATCCACTCAACGGTACCTGTGGAAAGCAGTTCTCTAACCGTGTTGTGCTTACGACGTATTTGTCGTCTCTTACTGTTATAATAACGATTCTGAACTTTTGCAATAGCCGCGGTACTATCGCAATGTATCAACAGCCGGTATCGGTTTTTCCCATAAGGGAATCTCAGCTAGCAGGTTTCTCGAATACTCTGCCTCTTCACTAGCTGTGGCTAGTGCTATCATCTCAGACTCCATAGTAGATTAAGCTAAAATAGTCTGTTTCTTGGATTTCCAAGAAACAGCTCCTCCAGCGATGCTAAATATATAGCCACTTGTCACTTTAGAATCATCAGATAAGGTATTCCAGTCTGCATCAGAATATCCTTCAAGTACAGCTGTAAACCTCTCATAATGTAATCCAAGGTTCATGGTTCGTTTAAGGTATCGCATCACCCTTTCAATAGCATACCAGTGCTCTATACTAGGTCTACTGGTAAACCTGCACAATAATCCCACGACATAGGCAATGTCGGGTCTAGTACAATCAGTGGCATACCGAAGGCTGCCAATGATGCTTGCATAATCAGACTGTCTTACACCTTCACCAGTGTTCTTAAATAACTTTACACTTTGATCATATGGTGTACTCGCAGGTTTACAGTCAAAGTAACTATATTTCTTTAGGATCTTCTCAATGTAATGAGATTAATCCAAAGAAATTCCCTTTTCTGACCTAGTAATTTTAATACCAAGGATTACACTTGCCTCACCTAGATCTTTCATATCAAAATTGGCACTTAATAAGGATTTGACGGAGTTTATGGCATGAACGTTTGACCCAAAAATGAGTAGGTCATCTACATGAAGGCATATAATTGTGCAAATGTCATTCTCATATTTGTAATAAATGCATTCGTCACTTTCATTAACTTTAAAACCATGTGAAATGATTAAGTTATCAAATTTTTCATGCCATTGTTTAGATGCTTGTTTTAAACCATATAATGATTTATCTAATTTGCATACCTTATGTTCTTGACCATGTACCACAAATCCTTCAGGCTGATCCATATATATTTCTTCGTCTAATTCACCATTCAAAAATGTGGTTTTCACATCCATTTGGTGTATTAACAAATTATGAATAGAGGCAAGTGAGACTAATACCCGAATGAATGTGATTCTAGTAACAGGTGAAAAAGTGTCGAAGAAATCTATGTTTTCTTTTTGTTTAAAACCTTTGGCTACTAGTCGTGCTTTATATTTATCAATAGTGCCATCAGGTTTTAATTTCTTTTTAAGTACCCATTTACAGCCTATAGACTTACAACCAGGAGGTAAATCTACCAAATGCCAAGTATTATTGGATTCTAAAGAATCCATCTCATCATTTATAGCCTCTTGCCAGAAATCAGCATCTAAGGAAGATAAGGCCTCTTGGAGGTTTATGGGATCCTCCTCAATAGTAAAAGCACAAAAATCTGAACCAAAATCTTTTATGGTTCTTGCTCTTCTACTTCTTCTAGGTTCAGCTTCAGAATTTTCATTAAGTTCTGTTCTAATAGGCATACTTGAAGTGCCCCCACTATTCCTTAATTTAAAAGGAAATTTAGTTTCATAAAAATCGGCATCATTTGATTCAATTATATTATGTGCACTAAGGTCATAAAATCTGTATGCTTTGCTATTAATAGCATAGCCTATAAATACACATTCATATGCTCTACTAGCCAATTTTATTCTCTTAGGGTCTGGAATGCGAACATATGCTAAGCAACCCCAAGCTCTAAAATATGAGACATTGGGTTTATGATTCTTTAAAATTTCATAAGGCGAAATTTTATTCTTAGATTTGGGGATTCTATTCAGAATATAGCATACAGTCAGTAAAATATCCCCCCACCAATGTTTTGCTGCACCAGAATTTAGTAATATGGCAACTACAAGTTCGGTAAATGTCCTATTTTTCCTTTCAGCTTTACCGTTCATCTCAGGAGAATAGGGTGCAGTTCTTTCATGTACTATACCATGTTGTTTATAGAATTCCAGAATTGAAGTGGATTCATATTATGTACCTCTATCACTACGAAGTCTCTTTATTAGTTTCAACATATAAGCAGAAGTAGTCACTTTATTAGTTTCAACATTCAGTTTAAACATACACTCACAAGCATAACCCTTTCCCACAAAAGTTCCCTTATAAGTTAGGGTATACAAATCAACCCCAATAACTTGAGTAAACCCAGCCTTATTAAGGAGAAAGCCAGACACCAGATTCTTTCTAATATCTAGAGTATGCATAACATCTTTTAGAATTACAGTCTTTCCAGAGGTAAACTTAATTTACACATTGCCAATCCCTGCAACTTTAGTGGTGTGAGAATCTCCCAACAACACTCTCTGATTTTCAACAACCGTGTATGTAGAGAACAAGCCACGATCATAACAGACATGGCGAGAGGCACCAGTGTATACCCACCAACCCTCTGATCCACCAACATGATGAATCTCTGTAATCATAGCCGTAAGAGGCTCTTCAGTCAGGTTAGCCTGCGGTGCAGAGCTTGGCCCGTTCCGACACTTTCGTGCCATATGACCTGGTTTTCCACAATTGTAGCATAGAAACAACTGTCCAGAATCATTCTTTTGGGCTGGTTTCTGCTGTCCTTTTGAGTTTCCTTGCGGATTCCCATTCTGTTTGTTGCGCCTGTTCTGATTCTTAAAAGATTTATGATTCGGTTTCAGAACAGCGGGTGTGGTCTTTTTAGTGTTGTTGTTATTGACAATCAACACCTCTTCTTTCTGGTCCTGTTTGCGTGCCTCCTCCTCAATAAGGAGGCGCATGATCAAGCTTTCTAAGGAAAATTCCTTAGTCTTATGACGTAAAACATTTTTGAAATCTTTCCAGCCAGGGGTAATTTGTCAATGATAACAGCAATTTGAAATTGTTCGTCCAGTGCCATACCTTCGGAGATGATCTCATGAGCTATTTTCTGTAGCTCATGAGACTGCATCTCAACTGGTCGATCGTCAGTCATTTGATACTTTAGGTAGCGACTTACAGCATATTTCTTTGCCCCTGCCTCCTCTGTATCATACTTCTTTTTCAGTGCTTCCCAGATCTCCTTTGCTGTCTTCTCATCTGAGTTATAGTAATCATACAGATCATCGCTCATTCCATTCAGAATAAAGTTCTTGCATAGATAATCTTGTTTAGTCCAGGTCTGCGGTTGTTTTGACTGTTCATTCCATGATGTCATCTTCGCTGCGTCAGGTTTATCTGGTAGCTGCGGTATTTCAGCAGTCAGCGCAGCCACAACCTTTCTGATTGTGAGGAAGAACTCCATCTTCTGACGCCATCGCTTGAAATGCAAGCCTTCGAATTTGAATGGAGCAGCATTCACGAGAGGGTTCTAGAAAGCAGAGGGTGGAGCAGCATCGTCTACGGTTGAGTTCGAAGCCATTGTTTCAAAACTCGTCTTCAATTTGTTGGAAAACAATGGCTGAGTCGCGGACTAGGTCGCTTTCTTGAAGACGATTCGGCGATCTGGTCAGAGGTGCAAACCAGTTCGTTCCTTCGCCGCCGCCTCTAGGATAAAACAGCCTCTAAACAGAATAACCGATTTGCTTGCACAATAAATCAGTGTAGATTTGCACTTTCGAAAATAGTATTGCTCGATTTTTCTGAAAGAAAGATTAATGGCGGAGGCTAGAAGAAAACATAATTCGATATATTCTTTTGTGTCTGCAGATAAAAAGTATATATAGAACGAAAATTAGGGTTTGGGAGAAAAAATTGGATCTGCTAAAATTTCGGGGGACAAAGTTTTTACCATTGCAGAAAATATTATCGGTGCAGAAAATATTTTTCTATAAAAAAAACGGTTCGAAGACTTCAAAGTTTTATGGTCCAAAAATATAAGTGTCTACACCATAAAGCCCAAGCTCGAATCGGGTCGAGTCGGTCGGTCGTGCGCGTGTGCGGTGTTCATGATGCATGGTCTCCCTCCTCACAACAAAGCATGTATTAGGAGCCCAAGGCCCCAACATGATTTCTTAGAGACAAGTATAAATCCTTGCCTCTTCCATATAATCCCATGATGTGGGACTATTCACACATAGGAGCCATTCATACACTTATTCAACGTTTTTAATAATTCACTTAATGTTTGTAAAACATTTCCAACAGTTTTCAAGTGATTTTGTGTTGTCATCTTGTAATGTAATCATGTTTGGGTATGTTATGTCAGGTGAGGTAATTTGACTTTGTGTGGTCCTCCTCCCCTACATGGAAGTAAGTTTCATTTTATTTCTTGTAGATATACTTGTCGCAAATCTGTTTCTTATGTATTATTATTTCAATATAATAAAAAGTGTTGCAGAGTCTTTTATGTATTATTATTTCAATATAATAAAAAGTGTTGCGAAGCACTTTAAAAACCATTTGGTCCTGCCAAAATTTCAATATCATATCTATTACCTATAATAGAATACAAATTCCAAACTTTACTTACGGGACGTCTAAATTTCTATGTTCTATGCATTCTGCGCTTCTCAGGACTCTTCCTCCGCGCTTCTCAGGACTCTTCCCCTTTTCTATTGGAAATAATAAAACTCGCAACTTTCTATTGTCTTCCACGAAATGAAACCGTTTTCGTTTGTGCAGTTCATCGTATTTCCTCAAAAAATCTCCTCTTCCATCAAATAATTATTCTTTTTATTCATCAAACGACTGAACTTTTTATTTTCGTCACTTTGAATTCGTTGCAACTCCTCCACGATTCAAATCTCCTATCTAGCCGAATTAGGGTTACTCAGCGGAAGCGATAAAATAGTTTTCTGTGTAACCCTAATTCTAACTATGCTAACAACGATCTGTCAGCATCGAATTATTCAGATTGCTCCGATAAATATGCAGATTGAAGACACAAACTCTTTAATTTAGGTTTCCATTTTTTATTCCTTTTCGGATTTAGTTTTATAATTTATTACGATTGAGAACTTTCAATGTTACTCCAAAGAAATTCATTAAAAGAGATGGCTTTGACGAAGCAGCGAACCTAGACAAGAGCACCTTCATTTACGTTTAGCTTTTTAATTTTGATTTATAATTATGTTTCGAACTTATCTGAGGTTTGAAAATTTCTCGAATAACCTAATTACAGAAGTTCAAAATTTGAACAAACTTACGGGAATTTGGATGATGTTAATTATCATATTACCATACGACAATTTGTTATAAGCCCTGTCGAATTTGAAGATGCATGCCATGTCAAATCTGGAGATACATGTTTTCATAGTTCAAGTTATAATCTGATAACTGGGGTGGAAACTCCTAATTTTTTGTCAACAGTTTCACACAAGCCAAAATTAGATGCATTCTGTTCATTGAATATTAGGTCTGCCAAAGTTTGTTTTGTGTACTAAATGTAGTATTCGACTATATTTATTGAATAGTTAAAAATTGAAAAAATTGTAATACTTGGATTTGAGTAAACCGTGTAAGAATTAATTAGCAGAAAACTTCTTGAAGTACTAATTAATGGTTCCAGTAGAAAAACACAAACTTTCATAGAAGTAACATATAATATTAGTTTAGTTATAAGATGGTGCTGCATTGGCTGCTTTTTTTTTCCTTTTCAATCTTCTAATGGCTATATCAGTGATATGATACTATTTCTTTGCACTATGTTTATTTTGAAGCCATCTTGGATATGGAACCACAACTACAAGATACAAGCTGTCTGAAAGAAGGTTTGAAGAAATGTTGTTGAACAGTGGTAATTTAATATATGAAAACCTTCTTTTACTTATATTTATCTGCAATTTTAGCGTGATTCTATAAATAAGACGTGTCTGAATATCTCAATGCTTTGCGTTTTGCACTGTTACTTGGTATTCCATTCCCATAAATCATAATTTCAGGTACTATTTCGTGTGTATGGAGAGAGGTGTGTTAAAATGTCTGCATAGCTTAAGTTTTTGCCCGCTATTGTGTATCTTGACAACTAGAATTAACTATTTGACTTCCATTTCTTTTAGATGTGTGGGTATGCATTGATATTTAGATACAAGTTTCAATAATTTTTAATCTATATATATATATATATATTTCTATTTAAAATAAACTGATTAATACATGTCTAAATTCTAATGTGGATTATTCTGATTTTACATAAAGATGTTATTATCATTCAAAAGTTATTACATTTATATGGTGATTTTAAAGGCTTCGTTTCATTAAGAAATTATGACATGTTTTCTTACCGATATTCTACCGCCTTCAAACTTCTTTTTTTGTTATTTTAATATATAAGTAAAGTTTTGAAATTGTGTCCCTTTTCAACCCTTTGCAAAATTTTAACTGACTTGCTAAAATTCATGTATATGAAGCGGCAATCTTTGCATATCAACCAGTTCCTACAGTCGATTGCCCTTCCATGTCTTTCACCATTCAATTTTATTGGTTGATTCCAATTGGTGGAAATTCGGTTTAACGAAGCAATTTTTGGGAAAAAAAAATCCACTTTGAGCCTAAATCTACCGAACTTTTCTGTGATTGTCATTTAATGAATAATCGCCTACCGACCGTGCAAGATCCAACCATTTAGGTCCATCTACCATGAATTATTAATGCACACACATATTTATTCCCACAGTGGCAATCACCCTATTAACCATATTATTTGTCAAAACCTATTTAAATAATTTTTTAAAATTAGTTCCAACTATCTACGGGTTAGGTTTTATTATGATTTATCAGACCAAAAAATTCGACATTAAGACAGATGTATGACCATGCAACATGTATAGTTTGCAAACTACACATGTAACTATCAATGGGGCTTTTTTCCCAGTTTTTGTGGTTCATTGAATTTTCGTTATTTTGCTTTCTACGTATTTATGTTTGAAGAATAATACCCATTCTTGATCACCCCACTACAATCTTAGGAATTTTTTTCATATGTATCTTCCGTTATTGTATGCCTTTTTTTAATGGAATCCATTGAATTCACAATTATGGTTATTTTTTTTGAAACTACGTAGTGTTTATGTCCTGAAGCTTAACCATATAGAAGTGGGACATAAGAAGGTTTAAAACCTCATAATGAGATGATAACATGGGATAACTATCACAGATTATCGTAACTATCATATGTTATGATAACCACCATAGGTTAGTTTGTATTATCCTTTTTCATTGTTTAAATAGTTTCAGGTATACATCTTCCTGTTTGTTTGTTGGTTTACATTGTTGGGATAGTTGTGTTTATTTGTTGTTTTTCACTATTGGGATATTTGTGTTTTGGTAATCCTGTTATACAGTTTGAGTTCAAATTGAATGAACTATGTTTGAAAAATACAAGGGATGGATTACCACATTCTCAATTTAATTGTTATTGTGCTACAAAGTTCTAACTATTTTTTCCTTCTGATTTAAAATTTTATAATATATCCAACTTTTATGATTTACCATTGCTAAGGAGCATGTTTTCTCATTTTAATATAAGCATAATGTGGTTGAACAAGATTTTGTCATGGAGCATATTCTCTCCTTTCGATGAACCGCAATAGAGTATTTTATGTGTCTATATAGGTTAGAGTATTCATCATCTTGCTTAGACAAAGTTGGTTGATTTCCATTTGGATTTAGTAATTAACTTTTGAATGGACAAATGATCTACTTTTACAACTATTGATAAATTTTGGTTTTAAAGGTAAATTTGATGTCACTACAATATGATATTATACCGGTAGCAAATTCGACAGAATAACAGTGGTTAAAACTTTTCAAATGATATCGTGTCCTGTTCATATAGAATGATATCGATTATCGAGTTCTGGTCAATGGAATGATACTTATTCAAATTTCACACATTCATGTTGCATTCCCAAATTTCTGTTTCAAACTCTTTATAAATGAGAATTGTACCGATATTTACTACTTACAATTTTGTTTATTTCTATTTAAAAGCATGTTCCTCAACTGTTAAATAGTAGGTACACCGATCTATAAATCAAAGTAATACAATGATGAACAACCTCGTAATAAGAGGATTATGATTAACTATTAAAGTTTTCAAAAATTTAACATTTCATTTCCTACTTATTTTTGTACTATACACCTGTGTTGTCAGCTGAACATCGTTTCCCACCTCTATAAGTATTGCATGCATCGTCTTCAAATTCTCTGCCTTTGTTGTTCGTACGAGGTACTCCTCTTTTCCATACTACCAATTTTCTGTAATATATTTAACTGGTATTTTTAACTATGCTTGCTATTTACTTTCAACGTCTCTGTATTCCATGGGTATCTGTGTCGTCTATAAGTAACAGTTGTGTATCCGTGCTGTTCAAATACTAAGAAGCAAAAAGATCTATTTTTTCCGGTGAACTAACTTTCCTGTTCATGCTACCATGACAGCGTGAGGTAGAATACATCCTACCGTTTCTGTGTACAACAGGCAGAACTTTTGATGAGTCGTCATGTCATCACGCCTCATGCGGAACTTATACCTCTGTTAAAAAGAAAAATAAACTATATTGCCTTACAAGATTAATTTTTTTTCTTTGGCTTAACTGGAATAATTGTTATCGGCTATATGACATACGACACTCCACCGTTCCATCTCACTAGCTTTTGCTGCCTTTACAAGAACAGTCAGTCCTGTGCTTTCCGTTTGGTGTTCCTATTATATCACATATATATATATATATATATGCATGTATGTATGTATGTGTATATATATGTGTGTGTATATATATATATATATATTGTTAGGCACAGCAGAGCAATATGTGGAGAGATAGATAAAAGATTTAATTTTTTTTCTTTGATGCTTGATTGATTACATGAGATACAACTTGTCTTTTATAATATAATGCGTTCTCTGGAATATTCCAGATAATGCCTTATCTAGATTTATCTAATTATGTCATATATAGGAATAAATTATTCCCTACATTAATACAAAAGCATATTTGTCAATGCATTTAATTGTTGCCTAATAAAATTACAAATTAACTTTTAACACTCCTCCTTAATTTGTAATTTTCAATTGCTTCTTGAACTTTTCAAACTTCTCCAATGTGACTGCTTTAGTGAGGAAATCCGCTGGCTGCTCTTTTGTGCTTTGGTAGAAATAAAGAAATCATCCACAATTTCTTTTTCTTTTCTTCTTCTTTGTCATTGTCATAGTCTTCGATGCAGTTTCACAAATCTTTGTTGCGGTGCTCCATTCATCTTGCTTTCTTTCATCATCATGTGATACTTCAAAAAATTGTTTGTGCTTCAAATCTCCACCAAGCTCTTCAATTTTGTGACGGCCCGCCTCGCACCAGCCTGCATTTCCTCAAAAAGTGCGCTGTACACGTGCCCGACTAGCACAAGACGGTCGTCATAAGAAAGGAAAGAAGGGAATGAACTAATCAAAGAACCTGTAGAATGTCTCACAGCGCATGGAATAAAATATAATAATAATAATGTACTTGACATAAAACAGGCGAGACAGTGCATAAGCTGATAATTAAAACCAACATCAATCTCAAAGCAGCGGAAATCCAAATACAGCTTATTACAACTTTTCAAAATCTACTGTCTCTGAACAAAAGAAAGCTAAAGTAGAAGATACACCAACAATGCCCAAGCAGTGATCTTCAACAACATAGGGAGAATATTATGTATATAGTACGTGGAAGCCTCCTGCTCGTCTCCGGATCATCTACCCGTGCATCACCAGCTAACCTGTCTCTAGTCTGCTCGTGTGAGCACCCAGAGTAATAAGAGGAGACATAAAACTCTGGGTCAGACATAAAGCCTGGTATGAGCGATAAGCATCAAAACAGAATAATAACAGGTATACTAAACCATACCTGAACCTGAACCTGCAACCAAAGAGTTAGTACCACATACCGTACAATACTCCAAGGTGCCATAATAAATAGTGTAAGAATACGGGGGTGTGGGTGTGCATGTCACAATGATAGCAAACAAGTCATCCATAGCAACCATCCTCGCACCTCTCACTCAGTGTGTAAAGCGTACGACATCTACCACTTTGGAACACTAGACAAACTGAGGTAACGACGAATCCCGACTTGTAGAAACCCTGCTATGACCAAGCCAAACACTTGGAGTCATGACCAAACATTTCAATGACCCACTTCATTGGTCATAGCCCTTGGTTCTACCGATGCCATAATGGCCCTGAATCCGCCTTCGCACCTCCTACCATAGTGATCCAGAGTTATAGACGTCGATAACTCCTTAACACGTGTCCCGCAGCAAAGCCCAACCATGAAGCGAACTCGTTGATTCCCATCTAAATCTTGAGCTCTAACTTCTCATTTGGACTTCCTTTGCATCTCGGGTTTGGTCGAATTGGAGTGGGTCTTCAGAAGAGTCATCGCGTAGTAGTAATAGCCCACGTACGGTTCGGTTCGGTGCTCCTCATCTAGTTTGGTTCGGGTCGGTAGTCCACTTCGGGTCGGGTCGGTGTCTTCCTCCGGGTCGGGTCGGTGTCTTCCTCCGGGTCGGGTCGGTTCAGTGATTCTCCCCCTTCAGATATCGGTTCGGTTCGGGTGTCTCTGCTTGAGTTCGATTCAGAGGTAGTTTATCCGATCTGATTCCTTCTGTTTGACGTGCTTGCCTGCTCCGATCCGTCCTGTTCCCTTTCCCCGATCCGATCTGCTCTATTGCTCCGATCCGATCTTCTGTCCAACTCCAACTCTAAGCAAACGGCCTTCCTTTTTGCCAAGTCTTCCATGTGCCAAGCTCCAGTTCGGGTCGGGTTTCTTGCCCAGTTCACATTTCCGATCCGAGCCCCCCATCCGATCCGATCCGAAGCCCTGCACAACTTTCTGCAACTTTTCCAGCAACTTGTTTACGCCGTTCGACGACGTTTTTGACAAATCTAACTATTCTAATCAATCACAATTCATGTCAAATAGTCATATCAACATAGCAAACTAACCACAAACACCAAAACAATGAATTCATATGTCAAAATGGATCAAATGTGCCCAAAACCTCACATTTTCCTATAATCCCTCTTAATCATGTTTAAGCATACGATTAGCAAAACACATCGAAATTAACCCAAATTTCTAACAGAGCCTTAAAACATTATTTTAGAATTTTAAGAATTTTTCCAGAATTTATTTACGTATAAATTCGCTAATCTTCACTAATCACCCTTAATTAACTGTAATTAGTGTCAAAATGATGCTATCACTCACCTTGGCCACAAGTAAAATTCTCAGAACTGAAACTCCTCTGGTTTGGGGCGAATACTGATGTCTAACAGCAGCTCTAACCTTGCTTTGGTGCTTTTTCTCCTTAATTTGGTGTTACTAAGCCTAATCTTCAATTAGAGAGTGATTTGGGGTGTTTTAGATGTAGGAAGCCATTACTAAGGTCTCAAGGAGGTTTGTGGCGGCTCAAAACTGAAATGAAAGTGATAACCTAACCCTAATCAGACCTCCTATACCTCTAAACCCGAAATTCCCCTTGGGCCTAGCTGCTAATCACCCGGTTAAGCCCAATTAAGCTGTATTTCACCATCTGAAACTTGTTTCAGCCATATCTCCCAAACGGTGAGTCCGTTTGGCTAATGCGACCACTCTACGGAAAGAGAAACCATCATTTGAAGCCAATGGAAGTGGTTTCAGGTCAAAATTCATTTCCAGTCAAAAGTTATGGCCAAAACAGTGATAACTAGGGGTAAAATGGTCATTTAAAAATCGGGAAAAATCATGAACATGGGAAATGACCCCAATAGTCGTCTCCCAAAGTTACATGACCGTACGACTTCGTATGCGAAAGAAATAAATATTCTACGATCTTATGATGCGTAGAATGCGGGTCGTTACACTCTTCCCCCCTTAAGAAATTTCGTCCCCGAAATTCCTTAACCCAAAACATACACAGGATCCCGCATGCCTAACACCCACATACAACAATCAAACATGCAAAGCAAGCAAACAAGTCTATCCTAGCATGCGGAAAACTAAATCGCTAATAAAATCTTACCAGACAAGGAGTTCTGGATACTTCTTCCTTATGTCCTCCTCTGTTTCCCAAGTACAATCATTCCCGTCTTCGTCCCACTGTACCTTGACTAGCTTCACCGACTTCCTTCGAAGTTGCTTCATGTCGTGTGCGACAATACGGGCCGGTTTGCGGTTTCCAACCTCTACTTCAAAGTCTTCCAACTGATCAGGTGAGATAGTCATATCTGAGTCGTGAACGAACTTCCTTAGTTGGGAAACATGAAATACGTTATGAACTCCCGCCATCTTCTCCGGTAAGTCAATTCTATATGCCAAATTCCCGACTAGTTCAAGAACAGGGAATGGACCAACAAATCTTGGTGCTAATTTGCCTCTCCTGCCAAATCGTATTACGCTCTTCAACAGAGAAATCTTGACAAACACCAAGTCGCCAACGGAGAATTTTAAGTCTCTTCTTCTCTTATCAGCATAACTTTTCTGCCTATCTTGGGCTGCCTTCATTCGTTGTTGAATGATCTTGATCTTATCTGAAGTTTCCCTCACCACATCTGGTCCAAGCATAAACTTCTCGCCAGTCTCTATCCAACATGATGGTGAGTTGCACGGTCTTCCATACAAAGCTTCAAATGGAGCCATACCGATACTGGATTGGTAACTATTATTATATGCAAACTCCACTAGATGCAAATGGTCATCCCATGATCCACCAAAATCCAATATACATGCTCTCAAGAGATCTTCCAAAATACGATTCACCCTCTCTGTCTGACCGTCGGTCTGAGGATGATATGCGGTACTGAGATGTAGCTCTGACCCTAGAGCCTCTTGTAAGCTCTTCCAAAACCCACTAGTGAACAACGGGTCTCGGTCGCTCACAATGCTTTTAGGTACTCCATGAAATCTCACTACCCACTTCATATACAATTCTGCTAACTTAGCTGCCGTTCTGGTCGATTTGACCGGTATAAACCTTGCACTTTTAGTCAGTCGATCTACAATTACCCAAATGCTGTCATATCCCGATCTAGTCCTTGGTAACCCATCGATGAAATCCATCGAGACTTGCTCCCATTTCCATTCGGGGATTTCTAAAGGCTGTAACAACCCACTAGGCTTCTTTTGCTCGGCTTTTACTAGCTGGCAATTCATGCACTTGGATATAAATTTCCCAACGTCTCTTTTCATCCCTTCCCAGTAGTAGGTCTGCTTCATATCTCGATACATCTTATTACCACCGGGGTGTATAGTCAGTTTTGAGTGATGACATTCTCTAAGCACTTCATCCCTCAATCCATTGACATTGGGTATAACAAGCTTTCCATTCTTTCTAAGCCATCCATCTCGATCAAGCCCATACTTGTTCATCTCCTCATCGATACCCATCTCTAACTTGGAGATGATTTCCAATAGGTTAGGATCGTCCCTCTGACTAGAGCCGATCCGCTCAATCAAAGTGGGTCTGATTGCCAAACTTGCTAACATTTCTGGATCCAATTCGCACTTTGGTCTAAAATCAAAACTTGCGATAAACTCCAGTTGCTTCCATTCAAGGAACATAGCCCCTAAGCTGGCATGTCTTCTACTTAATGCATCAGCCACCGCATTGCCCTTTCCCGGTGTGTATGCGATGTCAAAATCATAGGAAGCTAAGAACTCTAACCATCTCTGCTGACGGAGATTTAAATCCTTCTGGGAGAATAGATACTTCAACGACTTATGATCTGTAAACAGCTCAAATCTTTCTCCCAAGAGATAGTGTCTCCACATCTTTAACGCGAACACGATCGCTGCCAATTCTAAATCATGGGTAGGGTATCTTCTCTCGTGCGGTTTCAATTGCCGACTTGCATAAGCTACAACCCTACCGCCTTGCATCAATACAGCACCCAGTCCGGTACCACAGGCATCCGTGTATACCGTCATCTCTTCATTCCCCTTAGGAATAACTAACACTGGTGCGCTTGTCAACTTGTCCTTTAGACTTCTGAATGCATTCTCGCACCTTTCATCCCAGACAAAAGCTTGATTCTTCTTGGTCAACTGGGTCAACGGTGCTGCTAACTTGGAGAAACCTTGGATAAACTTACGATAATATCCCGCTAACCCCAAGAAACTTCTTACATCTGTTGCATTCTTGGGCGTAGGCCAATCTTGTACCGTAGCCACCTTCGCCGGGTCCACGGCAATACCACTCTCTGATACAACATGGCCCAAGAACCTCACTTCCCTTTTCCAGAAGTGACACTTAGAAAACTTTGCTTTCAATTGGTGTTTTCTCAACACCTCCATTGCTACTCTTAAATGTTCCTTGTGTTCTTCCTCTGTCCTCGAATAGACCAAAATATCATCAACGAACACAAGAACAAACTTATTCAACTGATCCCTGAATACCCTATTCATAAGATCCACAAAATATGCTGGGGCATTGGTCAGCCCAAATGGCATAACCAACCACTCATAAAATCCGGACGGCGTCCGAAATGCCGTTTTAGCTATACTCTCAGCTTCCACTCTAAGCTGATGAAAACCTGTCGCGAGGTCCAACTGAGAAAATATTCTCGCGCCACTCAACTGATCGAACAAATCATCTATCCGCGGTAGAGGATACTTATTCTTCCTCGTCACTTTATTCAACTCGCGGTAGTCTACACACAAACGAAGGGAACCATCCGCCTTGGTAGCAAACACAACTGGTGCTCCCCATTCAGAAACACTCCTTCTGATAAATCCCTTCTTCAAAAGATCGCTGACTTGCACCTCGAGCTCTCGCTGCTCCCTTGGTGCCATACGACGAAGTGGCATCACTATAGGTCTGGCATCTTTTACCAAATCAATACGAAACTCAATCTCTCGGTGTGGTGGAAGTCCGGTCACTTCTTCGAAAACATCCGGATACTGGCCTACCACGGGCAAACCTGACAACTCACTATGCGGAATGTCGAGGGAGTTTAGAAAACTAGCCAATACCCCCTTACTGGGTAGACCACCAAACACTATCCTCCGCCCATCATCCGCTCTAGCTGTCACCAACAAGCCCTCACAGTCTACCACCACCCCGTATCTTTGGAGCCAATCTACTCCCAAAATAATGCCAAACCCAGTAAAGCCCAAAACAAAGCAATCACAAACAAACATGCATCCATGACTCGATAAGACCACATTACGACAAATCATGCTAAGGCTAGTCGAACCACCAATCGGGTTCGTCACTACTAAAGGCCTATCGACAATCTCGGGCTCCAATCCCAACCTATCTACCAGGTCACTAGATATGAAAGAACTGGAAGCTCCGGTATCAAACAAAACTCTAACAGGAACATCATAAACAGAAAGCATACCTTGAATGACGACATTCTTTCCCTTCTCCGCCGCAGTTGGGGCATTCGACGAAGAAGGAATAGCATTAAGGGCATATGCTTTCACCATTTGCTTTTCTTTAGGGGGCTGTGGACACTTGTCCTTGTGATGTCCCATTTGGCCACAGTTGAAGCACTTCCTATCTGCTGGCTTGGCCCGACAATTACTGGCATAATGGCCCTTCTTACCACAGCTGAAGCACTC
The DNA here is from genome assembly GCA_030737875.1 of Allium sativum. NCBI lineage: Eukaryota > Viridiplantae > Streptophyta > Magnoliopsida > Asparagales > Amaryllidaceae > Allium > Allium sativum. The sequence continues at coordinate 56,294,801 of CM060927.1, read as the reverse complement.
CACATCTTGCTTATTCTTTTTCTTCTGGCCATCCTTAGCCTGATTCTGCTTTCACTTATTCTGGGAACCACCTTTGCCTCCACCACTAGCTTGTGGCTTTGGCTCATCTGCGGATGCAACCTCAGTCTTCGACTTAGGGTAGAGACTTTCTGATCTTAACGCTTTCCCCACAATCGATTCAAACGTCTCATCGATGTGGTTAATAAGTTTTTCCCCCAAGTACTGATCCAGTCCAGTTATGAATTTCTCATTCTTTTTCTCGGCAGTATCTATAAGAGATAACCCATATTTTGACAAAGTGTCAAATTCAGCAATATACTCCGAGACAGCCCTGCCATTCTGCTTGAGCTCCAAGAATTTCTTAAACAACATTGACTTCTGAGCAGCTGGGATGAACTTCTCACTAAAGCGAGCCTTAAACTGCTCCCAAGTAATCTGGTCTTCGGGAGTAGCTGCCTTTATAGCATTCCACCAATTCATTGCCCGCCCTTGCAGCTGACGGGACGCTAGCTTTCTCTTCATCGCATCCTCGATACCCAAATCCTCGAAGATACGTTCGCAACTATCCACCCAATCCTGAACATCCGTAGCCGACTCCGTTCCGTGGAACGGCTTCCCACCAAGGCTAGTATAATCCTTATTCAGCTTGGCGAAGTCGACTCTTGGCGCCTGCACTATTGGGCCACCACCATTTCCACCATTGGGAGCTGCCCTCTGCACATCTCTAAGCATCTCTCTCATGAGGTCAGTAAACATCGTCCTCATGTCAGCAGCATTCCCATTATTGGCTCCCCTACCAGCACCTCTAGTATATCGGCTCATCGTCAATCTGAAAAAAAGAAACGATTAACGACTCCATAGTGGTGCTAGTGCAGTACGACTTCACCCTTATACTACTAATAGTATATATATATATAGCTTTTAAAAACCAAAGTAATCACAAATACGCTCTCTCATATACGTATATTATCTCTCCCTGATAACTTCCCTAGGTTAACTACGCAACCTAGAGCTCTGATACCAAGTGTGACGGCCCGCCTCGCACCGGCCTGCATTTCCTCAAAAAGTGCGCTGTACACGTGCCCGACTAGCACAAGACGGTCGTCATAAGAAAGGAAAGAAGGGAATGAACTAATCAAAGAACCTGTAGAATGTCTCACAGCGCATGGAATAAAATATAATAATAATAATGTACTTGACATAAAACAGGCGAGACAGTGCATAAGCTGATAATTAAAACCAACATCAATCTCAAAGCAGCGGAAATCCAAATACAGCTTATTACAACTTTTCAAAATCTACTGTCTCTGAACAAAAGAAAGCTAAAGTAGAAGATACACCAACAATGCCCAAGCAGTGATCTTCAACAACATAGGGAGAATATTATGTATATAGTACGTGGAAGCCTCCTGCTCGTCTCCGGATCATCTACCCGTGCATCACCAGCTAACCTGTCTCTAGTCTGCTCGCGTGAGCACCCAGAGTAATAAGAGGAGACATAAAACTCTGGGTCAGACATAAAGCCTGGTATGAGCGATAAGCATCAAAACAGAATAATAACAGGTATACTAAACCATACCTGAACCTGAACCTGCAACCAAAGAGTTAGTACCACATACCGTACAATACTCCAAGGTGCCATAATAAATAGTGTAAGAATACGGGGGTGTGGGTGTGCATGTCACAATGATAGCAAACAAGTCATCCATAGCAACCATCCTCGCACCTCTCACTCAGTGTGTAAAGCGTACGACATCTACCACTTTGGAACACTAGACAAACTGAGGTAACGACGAATCCCGACTTGTAGAAACCCTGCTATGACCAAGCCAAACACTTGGAGTCATGACCAAACATTTCAATGACCCACTTCATTGGTCGTAGCCCTTGGTTCTACCGATGCCATAATGGCCCTGAATCCGCCTTCGCACCTCCTACCATAGTGATCCAGAGTTATAGACGTCGATAACTCCTTAACACGCGTCCCGCAGCAAAGCCCAACCATGAAGCGAACTCGTTGATTCCCATCTAAATCTTGAGCTCTAACTTCTCATTTGGACTTCCTTTGCATCTCGGGTTTGGTCGAATTGGAGTGGGTCTTCAGAAGAGTCATCGCGTAGTAGTAATAGCCCACGTACGGTTCGGTTCGGTGCTCCTCATCTAGTTTGGTTCGGGTCGGTAGTCCACTTCGGGTCGGGTCGGTGTCTTCCTCCGGGTCGGGTCGGTGTCTTCCTCCGGGTCGGGTCGGTTCAGTGATTCTCCCCCTTCAGATATCGGTTCGGTTCGGGTGTCTCTGCTTGAGTTCGATTCGGAGGTAGTTTATCCGATCTGATTCCTTCTGTTTGACGTGCTTGCCTGCTCCGATCCGTCCTGTTCCCTTTCCCCGATCCGATCTGCTCTATTGCTCCGATCCGATCTTCTGTCCAACTCCAACTCTAAGCAAACGGCCTTCCTTTTTGCCAAGTCTTCCATGTGCCAAGCTCCAGTTCGGGTCGGGTTTCTTGCCCAGTTCACATTTCCGATCCGAGCCCCCCATCCGATCCGATCCGAAGCCCTGCACAACTTTCTGCAACTTTTCCAGCAACTTGTTTACGCCGTTCGACGACGTTTTTGACAAATCTAACTATTCTAATCAATCACAATTCATGTCAAATAGTCATATCAACATAGCAAACTAACCACAAACACCAAAACAATGAATTCATATGTCAAAATGGATCAAATGTGCCCAAAACCTCACATTTTCCTATAATCCCTCTTAATCATGTTTAAGCATACGATTAGCAAAACACATCGAAATTAACCCAAATTTCTAACAGAGCCTTAAAACATTATTTTAGAATTTTAAGAATTTTTCCAGAATTTATTTACGTATAAATTCGCTAATCTTCACTAATCACCCTTAATTAACTGTAATTAGTGTCAAAATGATGCTATCACTCACCTTGGCCACAAGTAAAATTCTCAGAACTGAAACTCCTCTGGTTTGGGGCGAATACTGATGTCTAACAGCAGCTCTAACCTTGCTTTGGTGCTTTTTCTCCTTAATTTGGTGTTACTAAGCCTAATCTTCAATTAGAGAGTGATTTGGGGTGTTTTAGATGTAGGAAGCCATTACTAAGGTCTCAAGGAGGTTTGTGGCGGCTCAAAACTGAAATGAAAGTGATAACCTAACCCTAATCAGACCTCCTATACCTCTAAACCCGAAATTCCCCTTGGGCCTAGCTGCTAATCACCCGGTTAAGCCCAATTAAGCTGTATTTCACCATCTGAAACTTGTTTCAGCCATATCTCCCAAACGGTGAGTCCGTTTGGCTAATGTGACCACTCTACGGAAAGAGAAACCATCATTTGAAGCCAATGGAAGTGGTTTCAGGTCAAAATTCATTTCCAGTCAAAAGTTATGGCCAAAACAGTGATAACTAGGGGTAAAATGGTCATTTAAAAATCGGGAAAAATCATGAACATGGGAAATGACCCCAATAGTCGTCTCCCAAAGTTACATGACCGTACGACTTCGTATGCGAAAAAAATAAATATTCTACGATCTTATGATGCGTAGAATGCGGGTCGTTACAAATTTCTTCTTGTTCCATGTGTTCTTTGCTATCATCTACTTTGATTCTGCACTTCTCATTATTTGAGTCATCTTCGCTTACTTTATTTTCTTCAACTTCTTTCTTTTTATGATTTACACATTTTCTTTCTTCTTTCAATTCTTCCTTTTTTGACTCCTTAATTTTTGGCAATATTATCACATCTTTCTCCTTTTCAGCAATTTTCTTTTCTTCTTTCACGTCACTCAATTTGCCTTCTTCTTTTATTTCTTCAATCCACACATCTTCTTTGCTTGCATCTTCAAATAACTGCGGTTCACAAGAAAATAGAACAACATTGCTTGAGTCATAAATATCTTGTAAAGAACGCACCTTTCGAATAGGAGAGTCCAAGTCTTCATATTCATTTTCATCATTTGAGCCGTAACTAGGAGCAGTATCTACATGGATACTTTGCTGAGATCGGACAGGTTGTGAGCTATTATTTTGAGATCTTTTAGGCTTCATAGAATTTGATTTTTGGTAGCCATCATGATCCCACTGCCATGCTGCCATTTCATCAAAGACAACATCTCTTGAGACAATGAGTTGATCATTTTTGGGGTTTAATAGCCGATATCCCTTCGACTCATCGCTGTAACCAACAAAGACATATTTTTCTCCTTTCTTCTCAAATTTATCTTTGTTTGGGCTCTGGTTCAATGCATACGCTACACTTCCAAATACTTTCATGTGATCTACTTTGGGCTTTCTTTTATGCCAGGCTTCAAATGGTGTCATATTTCTAACAACTTTAGTTGGCGAACGATTCAATATATAGACAGCCGTGTTAACAGCTTCAGCCCATAACTTCTTTGGCATGGATTTTCCTTCCAGCATACTTCGAGCCATTTCAACAATTGTTCGATTTTTCCTTTCTGCGACGCCGTTTTGCTGCGGTGTATATCGCACAGTAAGCTGCCTTGCAATCCCTTCTTTCTTGCAATGATTCATGAACTCGGTGTAAATAAACTCTCCTCCACGATCAGTTCGAAGAGTTTTTATTAAGTGCCCACTTTAGCGTTCTACAAGAGCTTTAAACCGTAGGAAACTTGAGAAAGCTTCTGATTTTTCACTTAAAAAATAAATCCACATCATACGAGTGTAATCATCAACAAAAAAAATGAAATATCTCTTGTTATTTAGTGAAGGAGTCCTTGTAGGACCAAAAATATCAGCATGTATCAACTCCAAAGGAGCTTTTGCTCGCCATGAATTTTTCGGAAAAGGAAATCTATGCATTTTGCCAAAAATACAACCTTCACACACCTTATTTTCTTTCATGATGATAGGAAGACCAATAACCATATTCTTTGATTTCAGCAAATGCAACCCCTTGTTGCTTAAGTGGCCATATCTCAAATGCCATAAATGAGACACATTAGAATTTTCAGATTTGAATGCACAATTCTCATTTAGAGACATAAATAGGCGGAAAATTTTATTTAGAGTCATGTCAATATTTGCCACTGTTAAATTACTTTTCTTACCAATGATCTTGCAAGAATTATTATCTCTCCACATATTGCTCTGCTGTGCCTAACAAATTTGGTATTAGAGCTCAGAATTAGAGCCAATGCAAAAAAAAAAACGTATGTGCTTAACCGCCATACGTTCCCCACTCCGTCCAAAATACTATGTTCACGTAGATGGCTCAAAATACGCCACACGTGAAGGGAGAGTGATGAAAATAATAGTCTCACATCGGAAAATATGCAACTATGATCCTGGATATAAACTAAGATGTTCCTCATCACATTGCCAATTGGTTTTGTGATAATAAGGGGATAATAAAATAAAAAAACTAACATATATATGTATATGTATATATGGGATAGGATCAGGGAGCCCCTGAATTTCAGCCCTCATTTGCACCCGGATCACATCCACTCATTTATATTAAAGAATGTGAGTGAGAAGTGAGCGAATGAGTGGAAGGAGAGAGAGTGTGAAATACTTGGTTGTGGTTGAGGGGCTTTTGGGTTGCTGTATTGTTTGGGGAGCTCTCGAACCTTCCCCTATATATATATATATATATATATATATATATATATATATATGATCCACTAGCTGTTATCCACTAATATTTATTGCTTCCAATCTGTTTTTTCGGCTGAATCCATTGGAGATTTGTGTGTCGACTTTCCCTGCTTTTTTGTGCCTTGCTGTTATTGATTTACTATAAAACCTATTAGTTTGTTAGTAAAACAACAATCATATTGTACGGTATTTTAGTTAGGTAATAAAAAAAATCTTGGTCGATTATGATTTTCTGGCATATAGTTGATTGGCAATGTATTAGTCATGTTATCGATCTTTAGGACTGGAACTTTTCTGTTGTGTATCAGTTGATGACTGAAGGGAACAAACTGTCAGGTTCTATGCTGAATAAGTTTCAGACGATCGCATACTTACCTACGTACTGGTGCCTTTGACATGGGCACTATTTCTGTTATAAATCCCATTAACAAAAACCAGTCTTTGAAACAGTAAGTTGAAACCTTGAAATAATCAAATTGAAACCACTGTGTTTCCAACAAGAAAACCCAGTATTAATATGAAACAATAGTTTTTTACAAGGGATTTTCTTATTCATGGTTGGAAACATACATTCAAAATGGATCATTTTGAAGAGAAATATGATATTTGTTTGTGTTCATCACTAGTCAGTTCTACACTATCTGAACTTTGGATCAATTTTTTAATTTATTTTTATTTCGGCTTCTACTTTCGAACCTAGCGAGTGATCTATTCTGTTGTCTTCATTAGAAAGTTTCATAAAGATATAAGTGATAGAATGGCTATTTTATTCATCCACCAGTGTCAAAGTTTATGTTTCTTTATTTAGCATGATACAACAATATTTAATGAATTTATGGTTTTAATTTTCTGGTTGGTTATCTTTATAAACTTGGAGTAGTGTTTCTTAATACAGTGGTTGTTCCAAATTTTAGGATTTGTCGATCTCATGCATTTAATTTAGCTACTAAGTTGCCTATTCAAAGATGACGTTCTTTTCAGTTAAGTTTCTTTGACATGTTAGAATTCTATCATTTCTGTTCTTCATTATCACTTAGAAAACAGCTACATTTTTCCTTCTATTTTTTTTTAAAATGGAGCAAACACTAGCGATCATTGTACTATAACAATTTATGTTTTTCATACTATAGGCATGTATTGCTCCATTTCCTATATCCTCTATCATTTCCACAACTGAATCATGTGCTTTGTTTAATCAATGTTTATTACAAACTCCTATTTATGAAATAGTTGACACTTTATAATGCTTTATTTATTTATTTATCAGAAAATTAAGTTAATGTCTTCTATCAGTGACCCTTACAAGCCCAGTAGCAGTATATTAAATCTTACCTTGACCTATTGCTCCTCTGTCTCATGTAACATCTGTTGGGGTTTTGTGCGCAGCGGAAGTTTTGACCAAACACCCAAAAAACAAAATGAATCTTTTTCACCCAATCACTTGAAGATGAATGTGATTGAATAACAAACAACAACACAAAAAAAATATCGGAAGTATGAACACACGATATTCCACCCAACCACCATCTTTATTGATTCACCAAAATATTGTTTACAACCGATCTCAACTATCATTAAACAAACACAACTTGAATCAATAACCTTATTGAGAAATAGGTAGAGAATATCTAATGGCTAAAAAATTTGAGGAGAAAGATAATGAAGAACAATGGCAAATTTTTCCACCACATAATGAAGATATCATGTAGGCCTTTTATAGAGTAACTTGTCACCCAAATTATCCTCATATATCTCAAATATATCCTCATATATCTCAAATATATCTATTTGGATAAGCACCAAATAATCCTTGCCTTCATTTTCAAATATCCCACAAAAGCAGCAACAAATATCTCCACCAAAAATGGATCCACAAAGAAAATTTGTTGCCTACAATTGTGATTTGCGTATCACAAATCTCAACACTCCACCTTGATACCAAATCACATCTCCTCCACTCAACACTAGCCAACTTAGCTCTCACTTTCACTACAAGAAAAACAGCATATAGCAGCGGCAGTATCTGCTTCTAATCCGTCGCTAAATTGGCCTTAGCGACGGATTTCCAGCAAAACTATGTGGTCGGTAAAAACCATGACGGTAATTGAGTCAAATTTTGCGACGGAATTTAGTCTGAGTTTTCCGACAGTTTTCCGTCATTTTACTAATTTTATAATAAAAATAAAATTTTATTTATTAATTTATTTTTATTTTTATACCGACTATTTACTGACGGATAATTAATTTATAATAAAATATTACTTATAAAAGGAGTGGGTAAACCCTTACTAATTGCCGAGGGATTAACGACAAAATATTTTTTAGATCAAACATTTTCTGTTAGTGATCCGTCGCTATTCCCTTTCTATTCCGCCAATAAACATCCTTTCATGTTTTCTGCTCACAGCTTTACCAAATACTATCGTCCAACTGTCAATGGTAAAATAAATAACATAACCCAAAAAAAAAAACAAATATATAAATTACTATATATTATTTCATACATATCATTCAAACAACATAGCATTTTATACATATTGTTTTATCAACTTTTCCATATCCACATAATACGATATACATTTTTACATCAATAATTTTACTTACAAAATAAAAAAAATGATAGATTTAGTCTTGCTTTGCTTCTGATATTTCCCCCTTAACATTAACAACGATGGCCCTGTTAATGTCAAATAAACAGTCAAAACGTTAGCAATTGTTATATTGTATATTGACAAAACAAAAGAAACCAAGATTCTAATACATTAAAATACATAATACATAGGCGCAACGCATATACAAATGACGGCTTGAAAATATAATACAAAACAAAATCATAAAGCCAAAATATACATGCTAGTCTAGTGAAATGTACTCTTCGTGCCATACGATGACCTTGTGCACTTCGCATAGCTACAAAACGAAATATTGTTTAACTTACAATATGATGACAATAAACAATAATATTTGTAAGTTGTTGCAAAGCATATATGCAACATATTATTATTCAAATTGCAAACAGTATGATTTTCTTATTAACCAGACAAGCATATAGCCTTATTCGGGTGAATCGGGTCCCTTTTGATGATAATATTGAATGTTTAAAATTAAAACCACAACTATAAAGTTGCGGAGGAGAATTCATTATGTGATGTATGTATGTATATCTAACAAAAATAAACTAACCTGGTTGCATATTTCACAAGTTGTGTCCCCTTTTTTATTGCACCATCTTTGTATGCAGCATCTCCTGTGTACAAACTGCATATAACAAAGCAATACTCTGAGCATGTATTCAATAAAAGATCAAAACAAATGCAATTCTACAAAGCTCTTTAACTTGTACGAAAACGGCAATCCCAAGCAACAATTATCTATGAATTTTTTTCCCCTAAATTCAAAAATAAACATTTTAATAACATTCAACTTGGAAATGAACAAAGTAAATAACCACAGGATCATGTAATTTCTACATATCCAGAATATCTGGTTTCTTTCTTTTGTACGTCTTCACATAGAATAAGAACAAATGCCTACATTCAATGGTCATTTTTCTTTATGGACATACATAGATAAAAATGAAACATTTTTCTTTATGGACATACATATTATTCTTTGAATGATACAAGACAATGCCCACAAGAAAGAAATAGCACATGACTATGAGAATTGTGCATTAAAAAAGGGTAATTGGTTGCAACAACATTTTATCAAAATAAAAGAAGAGAAACAACAATACTCCAACAACCAATAAAATTTTGAGCAGCACCAATATGTTTGAGAGTGTACCCTTTGTTTCATCCAAAATAAAAAAATCATTAATCAGATGGAGATTGATTAATTATCCAGTTCACGGTTATTAGGCACAATAAGAATATTCACTTTGTAGTCAAATACATCTCATGTCTCTATCGTTCTTGCTCCTGAATTTAGTCCACTGGGTGTTTGTGCACCAACCAAAGTGTTGAGAACACTATAGCAACCGTAAAGGATATCATTCATATAAAAGTTGTCGACTTCACTGAATATAATTTAACTGCTAGACACGGCATAAAAAATGTGTGTGTGAATACAAAATACCTAACTAAATTTCTTTGGTACCGATCATAAAGAATGTAAAATTCAAGAAAATGAAACATACCTGCAGCAGATGGGTGTCAGAACGAGGGAGAGGCGAAGCCGAAGATAAGAGCAAATCGTCGGAATCGCAACCAAATTAGGGAAAACGAAAACCTAATCGTCGGAATCGCAAAAAAAAAGATACCGTCAAACCAGCTTCATGACTAGCAACTTAGGGAGCGCAACTGAGAAGGTAATGGGAACAAAAACGGTGAAGGCAATAAGGGATACCGATGCCGCCAATCAGCTAAAACGTGAAAGGGAGAAACTAGGGTTAAAGGAGAAGTAAGCATTGAAGATGAAAGAGTTCGCAGAAGAATTAAACAGATGAAAAGAAGAGGCGGCGTAAATAAAAACCCTAGCTCAAACTAAAGCTTTTATTTTTAAGGGTAAACGGGAATTAAACTGGAACGAAATTTTCAACAGCCCGCCTTTCTAATTTTTGCAGACCGCCTTCTCAACATTACTTTTTTTTTTTTAAGTTTTTGCTGAACGTTTTTTTGTCAATGAATTTTTTTGAATATTTTGAAATCATCGGGAAAAACCGGATTAGAATAAATATTGAGATTTGTAGCATAATGTTTATATTTTCTAGAATTGTCGATCATAATAAGTTATTAAGTTTAAATTACTAAATATTGAGTATATATTATTGTTTAAACATTATTATTTGAACTTATCAATCAATTAGTTAGTTAATAATAATTAATTAAATAATGACTATTATATATATTATTAATTATCATATAACTAACATTAATTATTAGATATTAATTACTGAAAGTTAATTATAAATTATCAAACATGAGGTATAAATAATAAATTATTATTATTTATTTTGAATTTTTTTTGAAATCTTAAATTTACTAAAATTTTAACTTAATAAATAGTTTTTTATTTTTGTATCTACTGAAAATTTCGAATTTGTTTTTAAAATCAATTTAAAAAACTAAAATTTTAATTATGAAATAATAAACAATTCATTTTGAATAACAATATGATTATAAAATATTGATAACAATTACAAGATATATATGTATATATATTAAGTAAAATTTGTTGATTATTAATAATTAATTATGGATAATTTTAAATTTATTTTAGAAAGCACCAAATTTTATGGATAACCACACTTCTTAATCATTAAAAATTAGTTACTAATCGTTGATATTTAATCATACTATAGTAGTGATTTTTAATTATTAATATTTAATCATACTATATTATTAATTATGAAAAGATAAGCGGTGTGGTAAGAAACGCGTAAGGAAATGAAACAAAATGTTTAGTTTTAAGTGCAAAGAGGTGGATAGACCTAACAGGCGGATGGTATTAACGTTAACTAATGTGCGGATGGTATTAACGTTAATTAATGTTATATTTTATTCGTATTATACCAAAACGGTATATAAATAATATTAATGTTATATTTTGCCCATAACTTATGCTTAGCTGTAATTAATCACTAATTAAATATTTATTATTAATTATAGATTATAATTATTAATAATAGATATTAATTTATAATAACTATTATATACTTGTATGACCAAGTAAAGAATTATCTTATATGACCAAGTAAAGAATTCTAAAAATTCATAAAAAAACACACACACACACATATATACATATATATGTATATATATAATGTATGTAGATATATATTATGTATGTGTGTATATATATATATATATACATACATTATATATATATATATAACTTTGAATTGTATAAACTGAGTGTGTTGTCTCATATTATATTGGAGATAATTGCAATAATGATTGAATTTAGGAAACATGTATACTGAAATCACATTATACACCAGTATAAAAGAACATGATATTATATATGTATATATAATCTTACAGTTTAAATTCTGATCTTTATAAACTGAAAATGTGTTGTCTCACAATATATTAGAGATATGTGCACTACTTAAATCTTATGCTCAGCTGTAATTAATCACTAATTAAATATTTATTATTAATTATAGATTACCAACAACTAATTATTAATAGTAGATATTATTAATTTATAATAACTATTATATACTTTATTAACTATCACATATCAATTAGAAATTATTTAATAGTACATTAATATGCATGAAAATAATAACTTGTATGGTAATGTTTGAATTTTTTGAATTTCGAAATTCTTTAATATTTATTTAACTTCTTATTTTTAAACTTTGACCATTTTGTTTTTCTTAATTACTAATTATTTATCAAATAATACGTACCAATCAATTTCTTGAAAGCAAATATGTATTAATAATTTCTTGATATTAATTTAATTAATCGTATTAAATACTACTAAATAATAATTGATTATCAAAACAAATTTAATAAACATCGAACAACAATGTATTTTATTAATTACTATTACCTCTTATTTATATTATATAGTAAATAATAATTAATCAGCATTAATTTTCAAAAAAAAAATTAATCAGCATTAACTATTGAATTTTATTTACTTCTAATAGTTATTATTTATTATTAATCACTAATGTATTATTAACATTAATTATTTAAAATTTAAATTTACTAATTAATTACTAAGTAATAACACAAATTTAAAACATTTAATAAATAAACAATATAAAAGTTCGTTTCAAATCACTTGGAAAACTACAGGAAAATAGCTTCAAAATTATGTCGACGGTAATCTGACTCTATTAGCAACGGAATTTAGCGTCAAATATTATATGACGGTAAAGAGCTGCAATTTCCATTGATTTAGCGACAGAATTAGTATTCGACGGTAATAATTTATAATAAGATGACATATAAAATCCAAAATATTTTCTCTTACAACGAACACGGAAATCCGCCGCTAATTAGCGACAGAATTTTCCGCTGCTAAAAATCTGTCGCTAATCTCAGTTTTTCTTGTAGTGTTTCAACCTTCTTTTCTCAATTAACATCATTACAAACCTCCACCATCGCCCACTAATGGTGCACCTCCCTCATTCGTGCACCACACCAATAGCGATCTTCAAAAGCGTTTGTAATACCACAAAGACCTCCATCTTGTCTTTGTGGATTTCACAACTCGACATCCGTCTTCCGCTTGATATGATCTCTTCATCTCCGGGATCCCTCGAGCATCATCAACATCTAGACCCTTGTCGATACCATGATCCTCCACCTTAGGACCATCAGCAGTGACCATATTAACCTCTCCACCTTGCTGTGGACTAGGTTCTTCAACCGTCACCCGCCTTCCACTGTTGACCACTGAACCGACCAAACTATATAGGTTTCCCTCCTCCAAAACTCCTCGCATCATCACACGACCACCCTTCTTCACTCTCCAAACTCCACCGTGAGTCTCATAAGTGCAACCGCGACGATCTAACTGACCGAGAGATATGAGGTTATGCGAACAAGTGGGTATGTGCCTCACACCGGCAACTTCTCTCTCCACTCCATCATGCATCCTAAACTTAACGGCTCTAACTCCACAAATTGGTAGCTCTACTCCATTGGCCGTCTTTATCATGCCAACACTCTTCTCATACGAAGAAAAACTTTTCACATCTCGACATATGTGAAAACTGGCTCCTGAATCCATCTTCCAAGGCTCCACAACACTAAATAGGACATCACATGAAGAATCGCCTTCGGTACCTTCAGCAAAGCCTACCTGTGCCTCATCACTATTATTATCACCTTGCGCCTTCTTCTTCTTCATATATCATATATATGAATAGCAATCATTGCGCTTGTGGCCTTTCTTACCACAATAATTGCAAAAGATAACACCTTTCTTCTTCCTTGTATCTTTACCTGAGTCCCTTGCTACCATCGCCTCAGTTTGAACCGATTTCAACTCCGACCCTTTTCTCCTTAGCTCCTCATTCAAAAAACTGCTTCGAACCGTTTCCAAAGAGATAGTTCCATTAGCATTGGAATTACTCAATGAAACAACCAAAGTCTCCCAGCTTTCCGAAAGAGAACTCATCAACAAAAGAGCCTGCAACTCATCATCAAAATTGACCTTCATGTTTGCCAATTGATTGATGACATCTTGAAACTCGTTCAAATGCTCTGCAACAGACTTCTCCTCATCCAATCGAAGTTGCACTAACTTTCGAACCAGAAAAGCCTTGCTTGTAGCACTCTTTGACTCATACAGCGATACTAATTTGTCCCACAACGCCTTTGCGGATTCACAACTAGCCACATGGTGGAACACAGAATCATCCAAATATTGGCGAATCAACGCAATCGCCTTTTTGTCCATTTTCTTCCACTTTCCCTCATCCATATTCGAGGGCTTCTCCCCATTTCCATCAATGGGATCATGCAAATCATTGAGATATAGAACGTCCTCCATCTTCGGCTTCCATACACCCCAATTCCTCCCATTCAAAATAGCCATCTTCGACAACGTCATCATCTCCGACATCAAAAAATCAAATTTTTTCAAACAAAAAATCAATTTTTTTTTCAATCCAACAAACACTCCAAGCTATGCGGTGATCTGAGTTCTGATACCAACTGTTGGGGTTTTGTGCGCAGTGGAAGTTTTGACAAAACACCCAAAAAACAAAATGAATCTTTTTCACTCAATCACTTGAAGATGAATGTGATTGAAGAACAAACAACAACACAAAAAATATCGGAAATATGAACACACGATATTCCGCCCAACCACCCTCTTTATTGATTCACCAAAATATTGTTTACAACCGATCTCAACTATCGTTAAACAAACACAACTTGAATCAATAACCTTATTGAGAAATAGGTAGAGAATATCTAATGGCTAAAAAATTTGAGGAGAAAGATAATGAAGAACAATGGCAAATTTTTCCACCACATAATGAAGATATCATGTAGGCCTTTTATAGAGTAACTTGTCACCCAAATTATCCTCATATATCTCAAATATATCCTCATATATCTCAAATATATCTATTTGGATAAGCACCAAATAATCCTTGCCTTCATTTTCAAATATCCCACAAAAGTAGCAACAAATATCTCCACCAAAAATGGATCCACATAGAAAATTTGTTGCCTACAATTGTGATTTGCGTATCACAAATCTCAACAACATCTTCATTAACAAGAAAATAAACTTAATTTGTTGCTCCTCGCGTCTCATATATAAAGTATCTATGTTAGTGTTGGTTCTTTGATTCCCTACTATGCTGATGTTTAACGTGTGCAAAGAATAGAGCTTAAGGAGAGCACAAGATGATGAGAATGTTATGTAGAATCTTTGGAAACTATATATGCTAGCTCACTGTTGAAGCCTTTTACATTACGGTCTCATTGATCTAATCCTCATATTCGAAGTTAGCCTGGACTATGAGTAAACATGGCAAACTGAATCTAATACTCATGAAAACTTAAAAGGCGACAATTTTGTATATTATCAAAGATTCATAATAAGGCTGCAGCCATTAGAGATATTGCTTAAGTTCCTATGTTTATGAAAATTGGTAAAATAGAGAGGTTAAGTAACTACCTCCACATTACCAGCACAGAGTAGTGAAATTGGTCTGAACAAAAGAGGTATCAACATAACGAAGTGCGGAAGCAAGTTGAATTGTTGTTCAAATTCTAAACCTCTCTTTCTATCAGCCTTTTATAAGTAAGTTGAGGCTTTGTCGATAATATGGTTTAAATTAGCGGAATATGTTGATGAGTTTTAATCCCTGCATTATACGTTGAAACATGCATGTTTCTTTCTATCCGAAATATTTAGTAGTTGCGGTGATTTAAATATCTTCTCTCTATCCAATTTTCACACGAAAATTCTTTTATCATATACTGCTCTTACGATATTTATATTAGTAATTAACGGTCCCATGTGTGCATATACATGTATGTGCGTCTGTGTATTGGTAGCCAAAGTGATCAACATCTAGAAATTTTATTCTTCAAATGGTTTCTCTGCATTGGTAAGTACGTTACGTTTTTGGAATGTTATGTTAAAAATCTTTAGTCATTTAGGGAAGTAACATGGTTTACTTGCATTCAAGTATTAAAATCTATTATTATATATGAACATAATTTAATCAATAGGTATATAGGACTATGTTTATTTGATTTACCTTATAATAAGTTTATAACCTTTGCTCATATTATTATTGTGTTAGATAAGTACCTTGTAATATGTTTATAAGCATATAAAACACCCACACAGGAGTGATAACATTGTTTATTCTTGGCATTATCCATCTTTCCCTACATCCCACAAGGTGATCGTACGGTAACTGCATTTAATGTCAATAACTGTTTTTTCCCACAAGCATATAAAACGCCTGCTTACTTAATGTCAGTTACTGTTTTTTCTGTTGTTCATAACATGCCATACTGATCCACTTTCAAAAAGAGTGAACTGATAACCAGTCAATATTCTAGACATCTTCAACCGCTACAATTCACAATTAATTTTTTCGACACTCGACCATTGTCCTCATTTTGAGTTGAGTGTTATGATCTGAAACCTTTTTGATTTAATAACTTTTAACAACTTGAGATCTATTACTTCATATAATTCATAGTCATTTCAGTACATATGGTATTATATTTGCACAAATTATTCACTTTTAAATTGTATATATTTATGCATTTCCAAAAAATGTTTGTGTTACTCAATGAGCGGTCTTTTACAAATGAAAATTTATACAAATGTTCTAATTTGCCAGCGCAGCGTATGATGCAAGTTATGTTTTGTGACTGAATAGATTACACTGAAAGGTGCATTTGGCTAATATGCTAAATATGTTTATCAATTCAGACTTGGTAATTTAAGAGACGAATCTTCACATTTCCCCTTTCTCATTAGCAAAAACAGTAATAATGATTAACATCGTGGAAGTTATTAGTTAATGATTAGTAAGCAGATTTAAAATTCACTTATTTCAATGTATTTTCCCTTATTTTTCTTCCATACAGCCTGTTCAATTTGTCCTGCTGTTTTTATCCATTAGTTACACTGTTTAAATTTTCACTATTTTTAGAATGTCATTTCTCACAACGCCTTTTTTTCCCAACCCCGGTTCAACATTCCCACAAGATACCGTAATCGGTGGTTCCTTCACCAATCTGATCCTTATGACGCCTTTATGGTATTTAACCGCAGTTTTCAGGCATTTTATCCATATCAGTGGACCGGCCTTGACGATCCAAAGGCTTGACTAAGTACTTGCCTGAGGGGCGGGCTAGAGCGTCTCGAAATCGGTAGAGGACTATCTTTTGCCTCGGTTCACAGATGGAAATTCAACTTCCAATACGTGACTTTGCGGTTTTGATTGTAGAACCTATATATGGCGACATTGTGGGATGAGGCACTTATGCCGTCTATGATTGATACTTATGATTGAAATTGTTTTGACACTATACACTTATAGTAATAAAAGATGAAATTCAGCGTATCAAGCATGCTTTGGCTATTATAAGGCAAAAACCCTATCCTCCGGCTTGTGTTGCATTGTGTGATAGGACCTGGGTCTTATAATGGCTTCATTTTTCTTTATTTAGCATTGCGCTGTTGTTTTATGCACTGGTGTTCTTGGGAGGAAACCCGTTCCGTGTTATACAGTGTGGTCCCTTGATTTACCTAACTTTAAAATAAAGATTAATAACTGTTTTAGTTCTCACACCAATCCCGTGACTGACCTGGGGTTTATTGTTTTAACCTAAACTCTGGGTGCGCTTATTTTGACACGGGCAGTTAGTAGTTTTGGTTTTGCAGATTTATATTCACAGGATCCTGATTTATAGCTGGAACGATACTCGGAAAGCTCTATATCCGTGTATTACTTCTAGTTGTGTATTGTATTATTTTCCGCTGCTATATAATGTATTGTAATCTCTGATATATTCTGTGTAATATTTATTCATACTCTGTAATATTCTTGTATTCTGATGGAATTGTTGTAATATACAATGAAATGTTCTTCTGTCTGCATCCCGATGTGGCTTGTTCTCACCTCAATCCGTGATTTCCCGTAAGGGGGATTTCGGGTTGTTTCAATGCCGTACGGATCCACTTTCAAAAAGAGTGAACTGATAACTAGTCAATATTGTAGACATCTTCAACTGCTACAATTCACAATTAATTTTTTCGACACTCGACCATTGTCCTCATTTTGAGTTGAGTGTTGTGATCTGAAACCTTTTTGATTTAATAACTTTTAACAACTTGAGATCTATTACTTCATATAATTCATAGTCATTTCAGTACATATGGTATTATATTTGCACAAATTATTCACTTTTAAATTGTATATATTTATGCGTTTCCAAAAAATGTTTGTGTTACTCAATGAGCGGTCTTTAACAAATGAAAATTTATACAAATGTTCTAATTTGCCAGCGCAGCGTATGGTGCAAGTTATGTTTTGTGACTGAATATATTACACTGAAAGGTGCATTTGGCTAATATGCTAAATATGTTTATCAACTCAGACTTGGTAATTTAAGAGATGAATCTTCACATTTCCCCTTTCTCATTAGCAAAAACAGTAATAATGATTAACATTGTGGAAGTTATTAGTTAATGATTAGTAGGCAGATTTAAAATTCACTTATTTCAATGTATTTTCCCTTATTTTTCTTCCATACAGCCTGTTCAATTTGTCCTGTTGTTTTCATCCATTAGTTACACTGTTTAAATTTTCACTATTTTTAGAATGTCATTTCTCACAACACCTTTTTTTTCGCAACCCCGGTTCAACATTCCTACAAGATACCGTAATCCGTGGTTCCTTCACCAATCTGATCCTTATGACGCCTTTATGGTATTTAAGTGCACAACCTCTCCTCCAGCGATATTAACTTCTTATTACCGACGGATATAGAGTTGCCAAGCCGTTGGCGTTAACGGGCTCCAGCTGCCAATTAACAGAAGATGATCGCATACAAGTTTGATCGATCTGTATTAACTAACACTTTTGCCATCAGGTATGGTAAACGTGCTAATTTGTGGCTTACAATGATTTAAATTGTCCACCATATTTTCATATTGTATGTACACAAATTTCCAAAACACACCAGGATGTTTTTTTCAACCTGTCTACCTGCTTGATAACATCTTCTATTTCGATCAAACTGGTAAATGTGCTTACTATTAATCAATACAACTTCTCACATTTAGATTGTGATGTGACCGGACTTATATGCTTGCTGGTATTAGAACTTTGTTCTGATGCTCAATCCTTACCTTTTTACTGTATTCATATTCGATTGCATCAATATAGATGAAAACAATGGTTGGGATAATTGGGTTAAATTAGTCAATTAATATTATGGCATACACCTTTACAGATTTCTGTACCCTTTGATACACTTTAAAGGAAATCTCAAAGAGATGTAATTTTATTGAAAAGATGATCTGTAATGAATAATATACAAGAGAGTGCGAGTGGCTATACTTATATAAGAACTAAACAGCCACTATGTAACGTTATGTAATAATAAAACTGGACAAAGAAGTGTAACTGGGCTATCAGCCCATATAAAGATAGAACTGGTAATAATAATCCTCTGTAATGCTTTCTGTCTCATTTATTATGCCCCCTCAAAGATCGCTAGGGTTTATCTTCACGCTCCCCTTTTTTTCTTCCGCCGCCACTGTCTCCAACTCTCAACTCCTCTCGAAATATGATGAAGTTCTTTGTAGAAAGGGGCTTTGTGAGTACATCAGCACGCTGAAATAACATGGGGACGTGATTAATCTCCAGCTTTCCTCTAGCGATTTGTTCACGCACAAAGTACAAGTCGATTTCTATGTGCTTCATGCGTGAACGCTGAATAGGGTTGTCAAATAGTGAAATTGTACTCATATTGTCGCACCAAATTGTTGGTTTCCTAGGGTTATCAATTTGAAGCTCTCGAAGTAGCGATTGAATCCATAAGAGCTCAGCAGTGGTGCTCGCCACGGATCTGTACTCCGCTTCTGTATTGGAGCGAGAGACTGTTGGTTGTTTTCTGGAACACCACGACACTGGATTTGGGCCCATAAAAACGCAATAGCCTGTAGTGGATCTTCGGTCATCTTGATCAGAAGCCCAATCGGCGTCGCTGAAGGCTTGTATGGTAAGATTTTTACTAGCACGAAGTTTTAATCCGTGATTTTGTGTTCCTTTCAAATATCTCAGAATACGTTTAACTGCTTTCCAATGCTCATTTAAAGGATTATACATGTATTGTGACACTTTGTTCACACTATAGCACAGTTCTGCTCTTGTAATAGTAACGTACTGTAGAGCACCAACAATGTTTCTGTATTGCTTAGTATTCTCGATAGCTTCTCCTTTAAATTTAGATAGTTGTGGGTTGCTGATCAAGGGTGTCGGTTGTGGTTTGGCTTTGCTCATGTCTGCACGTTCTAGGATTTCATTGATATATTTTTTCTGAGATAGACAAATTTCTGAATTTGAGTTGTATTGAACCTCGACCCCTAGAAAATAATTAACATCACCCATGTCTTTAACTGAAAAAGTATCATTCAAGTACTTGATGATGTTGTTAACCTCTGCTTCATTGTTCCCAGTAATTAGAATGTCGTCAACGTACACAAGTACATATATGACTGAACCTCCTTCAAATCTGGTATATAGTGAACAATCTGATCTGCTAACATTAAAACCAAGTTTTGTGAAGGTGTTCTTCAATTTATTGTACCAAACACGTGATGTTTGCTTCAGCCCATATATGGCTTTGTGTAATTTGCATACAAGTTTCCTTTCATTATCCTTACAAAAACCCTCTGGTTGCGTCATGTACACTTCCTCTTGTAGTTCACCATTGAGGAAGGCATTGTATACATCAAGCTGCCTAATTTTCCATTGCATGGCTAGGGCAATAGTAAGAATGATCCTGATTGTGGTAGGTTTAACAACCGGTGAAAAAGTTTCTTTAAAGTCAAACTCAAATTGTTGTGCGTACCCCTTTGCGACTAATCTTGCCTTGTGTTTATGAATACTACCATCATGATTCTTCTTCAATTTAAATGTCCACTTACACCCAATAATATTTTTGTGTTTGGGTGCTTGAACTAAACTCCACGTGTTGTTTCTAACAAGGGCCATGTACTTTTCATTCATAGCTTGTTGCCATTTTCCATTTCTTTTGGCTTCTGCGTAGCATGTAGGCTCTTTCTCATCCAATGATATATTGAGAATTTTTGGCTTAAAGATCCCACTTTTAGCTCTTGTCACCATGTGATGCTTGTTTAAACTTTCTGCTTCATTGTTGTTGCCTGATGTTGAAATGCTGCTAGCATGATGATTGCTCCCTTGTTCTGCATTATTATGGCTGCTATCCCTTTGTTCATTTACGTCTGCGCTTATGTTGTCATAACCATCATTATGATGCATGTCCTCCTTAGATTTTTCTGAACTGTACCCTGTCCTAGTGCTAGCAACAGTGTCTGCATCATTTTTTTCAATTTGATTCTTACCCTTGTCCACATTTATGCTCCAATCATTAAGAATAATAGGTGGTTGTATCATAGTACAGCTGTTGTTCACCTTTTTAGTGGTTTTTATGCCTTTTTCTGCAAAAGGAAAAATAGATTCATTAAACACAACGTGCCTGGAAATATACACTTTTCCACTCTCATCCAAACATCTGTATCCTTTTTGATTATTAGGGTAACCGAGAAAAGTGCACGGAGCAGATCTTAAGCTCAGCTTATATCTGTTATAAGGCCTAAGACAAGGGAAACATAGACAACCGAAAGTCCTTAATTCTTGATAATCAGGTTTCATTCCAAATATCATTTCATGTGGGCTTTTATTTTTAAGGACTTTTGTGGGCAATTTATTTATAAGGTGTACTTGTTAGGGTTTCCCCGAGATCACTACACAATTAGATTTTGAAAGAGCGAAGAAGATAACAATAACAAGCAAATTCCACCAAATAAACCTTTATTATTCCACCAATTAATTACAAAGAAAGCCTAAAATTGAGAAGATATCTCAATCCCTAAAAAACAAAAAAAAAAATTTCTCCCTCAAAAGTACACAAAAGTCTATCCCTAATGACATGCTTATATAGGCAAATAGAAAGTATATGGAAATTCCCTAAATTTCCTCTAGATCCTAGATATTCTCCAGATCTGAAAATATCCTGAAATATCCTCCTCAAAACTTGCATAAAATAAATCTTTCTCTCCTTAAAACCCCCAAAATAAATCTTTCCTAAAAAATCTCAATAGATCCATAAAATCCGCAACAGATCCTTAAATTCCGTATTAATATCCATGTGATAAATATCACAAAACATAACACTCCACCTTGATATGAAATCACTCCAACACTCAAAAAACCACCCCCAAACTATGCATTTCCCTAATGAGATGCACCACATAAAAGATCTCAAAATTGCTTGTAATACCACAATGGCCTCCATGTAGACTTTGTGGCTTTATGTTGATGGCTCCACCTTGATTCAGATGAACTCCCCTCTCCTAATCCAATTTGAGAACTCATAACATTCTCCACTGTTTTTCCAAGCAATTTATAAATGTTATTTTCCCGTTTTGCGCGCAGAAGCTCCTTGTTACTCCTCCAAACTCTTGTAACTCCACCTCTAGTCGAGAAATTGCAACCTTTTTGTTCCAACTGTCCAATTGAAGCAAGATTCTTCTTAATTTCTGGGATGTACCTAACTCCCGTTAGCTTCACCACCTTTCCATCATTCATCTTCAATCGAACTGATCCTATGCCTTTAACATGCAAATCTCGACCGTCGGCGGATTCCACTTTACTACTTTGTTCTTCATAATCAATAAATGCTTCCTTTTGATGGCATACGTGGAAACAAGCTCCTGAATCAAGTATCCAATCTTTTCTTTTGCCTTTATTAACACATAAAACATTTCCTTCAATCTCCTCGCCAAAATTCACCTCATTATCGTTGTTATTTTGTTCGTCAATCTTTTCTTCCAATGCCTTCATCTTCTCCTTATCCCTTTTAAGCTTATGACAAAATCTCAGTTGATGACCGGGTTTGTCACAGTAAAAACAAACATATTCTTTTTTCATGTCCGATCTATTCGATTACCTTTCCATATTTCGTTGACTATCCCTCCTTGCAATAAAAGCTTTTTCAATAATTATTTTATCCATATTCAAACCCTCTCCAAAAAATTTGTGTAGAAGGCTCTGATACCAATTGTTAGGGTTTCCCCGAGATCACTACACAATTAGATTTTGAAAGAGCGAAGAAGATAAAAATAACAAGCAAATTCCACCAAATAAACCTTTATTATTCCACCAATTAATTACAAAGAAAGACCTAAAATTGAGAAGATATCTCAATCCCTAAAAAACAAAAACAAGTTTTTCTCCCTCAAAAGTACAAAAAGTCTATCCCTAATGACATGCTTATATAGGCAAATAGAAAGTATATGGAAATTCCCTAAATTTCCTCTAGATCCTAGATATTCTCCAGATCTGAAAATATCCTGAAATATCCTCCTCAAAACTTGCATAAAATAAATCTTTCTCTCCTTAAAACCCCCAAAATAAATCTTTCCTAAAAAATCTCAATAGATCCATAAAATCCGCAACATATCCTTAAATTCCGTATTAATATCCATGTGATAAATATCACAAAACATAACACTCCACCTTGATATGAAATCACTCCAACACTCAAAAAACCACCCCCAAACTATGCATTTCCCTAATGAGATGCACCACATAAAAGATCTCAAAATTGCTTGTAATACCACAATGGCCTCCATGTAGACTTTGTGGCTTTATGTTGATGGCTCCACCTTGATTCAGATGAACTCCCCTCTCCTAATCCAATTTGAGAACTCATAACATTCTCCACTGTTTTTCCAAGCAATTTATAAATGTTATTTTCCCGTTTTGCGCGCAGAAGCTCCTTGTTACTCCTCCAAACTCTTGTAACTCCACCTCTAGTCGAGAAATTGCAACCTTTTTGTTCCAACTGTCCAATTAAAGCAAGATTCTTCTTAATTTCTGGGATGTACCTAACTCCCGTTAGCTTCACCACCTTTCCATCATTCATCTTCAATTGAACTGATCATATGCCTTTAACATGCAAATCTCGACCGTCGGCGGATTCCACTTTACTACTTTGTTCTTCATAATCAATAAATGCTTCCTTTTGATGGCATACGTGGAAACAAGCTCCTGAATCAAGTATCCAATCTTTTCTTTTGCCTTTATTAACACATAAAACATTTCCTTCAATCTCCTCGCCAAAATTCACCTCATTATCGTTGTTATTTTGTTCGTCAATCTTTTCTTCCAATGCCTTCATCTTCTCCTTATCCCTTTTAAGCTTATGACAAAATCTCAGTTGATGACCGGGTTTGTCACAGTAAAAACAAACATATTCTTTTTTCATGTCCGATCTATTCGATTACCTTTCCATATTTCGTTGACTATCCCTCCTTGCAATAAAAGCTTTTTCAATAATTATTTTATCCATATTCAAACCCTCTCCAAAAAATTTGTGTAGAAGGCTCTGATACCAATTGTTAGGGTTTCCCCGAGATCACTACACAATTAGATTTTGAAAGAGCGAAGAAGATAAAAATAACAAGCAAATTCCACCAAATAAACCTTTATTATTCCACCAATTAATTACAAAGAAAGACCTAAAATTGAGAAGATATCTCAATCCCTAAAAAACAAAAACAAGTTTTTCTCCCTCAAAAGTACAAAAAGTCTATCCCTAATGACATGCTTATATAGGCAAATAGAAAGTATATGGAAATTCCCTAAATTTCCTCTAGATCCTAGATATTCTCCAGATCTGAAAATATCCTGAAATATCCTCCTCAAAACTTGCATAAAATAAATCTTTCTCTCCTTAAAACCCTCAAAGTAAATCTTTCCTAAAAAATCTCAATAGATCCATAAAATCCGCAACATATCCTTAAATTCCGTATTAATATCCATGTGATAAATATCACAAAACATAACACTCCACCTTGATATGAAATCACTCCAACACTCAAAAAACCACCCCCAAACTATGCATTTCCCTAATGAGATGCACCACATAAAAGATCTCAAAATTGCTTGTAATACCACAATGGCCTCCATGTAGACTTTGTGGCTTTATGTTGATGGCTCCACCTTGATTCAGATGAACTCCCCTCTCCTAATCCAATTTGAGAACTCATAACATTCTCCACTATTTTTCCAAGCAATTTATAAATGTTATTTTCCCGTTTTGCGCGCAGAAGCTCCTTGTTACTCCTCCAAACTCTTGTAACTCCACCTCTAGTCGAGAAATTGCAACCTTTTTGTTCCAACTGTCCAATTGAAGCAAGATTCTTCTTAATTTTTGGGATGTACCTAACTCCTGTTAGCTTCACCACCTTTCCATCATTCATCTTCAATCGAACTGATCCTATGCCTTTAACATGCAAATCTCGACCGTCGGCGGATTCCACTTTACTACTTTGTTCTTCATAATCAATAAATGCTTCCTTTTGATGGCATACGTGGAAACAAGCTCCTGAATCAAGTATCCAATCTTTGCTTTTGCCTTTATTAACACATAAAACATTTCCTTCAATCTCCTCGCCAAAATTCACCTCATTATCGTTGTTATTTTGTTCGTCAATCTTTTCTTCCAATGCCTTCATCTTCTCCTTATCCCTTTTAAGCTTGTGACAAAATCTCAGTTGATGACCGGGTTTGTCACAGTAAAAACAAACATATTCTTTTTTCATGTCCGATCTATTTGATTGCCTTTCCATATTTCGTTGACTATCCCTCCTTGCAATAAAAGCTTTTTCAATAATTATTTTATCCATATTCAAACCCTCTCCAAAAAATTTATGTAGAAGGCTCTGATACCAATTGTTAGGGTTTCCCCGAGATCACTACACAATTAGATTTTGAAAGAGCGAAGAAGATAACAATAACAAGCAAATTCCACCAAATAAACCTTTATTATTCCACCAATTAATTACAAAGAAAGACCTAAAATTGAGAAGATATCTCAATCCCTAAAAAACAAAAACAAGTTTTTCTCCCTCAAAAGTACACAAAAGTCTATCCCTAATGACATGCTTATATAGGCAAATAGAAAGTATATGGAAATTCCCTAAATTTCCTCTAGATCCTAGATATTCTCCAGATCTAAAAATATCCTGAAATATCCTCCTCAAAACTTGCATAAAATAAATTTTCTCTCCTTAAAACCCTCAAAATAAATCTTTCCTAAAAAATCTCAATAGATCCATAAAATCCGCAACAGATCCTTAAATTCTGTATTAATATCCATGTGATAAATATCACAAAACATAACAGTACTGATGTGGCAAATGCCTCTGCCCAAAATTTTAGTGGCAGAGATGCTTGTAACATCAGTGTTAAACCTGTCTCGACTATATGTCTATGTTTCCTTTCTACCAGACCATTTTGTTCAGATGTATGTGGACAAGTTACTCTATGTTTTATTCCTTTCTCCTTGAAAAAACTGTTTAGTGGCTTGAACTCGCCACCTCCATCAGTTTGCATTGCCTTAACACTGCAGTTTGTTTGCTTTTCAACAAAAGTAACAAACTGTTTTGTTATTTGGCATGCATCTGATTTAAGTTTGAGAAAGTATATCCAGGTGTATTGAGTGTATGCATCAACAAAAGAAAGATAATACCTGTATCCCTAGTCGGTTTTGAATGGAGATGGTCCCCACAAGTCAGCTGCAATTAACTCAATAGGTGCATGATATATAGTCATAGAATCAAAGAATGGTAATTTATGACTCTTGCCTAATTGGCAGTGTATGCAAACATAGTTCTCAAACAAATTTTATTATCAGATAATATTTGTTTAACAATCCTCATATTAGGATGCCCTAGTTTCTTGTGCCAACATTCAAGAATATTTTCATTATTAATAGAACAAGATTCTAGATTATAGCAGCTATGGCCATTCCATTTGTCACTTCTGGTCTTGACAGAGTCGAATCTATACAGTCCATTATTACTACACAATATTTCAGATGAAACTCAAAGTACACGTTATTGTCGTTGGCAAATTGTGAGACGCTTAGTAAATTTTTCTTTATGTTAGGAACCCTAAAAAGATTGTTTAAATAAAGTCGTCTCTTAGCATTAATGTATCCATTACCAACATGTGATATACTTGTAGTTTCACCATTTCCTATGCGTATAACTTGCGTACCTGAGTAGTTTTTATTGCCGAGATTTAGGTTTTGCAAGTTGTTAGTTACGTGGTTTGTAGCCCCTTAGTCCGGATACAAGTCATCAACGTTTAATCCTCAGTTCTGTTAGTATCATCAGAATTGAATGGCTGTGATCTGCTACTTTCAGCGCCATTTCTTTGTTGATTTAGTTGTTCTATGTTTATGTTTGGACCTCTTTAACTGTTTTGCCCTTGCTGGCCACTGTTATATTCAGAGTTAAATCTGAAGTAACACCGGTTTTCCATGTGCCCAGGCTTCTCGTATATCTAACATTTGACTCTACCACTGTTATTCCACCTGCCACCACATCCTCTGCCTCTAGGTGCTTGATTCCCACGTTGATATGTGTTTTCAGATTTATTTTGATTGGGGTTGCCTCTTTGTTGATTCTTGGCTTTAGTGGTAGTAGCAAGATTTATGGATAGTTCAGATTGAGTGGATTTTTTATGCTCCACTCTTCCCTCATGTGCAAGAAGTGTCGAGTGTACGTATTGTATGTCAGGTATAGATCTCTGCGAAGCAATGAAAGTAACAACTGACTCGTAGTCTTCATCTAACCCATTAGTTATATATAACACTTGCTCGCTTTCAGAAACTTTATGCCCGGTAGCACTTAATCTGTCACATAATGTTTTAACTTTAGTGAGATACTCACTCATCGACATGCCTTCTTTTTTGATATTCTGGAGTTGACTTCGATAGTGCATAATTCTTGAAGCGCATTGCGAATTAAAGATTTGCTCAATGGCTGTCCAAATCTCGTAAGATGTATTGTTCCCAATAATTTGCGATAATAAATTTGCGCTGATGGACGAGATCAGTCATGATGCAAGTAAGCTGTCTTGCTTTTGGTACATTATGTAATCTTCATTGCTGACTAAGTTTCCTTCACTGTCTGTTTTCATGACAGGTGGGATAGTGACTGTGCCATTGATGTATTCTTGAAGGCCATAGCATTTTAAAGCAGTTTGCACCTGGTATTTCCACAACATGTAGTTATCCTCGTCAAGAGGAATACTTATCACGTGACTTTTGGGCTTAATGAGGGTGATTGTTGATGTCAAGGCTCGGTTAGTATCAACTCTTGACGTTGTTGTACTTCCAGTCTCATCATTGTCGGCCATTGATACAAGAAAGTTCAAGAATGGAAAGAATGTGGGTTAAAAGGGAAAAACAGAAAAGATATTGGCTTTGGATGGTAGAAGGTTCTGAAACCAGTCAATATCTTGACCTACTGGCTTTGGACGGCAGTGAATTCTGCAACCAGTCAGTATCTTGATCAGAAATTGGCTTTGGACGGCAGAAAATTCTGAAACCAGTCGACATCTTGATCAAATGATGGCTGAAAACCTGATGGTCAATGAATGCAAACGGATATGCACCCAGCGATCAATGAAGATGCAATAAACGGAGATCTTCTTGGTGAAGCAATCCTCTGTGGCTGATGCACACAGATCTTTCAATGTGAAAACATAGATGAGATGGTGGGATTAAGGAAAACCTCTGTGATGAAACAATCTAGGATGGCAAAGCTAGCGCTTCTGCAACCAGATTCTGAGAGGTAGATTTTGCCCTAAAACTCACTACGTTTTCTGATTTGAGGATTCTTGGATAAGATCAGTTTGTTATGCCGCAAGGCAGTGTGGCTCTGATACCATAAAGGAAATCTAAAAGAGATGTAATTTTATTGAAAAGATGATCTATAATAAATAATATACAAGAGAGTGCTAGTGGCTATACTTATATAAGAACTGAACAGCCACTATGTAACGTTATGTAATAATAAAACTGGACAAAGAAGTGTAACTGGGCTATCAGCCCATATAAAGATAGAACTGGTAATAATAATCCTCTGTAATGCTTTCTGTCTCATTTATTACACTTTACACGACAACATACATGTTCTGTAAGATTCTTAAATAGTTCAATCCTTTTGGTTTTTGTGGTATTTTATATTTCTACGAAAACGTAGTCAGGTATATTGATCTTCTCTGTAAAGGGTATTTGCTAAAAAATGATTATGCGTAAGACATATGTAAACTGCTATTATTTGTATCATGTTGATTATCTCACAATTTTCTATTTATTCTGCCTATTTGTTCAAATGGTTTGTTCTCTAACAGTTGTATAATTTGTCACTAAGAAGATTTCTTTGAGGATTGCAGTGTAACTCTACGTGGACTACCATCTCTCCATTCTGATGTTTGGAGGAAGATTTGTAGAAGGTATTAATCTTTTCATTCTTACCTAGATCTCATCATGCTTGCCATTTTGATTAAATTATTTCATACGCTATCCACGGTAAACACTGGAGGTTGTTTTTCAAGTGGATACTACTCATTGACATTTTCTGTGTTGTGGTTTCCTGCATGTAAATGATATTGTAAAGCTATAAAGGTGGCAGCGTTAAGTAGGTATATGTATAGGTAGTTGTATGTGTATGTAGATATGTTCACTTTCTGTGGTGCTTTATTTGTTTATTGGTTCTAACAAACGATGTTTATTAAAATAATGTTTGCATGTCGGTCAAATTTCAAAGTTAACCATACTTTGGTGGCGAACAATGATCTATATTTGTGGTTTAATTTACTGTTGGGAGGGTAAAATATAAGTTCTAATGTGTTGGCTCCTCGTGCTCATAACTAAAAAAATGATTTATTTATTGATTTTAAAGTGGGTATCATTCGAGATTTTTTTTCCAACCACTCCTTTTGGTTTGCTTTTAAAATAGTGGAGTCTTGAGCTAATTTTTGTATTTCACAATATGCTTTCCCAAAGGCAACAGCCGAAGGTTACATTATAACTTCAATTATGTACTAACTTAATTTGAAATTAACCATTTTGCATGGCTGCACTGCCTTTGACTTCAGATATTTCCATAGCCGTTTAAAACTGCTCCTTCTTCTTCGGATTATATCATACAATATGAGAAGCTCACATTTGTATGCCATTAGGCATAAACAGTTTGTATGCGTTTAACAAAGCAATTCACCGCTGAAGCAACGTATCAAAGACAAGGCAGTGAGAATCCAATTATCCAATTATTTTCAACTCTGAATGCTTATTTCTATGCACCAAAAAATGTACATATGTATAATTCATCATTTTATGTCTCATGCAATCCTTTACAGAAAGAAGAGACAAGTTTTTCATAGATATTACCTAATAAAGAGATGGTCCTGATACATAAAAAGTTGTAACAATAAAAGAAATTACAGTGTGAATTCGCGAACAGGGAGTTTAGCGCTTATTAGCTATCATATCTACGGTTCTCATGCTTGGAGATCCGACCTTTTTAAAAAATCTTTTTTTTCCAGTAAGGAAGGAGATGTTAAGATAAAACCTAACTTCCAACTTTCAAGCGTATGAAAGTTTTGAAAATTAGCTAAATTTCTTCAAGCAAATTAGACTATAGTAATTATAATTGCGGCGGGTTTGACATAAGTGCGTTCAAATTATGATTAGCCAGACTTCATCATGCATAATAGAGTATAATATAAGTATAAATGCGACAGGTCTGACATAAGCGGATTTGAATGAATATTACTTATATTTCATCATGTAAATTACACATAAATAAATATAATTAGGGTCTGCCATAAGTTGATTTTGGTTATATGGATTTGAGCATTCACTTTCCATGGTTGAACAATTTGTAGTTAATTAAAATTTGGCTTGCATACAAATATGATGCAGCGGGTTATTAATATTATTTTTATAGCCCTTTTTTGTTCAAGTTTACATGTTATTAGCATCTCTTCGGATCTCTACACCTAATTTTATTCAACCTTTGGTTGATAATTAAATGTTTGCAAACTTATTAGGGCCAACTAGAGAGAAACCAACTAAGTACAACTAGATAAAATACTTCGGCATTTATTCTAACTATTTATTATCTCCACTACAGCATATAATTTCCATATTCTGAGGTTTTAATATTACATAAGTGAGATAAATGAGTTAAAGATTAATTTGCAAGTAGTATACAGTAAACAAAATTTTTATTCAGAATGTGTTTTTGCTTCCCTAATTCCCTTTTGCGGAGCTTATTTTCATAATTGAAGCTTGAACCACATCACCACACTTCATTATATTGTTTTTTAAACTATCAAACTGCAATGTTTTATTAATGAAAAATTCTATCAAAAAGTATGGGAAGTGGCATAGATTATCATTTGGAAGTCTATGCACATGGAATTTTCAGCTCCATTATATCCTTTAAAAGAGAAAAAATTAGTGAGGTACATGTGCTTTAAATAAGCTATATAAATTTTTGATAGAACAATTATATAATGTTGCATAATTTCTCTTCGTTGCCTCTCCAATTATGAAGTTATCCTTGCATATTTTTACCTTATCTTTTTTTTAAAGGTGAACTATCATTTAGCCATTTAAAATGTGCCATGCACTTGCTTTTATTGTCAGAGTTGATCAAAAGCTACAGTCATCAAAACTAAACAAAATGATGTGCACTAATGTCAACCTTAAAAGACAGCTTCAACAACCAGAAAAACATTAGCAGATCTGCTTAAATCAGATGTACTTGGTTGCGCAACTATGAAATAGAAAGGATAAGCCGAGAGGATAGCAGAAAGGGAAATGACTAGATTTATGCAGCAAAAACTAGCCATAAAACTAAGAACTGAGGCAGTAAGGTGGGAAGCATGATAGAGGAGCACAACTGGGATCTAATAACAGAAGAGAATCTACAATGGCTAGGAATAAAACAAGTTTCGACTGTGTTTTGCATATAACATATGTAACTTCACTATCGATTTTTTTTCCGTTTCTTTTTTCTTTTTCCAATCTATGGAGATTGTGTTAGCTATTTTAATTGCTCTGATACCACTTTGTTGAAAAATTATGTGGAGGAAGAGGAACAAATTAAAAGAAAATTGAATATTTTATGGAAGGAGA
Organism: Allium sativum; assembly: GCA_030737875.1. NCBI lineage: Eukaryota > Viridiplantae > Streptophyta > Magnoliopsida > Asparagales > Amaryllidaceae > Allium > Allium sativum. The sequence continues at coordinate 56,262,955 of CM060927.1, read as the reverse complement.
GAAAAAAAAACTTTTTATTTATTTCTTGATTCTTTCTTCATACATACATCCTTAATTTATACAAGAGTCAATCTCCAGACACTCCTTTTTCTAGACTTTTCTTTTACATATTCTTTAGTCTAGATTCTTCTCATTTTAATATGTTTATAATTTATTTCCATTTATCTTGCCCTTTCCTAATACAATAATTAATTATGTCACTAATTAATATTTCCTATTAAAAACCAAGTTTATTTTTCAACATCCCCCCTTAAACTTGGTTTTATTATTCCAAGCAGAGCTCTCATTCTTCGAAAATCTTCAATCTTCAATGGCTTGGTAAAAATATCCGCAACTTGATCTTGAGTTTTCACATATTTCAGCTCCACTTCATTGTTGGCAATGCATTCCCGAATAAAATGATATCTCGTGTCGATATGTTTGCTTCGATCATGAAATATAGGGTTCTTTGCAAGTGCTTGTGCTGATTTATTATCAATGCATATTTCAGTAGCTCCATTTTGTGGCAAATGAAGTTCTTTCAACAGCTTTCTTAACCATAAAGCATGACATGTACTTGAACTTGCAGCAACATATTCAGATTCACATGTTGACAACGTGACAATGGTTTGCTTCTTTGATAACCAAGAAATAGCACAATCACCCAAGAAGAATACATACCCCGTAGTACTCTTTCTATCATCTATGTCACCAGCAAAATCACTATCGCAAAATCCATGTAACCGAAGATCATTGGATGAGGAATAAAATATTCCAAAATCAAGCGTTCCTTTAATGTAACGAAGAATTCGCTTAGCAGCGGTCATATGGACAGAAGTAGGAGTCTCCATGAAACGACTTATCACTCCAACGGCATAAAGTATGTCGGGCCTTGTATTTGTCAAATACCTCAAACTTCCCACAAGACTTTTGTAAAGAGTAGGATCTACCTTTTCTCCATCTTCAACCTTGGACAACTTCATTCCAGCATCCATGGGTGTGTTCACAGGATTGCAATCAATCATCTTAAACCTTTTCAACACTTCCTTTGCATAACCTGTTTGAGCAAGAAATATACCTTCCTCCATTTGTTTCACTTCCAATCCCAAATAATATGTCATTTGCCCCAAATCTGTCATCTCAAATTCTGTCGACATACAACTTTTAAATTCATCAAACAAATCGGGTTTATTGCCCGTGAAAATGAGATCAACATAAATACAAACAAATATAACATCTCCATTGTTGTGAAACTTAGAATATAAAGCATGTTCATTTAAGCAACGAACAAACCCATGATCTTGAAAGTATTGGTTGATGCGGCTATTCCATGCTCGTGGGGCTTGTTTCAATCCATACAATGATTTCCTGAGTTTCAGTACCTTCTTTTCATTCCCTTCAGCTACGTAGCCCAACGGTTGATCAACATACACCTCTTCTTTAAGATATCCATTCAAAAAAGCCGTCTTGACATCCATTTGATAAATTTTCCATTTCTTTTGAGCAGCGAGAGAAATCAACAAGCGAATAGTCTCCATGCGTGCAACTGGAGCAAACACTTCATCATAGTCAACTCCATACTTTTGTTTATAGCCCTTCGCCACAAGTCTTGCTTTATATTTCTCCACATCTCCTTTAGCATTTCTTTTCACCTTGTATATCCATTTAACGCCTATGGATTCATGACCTTTGGGAAGAGAAGTTAATTCCCATGTGTCATTCTTTTCAATGGATTTAATTTCTTCATCCATAGCGTCTCTCCACCTCTTATCTTGCACGGCTTCTTGAAAATTTATTGGCTCGCTATCTGCAAAAAAACAATAAAGTTCATCATTATTAAAATTAATTTCTTCAGTTCTTTCATATATATCAGCAAGCGATTTCATTTTTGGCGGTCTTTCATTTGAGCCTTCAAGATCTGAAGCTGGAGAAGAATGTTCTTGTATAGTTTCAACATTCTCTGATTCTTGATCATCATCAAGATATGGGAGAAAATTATATGTGCTCTCTTGCTGTCCATCCCAATCCCAAGTTGCTCCTTCATCGAATTCAACATCACGACTTACCACCACTTTGCCATTGTTAGGATTGTACAACCTGTATCCTTTGGAATGATAATCATATCCAACAAAAACATACTTGGCACTTCGATCGTCTAGCTTTGAACGCTCTTGCTGCGGAACTTGAGCATAAGCGATGCTACCAAATACTCGCAAATGATGAACACTTGGCCTTTTTCCATTCCATGCTTCTTGAGGGGTTTGGTCCTTGACATTCACAGTTGGAGAGCGATTTGACAAATACACCGCACAAGAAACGGCTTCAGCCCAAAACTCCTTTGGCATATTTTTTGTTTTAAGCATACACCTTGCCATATTAAGAATTGATCTATTTTTCCTCTCTGCCACGCCGTTTTGCTGAGGTGATCTAGGAACAGTGAGAGGACGACGAACTCCATGCGCTGCACAGAAATCATTGAATTGCTTTGAAGTGAACTCGCCTCCTCGATCAGACCTCAATGCCTTGATATTGTAGCCACTTTCTTTCTCAACATGCGTCTTGAAATTTTTGAATGCGGTGAAAGCTTCTGATTTCTGTTTGAGAAAATAAACCCACGTTTTTCTGCTATAATCATCAATAAAAAGTATAAAATATTTACTTTTACCAAAAGACGGTGGATTGATAGGCCCGCAAATATCCGTATGCACCAATTCAAGTGGTTTGGAGGCTATAGATGTTGCTTTCTTTGGAAAACTTTTCCTTGCATGTTTGCCAAGAAGACATGCTTCACACAAATGATTTGGATTTTCAATTGTTGGCATTCCCTTTACCATCATCTTTTCTCCCATTGCTTTCAAAGATCCAAAGTTCAAGTGTCCAAATCTCATGTGCCAACACCATGCCACATCCTGCACATTAACCTTCAAACATCTTGCTTCAACAGTTTGGACATTCAATTTGAACATCCGGTTCCGTGACATGCCCACCTTTGCAACCAAGTTATTGTTTCTATCTTTAAGCCAAAGATAATTATCTTTCATCAAAACTTCATAACCATTCTCAACAAATTGTCCGAGACTAAGAATATTGCTTCTTAGTTTAGGAACATAATAAACATCAGAGATCAATTTATGGTCACCATTCTTTGTAGAGATGAGAATTGTACCTTTGCCTTCAATGTGAATTTTCGAAGAATCTCCAAAGGAAACATTACCTTTCACCTTGTCGTTGATCTCCACAAATTTTTCTTTGTATCCGCACATATGATTGCTAGCACCATTATCCAAATACCACGAGCTTTCAACTTTATTTTCTTCCTTTTTCTCAGTTAGCAACAAGGTGGATTCTTCAACTTCTTGGTTATCTTTAACAAGATTGGCTCTTTCTTCAGTATTAGCAGTTTGACATTCCCATGAATAATGACCAAATCTATGGCATTTATAACATTCAATTTTGGACTTGTCATACCTTCTTTCAGTTGATCTTTGATAATTTCCATGACCTCGTCCTCGACTTCTTCCATGGCCTCTAAAATATGAAGGATTTCTCTCTTTGTTATTTGAACTTTCACCATCGCTTCTTTCTTGTTCACGTCCTTGCCTTCCGCGTCCTCTTCCTCGTCCATATCCGCGTCCTCTTCCTCTAAAGTACTGCTTTTCTCCTTCTTCATTTTTTAAAGTTGCTTTAGTTTTAAGAATTTGCTCCTGTGGTTCTTCTTGTCTTCTCTTTATTTTCTCTTCTTGAGCGCGTAAGGAACCTTCCAATTCTTCTACTGTCATTTCTTCGAGGTCCTTCGTTTCTTCAATGACACACACAATATAATCGAATTTCGGTGTCAAAGAACGAAGAATCTTCTCCACCACTCGAACATCTGCAATTTTTTCTCCATAGCATCTTGATTGATTTACATTCGCCTTCACCCTTGTAAAGTAATCCGAAATCGATTCGGATTCACTCATCTTCATTGCTTCGAAATCACTCCTTAGTGATTGAAGCTTAACTTTCTTTACTTTATCAACTCCTTGGAAAGATTTTTTTAAAATTTCCCAGGCTTCGTTTGAAGTGGCTGCATCCGCTATTTTATCTATCATTGAATCATCCAAACATTGATGGATGAGACTAAGAGCAAGTTGATCTTTTTCCTTCGTCTTTGCTAAAGCTTCCTTCTCCGTTCGAGTTAGTGTATTTTCATTTTCTGGCTCGTCGTAGCCTTTGTCTACGATCTCCCATACTCTTTGTCCTCCAAGTAAAGCTTTCATTCGAATACACCATTTTTCATAATTTTCTTTTGTGAGACGAGGATATTGGAGGGGAAACATTCCACTGTTTGACATTTATCACTCTTTCACTAACCTCGCTCCGATACCACTTTGTTAGCTATTTTAATTGCTCTGATACCACTTTGTTGAAAAATTATGTGGAGGAAGAGGAACAAATTAAAAGAAAATTGAATATTTTATGGAAGGAGAGAAAAAAAAACTTTTTATTTATTTCTTGATTCTTTCTTCATACATACATCCTTAATTTATACAAGAGTCAATCTCCAGACACTCCTTTTTCTAGACTTTTCTTTTACATATTCTTTAGTCTAGATTCTTCTCATTTTAATATGTTTATAATTTATTTCCATTTATCTTGCCCTTTCCTAATACAATAATTAATTATGTCACTAATTAATATTTCCTATTAAAAACCAAGTTTATTTTTCAACAGATTGCTGTAGTGCAAATGAAATGCTACTAATTAGGTTATGAAAGTTTATACTTTTTTTTATTTTCTTCTAAAATGACTTTCACGTTCAGTTTTAATGTGTAACTTACAACATGATGCCACATTGTAACCTTTTTTAAATTTGTGTTTGTACATTATTTTCGACACCACAGAAACCTCAAATTTGTTACCTACCACATGTTACGGAAAAGCCTTTGATTATGTTTCAAGGTGTATTAGTTTAGTTTATGCTCTGCATACAAATGTCATTTTCTTTTTGAATAACCACTTCATCCTCCTGCACGACTACTTGAGTGAGTGTGAGTGTGTTCGTGTGTGTATATACAAACACACACACACACACACACACACAAATATCATAACCTGCCCGTGTGCGAAGCACGGGTTCCAACCTAGTTATTATTACTATTCTACAAGTCGTGAGAATAGTACTAGGTGAGAGACTGCCTGAGAGGTCCTCGCGCTTGAGTACGGGAGCCTTTGGCACTGGGTATCCACCTTTTATTAATTAAATAGAAGAAATGTTTGTTATTCCACTAATGATTGTTTTGCTTATAATTGTGTTGCTTTGTAATAAGTAGGACCATATAATCTATCCCTAAATCTCCATTGTCCCCTCGTTGTACCAACTTCAATTTGCCATGTAATAATATATTTTGCAAAAACAGGCTAATTTTTGAATGGTATTTTTACTCAAAATGCAAGATAATATGTCAAAAATTTATTGGATTAGAGCTTGAAAATAGAGAATATTTAGACTAAGGGGTTTTCTTAATATTTTCCCCTTTAATTTCTTGATTGTAATGGCTTTATTTCTAGAGTGTTAGCGGGCAGTGTAGTGACAACTTCACATTAATATTTTTGAGCTAACACCGCGATGTGTTATAATGGAAAAGGGCTGCTTTATGCATTTGGATTAGGCGTGCTACAAAGCAGGAGAAATCAAATTTAAAAGAAAAAACCATTAACTAAAAATTCATTATGTGCTACTGTGAATAAATATTTTTGTATACTAAATCAAAATCAATATATTTTTATATGCTACTTAAAGAAATTCAAATTAATATTTGCACAATATATGATATAAGTTTATTTCAAGGTGTTATGAGAGAGAGAAAAAGTGTGTATGAGCTATGATAAATAGCCACTTTAATTAGCACAATTTTGGAATCCTCTAATATTTGTTTTGTTTAAATATTTGTTATTTCTCACCTTTGTCGTGTGGACCAAGTATTCAAATATAAACTTGTGACTATCTGTATATATTCTATTACATATAGAGTTTAATATGTGACCATTTATATCCCTTCTCCACATTTATTCTTATCTCTAATACTCGGTTCTAATTGATTTAAGGGTAAATTTTGCATTTAGGTCCTTTATTTATACTATAATCATTTCCATATTGAAATGTTAATCTTTTCTCAAGTCTTACATTCAAGGTCGTTCTAAGGGTATTAATGCCTTAGTCAAACTAATATTTATGCTTGTTTTGTTGCCCTTTAATTTAACTGAAAAGAAAAAGGAAATATGCATGGTATAAATTGCGAATTCTTCATAAAATTTAAGTTTGATCACAAAATGTTGATAAGTCAAATCATTTTGGCATATGCAAAAAATCAAAATGTAAATATAATATCTGAATGTACTAATACATATTATTATTTTGCAAAGCCAGCTGGTTTTTATAGTGGACCGTACCACTTTTTCATTATAGAAAATAATGAGTACAAAATATAATAGGAGATAAGCTAACCGCTTATCTGCTACAGACATACTGACACAGACTACTATATAACTATAATCAAAGCCACATAGGGTATGATCGGTTCATATAGAATACGCAAAAATAAATCTCAATACATCACAATTGATCCTATTGATCCATACACTCATACAACATAATCTATATTACATTTGTTAGCCAACAATAAAGAAACTGATCAGTAATGTCCTCCAAGCCAGAAGTAAATCGGATAATACTATAGCTGAGCAAAACTGAACCAAGCCAGGACAAAGTCACTATAACAACAAGCGCCAGGATGAAGCAGAGGATTGAAGATCAGGTATATACTGAAAACCCATGAGAAAGGTGTTAAGCAACATTTCATAGATATTGAAAAAAACGCAATAGTATAAGACAATCTAAATAGAAATCTGTATATAACTGCTGAGCACAAGGTAAACTGGCAGAATATTGAAGTGTAATTGCAGAAGATTGACGAGAATAGTTGCAAAAAGAAAAATCATGAATCATGGAAGAATTGCTCAAACAAACAACACAAAGGAAAGATGTAACAACCTGGAATTTCTGAACCAGTTTGAAATTTTATTTTCAATTGATTTAATGGATTTTAAGAATTAAATATGATTTATTTTAAATAATAACAACTAAAAAATTTATTTAAATCAAAGTTAGAACGTATAAATTTATTTTAATTATAAAACAGCTTGAAATGGCGCGGTAGTTTGAAAATTCGATTTTAAACTTTGATTGAGTATACAGAATTCATTATAATTCGGGTTTCAGTAATATAAGAAACGTTAGAATCTGTTTAATAATATCTTTCTAATGAATGTGAAAAATTCAGATTTCATAATATAAATTGGAAGTTATGTCCAGTTTAAAATTTAGAATAGTCACTATGGAATTTATATATATTTTATTACATATATATAGCCCTTAAAAATAGCCATTTTGCAAACGACCTCCCTTTTCAACAAGATCGCTTTTGTTGGATCCGGAATGTCAAATTATAGCTAGGTTTAAAATTTCATAATTTTTGAAATTAATATGTGAGCGTGGTAAATTTAAACGTGTTTTGTCAATTCAATTTAAATTTAATCGACTAGAAAATGGTCATTTTTCAAACGGTCTTCAAATTCGACGAAATTAGTTTTGTTAGGACTGTATCATCAAAACGTAGCTAGATATATTTTTCTGTAATTTTTGAAGTTAGTATGTGGCCTAGGTAAATTAAAATGTACGTTTAAATTCAATATAAATTGATCTATATTTTAATTTTGATAAAAACTGATCAAAACGATCGAGACGATCGAATAAGCTTATGAAACATATCTCATTGTGTCCAAAATGGGGGTATTTATCTAGGGGCGACAGTCCTTCGGTCTCATTTGGAGTTTGGAGCTAAATCGAAATAATTTGAGAATTAAATATTAATTTATATATATATAACGTTATTTTCTTTAACCCTAATTTCATAAACAAAGTCGCTGCCACTCTGAAACATACGGCCACGATTTTCAAACTTTGATCCCCTAAAATCTCCTAATCCCCTAACTAATTCTAGAAACTCACAATACAAAAACTGAAGAGAATGGAATGATCTTTAATCCCATACAAATCTGATCATTTCTTGCTGAATAATTTTCAGGTTCTATTGGCTTAAAGGGCGTCGGTTTGGGTTCAAATTCCGGTGAGGGGAGAGGGCCGAGTTGGCCAAGATGGGGTGGCGACAGTAGAGGACGCCAAGGCGGAGGGCGGGGGAGGGTTGGATCGGGTTCCGATCACTTAGTCGGCGCAAAACCGGTGATGGGTTTAGTTGAGGTCATGTTTTTTGGAGCGGTCTGGAGTTTAAACGATAAAGGGGGATAAAAGAGTAATTAATTTCAATTATTAATTAATTATTTTAATTATATAATGAAATGTATATAATGACATATCTTTTACATACGAGGTCAAAATTCAACGATTTCAGTGGCGTTGGATTCGCAACAACGAACACTACGCGATGGAACTGACCAAAAACTAAGTGCATTGGATTTTCAGCTGAATTAAACGCATGTTTAATTCAGTTTGAAAATAAAATCATCCAATAAATAATGATGGAGTGGAAACCAAGTGATAACTCCTTCTCACTAAATTATATTTTATCATGTTATTGTATTGATGTATAAAAATATATAGAATTGCCAGTTTAGATTTTTATCACTTTTAATCATTATAAATTCTATACGTTGCCTATTAGCTCACCTCCCTCATGCACAGACCATGGACGAATTAATTGACAGTATTTTGTTTTGATTGTGATCCTGAAATGTTTAAAATATCAAAAATAATTTAATATTATTTTGTAGTAGTTGAAATTAAATTATAAATATCTACTTATAATTTAACTAGTGAAAATTAGCTAATTAGAAAAATAATTCAAACCGAATTAGAATTGATTAAATTTACTAATTAATGATTTATTTAAATCGACTGTTGTTGTTTGAAAACCCCACACAGGTATTGGGATAGTATATGACGTACATTAATCCCAATAATTAGTGGTATGTCAATCGATGGGTTGACATGCTATGATGAGAGTTATTTATTTTAATGCTTATACAGTTGTAAATTGCACTCTGGATGATGTTTGAATGTGTAATGATTATTTATCATTATTATTGTATACATACGATGTATGAAATCCATATAACTGAAATTATATGGTAATTGATTAAGTCGCATTCCGATTCATAAATAAAGGATATTTTAAAATAACGAATATTTTAAAATAATATTCAGAGAAGAATTAAATTAGTAAAAGAATATTTTAAAATAATATTCACTGAATAATCAAATATGATTTTGATGTCCGATTTTGGATGGACACGAAAATATTGAAATATATGAAGACGATTTAAGTAGTGTATGCCATTTTAACCCGAACAGGTTTATCGATCGATTTTATTCATTTTATAACGAATACGAAAAGGAAATGGATTCCAAAATCAAATATTTTGAAAATATTATCATTTTAATGTTATAATGATATGGGATATTCAATTTTGATTTAAAATTGAAAATGAAGTTGAAATCATTTTAAAACGAATTTATAAACGATTTATAAAATATGTTTTGAATGGAAATCAATGATATATATATATTATACATATTAAATGGCCTGAATAGAAAGCACCGCGCAGCGACCATTCGTGAATTTCGACTATTGACATCAAATTGATGTAACGTGAGATCCGACCGTCGGATTCCCCAAAAACCGAAACTTTGGGTTCGTATCGAAAAGGTCTTTCCAATGAATATAAGATATTTAAATTTGAACATTTGGATTTCAAGGTATGTCCAAACCAGTTTTGGAAAAGGTTGTTATGGATGCATTTCCATGGCCGTTATTGGAAACCGCGATATTAAAAATATGGAAAATTATGTAAAATCACAATAAATGATTTGGAAAGAGTTTGGATGAAAAATTCCTATTTTGAAAAGATAAAAATATATTTTTAACTAAATGAGCTAGTAAATAACTAGAATAATAAATTAGTTTGAAGATGGTTTTAAAATAACAAGAATTTTCCAACGAATAAATTGGAATGGAAATAATCTTCAGAATATTTTGATATTGGATTCCATGATTATATAGATATTGTTGAGGAATTTGGAAGATACAGATATCGTTATTCCTAATACGATATCCATTGGTTTCAGAATTTGATATTGAATATAAGCCGATATAATTTCTATTCAGAGCCTTATATTTGGTATCAAATTGGATTTTGGGTTTGTCGTGAATGGTGTCTTCAATAACACTGTTCTTAAACCCCGACGAGAAAAGAATAAATCTTTTAAATAAGATTTAGAGAAGTTTACCAGTTAATTAATATTTAACTGGAATTGAATTGAAATTGAATTGAAATTGGATTTTTGAGTTTATCGTGAACGATGTTTTAAATAACATTTGCTCTTTAACCCAATTAACAGTGAAAAGATGACTTGGAATTTATAAATCTTTTTATTAAGATTTAATGGAAATTTTCCAAAGTAAAGTTTTCCGATTTAATATATTAAATTAGAATTGAATGGAATTCGATTTGGTAATAGTCGAGACGAGCTTCTGTAAAGGAAGACCGCTACTATATATGGAATTTAAAAGGCTCCGTCGTTATTCCATTTATATTACTAGTCTGATATGGAAATTTATATCGATTACATACTATTATGATTTCCGTGAAGATTCCATTTTGATGGAAGATTATTTTGGGTTTATAATGAACTTTTTTTAAATGACATTGATTCTTTAACCTAGTTAACGGCGAGATTAATTTGCATAAAACTGAACAATCATTAAGTAATGATTTTTGAGATTAAAACTGGATAAGAGTTTTAATAAACCTTTAAGTAGATTAAAATGAGAATGGGATAATTAAATTTATCGAATTCATGAAATGATCGAGAATGGAGTACTACCAGTTTTACTCCAGGTGATAGTTAAATATTTAATTAGATTTGAACGTGAAATGGTAATTAAATTTACCAATAACACCATGGGTGTTAGATATGGAGTACTACCAGTTTTGCTCTATGGGATGAATACGTTGGTATTTGGATTAATATATAAATGATTACTTCGATAAGGCTCGATAATCCTGACTAGTTTGATAAACCTTAATTTGGTTTAGTATTGTAAAAAGATAAAATAAAATCTTTTGAAATGGATATCCAAAGGAAGATTAAAGAAATAGTTTAAATGAATTTACCTTTGATAAAATTAATGGGAACCTTTCCCTAAAAATGTAAATATTTGAATAAAAGAATATTCTGAATTGGAATGAGGCGTACGATGTGTTTTTGTAGCACTTGATTATAAGATACGCGAGCTATTAGGAAATACCGGTTTAACCCATTCTGGATAACTGATACGGCGATTAAAAGTCGACGATGAAGACGGTGGTTGAAGACCGGAGATCTTCACATCGTTTGGATGATTACTGATGTCTTGATTGGGCTGTACACCCAAGACAAGGTAATAAGTGGTGATCGTCTAGACGTACTTGAAGATCAACCGGATATGCGAGGACCTCCCTCCTATATTGGACATATGGGACGAGGAATAAGGTGCCTCCGGTTTCATTCAGACCCAGAACGGACTTGTAAATAGATGTATGTCTGACATTGGATTTCATTATGTGTTGATTGATTTTTATTAAATATTTATCTATTTGGTGGCGTAGAATTTATTCTCTTGCTTAACACCCTTCTCTGAGACGTACAAGCTTAGAGGTTATATATTGATAAACATCAGTTGTACGGCATGAATTGTTAGTGTGGCATGCTGAGATACAAATGATCAAGGCTTTTGTTGAAAAGCAGAGTCTTGTGGTTGATGATCAAAGCATGGCTTGAACTAGCATAGCTTTGTGTATAATGTTAATTCGTGAGTCTCACACCCCGGTATGAGTGAGAAACGAGATAAGGGACGCAGTGAATGCATACGTTTCTTTCTAACTAGAAGTGGTGTCATGGTATGGAGCCCCGACCATTTTACTTATGTTGATGATGGATTGCGAGGTGCCTTGGATATAGGGTTATATTCTCATAGGGTCGATGTACTGACCTGTTTAGAGGTCTGATTGGACCGGGAAACATATGTTCATGAATAACTAATCCACTAAACTAAGTGTGGACCGACACTGCAGGATCCAAGAATTCATTGCAAGGGATTTTGGGTCATTCCACCAAAGATAGCCTGAATAGGTAAGGAGTACATCCTTTGCCTTGACTCATGATGGTAATCCAGTTTCCAATGTGCAACTTTTCGGTTTTAATTGTATAACTAGTATGGCGGCATAATATATGGTACCTATGTCATCTATGATTTATACATTTATATTTGAAGTTGACTTTGACACTTATAACAGTATCAAAAAGATTTGTTTTAAAACGTACCAAGCATGTTTTGCTTTTATAAGGTAAAACTCTATCTTCCGGCTTGCGTTGCATTGTGTGATGGGACCTGAGTCTTATAATAGCTTCATATTTCGAAAAGCATTGCGTTGTTTGTTTTATTTCAGAGTATTCATGGGAGTAAGCCCGTTCTGTGTTATACGGCGTGGTCCCTTGATTTACCCAACTTTAAAAATAAAGTTAATAACTGTTTTAGTTCTCACACCTGTCCCATGACTGACTTGGAGTTTATTGTTTCTACCTAAACTCTGGGTGCCCATATTTTCCACACGGGCAACTCGTAATTTTGTTTTTCACAGATACTTCTTTTCGCTGGATCTTGGATTACAGCTGGAGCTATATTCAGAAAGCTTTGTATCCATGTTTCTCTTTCAGTTGTGCCAATTGATGTATTTTACGCTATACGTCGTATTTAAAATGTAATTTTAATCTCTGATATCGTATTTCCGCTGTGAAATATTCATTCATACTCTGATATATTCTTGTACTCTGATGTAATTTTTGTAATAGCAATGAAATGTTCTCATGTTTACGTTCCGATGCGTCGTGTTCTCAACTTAATCCAGGCTTTCCCGTACCGGGGAAATTTGGGTCGTTTCATTGTAGTATCACAGCTTTGGTTTACAAAGCACGAGAATAAGACACATTCGAACCAAACGAAAAAATTCATTAGAGATAGGATTAGCAACATCCTATAAGAATAACTCGTTAGAGATAGGGTTAGTAATACCCTGGAATTAGTTTGAAGAGTATTATTTATTAAAAATAAATTTAGTTTTGAAATTTTATATCTACTATTCGTATTTGAGTATTTTATTTTATATTGAATTTGGATAATCGACTATATGAAAATTTTGCATATACACATCATGAACGTATATTCGAAGCCTCAAATACACTGGATAGATATAGAATCACACTCTAGTCGCCCGGAGATGATTCTGATGATAGTACGTACATCATCAGTATTTATGTTCGAGTTTCGAAAGTGGATATCTATATTTTTTGAACTGGCTGGTGTAAGAACCAAAACTTAGTTAGAATTTATTGTTTGTGATTTGGCACTAAAAATATGATTTTTAAGTATATATAAAAAGTTATATGTTTGAAAAAGCTAATCAACTAATTAATTGCTGATTGTGTTGTGTGATTATTAGTTAACTAATAAAATTATTGGAATGATCAATCCAATAAGAGAATGAAAGTTAAATTTACCAATTCGAATCAAATATTAAACTGAAAATTTATTAGAATTGCATATATGTGTGTGTGTGTGTATTAAACAGGTCATAACATGGAAGCTAAGAAGAGGAATAAAATTGTATGCCCAACAAATAGGTACATGTTTACTATATTCATTTTGTTTGATGATTTTATGAGCCAATTAGTTTTTTTTTCTATTTCTTTTTGGTTGATAAGGGCCTTGTGAGGCAAGTTGCGGTTTTACCGATCAGCCTGTACAAAGGAGGTTATGGTGAAATTTTTCGATAATTTAGGGTGTTAGCCAAATTTTTGAGAAATCAGATTTTTTTTAAAAACTGAAGAGTTGAAGAATAGAAGCCAAAATGAAAGTTGAGTTGGTTAGTTAAACAACTTTCAGCTCCGTTCCTTTTCGAGGATGAAAAGATTTTAAGTGAGGAAGATTGTAACAACCCAGAATTTCTGAACCAATTTAAAATTATTTTCAATTGATTTAATGGATTTTAAGAATTTAAAATGATTTATTTTAAATAATAACGACTAAAAAAATTATTTAAATCGAAGTTAAAAAGTATAAATTTATTTTAATTATAAAACAAGCCTGAAATGGCGCGGTAGTTTGAAAATTCGATTTTAAACTTTGATTGAGTATACATAATTCATTATAAATCGGATTTCAGTAAAACAAGAAATGTTAGAATCTGTATAATTATATTTTTTTAACGAATGTGAAAAATTTAGATTTCATAATATAAACTGAAAGTTATGTCCAGTTTAAAATTTAGAATAGTTGCTATGGAATTTATATATATTTTATAATATATATATAGCCCATAAAAATAGCCATTTTGCAAACGACCTCCATTTTCGATGAAACCACTTTTGTTGGATCCGGAATGTCATAATTTTTGGAATTAATGTGAGAGCGCGGTAAATTTAAATGTGTTTTGTTAATTTTGTTTAAATTTAATCAACTAGAAAATGGCCATTTTTCAAGCAGACCCCAAATTCGACGAAATTAGTTTTGTTAGGATCGTATCGTCAAAGCATAGCTAGATTTATTTTTCTGTAATTTTTGGAGTCGGTATGTGGCCCCGGTAAATTAAAATGTACGTTTAAATTCAATATATATTGATTTATATTTTAATTTTGATAAAAACTGATCAAAACGATCGAATTGACTTACGAAACATATCCCATTGTGTCCGGAATGGGGATATTTAGCTAGGGGCGACAATCGTTGGGTCTCATTTGGAGTTTGGAGCTAAATCGAAGTAATTTGAGAATTAAATATTAATTTATATTTATATATATAACGAAATTTTCTCTAACCCTAACTTCATAAACAAAGCCGCCGCCACTCTGAAACATACAGCCACGATTTTCAAACTTTGATCCCCTAAAATCTCCTAATCCCCTAACTAATTATGGAAACTCGCAATACAAAAATTGAAGAGAATGGAATGATCTTTAATCCCATACAAATCTGAACATTTCTCGTTGAAGAATTTGCGAGTCTATTGGGTTAAAGGCCGCCAGTTTGGGTTCAAATTTCAGTAAGGGGAGAGAGCAGAGTTGGCCAAGATGGGGTGGCGGCGGTAGAGGATGCCAAGGTGGAGGGTTGAATCGGGTTTCGATCACTCAGGCGGCGCAAAATCGGTGATGGGTTTAGTTGAGGTCAAGTTTTTTGGAGCGGCCTGGAGTTTAGACGATGAAGAGGGATTAAAGAGTAATTTATTTTAATTATCAATTAATTATTTTAATTATATAATGAATTGTATATAATGACATATCTTTTACATACGAGCTCAAAATTCAACGATTTCAGTTACGTTGGTTCGCAACAACGAATACTACGCGATGAAACTGAACAGAAACTGAGCAAATTGGATTTTTAGCTGAATTAAACACACGTTTAATTCAGTTTGAAAATAAAATCATCCAATAAAGAATAAATGAGTGGAAACCAAAGTGAGAACTCCTTCTCACTAAATTATATTTTATCATGTTACTGTATTCATGTATAAAAATATGTAGAATTTCCAGTGTAGAATTTTATCAGTTTTAATCATTAAAAATTGTATACGGTGCCTGTTAGCTCACCTCCCTCGCCCACAGACCATGGACGACTTAATTGACTGTATTGTGTTTTGATTGTGATGCTGAAATGTTTAAAATATTAAAAATAATTTAATATTATTTTGTGGTAGTTGAAATTAAATTATAAATATCAATTTATAATTTAAACAGTGAAAATTGGATGATTAGAAAAATAATTCAAACTGAATTAGAATTGGTTAAATTTACTAATCAATGATTTATTTAAATCGACCGTTGTTGTTTGAAAACCCCACATGGGTACTGGGATGATATTTGACATACACTAATCCCAATAATTAGTGATATGTCAATCAATGGGTTGTAAGGCTTTGATGAGCATTGTTTATTTATTTTAATGCTTATACAGTTGTAAATTGCACTCTGAATGATGTTTGAATGTGTAATGAATATTTTTTATTATTATTGTATACATACGATGTATGAAATCCATATAACTGAAATTATACGGTAATTGATTGAGTCGCATTCCGATTCAGAAATAAAGAATATTTTAAGATAAAGAATATTTTAAAATAGCAAATATTTTAAAACAATATTCAGTGAAGAATTAAATTAATGAAAGAATATTTAAAAATAATATTCATTGAATAATCAAATATGTTTTTTTATAACGACCCGGAAAAAGTCGACCTTGATTATCCGATATACAACACATATCGAACATCAAGAGTCGAAAATATCGGATGTTAATGAAAGAAATTAGAGGGTGAGAATAGATAAGATAGAAACTTAGAATAGAAGAAGAAGAAGAAGAACACAACATCAGAGTAACACGAACCTCACAACAGAACGAATAACATATAATATATATCAAATTTTGAAATATAAACCAGTACTTGAATATACATCATTATCAAAGTACAACACTTACAACACAGCGGAAATAAATAATAGCTATATGATCCTGAAGCCTCCTGCTCCAAGATCTCCAAGCATATCTGTAAAATCCTGACTACTTGTCTGCCCGTACAAAATTGAGCACCCAAGAGTTTAGGGAAAACAAAACAAAATAAACTCCGGGTCAGTCATGTGACTGGTATAAGTAAAACAGTTTAAACAGTTTGAGCAACAAAACGATATTTCATAAGACCACGCCATATAACGGAACGGGTTTTTCCCTTATGAGAATTCAAAATATCTTTATATTGAAACTCTCATGATATTATTATGATGTCTATCAATCACAATATAATAATCATCTAGCAGAAACGCTTTCATCTCACGTTCGACATATATAGTATACAATGAAAACCGCAAGCACGTATCGGGTAATGGATTTCCAACTATGACAAGGTATGGAACCACCTTTCGCTAGTGTACCTCTAGAAAGGAATACACTGGGTTCAACAAGAACATCTTGCAACCCGGCCACACATGACCGACCACTCATTTCGCTTGAGTGTATCGAATGTATATCACCAACGGTTGGGATCAGCAACCATTTCCCGAATGGGACAGCATCGACAATAGATTTTTAGAAGTAAATGAAACTCTAGATCAGGTGATTATACAACCTAATAGGTGCAACCTACATAGCCATGCTGCTTTCCCGATTTCTGTCATTTCTCGGTTGTGATGCTAGAGGCTACGCTTATCTTTTACATGCCACATCTTCATTCACTTAGAATGTCACATTGTCATGCCCTTTAAATCACAAATTGATTTATCCAAAAATAACACGGGTATACAGCTAAGAGAAACGAGTTCCTCCGCCACCAAACGTGAATACGTTTTAAGAGATCAACTTACGCAATCTATCAGATATACTCTGTCAGACCTTCGTCCATACAAGTTGTCCTGGGACTGGACAAACCGAAGGCACTATTCAGTACATCCATCTTAGGCAATTGTTATCTAAGATTTATACAACAACCCTTGCACTTTACTCCGTCTTCAATTATCCTTGGCATATATGATTCGCAACGCTTATGCCAATACAGAGTGGTTCTTAGGATAATAATCCAACCGGTCTCTCCATATTAACAACGTTAAAATGGTCAAAAACTTTGATAGTCTGCGATTTAACTATCAAAGAAAAACCTGTGTGCAAACAACGATATTATTTACAGATAAACAATGGCGTCTCTCAGATCTATCTTGGAGAATTCGAAATTTGAATTGAAAAATGCTTTCTCTTCCATAACATCATCGTTAGCTAAACATAATGCTAATTCGAATACAAACAACGGCAGACAGGACAAAGATCCTCCCCCTACGTACTTGGACGTTCTTCAACGTCCAGCTGTAAAGCGTTATCCTTTTTTTAATATTAGATCCAAATGTATAAACACTTTTCCAAATAATCCTCGGGGCACGAATTACGAATCGTCGTTCAGAAACCGTAATAATTATGGCTCTTTTCTCCAAAACGTTAAATCGAATAATGGGTGTTTCAGATGCGGATCTAATGATCACTGGGCGCGTTCGTGTCGACGTCCTCTGGTATGCTTTAAGTGCCGTAAAACTGGCCATAAGGGTTTTAATTGTAAGATATCATCTCAGTTTCCTCCAAAAATGGCGAATTCAAGCATCCCTATGCCAATTTCAGCAACAAATTTCCCGAAGGAATTTTTATGGGCACGATCGATGGTTGTGATTTCAATTAAGCGTGGATCTTTCTCAATGGCTCAAATGGAGCTGATTCTCAAAAACAGATTTGGACACAGGGCTCCTTACTGTAATTGTATTGTTAGAAAGATGGGTGATAAATTCTTAGTCAAATTTCCATCTCATATACTGACAACAAACGATTGGAGATTTGCTACACTTGGCTATTATGGAACGAGAGAAACTCTAGGAAGTTCAAATTCAAGATGAAATCGGCTGATAATACTATTTATGTCATTCTTAAGTATGTTCATCTATGGGCAGGTATAGAGAAGGAGAAGTTCGTTGATATGATCGCAGCACGTGTGCATGACCGCAGATGCAGACGCACTGGTGGTTAAGCTATGTATGTCGTACCTATATGATGTATCCTAAGTATGTTATGTATTGTTTTGGCTTGTATTACCTGCTGTGTCAGGCTATGGTGGTTTTGGTTGGCTTGTAAATGATGTAATTATTATGCTCTCTCTGTACTGAACTCTATGTTATAATATTTCTAAGCGTGAATCATTAGATTCACTACCTTTTGCTATAAAAAAAGATATTATTTCCAGATGGAAATTATCTCGATCAATAATCATTTAACATTTATCTCTTTAGTTCATTAATTTACTTATCTCCTATTTCCATATATTCTAAATTCTTATTTCCATTATCAGAAAACATTTCTGATTCTTATTTGGAAAACATTTCCAAAACTCCTTTACGATCAAACCATACCATTCCTTAGTTAAGAAGGAAGTCAATCAAGTTGGGGTATAATTACCTCTAAGACCTTAACTGAACAACGTTTTAACTTCGAAATGATCAAAGTTTATCTTTTAAATCTTTAACAAACTTCCTTACGAAACTCTTGGGTTCTATTTACAAATCCACTTCTTTATCGAAAACATTGGTTATAACGATAACGTTATAATCCATACTTTCGAAATTTCTAAGTTCCATTATAACTTCTATTCTTTAATGTGAATAAATAATTAAACACCTGATTTATAAATAAATAAATCTTGATTTAAACACCGAAAAGTATAAGTACTTTTCCGAATTCGATATAATCGAATTCGACGATTAACTCTCTTCGAATAACTAATATTCGATTACTCTTTCTTTCGAATAAACGATATTCGATAATCTCTCTTTTCGAATACTATATTTGATTACTCCTTTTCGAATAACTAGATTCTATAACTCCTTTCGATTAAACTAATCGATAACTCCTTTCGAATAACTAGATTCGATAACTCCTTTTAACTCGATTCGAATAACTAATATTGGATAACTACTTTTAACTCGATTCGAATAACTAATATTCGATGACTCCTTTTAACTCGATTCGAATAACTAATATTCGATAACTCCTATTAACTCGATTCGAATAACTAATATTCGATAACTCCTTTTAACTCGATTCGAATAACTAACATTCGATAACTCCTTTTAACTAACTCTAATCGATTTATTCTAATTCGATTAACTTTATTTAATTACTCTATTGGTTAACTCTAACTCTAACTGGTCAACTTTAACTGGTCAACCCTAATTGATTAACTCTAACTGCTTAACTCTAACTGATCAACTCTAACTGGTTAACTCTAACTGATCAACTCTAACTGGTCAACCCTAATTGATTAACTCTAACTGGTTAACTCTCTGATCAACTCTAACTGGTCAACCCTAATTGATTAACTCTAACTGGTTAACTCTCTAATCAACTCTAACTGGTCAACCCTAACTGATTAACTCTAACTGGTTAACTCTCTGATCAACTCTAACTAGTCAACCCTAATTGATTAACACTAACTGGTTAGCTCTCTGATCAACTCTAACTGGTCAACCCTAATTGATTAACCCTAACTAGTTAACTCTATTTCAATTAATTCTATTCGATTAATTCTAATCGATTTACTCCTTTCGAATAAACTATATTCGAATAACTCCATTTCTTTTACTAAATATTTGATAACTTCTTAATTCTATTCGAATAAACTACATTCGATTACTCCTTTAACTCTATTTATTTAACAAATAAATATCTCCTTTTAATTCTCTTTATTTAACAAATAAATATCGCCTTTTCATTCTATTTATTTAACAAATAAATATCTCCTTTTAATTCTATTTATTTAACAAATAAATATCTCCTTTTAATTCTATTTATTTTCTATAAATAAATGATCCCTTTATACTTTTATTTATTCCCTGAATAAATAATCCTTTTACTTTTATTTATTCCCTAAGTGAATAAATAAATTCCATTTTAATCTATTTGTAAATGTTCTACAAATATTTCCTTTTTATCTCTATTCTATTTGTAAATAGTTTACAAATATTTCTCTTTCTATTTTATTTGTAAATGGTTTACAAATATTTCTCTTTCTATTTTATTTGTAAATGGTTTACAAATATTTCTCTTTCTATTTGTTTGACAAATATTTTCCTTTATATTTGTTTTACAAATATTTTTCCTTTATATTTGTTTAAAAAATATATTTCCTCTATATTTGTTTTACAAATATATTTCCTTTTATTTCTCTTTGATTTTATACTTATTTCCTTTTTCAAAATCCTTTTTCTTTTATATATATAAAATCCATTGATTTTATATAAATAAATTATTTTCAAAATATACTTTGAAAATCCCTTTTCTACATCCCAGTATTTCTTACGGTATTTAAAATACCAAACAACGGTGATCGATATCATTCAAACACATATAATCAACAACAGATTATATATCACATCATATACACAATATATGAAATACAGAAAAATATATGTTGAGGAATCTAGTTGGATTCCTCCGACCTGTTTCCTTGCATCACAGATGTTAGGCAATATAATTAACATCGATCATATTTCACTAAGAAATATTCTGCTAAACAGAATCGATATTAGATTAACGATTTATATATATACATCGTTATCTATAATTTCAACCAACACATAAGCAATTCAACCAAATAGTTAACACACAACAATCAACAGATAATTAACAGTTCTAAGAATACGTTGTAAAAATAGAACTTTTCAGAGTTGGTGAGTTTTACTCACATTGGACGATCATCGTTAATAACGATAACCATCGCTTGATTCGAACGGACAATTTATTTTGCTATAAATTGTAACGGGCTCCAATTTACTCTCAGTCAGTTCCATTGTGTAGGTGCCGTCCATACGATCCCAATGGATCTTGTTTCGTCCAATTTTGATATCGTATGGCGAAGTTATAATATTTCAAAGTTCGTAAACATTATTAAAATAAAACTTGGAATTAAAAATCTAACAGGCCTTACCCTTTTAAACTTCCCACGGCCCAATCCCTCCAAGCCCAAGCCCGTTTCACTGTTACTCCTTCTTCCCAAAAGAACGCACAACGGCTTCAGCTCATCAAACACCAACAGCCGACCTTTGGCCTCCACGTTCGTGCTTCCTCCTCCACTAAAAATCCCACAAAAATTACCATAATTCTTCTCGTCACTCCCTCTTCCATCTCCTACCCTCAACAACCACCGCATTTCCCTCTACCCAATCGCGTCGACCAGGCCCTGAAGCCCTAAACAATACAGCATCGACATCTAAATGCGTCGATCTCCACAAAACAATTCCTACAAGCTCCATTTCCTACCACAAACCCAATGCAAACCTCCAATTCGATCAAAAATTCCCCAAAAATCAAAATGCTCGAACCCTAGTTTTCCTGTACAAAACCGAGAACCTCAAAGAGGCATCGCACCCCACCGCGAGCACCTCAAACTGACGAGGGTTTCAATAGGATCCCAACAATAATTATCACATGATTTATGGAATTTGTTTCCATTTGTTTTTATTTTTTTCTTGCTGCGTTTTTGTTTTGAGGAGAGAATTGTTACTGCGTCCTATCATTTGGAGGGTGTTGCTGAAAAAATGAGGGTGCGTGGCTTGTTTATGTTCACCAGTACTTTGGATATTTTTCCTTTTTTATATTGATTTATATTATAACGCTGCCAGTATTCGCCTTCTAAAAATTCTTGTGGTCACCCACGATACCAAAAAATCACGAAAATTTACATGCCCCTAGAGTTTGACATTACGGACCCAATGAAACTGGTTTCGTCAAATTCCGACTCTGTTTGCTCATACAGCGTATTTTTGACCGTCCAAATACTGACTGTTTTTCACTTTAAAAATCCGTACGGCTACACAGTGACCCTAAATATCCCAGAACTTGGAATCTAGCAATAATTTGATGTTGCGGATCCAACAAAATTAGTTTCGTCGAATTCCGACTTCGTTTGCAAACGTGGCTATCTTTAAAGCTCTAAATAGCCTATTTAAATATATAAATATATTTAAATTTAATATTTAAAATTAAATATTATCGTATATATTCACAGAGGAATACCATACAGCTCAGAAAAATCCTATATGGATTTCTAACTCGATATTTCAAATCCCGACATAAATCGATATTCGATTTATAATGAAATTCCTTTTATAAATATAAATAAATATTTATAAATTTCAAAGGGATTTCACAACGACTTTTCTGAAATTTGATTTAGACATAAATCAAAATCTACAAGACGAAATCTCGATTTTTCTCATTCACTAGAAAAATATACTTCACCAGCTCCTAACGTTTCTTGTTTCATAGAAATCCGGCTTAAAACGAACCCTGTACATTCAGTTGAAGTTCGAATCGCCAATTTACGAACTGCAGCGCCATTTCGAGCTCGATTTTAATTATATTATAAATTCTACGTTCAAACTTCATTCAAGTAATATATTTGTTATTCTAAATTAATTCCAAACTGAATTATTGCTTATATACGATCCAGTTCACATCGTATTGTGAATTCTACTAGTTCCGACTATTCTGGAATTTAAATATATTATTTAATTATTATATAAATTAAATATTCCTTATTATTTAAATTCTGGTAATTTTAAATTACCAAACCTTTATTTTAAATAATTAAATAAATTATTTATTATCCTTCAACGTATGGGTCGTTACATTCTTTCCCCCTTAAAATAGTTTCATCCTCGAAATTGCTAAGGTAGAAAACAAACCCTATCGACTGACCAGACTTATTTGTTCACTTCTCAACTTCAGTTTCCATTGGACTAATTTAATTTTAGTTAAATTATTAATTTAATTCTATTAAAGAATATTTTCAAAAATCCTGAAAATTTTCTAACACCCGAAATTTCTGAAAAATTTCGCCAGCACCTCCTTTGTACTGGTCAATTGGTCAAACTCCAACTCGCCTCTCTTGGCCATCTCCAACCCAAAAGAAAATCAAACAGCCAAACGGCTTGCCAATTCGGCTCATAAATCTCATGCTTATATCAATATAAACTTGTACCTTTTTGTCGGGCATATTATTATATCCCTCCCACCTGTTACAAATTCAACATATACCAATGTTATCCGAATCAAATTCCAATCTGTGTTTATCCACAAATCCAACCATTCGCATATAACTAAGTCGAATCCAATTTCAAATCAAAGTCACATTCTTGATTCCAAATTCTTAAGTCATCAACCAAATATCGTTTCAATTTCCTATCTTATAAATCCAATTTGTTTCGATACCATTCTAAATCAATCCAATTCCAATTACCACTTAACTAGCATTATTTCAATTCCAATTCGCTTTTACAAATTTCAATTCAAATTGGTTTTAATTCAACAATCTTTCCCTGGGAATTTTAAACAGTTTACCATATCGAAAATCAAACTTCCCTTTCAGAATTCAAAACACTTTTTTTTCTCAAATCGATTCAAAAACAATGTCTTTGGTAGTAATCCGTCACTTAGAACTCGAAAATGAACACTGAGGATGTGGCCAGCATCATCAGAGTTATTTCCCAGCGATCGAAGTGAGTTCAATACTATATAACTTTTCAAACCCATTTTCAACACTTTCACTTTGAAATACATTCAAAATACTATTTCTAGTGCTGGTAAAACAATTTAAATCTCCCAGGATTTTAAAATTCTCATATATTTAATCCAGATTCATTACCAACACCTTTCCAAATCTCCAGGGTTTTAATTCTAATTCTGATTTTAACTTCAGATTTAATTCAGTTCATTACGCTTATCAAAATTTTGACTGGTTATTTACATAACCCTTTCACTTTATAATCTTACTCGATTATAATAACAACCAATATATCCAATATATTGTAATTCCATTATGTATATTTTCTCTATATAAAAATATACCTTGGGTAAAATTATTTTAATTTACCCTCTTTTCAAAACATATCGTGTCGACCCATCGTATTCGAGTGTTTAGAAACTCCTTCTGATACAGTGGATCAAACTGATCGACCAGAACCCATAAACAACTCAACCAATAAATCTCCACAATATAAAACAATTTTATATTGAATAACAAATACGCTCTCGTATATATACACTCAAACTCAATCTAGGGCATTAATTACTAACCCTATCTCTACCGAGTCACGCCACAGAGCCAAGGTAATACTTAACCTTAAGCTTTGATACCAACTGTAACGACCCAGAAAAAGTCGACCTTGATTATCCGATATACAACACATATCGAACATCAAGAGTCGAAAATACCGGATGTTAATGAAAGAAATTAGAGGGTGAGAATAGATAAGATAGAAACTTAGAATAGAAGAAGAAGAAGAACACAACATCAGAGTAACACGAACCTCACAGCGGAACGAATAACATATAATATATATCAAATTTTGAAATATAAATCTGTACTTGAATATACATCATTATCAAAGTACATCACTTACAACACAGCGGAAATAAATAATAGCTATATGATCCTGAAGCCTCCTGCTCCAAGCTCTCCAAGTATATCTGTAAAATCCTGACAACTTGTCTTCCCGTTCAAAATTGGGCACCCAAGAGTTTAGGGAAAACAAAACAAAATAAACTCCGGGTCAGTCATGTAACTGGTATGAGTAAAATAGTTTAAACAGTTTGAGCAACAAAACGATATCTCATAATACCACGCCATATAATGGAACAGATTTTTCCCTTATGAGAATCCAAAATATCTTTATATCAAAACTCTCATGATATTATTATAATGTCTATCAATCACAATATAATAATCATCTAGCAGAAACGCTTTCATCTCACGTTCTACATATATAGTATACAATCAAAATCGCAGGCACATATTGGGTAATGGATTTCCAACTATGACAAGGTATGGAACCACCTTTCGCTAGTGTACCTCTAGAAAGGAATACACTAGGTTCAACAAGAACATCTTGCAACCCGACCACACATGACCGACCACTCATTTCACTTGAGTGTATCGAATGTATATCACCAACGGTTGGGATCAGCAACCGTTTCCCGAATGGGACAACATCGACAATTGATTTTTAGAAGTAAATGAAACTCTAGATCAGTTGATTATACACCCTAATAGGTGCGACCTACATAGCCATGCTGCCTGCCCGATTTCTGTCATTTCCCGGTTGTGATGCTAGAGGCTACACTTATCTTTTACATGCCACATCTTCATTCACTTAGAATGTCACATTGTCATACCCTTTAAATCACAAATTGATTTATCCAAAAATAACACGGGTATACAGCAAAGAGAAACGAATTCCTCCGCCACCAAACGTGAATACATTCGAAGAGATCAACTTACGCAATCTATCAGATATACTCTGTCAGACCTTCGTCCTTATAAGTTGTCCTGGGACTGGACAAACCGAAGGCACTATTCAGTACATCCATCTTAGGCAATTGTTATCTAAGATTTATACAATAGCCCTTGCACTTTACTCTGTCTTCAATTATCCTTGGCATATATGATTCGCAACGCTTATGCCAATACAGAGTGGTTCTTCGGATAATAATCCAACTGGTCTCTCCATATTAACAACGTTAAAATGGTCAAAAACTTTGATAGTCTGTGATTTAACTATCAAAGAAAAACACGTGTGCAAACAACGATATTTTTTCCAAATGGAAATTATATCGATCAATCATCATTTAACATTTATCTCTTTAGTTCATTAATTTACTTATCTCCTATTTCCATATATTCTAAATTCTTATTTCCATTATCAGAAAACATTTCTAATTCTTATTTGGAAAACATTTCCAAAACTCCTTCACGATTAAACCTTACCATTCCTTAGTTAAGAAGGAAGTCAATAAAGTTGGGGTATAATTACCTCTCAGACCTTAACTGAACAACGTTTTAACTTCGAAATGGTCAAAGTTTATCTTTTTAATCTTTAACAAACTTCCTTACGAAACTTTCGGATTCTATTTACGAATCCACTTCTTTATCGAAAACATTGGTTATAACGATAACGTTATAATCCCTACTTTCGAAATTTCTAACTTCGATTATAACTTTTATTCTTTAATGTGAATAAATAATTAAACACCTGATTTATAAATAAATAAATCTTCATTTAAACACCGGAAAGTATAAGTACTTTCCCGAATTTGATATAATCGAATTCGACGATTAACTCTCTTCGAATAACTAATATTCGATTACTCTTTCTTTTGAATAAACGATATTCGATAATCTCTCTTTTCGAATACTATATTCGATTACTCCTTTTCGAATAACTAGATTCGATAACTCCTTTTGATTAAACTAATCGATAACTCCTTTCGAATAACTAGATTTGATAACTCCTTTTAACTCGATTCGAATAACTAATATTCGATAACTACTTTTAACTCGATTCGAATAACTAATATTCGATAACTCCTTTTAACTCGATTCGAATAACTAATATTCGATAACTCCTTTTAACTAACTCTAATCGATTTATTCTAATTCGATTAACTTTATTTAATTACTCTATTGGTTAACTCTAACTCTAACCGATCAACTTTAACTGGTCAACCCTAATTGATTAACTCTAACTGATTAACTCTAACTGATCAACTCTATCTGGTTAACTCTAACTGATCAACTCTAACTGGTCAACCCTAATTAATTAACCCTAACTGGTTAAATCTCTAATCAACTCTAACTGGTCAACCCTAATTGATTAACTCTAACTGGTTAACTCTCTGATCAACTCTAACTGGTCAACCCTAATTGATTAACTCTAACTGGTTAACTCTTTGATCAACTCTAACTAGTCAACCCTAATTGATTAACTCTAACTGATTAGCTCTCTGATCAACTCTAACTGGTCAACCCTAATTGATTAACCCTAACTGGTTAACTCTATTTCAATTAATTCTATTCGATTAATTCTAATCGATTAACTCCTTTCGAATAAACTATATTCGAATAACTCCTTTTCTTTTACTAAATATTTGATAACTTCTTAATTCTATTCGAATAAACTACATTTGATTACTCCTTTAACTCTATTTATTTAACAAATAAATATCTCCTTTTAATTCTATTTATTTAACAAATAAATATCTCCTTTTAATTCTGTTTATTTAACAAAAAAATATCTCCTTTTAATTCTATTTATTTAACAAATAAATATATCCTTTTAATTCTATTTATTTTCTATAAATAAATGATCCCTTTATACTTTTATTTATTCCCTAAATAAATAATCCTTTTACTTTTATTTATTCCCTAAATAAATAAATAAATTCCATTTTAATCCATTTGTAAATGTTCTACAAATATTTCCTTTTTATCTCTATTCTATTTGTAAATGGTTTACAAATATTTCTCTTTCTATTTTATTTGTAAATGGTTTACAAATATTTCTCTTTCTATTTTATTTGTAAATGTTTTACAAATATTTCTCTTTCTATTTGTTTGACAAATATTTTCCTTTATATTTGTTTTACAAATATTTTTCCTTTATATTTGTTTAACAAATATATTTCCTCTATATTTGTTTTACAAATATATTTCCTTTTATTTCTCTTTGATTTTATACTTATTTCCTTTTCCAAAATCCTTTTTCTTTTATATATATAAAATCCATTGATTTTATATAAATAAATTATTTTCAAAATATACTTTGAAAATCCCTTTTCTACATCCCAGTATTTCTTAAGGTATTTAAAATACCAAACAACGGTGATCGATATCATTCAAACACATATAATTAACAACATATTATATATCACATCATATACATAGTATATGAAAACCAGAAAAATATATGTTGAGGAATCCAGTTGGATTCCTCCGACCAGTTTCCCTGCATTACAGATGTTAGCAAATATAATTAACATCGATAATATTTCACTAAGAAATATTCTGCTAAATAGAATCGATATTAGATTAACGATTTATATATATACATCATTATCTATAATTTCAACCAACACATAAGCAATCCAACCAAACAGTTAACACACAACAATCAAAAGATAATTAACAGTTCTAAGAATACGTTGCAAAAATAGAATTGTTCAGAGTTGGTGAGTTTTTCTCACATTGGATGATCATCGTTAATAACGATAACCATCGCTTGATTCAAAAGGACAATTTATTTTTCTATAAATTGTAAGGGGCTCCAATTTACTCTCAGTCGGTTCCATTGTGTAGGCATCGTCCATACGATCCCAATGGATCTTGTTTCGTCCAATTCCGATATCGTATGGCGAAGTTATAATATTTCGAAGTTCGTAAACATTATTAAAATAAAAGTTGGAATTAAAAATCTAACGGGCCTTACCCCTTTAAACTTCCCACGGCCCAATCCCTCTAAGCCTAAACCCGTTTCACTGTTACTCCTTCTTCCCAAAAGAAC
The DNA here is from genome assembly GCA_030737875.1 of Allium sativum. Lineage (NCBI taxonomy): Eukaryota > Viridiplantae > Streptophyta > Magnoliopsida > Asparagales > Amaryllidaceae > Allium > Allium sativum. The sequence goes on along the minus strand of CM060927.1, from coordinate 56,233,905 downwards.
CCATGACGGCTTCAGCTCCTCAAACACCAACAGCCGACCTTTGGCCTCCACGTTCATGCTTCCTCCTCCACTGAAAATCCCACAAAAATTACCATAATTCTTCTCGTCACTCCCTCTTCCATCTCCTACCCTCAACAACCACTGCATTTCCCTCTACTCGATCGCGTCGACCAGGCCCCGAAGCCCTGAACAGTACAGCATCGACTTCTAAATGCGTCGATCTCCACAAAACAATTCCTACAAGCTCCATTTCCTACCACAAACCCAATGCAAACCTCAATTCGATCAAAAATGCCCCAAAAATCAAAATGCTCGAACCCTAGTTTTCTTGTACAAAACCGAGAACCTCAAAGAGGCATTGCACCCCACTGCGAGCACCTCAAACTGATGAGGGTTTGAACAGGATCCCAAAAATAAGTATCACACGATTTATGGATTTTGTTTTCATTTGTTTTGATTTTTTTTCTTGCTGCGTTTTTGTTTTGAGGAGAGAATTGTTACTGCGTTTTATCATTTGGAGGGTGTGGCTGAAAAAATAAGGGTGCGTGGCTTGTTTATGTTCACCAGTACTTAGGATATTTTTCCTTTTTTATATTGATTTATATTATAACGCTGCCAGTATTTGCCTTCTAAAAATTCCTGTGGTCACCCACGATACCCAAAAAGCACGAAAATATAGATGCCCCTAGAGTTTGACATTACGGACCCAACGAAACTGGTTTTGTCAAATTCCGACTCCATTTGCTCATACAGCGTATTTTTAACCATCCAAATACTGACTGTTTTTCACTTTAGAAATCCGTACGGCCACACAGTGACCCTAAAAATCCCAAAACTTGGAATCTAGCAATAATTTGATGTTGCGGATCCAACAAAATTAGTTTCGTCGAATTCCGACTTCGTTTGCAAAAGTGGCTATTTTTAAAGCTCTAAATAGCCTATTTAACTATATAAATATATTTAAATTTAATATTTAAAATTAAATATTATCGTATATATTCACAGAGGAATACCATACAGCTCAGAAAAATCCTATATAGATTTCTAACTTGATATTTCAAATCCCGATATAAATCGATATTCGATTTATAATGAAATTCCTTTTATAAATATAAATAAATATTTATAAATTTCAAAGGAATTCCACAACGACTTTTCTAAAATTTAATTTAGACATAAATCAAAATCTACACGATGAAATCTCTATTTTCTCTTCCACTAGAAAAATATACTTCACCAGCTCCTAACGTTTCTTGTTTCACAGAAATCCGGCTTAAAACGAACCCTGTACATTCAGTTGAAGTTCGAATCGCCAATTTACGAACTGCAGCGCCATTTCGAGCTCGATTTTAATTATATTATAAATTCTACGTTCAAACTTCGTTCAAATAATATATTTGTTATTCTAAATTAATTTCAAACTGAATTATAGCTTATATATGATCCAGTTCACATCGTATTGTGAATTCTACTATTTCCGACTATTCTAGAATTTAAATATATTATTTAATTATTATATAAATTAAATATTCCTTATTATTTAAATTCTGGTCATTTTAAATTACCAAACCTTTATTTTAAATAATTAAATAAATTATTTATTATCCTTCAAAGTATGAGTCGTTACAATTTTGATGTCCGGTTTTGGATGGACACGAAAATATTGAAATATATGAAGACGAGTTAAGTAGTGTACACCATTTTAACCCGAATAGGCTTATCGATCGATTTTATTCATTTTGTAATGAATACGAAAAGGAAATGGATTTCAAACTCAGATATTTTGAAAATATTATCATTTTAATATTATAATGATATGGAATATTTAATTTTGATTTAAAATTGAAAATGAAGTTGAAATCGTTTTAAAATGAATTTATAAACGATTTATAAAATACGTTTTGAATGGAAATCGACGATATTTATTTTATATATACTAAATGGCCTGAATAGAACGCGCACTGTTCGCGAATTTCGACCATTGACTTCAAATTGATGTAATAAGAGATCCGACTGTCGAATTCTCCTAAAATCGGAGCCGTTGGAAACCGACTGAAATGGCGGTATTAAAATTTTTAAAAATGTGGAAAAATTATGTAAAATCATAATAAATGATTTGGAAAGAGTTTGGATGAAAAATTCCTGGTTAAAAAAGATAAAAATGTATTTTTATCTAAATGAGCTAGTTAATAACTAGAATAATAAATTGGATTGAAAATGATTTTAAAATAACCAGAATTTTCCGATGAATAAACTGGAATGGAAATAATCTTCGAAATATTTCGATATTGGATTTCCTGATTATACGAATATTATTGAGGAATTTGGAAGATACAGATATCGTTATTCCCAATACGATTTCCGTTGGTTTCATAATTTGATACTGAAAATAAGCCGTTATAGTTTCTATTAAGAGCCTTGTGTTTGAAATCAAATTGGATTTTGGGTTTGTCGTGAATGGTGTCTTCAATAACACTGTTCTTAAACCCCGATGAGAAAAGAATAAATCCTTTAAATAAGATTTAGAGAAGTTTACCAGTTAATTAATATTTAATTGGAATTGAATTTTGATCATTAGGTTTATCGTGAACGATGTTTTATATAACATTTGTTCTTTAACCCAATTAACAATGAAAAGATGATTTGGAATTTATAAATCTTTTTATTAAGATTTAATGGAAATTTTCCAAAGTAAAATTGTCTAATTTAATATATTAAATTGGAATTGAATGGAATTCGATTTGGTAATAATCGAGACAAGCTTCTATAAAGGAAGACTGTTACTATATATGGAATTTAAAAGGCTTCGCCATTATTCCATTTATATTATTAGCCTGATACGGAAATTTATATCGATTATATACTGCCATATTTCCATGAAGATTCCATTTTGATGGAATATGATTTTGGGTTTATAGTGAACTTTGTTTTAAATGACATTGATTCTTTAACCCAGTTAACGGCGGGATTAATTTCCATAAAATTGAACAATCATTAAGTAATGATTTTTGAGATTAAAACTAGACTATAGTTTTGATAAACCTTTAAGTAGATTAAAATGTGAATGGGATAATTAAATTTATTGAATTCATGAAATGATCGAGAATGGAGTACCACCAGTTTTACTCTACGCGATAGCTAAATCTATAATTAGATTTTAACGTGAAATGGTAATTAAATTTACTGATAACATCGCGGGTGCTAGAAATGGAGTACTACCGGTTTTGATCCATGGGATGAATAGGTTGGGATTAGGATTAATAAATAAATAATTACTTCGGTAAGGCTCGATAATCCCGGCTAGTTTTATAAACCTTAATTTGGTTTATAATTGTGAAAAGATAAAATAAAATCTTTTGAGATGGATATCCAAAGGAAGATTAAAGAAATAGTTTAAATGAACTTATCTTTGATAAAATTAATGGGAACCATTCCTTAAAAATGTGTATATTTGAATAAAAGAATATTCTGAATTGTAATGAGGCATATGATATGTTTTTATAGCACTTGATTATAAAATGCGTGAGTTATTCAAAAAGACCGGGTTTAACCCATTCTGAATAATTGATACGACGATTAAAAGTCGACGATGAAGACGGTGGTTGAAGACCGGAGATCTTCACATCGTTTGGATGATTACTGATGTCTTGATTGTGCTGTACACCCAAGATAAGGTAATAAGTGGTGATCGTCCAGAGTTACTTGGAGATCGACCGGATATGCGAGGACCTCTCTCCTGTATTGGACATATGGGGCGAGGAATAAGGTGCCTCCGGTTTCGTTCAGACTCCAAACGGACTTGTAAACGGATGTGTGTCTGACATTGGATTTCATTCTGTATTGATTGATTTCTATTAAATATTTATATATCTTTTTGGTGGCGGAGAATTTATTCTCTTGATTAACACCCTTCTCTGAGATGTACGAGATTAGAGGTTATATATTGATAGACATTTGTTGTATGGCATGAATTGTCAGTGTAGCATGCTGAGATACAAATGTTCAAGGCTTTTGTTGAAAAGCAGAGTCTTGTGCCTGATGATCAAAGCACGACTTAAAATAGCATAGCTTTGTATATAGCGTTAATTCACGAGCCTCACACCCCGGTATGAGTCAAAAACGGGATAAGGGACGCAGTAAGTTCATATGTTTTTTCTAGCTAGAAGTAGTGTCATGGTATGGAGCCCATACATTTTTGCTTATATGGATGATGGATTGTGAGGCGCCTCGGACATAGGGCTATATGCTCATAAGATTGACGTACTGACCTTTTTAGAGGTTTGATAGGACTAAGAAACATATGTTCAGGAATAACTAATCCACTAAAGTAAGTGTGGACCGGCACTACAGGATCCAAGGGTTCACTGCAGGGGATCTTGGGTCATTCCGCTAGAGATGGCCCGAATCGGTAAGGAGTACATCCCTTGCCTTGACTCATGATGGAAATCCAATTTCCAATACGCAACTTTTCGGTTTTAATTGTAGAACTAGTATGGCGGCATAATATATGGTGCCTACGTCATCTATGATTGATACATTTATATTTGAAGTTGATTTTGAAACTATGCACTTATAATAGTATCAAAAATGATTTGTTTTAAAACGTACCAAGCATGTTTGGCTATTATAAGGTAAAACCCTATCCTCTGGCTTGCGTTGCATTGTGTGATGGGACCTGAGTCTTATAATAGCTTCATTTTTCGAAAAGCACTGCGTTGTTTATAAACTGTTTTATTTCAGAGTATTCATAGGAGTAAACCCGTTCCGTATTATACGGCGAGGTCCCTTGATTTACCCAACTTTAAAAATAAAGTTAATAACTGTTTTAGTTCTCACACCAGTCCCATGACTGACTCGGAGTTTATTGTTTCTACCTAAACTCTAGCTGCCCATATTTTCCACACGGGCAGCTAGTAGTTTTGGTTCTCGCAGATACTTCTTTTCACAGGATCCTAGATTACAGCTAGAGCTATATTCGGAAGGCTTTGTATCCATGTATCTCTTTCAGTTGTGCCAATTGATGTATTTTCCGTTGTACATTGTATTTAAAATGCAATTTTGTTCTCTGATATTGTATTTCTGCTGTGTAATATTCATTAATACTCTGATATATTCTTGTACTCTGATGTTATTGTTGTAATAGCAATGAAATGTTCTCATGTTTGCGTTCCGATGCGTTGTGTTCTCAACTCAATCTGGGCTTTCCCGTACCGGGGAAGTTTGGGTTGTTTCAAAAGATTCAACTCCTAGGCATTCCTTAATGCAAAACAGACCCAGGAAACCGTTAATCAAAACTAAAAAAACCCAGATATGCACTAAGGCGAAACACACGGAAGGTGCTAGTACTCACAGAGAACCAATAAAACAAAATCCAACAGGTTCATCTCCACAACAAACAAGCTATAAAAGACCCAAGATATTTACCGAGAAACTGCACAAGCTACTACCATATGTTGCAAGCAACAGAAGATCAGAGGTGAAAGAGAGGCAAACGATGGTGAACTGGAAGAACAGACGGCATATATTAGACACAAGCATCATATATATCCAGCGGAGCCTATAAGTAGCTAGTCACCTTGGAGAAGGGGAGCTCTACCATTTTGATGTTTACCATCATGGAAAATTATTGTGGGAAAAATCTTGAATACATATTAATTCTTATTGGTAATACCATAATATTTCACCCATCAAGGAAAAATTGAATTTTCTTCAATTAACAACAACCCCAGAAACATAACTTCTAGTTAATTGCCATTATTATACCCTTCATTAAAGCATTTTATGGATGCTAAATGGTAGATTAAAAAACTAAGCCATCAAATGAAATAAGCTGAATAGTAAAACATGAATCACAACTCACAATATCAGGAACTGATTGAACTGTTAATCATAGCAGAAAAAACCAACCAACAACTATCGTTTGCTATCACTCACATAGGTTGAGCTGGAGACTTAGTCCAAGTTCAGATCTAGGGCTTCAATTGGAAATTGAAACTACGGTTTTAACTTAAGGGGCTACTGAACGAACCGCTTCCTTGACACTCAGAAATCGACATAAATACATCTATGATATTCATGTGCCGCAAAACCAAGTGCCGAAGAAGAAAGTTATTTATGGTAAGAAAGAAAATAGGTAGAAAGTAGAAAGATCAGAATACCACACAATGGAAAATGTATATGTATTTCATCATAAATATGTTGTAGTGGAAATTGTCGTCATACATATCAAGGTCGACAGGGCAATTATAAAACTTGTTTTTACAAATGTTGAAAGAAACTAAGAAAAAGTGGGAGTATACGATTATCTCCAGATTCTTCGGTTCCAAGATCTATCTGTTTGATCCAAGCAAAAACTTGAGATACTAGATTGCTAGAGAAAAATAGGGGAATCCAAAGTTTTAAGGGTAAAACAACTCCGGGTCAGTCATAGGACTAATGTGAGAAACTTAAATCCATTATTTGAAAATAATGGTATCCCATAAGATCACAACGACATAAACATGGTACAGGTTTTTAATTTATGGTAACCAAATCTTTGTCACGTCAATATTATTTTATACTATTTTAATTACTTGCAGGCTAACACTCATTAAAGTAAATTACAAAAATAATAAAATTGTTACACTGATTAAATTTCGTACCCCAAATGTAACATCTCATTCTCTAAGGCTGAAAGCTACACACTAATGATATTGCAGCCATCTCTAGTCACAACTTTCGATGATAGAAAATTGAATGTTATTTGGTCCCAACACTAGATAACACGGGTATATGAAAATTTTCACAGAACATTCATTCATGCAACCCTTCATATAACCCATTTAGAGAATGTAACACCCCATAATTCTATAACATTAAGTTTCACAAATTAAAGTATAAATAATTTTAGAATAAGAATTAAGGGAAATGGGTTAGGCCATTGCGTTCGTCTCAAAATTCTGCTTGAGATAGAGTCCGATTTTGCGTAAATCGGACTCCGTATGAAGAAGTTATGGCCTTCAGAAGTTTCAAGAATTTAAATAAATAAAAACAGATTCAAAATTCGAATTCAAAACACACACCCGGGCTGGGTGGGAAATTTCCCGCCTAGGACCCAGGTCGACCAGAGGGTTGACCTGGGGGTCGACCACCCCCTATAGGTTGACCAGGGGATCGACCTGGGGGTCGACCTGCCCTGTTTTTTCAGATCTGGACTGCAACAATTTTAACCTATTCTGGACGGACCGGATGGCTTCTAGGGCGATCTAATGACTCTAAAACACTCTCTGCACCTATAAAAGAATGCCTAGACCTAAGGTTTCTGCACACAAATTCTTTTAGGCATCTACATGTTGTTTCTCTCTAGCCTCCACCATTAAAATAAATCTTATTCTCCATTAAAACAAGTTATATTTCTTCTTCAAATTAGAGATTCAAATCAAGTCAAAGCTTCAAGTTGGACCATAGGCATTCCCTTCAAGCAACGCCACTCGAATCATAGTAAATCACCTTTTCTAAACTGATCACAGTAAGTTCGGTTATTACTTAGATTTGGACGTGTAATTGGACTCGTGAATGTAATAAATTAAAATATAGAACTGTGCCTATTTGCAAGTTAATTATCTTTGATTCATGCTTATGTCAAATCTAATGTTATCTATGCCTTTGGACCTGATTCTCGATTGTGGCTAATTGCCAATGACTATGATTATGGGACTTTTGCCTAAGACTATGACTATGAAACTATTTCCTATGATTCATGACAAAGAGACTATTACATATGACTATGACTATAAGACTGTTGCCTATGATTATGACTATGATTCATAATTTTGAGACTATTGCATATGATTCATGACTATGAGACTATTACCAAGATTCATGACTATGAGACTATTGCCTATGACATTGATTAAGAAACTATTGTGATTAATCGCCTATGACTATTGTGGTTAATTTCCTATAACTATTGTAGTCAGTGACTTATGCCTATTCCCATTAACCTATTAGGTTGTACTTCGAACTGGCATTATGTTGGACCAAATCACCTATGCATATTCCCTTAATTATGTTGGATCTCATTTTTTGGGCTGTAACTTGTCTAGTTTATTCCTATTCACTGTTATGTACATCAAATCCATTGGAACCATTATTTTTGTATTTGGTTCATTCTTGCATGGCTATTCTTTTATGTCAATTCTCGTGCTTATCCCCTATTCCTTGCTTTGATACTATTAGTATCATTCCATGAGTACTTAGAAACTTGTGAAATCATGTTATACGTACGATTACGACGCGGGAATTTGGGCGTAGCTTAATTAAGTTAGTTTGGCATAATCTAAATTTGTTATAATAGTGAATGATTTACATGCATATTAGATTGGGCATAAATTGATAAATTTAATTGGCCGAAAAGTGTGTAATTGGCGTGTAAACCAATTTTTGGACATAAATGGTAAACTAGAATATTAAATCTAGTTTTGACATGAACCGTAAATTGGAATATTAATCTAGATTGGGCATGAATTGAAAAAGGGGAATATTAAATCTAAATTGGTATAAATTGCAAGTTGGGTTAATTGACTGGTAAATCAAGTTTTGGCATAGAATGTAAATATGTTAATTTGCATGACAGTTGAATATGATTTAGGCTAAATTGATTTATGGAAAATTTACATAAATAGTAAATATGTAAATTTAGTAAAAGACAAATATGCCTAACCCGAGGTTAGACTGAGTTGTGGTGTAAAACTGCCCGGAACCGACTGGCACATCCAGTGACCACAACAATACCTGCCTAATGTGGGTGGTTAGTGCATCAAGCCAAGAAAGACCCGAGGTTAGATTGAGTTGTGGTGCAAACCTGCCCGGAACCGACCGTGACATCTAGTAACCACAACAATATCTGTCTAATGTGAGTGGTTGGTGCTTTAATTAATTAATTAAGGCTCATGAATAAATCAAGCCAGAAATGGTGAGTTTAAGTAACTAAGGGAACACTTAACCATAATAACATGTTAACTAGACAAGTGGGTAAGGTTATGTAAGCATTTAACATGCTAACTAGACTAGATGGTGAGGTTAAGTAAATTTAGAACACTTAACCGTCATAACATGTTAACTAGGCAAGTGGGTGAGGTTAAGTAAAAATTAGAACACTTAACTGTCATAACATGTTAATTAGACAAGTGGGTGAGGTTAAGTTAATAGGACACACTTAACCAATATATATATACATACATATATATATATAACATAATGTGTGATAGGGTTAAGTAACACAAGAGGAACACTTAACCAATATATATTTATATATAACATGATATGTGATAGGGGTTAAGTAACACAAGGGGAACACTTAACCAATATATATATATATATATAACATGATGTGTGGGCAGGTTAAGTTAACTTGAATAAATGGATGATACTTAACCAATATAACCTGATGAATGAACAGCGTTAAGTTAATAAATCACACTTAACCAATCCAACATGATAAGCAAGATAGGTTAAGTTAACAAGAACCACTCAACCAACATGACTTGACGAGTAGGAGGTTAAGTACACGTCGGGTAGGTGGGTAATATTAGTAAATATAGGCCCACAAAACTTAACCATTAAATAAGCATGCTTGAATCCGTGAGAAGGTTAAGTACACATTGGGTAGGTTGGTAATATTAGTAAATATAGGCCCACAAAACTTAACCACTAAGAAAACATGCTAGAATCGGTGGGAGGGTTAAGTACATCTCGTATAGGTGGGTAATATTTGTATATATAGGACCACGAACTTAACCAGTAGGAAACTCTAGTAACGGGGACCCATTTCAGCAGTAATCCACATAGATGTATCATGGTACCCTGAAACTAGGCAGGGTGGAGCACGATTACTGGGCTGATTATAAGCGGTCAAAATAGCGGTAGGGGGTACGTCAGTGTAGGTTCCGATGGTTTATGGGCATGCATGAACTCCGGAGTGGAAAAAGAAGGCACTGGGTACCAGTAGTTATACACTGTGCATCTTGAATCGTGTCGGGTCGTTATCATAAGGCTTGATACACCTTATGATGGGGCCAGCACAGAGTATCTCCACGCAAGAGAGGTCCGACTAACACAGACACATGGAAAATTAATACAAAGTAGGTAGCATAATCCCTAGTTGGACCTAGGTCGCGTACAACCTGAATCTGAGAAGCATTCAATAGGTAGCATAAACCCCAGTGGCCCTGGGTAGCGTAAACCCTGGTTGAATCTAGGAAGCGCTCGATAGTAAACCCTAGATTAGATCTAGGTAATAAACGGAATCCCCATAATAGATGTACACCTAAAGGTACGGGGATTGGGATCACGTTATCATATGAACATAGATTACTAGTTTGGACATTAGTAGGTAGTGCAGAGATATAGAAATCAGTATAATAGGGTAGTTACGAAGCAGAGAAGGATTAGAAGCACAGTCAGTTTATCAGTACATTCAGTTTATAGGTACATTCAGTTTATCCGTACATTCAGTTTATCTTGCCATATCCCATGCTTACCCCCATGTTATCTTGTTACTATGGTTTAGTCTTATATTTAGTTTATTCATGTCATGACCCTTTTCCTCGTTTAAATACTAAGAATCACTGGACTTACCAGACTTTATGTCTGACCTAGTTTGCTTTCGCCTCTTTTCTTCCGTTCCCCCCGGTAGCCATGGATGGAAAAGCTCAGCTCATTTTGGGGCCGTTACTCTTTCCGAGCTTGAAGATTCTTTGGCGCATTGCTTTGAACTCCATTTTCTACTGCTATAGCTGGCTCATGCTTTATTGGGGAATATCATTGTTAGTTTTTGCTTCTTATATATTAAACAAGACATATGCTTTCTTGTAATAAGTATTGGTGTTGTAAAACAATCTTTGTACAAGCTATTTTAATCAATAAAGGTTATTTATTTTTTGCTGCTTTATCTGTCTGTCTTGTAATTTTTCTGCATCTTGTACTAAAAATGCTCCACCGAAGTTAAGGCATTCCCTTTGTGAGTGACCTTAACGGAGGTGGGGTGTTTCACTTGGTATCAGAGCCGAAGGTTACCGGATCAGATAAAAGATTTGAAAAATTATTTTCAAAAACGGTTTTAAAAGAAGCATTTTCAAAAGAAAAGTTTTGTTTTAAAGGCATATTCCCCAACGCCATATGCACTATCTTTTGATCCTCTGTTTGAACCCTTGTTTCCTTCTTTCTTGAGTCTCCGGATCTCCTGGCTTTTTGGGAGGTAACCTCATCGCGGCATGGTTCCGTAGGTTCGACAAGACTACGACACTTGTCAAAGGGCAAATAGGTGCCCAACTTCCATCTATAGCCACAGTAGTATCACCTGCGGCTAATTTTCTTTCGAGGTTTGTAGGATTCTCCATGCGGTGGAGGCAACTTTTGATAAACATGTCAACAAGTTACACAAGAATGGCAAAGTTGAGAATGAGGGGGTTTGGCTAAGGAGCACTACACAAGGATGAAGAACCCATGGATATGGATTTGGTTCACAAAGGAGGGGAGGAAAGAATAGAAAAACCTAAAACAAGAGGAAGTATCTTTATTTTGGTCTAACGGGTCGTATAATTAAGGGCAAGGGCAAAGAACAAGGGGCAGGATTTTTCGGAAGGCAAGTACATGCTCTTACCGCTAGCATACCTGAGAGAGAGGCAGTAAAATTTCGGTTGAAAGAGTTTTTCCTTTTTGATTATCCTGTTAGTACTCCTTCCGATTTTAGCGCTTCACATCCGTATATATCTGCTTCCATAATTGAGTCTTTGCACCCTAGATATTGTGTAGTAGAGGATCCCATTATAGACTCAAATCCAATTGCTGGTTCAGCCCATTTATCTTTGACTTGTGAGGATTTGAGAATAGCTATATTTATGCTTATGTGTTTGGGCTATGGGTTGATTCTAGGCATTGATTGGTTATCTAGTAATTATGAAACAAGGGTAGTTAGACTTTCGACTTACCTCGAGAATACCCTTGAGATTTCGTACGGTCATAAGGGATTAGTTTGTCTTAGCTACCTAGAATCACTTTACTTATCTATCGACGATTTTCGATCCGTTGGGTAGTCCCTGAGTACGCAAGTGTTTTGATTAAGGTAAGGGTTTTCCCCCTAAAATTCGAGACAGAGTTTCGCATGTATCGAGATGACACTGCAAAGCCAGTTATGCGATCAACGAAAATTTTGGATCAAGATTCGCGAGGATAGCCAGAGTCGGTAAAGTGCTCAATAGTTTGGTTGTTTTGCTAGTATCATCTCACATAGATCATCCAAATTCGGAGGAGGTATCCCTTGGGTGCTTGTCTAATATTGGTTTAGGCCTTTAGGGGCTTGTACTTGAGGGATGTTGAGTTCGACAAGGATGGTTTGCGTGAGAAATAAATGGTTGGGGTTGGCACCCTAAGTTAGACTGACCTTAAGAGAGGTAATAAGCACATAGCAACCATTAGCTTTAGACCCTCGGATTTGCAGCATGATGGACAAGCTAAGTAGAGGAGAGACCTCTAATCATATTAGGTATATACACTTGGTATCATGATTAACATATGTTTTTCTCGGAAGGATAGTTCGATTACATTGGATACCCTCTAACATAGTAAGTGAGCGAGGTCCTATCTTTACTAGTGGGTTTTGGAAATGGAGGCCAAGAAGCTTCGCGATCGCGAAGTTAAATTAGTTAAGGTATAGTGGAGTGAAGCTCAAGAAGATGCGACTTAAAAGACTGAAGACCAGATACGCGCATCTTACCCTTTTTGAGGGTATATCCTTGATTCCTCTTTTTCTATAAAATCTATTTGCATGCTCGTCTTCAGCTTTTAAGTATATCCTCTCGGTCCTATCCTCAATCCTTAGGTAGAAGACAATGGATGTAAACATGTGTTTGAGACATGTTTAGTGTGGTGGATGCAAGTGGTTGCAAGTGTTTGCTAGTGGTTGCTCGTGGATGCATATACACACATAGGGCACTAAATCAGCTCAGTCACTTCCATATTGCATTTGCATATATGTGATTGTTTATGGATTGAACTTGATGTGTTATCCTGTGGACGTTGCATTTTAGTGAATGGTTGTGCACTCATATAAAAATGATAAGTATCGTTAGTATTGCATACATATTGGACGCATGGCACTGACATAATTCACATTAAGGAGGTCAACTGAATCAGTAGACCGCCTGATTTTGCATTAGATAAGGACATACACACACACTATGTATATGAACATGAAAGCATTAGAAATATTTTTAAGGACAATGAATGCCTGTGATTGAATGGTTGAGTGATGGATGACTGAATGATAGGACACATTCTTCCTAACTTGAAGATTTCGGGGAGGAAATCCTTTAAAGGAGGGAGAATGTAACACCCCGTAATTCTGTAACATTAAGTTTCACAAATTAAAGTATAAATAATTTTTAGAAGAAGAATTAAGTGAAATGGGTTACGCCATTACGTTCGTCTCGAAATTCTACTTGAGATAAAGTCCAAGTTTGCGTAAATTGGACTCCGTATGAAGAAGTTATGGCCTTCAGAAGTTTCAAGAATTTAAATAAATAAAAACAGATTCAAAATTCGAATTCAAAACACACACACGGGCTGGGAGGGAAATTTCCCGCCCAGGACCCAGGTCGACCAAGGGGTCGACCTGGGGGTCGACCTCCCCCCCATAGGTCGACCAGGGGGTCGACCTGCCCTATTTTCCAAATTTGGACTGCAACGATTTTGACCTATTCTGGACAGACTGAATGGCTTCTTGGGCGATCTAATGGATATGAAACACTCTCTGCACCTATAAAAGAATGCCTAGACCTAAGGTTTCTCCACACAAATTCTTTTAGGCGTCTACATGTTGTTTCTCTCTAGCCTCCACCATTAAAATAAATCTTATTCAACACTAAAACAAGTTATAGTTCTTCTTCAAATTGGAGATTCAAATCAAGTCAAAGCTTCAAGTTGGACCATAGGCATTCCGCTTCAAGCAACGCCACTCGAATCATAGCAAATCGGCTTTTCTAAACCAATCACAGTAAGTTCAGTTATTCCTTAGATTTGAACGTGTAATTGGACTCATGAATGTAATAAATTAAAATATAAAACTGTGCCTATTTGCAAGTTAATTATCTTTGATTCATGTTTATGTCAAATCTAACGTTATCTATGCCTTTGGACCTGATTCTCGATTGTGGCCTAGAACTTATTGTGGCTAATTGCCAATGACTATGATTATGGGTCTTTTTCCTAAGACTATGACTATGAAACTGTTGCCTATGATTCATGACAAAGAGACTATTACATATGACTATGACTATAAGACTGTTGCCTATGACTATGACTATGATTCATAATTTTGAGACTATTGCATATGATACATGACTATGAGACTATTACCAAGATTCATGACTATGAGACTATTGCCTATGACATTGATTAAGAAACTATTATAATTAGTCACCCATGACTATTGTGGTTAATTGCCTATAACTATTGTAGTCAGTGACTTATGCCTATTCCCATTAACCTATTAGGTTGTACTTCGAACTGGCATTATGTTGGACGAAATCACCTACGCCTATTCCCTTAATTATGTTGGATCTCATTTTTTGGCTTGTAACTTGTCTAGTTTATTCCTATTCACTGTTATGTACATCAAACCCATTGGAACCATTATTTTTGTATTTGGTTCATTCTTGCATGGCTATTCTTTTATGTGAATTCTCGTGCTTATCCCCTATTCCTTGCTTTGATACTATTAGTATCATTCATGAGTACTTAGAAACTTGTGAAATCATGTTATACGTACAATTACGGTGCGGGAATTTAGGCGTAGCTTAATTAAGTTAGTTTGGCATAATAAATATGTTGGCATAATCTAAATTTGCTATAATAGTGAATGATTTACATGCATACTAGACTTGGGCATAAATTGATAAATTTAATTGGCCGCAAAGTGTGTAATTGGCGTGTAAACCAAGTTTTGGACATAAATGGTAAACTAGAATATTAAATCTAGTTTTGACATGAACCGTAAATTGGAATATTAATCTAGATTGGGCATGAATTGAAAAGGGGGAATATTAAATCTAAATTGGTATAAATTGCAAGTTGGGTTAATTGATTGGTAAATCAAGTTTTGGCATAGAATATAAGTATGTTAATTTGCATGACAGTTGAATATGATCTAGGCTAAATTGATTTACGAAAAATTTACATAAATAGTAAATATGTAAATTTAGTAAAAGACGAATATGCCTAACCCGAGGTTAGACTGAGTTGTGGTGTAAAACTGCCCGGAACCGACTGGCACATCCAGTGACCACAACAATATCTGTCTAATGTGGGTGGTTAGTGCATCAAGCCCAGAAAAACTCGAGGTTAGACTGAGTTGTGGTGTAAAACAGCCCGGAACCGACCGTCTCATCCAGTAACCACAACAATATCTATCTAATGTGAGTGGTTGGTGCTTTAATTAATTAATTAATTGAGGATCATGAATAAATCAAGCCAGAAATGGTGAGTTTAAGTAACTAAGGGAACACTTAACCATAATAACATGTTAACTAGACAAGTGGGTAAGGTAAAGTAAGCATTTAACATGCTAACTAGACTAGATGGTGAGGTTAAGTAAATTTAGAACACTTAACCGTCATAACATGTTAACTAGGCAAGTGGGTGAGGTTAAGTAAAAATTAGAACACTTAACTGTCATAACATGTTAATTAGACAGGTGGGTGAGGTTAAGTTAATAGGACATACTTAACCTATATATATATAATAATGTGTGATAGGGTTAAGTAACACAAGAGGAACACTTAACCGATATATATTTATATATAACATGATATGTGATAGGGGTTAAGTAACACAAGGGGAACACTTAACCAATATATATATATATATATATATATAACATGATGTGTGGGTAGGTTAAGTTAACTTGAATGAATGGATGATACTTAACCAATATAACCTGATGAATGAACAGGGTTAAGTTAATAAATCACACTTAACCAATCCAACATGATAAGCAAGATAGGTTAAGTTAACAAGAACCACTCAACCAACACGACTTGACGAGTAGGAGGTTAAGTACACGTCGGGTAGGTGGGTAATATTAGTAAATATAGGCCCACAAAACTTAACCATTAAATAAACATGCTTGAATCTGTGGGAAGGTTAAGTACACATTGGGTAGGTTAGTAATATTAGTAAATATAGGCCCACAAAACTTAACCACTAAGAAAACATGCTAGAATCGGTGGGAGGGTTAAGTACATCTCGTATAGGTGGGTAATATTTGTATATATAGGACCACGAACTTAACCAGTAGGAAACCCTAGTAACGGGGACCCATTTCAGCAGTAACCCACATAGATGTATCATGGTACCCTGAAACTAGGCAGGGTGGGGCACAATTACTGGGCTGATTATAAGCGGTCAAAATAGCGGTAGGGGGTACGTCAGTGTAGGTTCCGATGGTTTACGGGCGTGCACGTACTCCAGGTGGAAAAAGCAGGCACTGGATACCAGTAGTTATACACTGTGCATCTTGAATCATGTCGGGTCGCTATCATAAGGCTTGATAAAAGGTGGGGCCAGCACAGAATATCTGCCTGCAAGAGAGGGCCGACTGACACAGACACATGGAAAATTAGTACAAAGTAGGTAGCATAATCCCTAGTTGGACCTAGGTCGCGTAAACCCGGAATCCGAGAAGAGTTCAATAGGTAGCATAAACCCCAGTGGCCCTGGGTAGCGTAAACCCTGGTTGAATCTAGGAAGCGCTCGATAGTAAACCCTAGATTAGATCTAGGTAATAAACGGAATCCCCATAATGGATGTACACCTGAAGGCAGCCGCAAATACGGGGATTGGGATCACGTTATCATATGAACATAGATTACTAGTTTGGACATTAGTAGGTAGTGCAGAGATATAGTAATCAGTATAACAGGGTAGTTACGAAGCAGAGAAGGAGTAGAAGTGCATTCAGTTTATCAGTACATTCAGTTTATCCGTACATTCAGTTTATCTTGCCATATCCCATTCTTACCCCCATGTTATCTTGTTACTATGGTTTAGTCTTATATTTAGTTTATTCATGTCATGACCCTTTTCCTCGTTTAAATACTAAGAATCACTGGACTTACCAGACTTTATGTCTGACCTAGTTTGCTTTCGCCTCTTTTCTTCCGTTCCCCCTGGTAGTCAGGGAGGGAAAAGCTCAGCTCATTTTGGGGCCGTTACTCTTTCCGAGCTTGAAGATTCTTTGGCGCATTGCTTTGAACTCCATTTTCCATTGCTATGGCGGGCTCATGCTTTATTGGGGAATATCATTGTTAGTTTGTGCTTCTTATATATTAAACCAGACATATGCTTTCTTGTAATAAGTATTGGTGTTGTAAAACAATCTTTGTACAAGCTGTTCTAATCAATAAAGGTTATTTATTTTTCGCTGCTTTATTTGTCTATCTTGTAATTTTTCTGTATCTTATACTAAAAATGCTCCACCGAAGTTAAGGCATTCCCTTTGTGAGTTACCTTAACGGAGGTGGGGGTGTTTCAGAGAAAATGTAATTTATTCCAAAATAGCACCGAGAGCGACATATGAAGATGCTCTCTTGAGTTATCAAAGTATATATAGTGGAACTCGTGAAACACATCGATACATACAATACATCAGATATAAAAAATGATCAAAATAAAACACAGTGAAACATCTAAGTAGATATCATCTTATGCCCGCCTCCGGTAGCTTATTCATAGACAATACCTGAAACACCTTAACCCTCAGCCTACTCAATTGAGTACTTGATAGTTTAAGGGAAAACATAAACTATGGGCCAGTTAAAAGGACCGGTGTGAGTAATAACTTAATAACTCGACACCATTGATATCTAACGAGAACTTGCATCATGGAAGAATGGGTTTCCCTTTTGTTATAAACATATACAAAAGCATACAAACACTGCATTCCCTACACTTCAATGATTAGTTCCAATTTCACAACATTACATATAATCATACAATAACGACTACAACATTTATCATGAAACACAAATGGATTCCCTCCCAAATTACTCCCTTTTCGTGCGATCTCAAGGAATTGCTTTGTTTTTCATCAGAGCCAAAACCTTATTCAATTATTGATTCCCATCCGGTGCTTTGGGTGTTGCATCCCATTTACACAGAACCAACGCCCCCTCCAGTTCCCTTCAGTGCTTCACAAAGTAAAACATGAAACTGAGGGTTACTAGAGCTTGTATAGTTGAGTCTCTGCACCCTAGAGCTTTTATAGTAGAAGATCTCATTATTGTCTCAAATCCAATTTGTGGTTCGGCTCATTTTTCTTTGGTTTGTAAGGATTTGAGGTACTTATGTTTTTGGTTTCATGGGCTATGGGTTGACTCTAGGCATGGATTGGTTAGCTAGTAATTGTGAAAGGAGGGTAGTTAGACTTTCGACTTGCCTCGGGAATACCCTCGAAATTTCGTGTGATCCTAAGGGATCAGTTTGTCTTAGCTACCTAGAATCACTTTATGTATTTATCGACGATTTTCGATCCATTGGAGTAGTCCATGAGTACGCAGATGTTTTTGATTAAGGTTAGGGGTTTGTCCCCTAAAACGTGAGGTAGACTCCCATATATATCTAGATGACAATGTTAAGCCAGTTATGCGATCAACAATAGTTTTGGAGAAAGATTGGCGAGGATAGCCAGAGTCGGTTAAGTGCTCAATTGTTTGGTTGTTTTGCTAGTATCATCTCACATAAATCGTCCAAATTCGGAGGAGGTATTCCTTGGGTGCTTGTCTAATATTGGTTTAGGCCTTTGGGGCTTGTACTTGAGGGATGTCAAGTTCGACTAGGATGGTTTGCGTGAGAGATGTCGACCCTCAGATTTGTGACATGATGGATAAGCTAAGTAGAAGAGAGACCTCTAATCATCTTAGTATATACACTTGGTATCATGGTTAACATCTGTTTATTTTGGAAAGATAGTTTGATACATCGGATACCCTCTAATATAGTAAGTGATCGAGGTCCTATCTTTACTAGTGGGTTTGGGAAATGGAGGTCAAGAAGCTTCACAATCTTGAAGTTAAATTAGTTAAGGTACAGTGGAGTGAAGCTCAAGAAGATGCAACTTAGAAGACTGAAGACTAGATACACGCATCATACCCTTTTTGAGGATATATCCTTGATTCCGCTTTTTTTTGTAATATTTATTTGCATGCTAGTCTTTATCTTTTAGGTATATCCTCTCGGTCCTATCCTCGATCCTTAGGTAGAAGCCAATGGATGCAAACATGTGTTTGAGACATGTTATGTTTAGTGGATGCAAGTGGTTGCAAGTGTTTGCTAGTGGTTGCTCGTGGATGCATATACACACATTAGGCACTAGATCGGCTCAGTCACTTTCATATTGCATATGCTTGAGTGAATTTTTATACATATGAATTGAAACTTGATGTGTTATCATATGGATGTTGCATTTATATGAATGATTGTGCATTCATGTAGAAGTTATAAAGTACGATTAGGAATAATTGCATACATGATGGACTCATGGCACTGACATGATTCACATTAAGGAGGTCAACTGAATCAGTAAACCGCCTGATTTTGCATTTGGGTAAGGACATACACACACACACTATGCATATGTTCATGAAAAACATTAGAAACCTTTTTCAGGACAATGGATGCCTGTGATTGAATGGTTGAGTAGATGGATGTTGGATGGTAGGATATACATTCTTCTTAAATTGAAGATTTCGGGGAGGAAATCCTTTAAGTAGGGGGGAATATAACACCCGGTAATTTTTAAATAGGACATAAGAGATAATTAAAGAATAACTAATTATTAAAAGAATAATTAAATGAAACGGGTTATGCCATTGCGTTTGTCTTGGAATTCTGCTTGAGATAGAGCCCGAATTTGCGTAAAACGGATACCGTATGAAGAAGATATAGACGAATGAAGTTAGGCAGAAAAACCGGAAGTCGACCAGAATGCACTGGCGCACTTTACAAATGCGCCAGTACAAAAATGCACTGGCACACCTTCCAAGTGCGCCTACTGATCCAGCACAGAATTCTGGAGTGTTCTGTGATGATGTGTCTTCTTCTGAGTTGCTGGATGATGTGTATTTGAGTTGGGTGGTTCTGATGGACTCCTAGTTCATTTAAGGGCTCTAAATAATTCTAGACATCTATATATACGTAGCTATACCTGAACCCAAACATCATAACCCTAATACTATGGTGTCGTCATGATGTTCGTCTACAAGCTAGCTAAAGGCTCCATTCTGTAGCGACCCGTAACTTCCCCGGTAAGGAAAGCACGGATTGCTTTGAGAACAACACACATCGAAACTCAAACATAAGAATGTTTCATTGTTATTACGACAATTTCATCAGATACAAGAATATACGGAGTATAAATGAATAAATTACATTCGATAAATATCAGAGATTGCAATAAATTACATAGCAGCGGAAAAACAATATAAAACACAACAGAAGGTGATACACGGATACAGAGCTTTCCGAGCATCGTTCCAGCTGTAAATCAGGATCCTGTGAATAAAAATCTGCAAAACCAAAACTACTAGTTGCCCGTGTCGAAAATAGGGGCACCCAGAGTTTAGGTTAAAACAATAAACTCCAGGTCAGTCATGTGACTGGTGTGAGAACTAAAACAGTTATTTAAAACTTTACTTTAAAAGAGAGTAATTCAAGGGACCACGCCATATATCACGGAACGGGTTTCCTCCTAAGAACACTAGTGCATATAACAAAACAGGGCAATGCTTTTTGAAAAAATGAAGCTATTATAAGACCCAGGTCCCATCACACAATGCAACGCAAGCCGGAGGATAGGGTTTTCCCTTATAATAGCCAAACATGCTTTGTACGTTTAAAACAAATCATTTTGATACTATTATAGTATAAAGTGTCAAAACAACTTCAAGCATAAATATCAATCATAGACGGCATAATATCCCATGCTACTATGTCGACATACTAGGCTCTACAAATAAAACCGAAATATCTCGTATTGGAAATTGGATTTCCGTCATGAGTCGGGGCAAGGGGCAAGCTCCTCTCCGCTTCGAGACACTCTAGCAAATGCCTTAGGACTACACACTCTGGGCAACCCTTGGAATCGGCTGGGCCGGTCCTCTCTTACGTTTGAGGATTGACAATTCCTGAACACACGTTTCCCGGTCCTTACAGACCTATAATCGAGGCGCCTCGCAATCCAACAACCACAAAGATGAAAATAATATTAATGTCAGCCAGTTTTAGCACTGACACCACCGTAGCTAGAAAGAAACGTTGTGTTCTCCCAGCGGTCACTATCCCGTTTTTAACTCGTACCGAGGTGTGAGGCTCGCAAATTCACGTTATACACAAAGCTATGCCACGTAGGCCATGCTTTGATCATCAACCACAAGACTTTGCTTTTCAACAGAAGCATTGATCATCTGCCACTTAGGCATGCCACACTTGCAATTCACTCCATGCGACTAATGTCCATCGATGTACAACCTCTGAGCTCGTACGTCTCAGAGAAGGGCGTTAAGCAAGAGAATAAATTCTCCGCCGCCAAACAGATGTATATTTAATAGAGATCAATCAGCACCGAATAAAATCCAATGTTAGACACACAGTCCATTTACAAGTCCGTTCTAGGTCTGAACGATACCAAAGGCACTTTCCTCGCATATCCATCGATCTCCAAGTACGTCTGGACGATCACCAACTGATTCCCTCCTCTTGGGTGTACAGCCCAATCAAGATCATCAGTAATCACCCAAACGATGTGAAGACTTCCGGTAACCACCGTCTTCCACTTTGACATATCGTCGAATCGGTTATTCAGAATGGGTATAAACCCGGCCTTTCTGAATGACCCGCGTATATAATAAACAAATGTTACACAAACACAACATACGCCTCATTCCAATTCATCAGTCACTAACCGTAAATTAGAAAGAGAACAATTCCCCAAATATTAACCCCGAAGGCCGAAACCAACATCAGATCAATACCCAGGAAACCATCCTTCTTAGCTAACCTACAGTTAGTTTCTAAATTTCACATTCCTAGGGAAAGGTTCCCATTAATTTTATCAAAGATAAATTCTTTTAAATTTATTCTTTAATCTTCCTTTGGATGTCATTTCAAACCATGTTAAGGCTTTCCAAACTAGTTGGGATTAGCGAACCACACCGAATTGATTATTTATTTTATTTCCCAATCCCAACCAATTCATCCCATGAAGCAAAACTGGTAATACCCCATATCTAACACCACGGTGTTATCGGTAAAATTAATTACCATTTCACGTTCAAATCTAATTAAAGAATTAACTATCGCTTTGGAGCAAAACTGGTGATACTCCATTCTCGCTCACTTTCCAAATTTGATAATTTAAATTATCAATTCACATTTCAATCTAATTACAGATTCATTAAAACTCCTTTTACTGGGTTAAAGAACTAATGTCATTTAAAACACAGTTCACGATAAACCCAAATCACATTCTATTTATTATCGGGTTAAAGAACAAGTGTTATTTAAAACACCGTTCACGATAAACCCAAATCCCATTTGATATTAAATACAAGGCTCTGAATAGAAAATATATCAGCTTATATTCAATATCAAATTCTGAAACCCACAAATATCGCTTTGGAAATAACGATATAAAATATATCTTCCAAATTTCCTCCAAAATATCTGTATAATCGCGGAATCTAATATCGAAATATTCCAAAGACAATTTCGATTCAAATCCATTCCAATTCATATATTGGAAATTCTGGTTATTTAAAACCATTTCAAATCCAATTTATTTATTTAAAAATAAATAAATTATTATTCTAGTTACTAACTAGTTCATTTCGATAAAAAACTATTTTTATCTTTTTAAATATGGGATTTTTCAGCCTAATTCTTTCCAAATCATTTCTTACAATTCTACACTAATTATTAATATTTTTAATAATTTTATCAAGGCCCGTATAGTCGATTTCCAATAACGGCCATCGAACTGCACTTACAGCGACCTTTTTTGAAATTGATTTGGACATATCTCCAAATCCAACCATCAGATTTCAAATCTCTTATATTCGTTAGAAAGCTCTTTTCGATACGAACCCAACGGTTCCGGTTTTAGGAGAATCCGATAGTCGGATCTCCCGTAATGTCCGTTCGAAGTCAATGGTCGAAATTCACAAACTACCGCGGCGCGGCGCGTTCTATTCAGGCCATTATATATAATATATAATTTTATAAATCCTTTCAAATTTGTTTCAAAGACAATTTCAACCTTCATTTCAAATTCAAATCAAAATTCAATTTTCCATTATAAATTCTTTTTACATTCATTTCTATTTGATTTCAATTCAAATCGATTTCAATTCAATTTCAGTTCGTTTTCAATTCGATTTGAATTCATTTCATTCGAATTCATTTTATATTTAATTCAATTTGAATTCATTTTATATTCAATTCAATTCGAATTCATTTTATATTCAACTCAATTCGAATTCATTTTGTATTCAGTTCAATTCGAATTCATTTTCTAAATATTCGATTTTTAAATCTCTTTTCAATATTCATTATAAAAACGAATATAATCGATATAAATATCGTTCGCGTCAAAATAGCGCATCTCTAATCAACACGGCTTTATATTTTTCAATAACTTCGTTATTCTATTCAACACATGAATCTATATTTCTTTCAACATGTGACTAATCTCAACAAATGAGTACTGTCAGCATGTGACTATTTTCGTTATTTAATATATTTTATAAAATTATGATTTCTATCGTTAAATTTTTAATCAGGCTCCAACCGTAAATTAGTAAGAGAACGATTCCCTAAATATTAACCCCGAAGGCCGAAACCAACATCAGATCAATATCCAGGAGACCACTTATCTTATCTATTTTCCAGTTAATTTCTAATTTTATATATGATAAAGATGTAAATTTTATTGTTAAAATATTTCGTTCAACACATGAATCGATATTTCTTTCAACACATGACTAATCTCAACAAATGAGTACTGTCAACACATGAATCTATATTTTATAATATTCTTTATTTTTCCCAATTGGAATGAGGCCCAATCAATTACCATATAATGTTAATTATATGGATTCCATACAACATATGTATATAACAGCAACGATAAATAATCAACCACCATCCAAAGTGCATCACACAACTGCATAAGCACTAAATATAAATAATTAACGCTTACACAGTCTGTCGACCAATCGATCGACATACAACTAAATAATTGGGATTATGTACGCCAAATATCATCCCAACACCCGTGTGGGGTTTCAATCCATAAACACTGAATATTATTTGTGCAGTTGGGCGATGTGTAAAATTTATCGTCCCAATCAATGTCCTTCAAATAGGTGTTCATAAACAAACCATCCGGTTTGTAAATGAATATTTATTTATTCACATTCACGTTAAAATTATAATTTTAATGATGAAATATTTTTTTAACTATATAAATATTTTATTTCATTTCACATCACACAATACTTTCAATCAAATTTATCAACCAAACAAATAAATCAATCACCAAACAATTAACTAAACAAACAAGCTGTCCATGGTCTGTGGACGACGGGTGTCGGGTGCTGCTAAGCACCGTCTGCATCCTACTATATATTTTAACAAGAAAAGAAAATTTAAAGTGAGAAGTTCTCAAAGAGGGTTCCACTCCGCCGTGCTTTACTTCTGAACTGCTGAACCGTATGGATTTGTTTGACATTCCAATGCAGTCCTTGTCCCGCTGTTTATAATAAAAATTATATTTTTATCACTTCATTTCAATAAATAAAAATCATATTTTTATTTCTACTTCATATATATTTTTACAAAGCCTCTTTCTGTATAAAAAATTATATTTTTATATGTAAAAATTGTATTTTTACTTCACTAAAAATCATATTTTTATTTCGCTACCACACATATAAAATCACTCCTTTATATTCTAAAAATTATTTCTTTTACCATGTTAAAAATCGAACCTTTATCGTATTTTTAAATATCAAGTTTTTACTTACATAAAAAATATGATCTTCCTATATTTAAAAATATGAACTTTCTATATTTAAAAATATGAACTTTCTATATTTAAAAATATGAACTTCTCCATTCACCATCACCACCCTTTCCTATACAAAAATCATAGCTCTTCGCTTTTCAATTATAAAAATCGTAACTTTATAAAATATAAAAATCGGATCTTTTTACAATAAAACTGATTTTACTTAATCCCTAAAATCTATTCAAGATATATAAATAAATAAAGTAAAATAAAATTCTCATCTTTTCGATTTTCAGCGAAGGGGGAGGGTTTACAGC
This sequence comes from Allium sativum, assembly GCA_030737875.1. Taxonomy (NCBI): domain Eukaryota; kingdom Viridiplantae; phylum Streptophyta; class Magnoliopsida; order Asparagales; family Amaryllidaceae; genus Allium; species Allium sativum. The sequence goes on along the minus strand of CM060927.1, from coordinate 56,208,489 downwards.
GGAGAAGAGGGGTGGAAGGAGGAGAGAAGCGCGCGGGTAGGGGAGCTTCTTGCCGGAGGTGGCGGCTGGTGGCTCACCGTCGGCGACGAGGATGGGTTTTGGGGGCTTGAGGCTTCACGGGTCCACGCGTCGAAGGTGAAGGAAGGAGGAAGGGAAAGTGCGTGAGGAGAGAGGAGAAGATGGGGGGCGAGGCTTGGTTGGAGGTTGGAGGCGGCTCCGCCTGCGCGGCGTCGAGGCGATGGATCGCCTGGGGGAGATCGCGATTCTCCCCTCTTTTTTTTATTTGAGCGTTGACCAGAAAGAGTGATGGGAGAGAGGTAAGGGATTATATAAATATAATTATATTTTATTCAATTTAAAATTCCAGAAAGCAACTTTTTATTTTGAACTCGAAACCAAACCCACCGACTATCGTCCCTAGCGTGTTACCCCGTTCCGAACACAATGGGATATGTATCGTAGGCCGATTCGACTGTTTCGATCTGTTTTCGTCAAAATCAAAATAGAACTTTATATATTGAATTTGAACGCACATTTCAATTTACTTGGGCCACATACTTACTCTAAAAATTCCCGAAAAAATATTTTCTAGCTTTGTATTGACGATACGGTCCTAACAAAACTAATTTCGTCAAATTCTGAGATTGTCTGAAAAATGGCCATTTTCCAGTCGATTAAAATCAACTAAAACTGGTCAAATGCGTTTTCCTTCACCACGCTCACATATTGATTCGAAAAGTTACGAATTTTGGAATCTAGCAATAACTTGACATCACGGATCCAACAAAATTGGTTTCGTCGAAATCCGAGGTCGTTTGCAAAATTTCCATTTTTAAGGGCCAGAATTCCATAGCGACTATACTGAATTTTCAACTGGACGTAACTTTTGATTCCCGCTATGAAATTTCGATTTTTTGGATTCATTGGAAAGATATTCTCAAATAGATTCTAATATTTTTGGTTTCGTTAAAATCCGGTTTATTTTGAATCCTGTATATTCATTTGAAATTCAAAATCGAATTTTCAAACTACCGCGCCATTTTCAATTCCTTTTATAATTTAAAATAAATATATATATTCCAACGACGATCTATATAAATATATACGTTTGAATTCTATTAAAAATAAATTTCTCGTCGTTTCTATTTAAAATAATTCATTTTAAATATTCAAAATTCATTAAAATTGCCAAAATAAAATTTTTTAAATTGGCTCAGATTTTCCGGGTTATTACAATCTCCCCCACTTAAAACTTTTCGTCCCCAAAAAGGAACGAAGCTGAAAGTTGTTTAACTAATCAACTCAACTTCCCTTATTTTCATTACGGCTTAAGTTCTTCAACTTTTCAGTTTCTAAGAACTTTCCAAAATTTTCAAAAATTTGGCTAACACCCTAAATTTTCGAAAAATTTCGCCATAACCTCCCCTGCACCGGGGACTTCGGGATATTTCATATAGCCTCCCATGGCCTTCTTCAATCCAAAAGAAAAAAAAGCCAAGCGGCTAGCCCATCGGCTCATAAAATCATCCAAACCCAAAGAAATACAATAAACATGTACCTATTTGTCGGGCAAACAATTTTATTCTCTGCTCTAGCCTCCTTGCTATGACCTGTTTAATATAAGTACATGTATATGCATGCATTTGTAATCATTTTTCAATACAGTTCAACATTTGGTTCAATTTGGCATAATGGTTCAAAATTATCAAACAAATAACCAAACAACACAATCAGCAATCAATTAGTGAATTATAATTTCAAATTCATAATTTTGATACATATACAGAAAACATGTTTTGATGCCAAATCACAACAATAAACCTATCTAATTTTGGTTCTCACACCAGTCTAATGGAAATATATAGATATCTCACTTTCGAAACACGAAAATAAACTACTAATGGCATACGTCATCAGTAGAATCATCTCCAGGCGACTAGAGTGTGATTCTATATCTATCCAGTATATTAAAACTTCGAATATACGTTCATGACGCGTATATGCAAAATATTTATATACTCGATTGTCCAAAATCAATATAAATAAAGTATTCAAATACGTATACGTGAATTTCATTTTCAAAACAAAGTTTGTTTTCATTTGAAAAATATACTCTTCACACTCGTTCTAGGATACTACTGATCCTATCTCTAACGAGTCGTTCTAATTGGACATTACTAATCCAATATCTGATGAATTCCTTCGTTTGGTTCTAATGTGCCTTGTTCTCTAGCTCTGTAAACCAAAGCTCTGATACCAACTGTAGTGACCCGTAACTTCCCCGGTAAGGAAAGCACGGATTGCTTTGAGAGCAACACACATCGAAACTCAAACAGAAGAACGTTTCATTGTTATTACAACAATTTCATCAGATACAAGAATATACAGAGTATAAATGAATAAATTACATTCGATAAATATCAGAGATTGCAATAAATTACATAGCAGCGGAAAAACAATATAAAACACAACTGAAGGTGATACACGGATACAGAGCTTTCCTGTAATGACCCTGGATTTTGTCGACTTTGGTTATCACCATAAACTCAATGATGACTAACCAAACATCGACAAATACCAGTCATTAGTGAGAGAAAACAGAGGGTGAGGAAAGATAAGATAGAAACTTAGAATAGAAGAAGAACACAATATCAGAGTAACACGAATCTCACAGCGGAACGAATAAATATATTTCATAACATAACTTTGAAATACAAATCTGTACTTGCATATACATATCATTATCAAAGTACATCACTTACAACACAGCGGAAATAACTATAGCTATATGATCCTGAAGCCTCTTGCTCCAGCTCTTCAAGTATCTATAAATCCCGACTACTTGACTGCCCGTACAAATTTAGGCACCCAAGAGTTTAGGGAAAACAAAACAAAATAAACTCCGGGTCAGTCATGGGACTGGTGTGAGTAAAACAGTTTAAAACAGTTCAAGCAGGTAATCGATATCTCATAAGACTACGCCGTATAACGGAACGGGTTTTTTCCCTTATGAGGATCCAAAATATCTTTATATCAACAACCTTTTGATATTATAATAATGTCTATCAACACAATATAATAATCATCTAGCAGAAACGCTTTCATCTCACGTTCTACATACATAGTATACAATCAAAACCGCAAGCACGTATTGGGTAATGGATTTCCAACTATGACAAGGTATGGAACCACCTTTCGCTAGTGTACCTCTAGAGAGGAATACACTGGGTTCAACAAGAACATCTTGCAACCTGGCCACACATGACCGACCACTCATTTTGCTTGAGTGTATCGAATGTATATCACCAACGGTTGGGATCAGCAACCGTTTCCCGAATGGGACAGCATCAACAATAGATTTTTAGAAGTAAATGAAACTCTAGATCAGGTGATTATACACCCTACTTCGGTGCGACCGACTTAGCCATGCTGCCTGCCCGATTTCTGTCATTTACTGGATGTGAGGCTAGAAGCTACGCTTTATCATCACACTAGATTCACTTTGAATGCCACATCGTCAAATCCATCAAATCACCGATTGATGTCCTCAACCATACATTATGTGTTAGCTAAAAGAAGTTTCCTTCTCCGCTTCCACTCTTGGTATAGTTGGAGAAATCAATATACGTGATCGTCTGGAAATACACTGTCAGACATCCGTCCATACAAGTCATCCAGGAACAGGATGAACCGAAGGCATTATTCTGTAAACAGGATAGCCCTTGCATAACTCCGTCTTCAATTTCCTTTGGCATATATGATTCACAACGCTTATGCCAATACAGAGTGGTTCTTTGGATAATAATCCGACCGGTCTCTCCATATTAACAACGTTAAAATGGTCAAAACTTCGATAGTCTGTGATTTAACTATCGAAGAAAAACAGGTGTGCAAACAACGATATTATTTCCAAATGGAAATTTATATCGATCAAACATCATTCAACATTTATCTCTTTATTTCATTAATTTACTTATCTCCTGTTTCCCTATATTCAATATTTCTTGTTTTCTAAATTTGGAAAATATACGTTATTAACAATGGAAAACATTCCCATTTCTTGTTTTCTTTATTAGAAAACATTTATGGTTCTTAGTTGGAAAACATTTCCAAAACTCCTTCATTGGACTTAGACAGATGTTTAAACAAGCGTCGCTATGCCAACTCAAACCATTTCCTTTACTGCCGAACCTTAACTATTCCTTAGTTAAAAACGAAGCCAATCAAGTTGGGGTAGAACTACCTCTCAGACCTTAACTGAACGACATTTCTAACCTTGAAATAGGAAAAGTTCACTATAAATTTCTTTAACAACTTCGTTACTTAACCTTTCTTTTGAATAACTATATTCGATTTGACTCTTTTCACTTAACTCTATTCGATTTACTTTATTCACTTAACTCCTGTCGAATAAACTATATTCGATAACTCCTCTAACTCTATTCGATTAATCTATATTCGATTAACTCCTCTAATTCCATTCGAATAAACTATATTCGATTAACTCCTCTAATTCCATTTAACTCTATTTGAATAACTAATATTCGATAACTCTATTTAACTCTTCTTCGAATAACTAATATTCGATAACTCCTTTTACTTTATTCGAATTACTAATATTCGATTAACTCAATTGATTCTATTCGAATAAACTATATTCGATTAACTCCTTTATTCTATTTGAATAAACTATATATTCGATTAACTCCTTTATTCTATTTGAATAAACGACATATTCGATTAACTCCTTTATTTCCATTTAACTCTATTCGAATAACTAATATTCGATAACTCCTTTTATTTTCTATTCTAATAAACTATATTCGATTAACTCCTTTTACTTTATATTCGAATAAACTATATTCGATTAAACCCTATCCAATAAATTCTAGTTCGATATAACTCTATCGATTTACTTTAACTGATTAACATTAACTGTTTAACTCTACTGGTTTAACTCTAACTGGTTTAACTCTACTGGTTTAACTCTATTCAACTAACTCGACTCGACTAACCCCTTTCGAATAACTAATTTGATTTACTAACTTTCGAATACCATATTCGATTTAACTCCTTTCGAATACCATATTCGATTTAACTCCTTTCGAATACCATATTCGATTTAACTCCTTTATTCGCTTTATAAAGATTTCCTTTTTAACAACATTTATTCATTTTAAAGATTTACTTTTAGTAACGGTTCTCCAGTTTAAAATGATTTCCTTCTTATAACAGTTTCCTTTTTATAACGTTTTCCCTTTTTCTAAATATCTCCTATTTATAAATATTCCAATTTATAAATATTTCTTATTTATAAATATTCCATTTATAGATATTTTATTTTCAAATATCACTTTGAAAATATTTCCTTATCAACATTTTGGTATGTTATGGTATTCAACATATCAAATCGCGATGATCAGTATCGTTCAACACATATAATCGACACAGATTATATATCACATCATATATCACAATATATGAAAAACAATAAAATAACTGTTGAGGAATCCAGTCGGATTCCTCCAACCTGTTTCCCTGCATCGTAGATGTTACACAATATAGATAACATCACTTTCAGTTCCATATGATACATTCTGTTAAACAGAATCGATATAGAAATTCAACTAACTGACTAGCAGTTCAATCAAACAATCAACACACAGTCAATCAACCAATATTTAACAGTTCTAAAAATACAACATGAAATTATAAACTGTTCAGAGTTAGTGAGATTTACTCACATTTGCAGTTCATCGTTAAAGAACGATAAACTGTTATTTGATTTGAATCAAATAATTAAATCCGCCGTAAATTCATACGAGCCCTAATCCACTTCCAGTCAGCTTCATTGTGAAGCTCTCATCCATACAGTCCGAACGCAACTTACGGTTCGTGATTCTGATTTCATATGACCAAGTTATACACATTTGAAATTAATACATTTTAAAAGAAATTAAAAATATGGATTTTAATTAACTTGGGCCTTATACCTTCTTTCCGGCCCATTTCCTTCTATACACCCATACCCGTATATACCCAAATCCGCACCTTCATCTTCTCAAATCTGAGAAAGCACGCTCTAGGTTTTTCACTCACCATTTCCGAAAATTCCAGCACCTCTTCCTCCTTAATTACTTCATTTAAAATCAAACTAAAATAACAACAAATCTCCTCAACTCCTCCTCTTCAACCTCCTACCATTGTTATACAACTCGGTGGACCTTTTTCTGTTGCGTTCGAACAGGATGAAACTGCCAGTGCTGATAACTCACGACAATGTTTTATCATGGATTCTCCTCAAATACCCCAAATCGCAGCTAACCTCAACCACAATCCCAAAGCAACCTCCAATTTCAACAATGATGTTTAAGTCGAGATTAAACTCGAACCCTAGCTACCGAACCCAAAACGACAGCGACGGACCTCGAGTTCGAACTCAGCAAAAGGCACACCAAAATGAGGAGCTTTGATTCAGGAGTGCAAATACATATGAATACGGATTTATAGGAATTTCCTTCATTTGATTTTGAATTTACAAAGAGGATGGTTTTTACTGTAAATGAAAAAATGGAGGCACGGAAAATTCTCGTTGACTTCAGAAAATGAATTAGGTTTAGGAATTTTGATGGTGGCCTATTTATAGAGAGTTTAGATATTTATTTTTCGAATATTATATTAAATTTTAAGTAACTGCTATTTTTATTCGTCCTCTAAAATTCCTGTGATCACATACTATCTCCAAAAATCATGAAAATTGACATGCAGCTACAGTTCGACGTTACAGTCCCAACGAAACTGGTTTCGTCAAATTCCGACTCCATATGCTCATACAGCGTATTTTTATCTGTCAAAATACTGACTGTTTTTCACTCTAAAAATCCGTACGGCCACACAGTGACTCTAAAAATCACAGAAACTGACATCTAGCAATAATTTAACATTGCGGATCCAACAAAATTAGTTTCGTCGAATTCCGACTTCGTTTGCAAAAGTGGCTATTTTTAAAGCTCTAGATGACCCATTTAAATATATAAATATATTTAAATAATAATTAAATAAAATATTAATAATTTAATATTATCGTGTATATTCACAGTGGAATATCATACAACTCCAGAATAATTATATTCTCGATATTCCAAGTCCTGGTTGAATCGATATTCAATTATATACTAAAAATCCTTTTATAACGTAAATAAAGCGTTACAAATTATAAAGGAATTCCACAGCGACTTTTCTAAAATTTGATTTGGACATAAATCAAAATCTACACGATGAAATCCCGATTTTTCTCTTCCACTAGAAAGATATACTTCACCAGCTCCACACGTTTCTTGTTTCACAGAAATCCGGTTTAAAACGAATCCTGTACATTCAGTTGAAGTTCGAATCGCCAATTTACGAACTGCGGCGCCATTTCAAGCTCGATTTTAATTATATTATAACTCTACGTTCAAACTGTCATTTATATAATATATTTGTTATTCAAATTAAATTCCAAGCTGAATTAAATATCACAGATGATCCAGTTCACACCATATCGCCATTTCAGCCAATTCTGATTATTTCAGAATTTAATATATTATTAAATTTATTATTTTAATTAAATATTCATCATTATTTAATTCCACGACCATTAAATCCTCTAATCACTATATAAATAATTAAATAAATTAATTATAATACCTCTGCCAATGCGGGTCATTACATTTTCGAGCATCGTTCCAGCTGTAAATCAGGATCCTATGAATATAAATCTGCAAAACCAAAACTACTAGCTGCCCGTGTCGAAAATAGGGGCACCCAGAGTTTAAGTTAAAACAATAAACTCCAGGTCAGTCATGTGACTGGTGTGAGAACTAAAACAGTTATTTAAAACTTTACTTTAAAAGAGAGTAATTCAAGGGACCACGCCATATATCACGGAACGGGTTTCCTCCCAAGAATACTAGTGCATATAATAAAACAGCGCAATGCTTTTTGGAAAAATGAAGCTATTATAAGACCCGGGTCCCATCACATAATGCAACACAAGCCGGAGGATAGGGTTTTCCCTTATAATAGCCAAACATGCTTTGTACGTTTAAAACAAATCATTTTGATACTATTATAGTATAAAGTGTCAAAACAACTTCAATCATAAATATCAATCATAGACGGCATAGTATCCCATGCTACTATGTCGCCGTACTAGGCTTTACAAATAAAATCGAAATATCTCGTATTGGAAATTGGATTTCCGTCATGAGTCGAGGCAAGGGACAAGCTCCTCTCCGCTTCGAGACACTCTAGCAAATGCCTCAGGACTACACACTCTGGGCAACCCTTGGAATCGGCTGGGCCGGTCCTCTCTTACGTTTGAGGATTGGCAATTCCTGAACACACGTTTCCCGGCCCTTATAGACCTATAATCGAGGCGCCTCGCAATCCAACAACCACAAAGGTGAAAATAATATAAATTTCAGCCAGTTTAAGCACAGACACCACCTTAGCTAGAAAGAAACGTCGTGTTTGCCCAGCGGTCACTATCCCGTTTCTGACTCATACCGAGGTGTGAGGCTCGCGATTTCACGTTATACACAAAGCTCTGCCACGTAGGCCGTGCTTTGATCATCAACCACAAGACTTTGCTTTTCAACAGAAGCCTTGATCATCTGTCACTTAGGCATGCCACACAGGCAATTCACTCCATGCGACTAATGTCCATCGATATACAACCTCTGAGCTCGTACGTCTCAGAGAAGGGCGTTAAGCAAGAGAATAAATTCTCTGCTGCCAAACAGATGTATATTTAATAGAGATCAATCAGCACAGAATAAAATCCAATGTCAGACACACAGTCCATTTACAAGTCCGTTCTAGATCTGAACGAAACCGGAGGCACTTTCCTCGCATATCCATCGATCTCCAAGTACGTCTGGACGATCACCAACTGATTCCCTCCTCTTGGGTGTACAGCCCAATCAAGATCATCAGTAATCACCCAAATGATGTGAAGACTTTCGGTCTTCAACCAACGTCTTCCTCTTCGACATATCGTCGAATCGGTTATTTAGAACAGGTATAAACCCGGCCTTTTTGAATGACCCGCGTATATAATAAACAAATGTTACACAAACACAACATATGCCTCATTCCAATTCATCAGTCACTAACCGTAAATTAGCAAGAGAACAATTCCCCAAATATTAACCCCGAAGGCCGAAACCAACATCAGATCAATACCTAGGAAACCATCCTTCTTAGCTAACCTACAGTTAGTTTATAAACTTCACATTCCTATGGAAAGGTTCCCATTAATTTTATCAAAGATAAATTCTTTTAAATTTATTCTTTAATCTTCCTTTGGATGTCATTTCAAACCATGTTAAGGTTTTCCAAACTAGTCGGGATTAGCGAACCACACCGAGTTGATTATTTATTTTATTTCCCAATCCCAACCTATTCATCCCATGAAGCAAAACTCGTAATACCCCATATCTAACACCACAGTGTTATCGGTAAAATTAATTACCATTTCACGTTCAAATCTAATTAAAGATTTAACTATCGCTTTGGAGAAAAACTGGTGATACTCCATTCTCGCTCACTTTCCAAATTTGATAATTTAAATTATCAATTCACATTTCAATCTAATTACAGATTCATTAAAACTCCTTTTACTGGGTTAAAGAACTAATGTCATTTAAAGCATAGTTCACGATAAACCCAAATCAGATTCTATTTATTATCGGGTTAAAGAACAAGTGTTATTTAAAACACCGTTCACGATAAACCCAAATCCCATTTAATATTAAATACAAGGCTCTGAATAGAAAATATATCAGCATATATTCAATATCAAATTCTGAAACCCACAAATATCGCTTTGGAAATAACGATATAAAATATATCTTCCAAATTTCCTCCAAAATATCTGTATAATCGCGGAATCAAATATCGAAATATTCCAAAGACAATTTCGATTCAAATCCTTTTCTGAAATTGATTTGGACATATCTCCAAATCCATCTGTCAGATTTCAACTCTCTTGTATTCGTTAGAAAGCTCTTTTCGATACGAACCCAACGGTTGCAGTTTTAGGAGAATCCGACGGCCGGATCTCCCGTAATGTTCGTTCAAAGTCAATGGTCGAAATTCGCGAACTACAGTGGCACGGCGCGTTCTATTCAGGCCATTATATATATATTATATATTTCATCGATTTCCTTTTAAAACAAATTTTATAAATCCTTTCAAATTTGTTTCAAAAACAATTTCAACCTTCATTTCAAATTCAAATCAAAATTCAATTTTCCTTTATAAATTCTTTTTACATTCATTTCTATTTGATTTCAATTCAAATCGATTTCAATTCAATTTCAGTTCGTTTTCAATTCGATTTGAATTCATTTCAATTCGAATTCATTTTATATTCAATTCAATTCAAATTCATTTTATATTCAATTCAATTCGAGTTCATTTTATATTCAATTCAATTCGAATTCATTTTATATTCAATTCAATTCGAATTCATTTTATATTCAATTCAATTCGAATTCATTTTCTAAATATTCGATTTTTAAATCTCTTTTCAATATTCATTATAAAAACGAATATAGTCGATATAAATATCATTTGCGTCAAAATAGCGCATCTCTAATCAACACGGCTTTATATTTTTCAATAACTTCGTTATTCTATTCAACAAATGATATTTATTCTATTCAACACATGAATCTATATTTCTTTCAACACGTGACTAATCTCAACAAATGAGTACTGTCAACATGTGACTATTTTCGTTATTTAATATATTTTATAAAATTATGATTTCTATCGTTAAATTTTTAATCAGGCTCCAACCGTAAATTAGTAAGAGAACGATTCCCTAAATATTAACCTCGAAGGCCGAAACCAACATCAGATCAATATCCAGGAGACCACTCATCTTATCTATTTTCCAGTTAGTTTCTAATTTTATATATGATAAAGATGTAAATTTTATTGTTAAAATATTTCGTTCAACACATGAATCGATATTTCTTTCAACACATGACTAATCTCAACAAATGAGTACTGTCAACACATGAATCTATATTTTATAATATTCTTTATTTTTCTCAATTGGAATGAGGCCCAATCAATTACCATATAATGTTAATTATATGGATCCCATACAACATATGTATATAACAACAACGATAAATAATCAACCAGCATCCAATGTGCATCACACAACTGCATAAGCATTAAATATAAATAATTAATGCTTACACAGTCTGTCGACCAATTGATCGACATACAACTAAATAATTGGGATTAGTGTACGCCAAATATTATCCCAACACCTATGTGGGGTTTCAATCCACAAACACTGAATATTATTTGTGCAGTTGGGCGACGTGTAAAATTTATCGTCCCAATCAATGTCCTTCAAATAGGTGTTCATAAATAAACCGTCCGGTTTGTAAATGAATATTTACTTATTCACATTCACGTTAAAAATTATAATTTTAACGTAAAATATTTTTTTTAACTATATAAATATTTTATTTCATTTCACATCACACAATCAATTCAATCAAATTTATCAAACAAACAAATAAATCAATCACCAAACAATTAACTAAACAAACAAGTCGTCCATGGTCTGTGGACGACGGGTGTCGGGTGTTGCTAAGCACCGTCTGCATCCTACTATATATTTTAACTAGAAAAGGAAATTTAAAGTGAGAAGTTCTCACAGAGGGTTCCACTCCGCCGTGCTTTACTTCTGAACTGCTGAACCGTATGGATCTGTTTGACATTCCAATGCAGTCCTTGTCCCGCTGTTTATAATAAAAATTATATTTTTATCATTTCATTTCAATAAATAAAAATCATATTTTTATTTCTACTTCATATATATTTTTACAAAGCTTCTTTCTATATAAAAAATTATATATTTATATGTAAAAATCGTATTTTTACTTCACTAAAAATCATATTTTTATTTCGCTACCAGACATATAAAATCACTCCTTTATATTCTAAAAATTATTTCTTTTACCATGTTAAAAATTGAACCTTTATCGTATTTTTAAAAATCAAGTTTTTACTTACATAAAAATACGATCTTCCTATATTTAAAAATATGAACTTTCTATATTTAAAAATATGGACTTTCTATATTTAAAAATATGAACTTCTCCATTCACTATCACCACCCTTTCCTATACAAAAATCATAGCTCTTCGCTTTTCAATTTTAAAAATCATAACTTCATAAAATATAAAAATCGGATCTTTTTACAATAAAACTGATTTTACTTAATCCCTAAAATCTATTCAAGATATATAAATAAATAAAGTAAAATAAAAATCTCATCTTTTCGATTTTCAGCGAAGGGGGAGGGTTTACAACGGAGAAGAGGGGTGGAAGGAGGAGAGAGGCACGCGGGTAGGGGAGCTTCTTGCCGGAGGTGGTGGCTGGTGGCTCATCGTCGGCGACGAGGAGGGGTTTTGGGGGCTTGAGGCTTCATGGGTCCACGTGTCGAAGGTGAAGGACGGAGGAAGGGAAAGCGCGTGAGGAGTGAGGAGGAGATATGGGGCGAGGCTTGGTCGGAGGTCGGAGGCGGCTCCGCCTGCGCGACGTCGAGGCGATGGATCGCCTGGGGGAGATCGCGATTCTCCCCCCTTTTTCTCTTTTTTTTATTTGAGCGTTGACCAGAAAGAGTGATGGGAGAGAGGTAAGGGATTATATAAATATAATTATATTTTATTCAATTTTAAATTCCAGAAAGCAACTTTTTATGTTGAACTTAAAACCAAACCCACCGACTGTCGTCCCTAGTGTGTTACCCCCATTCCGAACACAATGGGATATGTATCGTAGGCCGATTCGACTGTTTAGATCAATTTTCATCAAAATCAAAATAGAACTTTATATATTGAATTTGAACGCACATTTCAATTTACCGGGGCCACATACTAACTCTGAAAATTCCCGAAAAATATATTTTCTAGCTTCGTATTGACGATACGGTCCTAACAAAACTAATTTCGTCAAATTCTGAGACCGGCTGAAAAATGGCCATTTTCCAGTCGATTAAAATCAACTAAAATTGGTCAAACGCGTTTTCCTTCGGCACGCTCACATATTGATTCGAAAAATTACGAATTTTGGAATCTAGCAATAAATTGACATCACGGATCCAATAAAAGTGGTTTCGTCGAAATCCGAGGTCATTTGCAAAATTTCTATTTTTAAGGGCCAGAATTCCATAGCGACTATTCTGAATTTTCAACTGGACGTAACTTTTGATTCCCGCTATGAAATTTCGATTTTTCAGATTCGTTGGAAAGATATTCTCAAATAGATTCTAATATTTTTGGTTTCTTCAAAATCCGGTTTATTTTGAATCCTGTATATTCATTTGAAATTCAAAATCGAATTTTCAAACTACCGCGCCATTTTCAATTCCTTTTATAATTTAAAATAAATATATATTCCAACGACGATTAATATAAATATATACGTTCGAATTCTATTCAAAATAAATTTCTCGTCGTTTTTATTTAAAATAATTCATTTTAAATATTAAAAATTCATTAAAATTGCCAAAATAATTTTTTTTAAATTGGCTCAGATTTTCCGAATTATTACACATTCATTCTCTCCAAACTAGAAAATCAAATCCAAACTAGTAATCGATTAAGAAGAACATCAAATAAAATCTAAATTAGAAGAACAAATAGTCTACTTCAAGGGAGAGCTATTCGGTTTCATAATACAGATCCCAGATTTCAAGACCGTTCTGTAATTTGTAAGTTAACGTTACTTTCAGAAATAAAAGTTAATTGTGATTCGGACATTGTAATAATTCTGGATCTGATATTATGCTTATATCTATCTGTCTTTCTATATCCATTATATCTATTTCATTGATAATATTATGTCTATTCTTTGCCTCTTCTTTCCTTCTTCCCTTTTTGTTTTATAGCCAGGCTACTGCGAGCCTGAGCCAGATCTCATAAGAGATGAACGTACGTTGGAAATAAAATATGATTTGGGCATGACCAGCACTAAAATTTGGGAAAAGGAATTAAATTGTGTATAATTTGGGCATACTTGAGTTGTAACTGATTCGAGGACACAACACATGTTGTATTCAAAACATAAAGTGTATCGAACAAATGACTTGAGATTTGATGCATAAAGTATTGGAAATATGACTTGAGATTTGAGGCATAAAGTATTGGACATATGACTTGAGATTTGAGGCATAAAACATATTGGACATATAACTTGGGATTTGGGGCGTAAATTGAACTGCAAACATGTAAGTTCAAGTTATTTTCAGATTTAAACACCTAATAGTGATTTTAGCATATAATGAAATGGATCTAAGTCCATGCTTGATGGTAAGACAAATCTTTTAGATTAATTCCTATCTTTCTATTGAATCAATGATTTACGTGCCTAGGAAGTTATTATCCAATCATGCCTGTCTTTGTTGGACATTTGATATATAATCCTTCTAGGTTCATGATGTTATTTATATCAGATCTATATGTCTATGAGGTTATTTCTGTCAGTGTGTTTAAGATCTATCTTTGTTATACCCCAACTCTAACTGATATGTAATCCTCTTAGGTCCAAAATATTTGATAGATCTACTATTTCAATGCCTGTTTGTAATAACCCGAAAATCTGGGCCAGTTTAAAATTTTTATTTTGGCAATTTTAGCGAAATTTGATATTTAAAATGAATTATTTTAAATAATATTGACGTGAAATTTATTTTGAATATAATTCGAACGTATATATTATATACGTCATCGTTAGAATATATATAATAATTATATATAATTATAAAAGGAATAGAAAATGGCGCGGTAGTTCGAAAATTTGATTTCTAATTTCAAATGAATATACAGAATTCAATATAAGTCAGAATTGAACGAAACAAGAAATATTTGAATCTGTATAACTATATCTTTGTAACGAAGTTAACAAACTGAGATTTCATCTTAGAAATGATAAGATATGTCCAGTTTAAAATTAGAAATAGTCGCTGTGGAATTTATATATATTTTTATATATATAAGGCCCTTAAAAATGGACATTTTGCAAACGACGTCGGATTTCGACGAAACCAGTTTTGTTGGGTCCGTGATGTCGAGTTATTGCTAGATTCCAAATTTCATAATTTTTCGAATCAATATGTGAGCGTGGCAAAGGAAAACGCGTTTGACTAGTTTCAGTTGATTTTAATCGACTGGAAAATGGCCATTTTTCCAACGGTCTCAGAATTCGACGAAACTAGTTTTGTTAGGACCGTATCGTCAATACGAAACTAGAAAATATTTTTCCGTAATTTTTCGAGCTAGTATGTGGCCCCGGTAATTTAAAATGTACGTTTAAAATTCAATATAGTGATTTAAATGTAAATTCAACGGAAACTGATCGAAACGATTGAATCAGCTTACGATACATATCCCATTGTGTTCGGAATGGGGGTAATTAGCTGGGGGCGACACTCGTTGGGTTCGATTTGGAGACTAAACGGATTATTTTTGAATTAATTAAAAATAAAATATTTATATAAATAGGGGGGTCAACAAAAATTGGTCAAACCCTATTTTTCATTTCACCCGGTCAAACTCTAACCCACCGTCGTTCTCAACACATTTGAAGGCTGAAAGGGCTAGGCTTTTAAATCCTTAAAATTTCCCAAACGGATTCGAATTAGCCTAGGGTTTTCAAGGGAAAATCAAAGGGGATCTCGCGGGCTTTAAATCCGAATGGGTTTGATGATCTATGGATCGACGTTGTGGCTGTTATGGCGTCAAAAAGGTGTGCCATTCATAGGAGAATTCCGCGCTGTAGAGGGCGGCGAGCTGCACCCAGTTCGAGGCACAGGGAGGTGGCTCAAGACTCTTCCAAGTGGCGGCTTCGGATCGAGGTCCAATCCATCATAGCTCGTGCGCAATCAAACCCTAGTGGCCGAGCAAAATGGGTCTCGTTACGATAAGGAGGACGGGTTTATTTTACAGACAGTGGAGAAGATGAAGGATTCAACAGTGAGCATTTTCTTACTTAAGTTATTTAATGTTTAAGATTTTGTAAATAAAAAAATATATATATAGCTTTTGAAAATAAAAATATACGTTGATATTGTAAATGAGATTTCCTTTGAATATAAAAATATGGTTTTTAAAAATGAATTTGCTTTAAATATAAAAATATGGTTTTTAAAAATGAATTTGCTTTAAATATAAAAATATGGTTTTTAAAAATGAATTTGCTTTGAAAATAAAAATATGATTTTTATATTGATTACGTTGAAAGTAAAATATGATTTTTATATATTGAACAACGAACTAAAAATAGGATTTTTATATATTGAACTTCGATAGTAAAAATAGGATTTTTATATATTGAACTTCGATAGAAAAATAGGATTTTTATATATTGAACTTCGATAGAAAAATAGGATTTTTATGTATTGAACTTCGATAGAAAAATAGGATTTTTATATATTGAACTTCGATAGAAAAATAGGATTTTTATGTATTGAACTTCGATAGAAAAATAGGATTTTTATGTATTGAACTTCGATAGAAAAATAGGATTTTTATATATTGAACTTCGATAGAAAAATAGGATTTTTATATATTGAACATCGAAATAAAAATATGATTTTTGTATATTGAATAACGAAGCAAAAATATGATTTTTATATGTAGTGAAAGCGGGCAACGAAGATGACGAAGATGCGATAGCGATGAAGTTTTCTATCAAAGAAGTGCCGTGGAGCTAGGATAGCTATAGGTGAGAATTTCTCACCTTTCAATTTTATTTCTAGTTATACATATATACTAGGATGCAGACGGTGCTTAGTAGCACCCGACACAATCGTCCACAGACCATGGACTTGTTTGTTTGGCTGTTTGGTTATTGGTTGTGATATTGGTTTGAATGTGGGTTGTGGTGTGAAAGATGGAATCGATAAATTGGTTAGGATTAGACGTGCGCCGTTATAAGGCGAAGGAGTAAGGCTAGGTTAGACTCTTACTCCAAATTTTGTGGTTTGCATAATAAAATTGATTTGATTGATGTGTGAATGGCGTGGGCCTTCACTAGACCGGGGATAAGGCTAGGCCTCGTCCCGTTTCTAGTATCGTGCCGTTATGCCACCGAAATTTTCTAAAATATGTTAGAAAAATAAAAAATATCATTTTATTTAAAGAATGAACTGAATAGATATTCATAGGTTGAATAAAATGTTTTATCGTTAAAAATATAATTTTTAACGTGAATGTGAATAAATAAATATTCATTTACAAACCGGACGGTTTGTTTATGTACACCTATTTGAATGACATTGACTGGGACGATAAATTTTACACATCGCCCAACAGCACAAATAAAATATGTGTTTGATTGTTTGAAACCCCACACGGGTGTTGGGATGAAATTTGAAGTTCACTCATCCTGATTGATTAAAAATGTCGATCGATTGATTGACAGGCTGTTATAAGCGTTGAATATCTATATTTGATGCTTATACAGTGTAGTGCACTTTGGTTGATGGTTGATTATTTTCAATGCTATTATATACATGTGTTGTATGAAAATCCATATAATTAACTTTATATGGTAATTGATTGGGCCTCATTCCAATTTGAAAAAT
The DNA here is from genome assembly GCA_030737875.1 of Allium sativum. Taxonomy (NCBI): domain Eukaryota; kingdom Viridiplantae; phylum Streptophyta; class Magnoliopsida; order Asparagales; family Amaryllidaceae; genus Allium; species Allium sativum. The sequence continues at coordinate 56,190,827 of CM060927.1, read as the reverse complement.
AAAGAATATTATAAAATAAAAGTTCATGTGTTGACAGTACTCATCCATTGAGATTGGTCATGTGTTGAACGAAATATTTTAGTAATAAAATTTACACCTTTATCGATATAAAATAAAAGTTCATGTGTTGACAGTACTCATCCATTGAGATTGGTCATGTGTTGAACGAAATATTTTGATAATAACAACTATTTTGAAAAAGAAATATTTGAAATAGAATATTTGAAAAATAGAAATTTATGAAGCCGTGTTGATTAGATTGACGCCATTTTGACGTGAACGATATTGAAAACGATTTCGAAATGAATTGAATTGAAAACGATTTCGAAATGAATTGAATTGAAAACGATTTCGAAATGAATTGAATTGAAAACGATTTCGAAATGAATTGAATTGAAAACGATTTCGAAATGAATTGAATTGAAAACGATTTCGAAATGAATTGAATTGAAAACGATTTCGAAATGAATTGAATTGAAAACGATTTCGAAATGAATTGAATTGAAAACGATTTCAAAATGAATTGAATTGAAAACGATTTCGAAATGAATTGAATTGAAAACGATTTCGAAATAAATTGAATTGAAAACGTTTTCGAAATGAATTGAATTGAAAACGATTTCGAAATGAATTGAATTGAAAACGATTTCGAAATGAATTGAATTGAATATGAATTCAAATTGAATTGAAATTTGAATTGAATAGAAATGAATATTTAAAACGAATTTATAAAGAAGAATTCAATTTTGATTTGAATTGAAATGAAAGTCGAAATTGCTTTTGAAATGAATTTTAAAACTATTTATATAATTCGTTTTAAATAGAAATCGACGAAATATATATTATATATATTATATATATAATATAATGGCCTGAATAGAACGCGCCGCGCCGCGGCAGTTCGTGAATTTCGACCATTTATTTCAAACGGACATTACGGGAGATCCGACCGTCAGATTCTCCTAAAACCGGAACCGTTGGGTTCGTATCGATAAGAGCTTTCTAACGAATATTAGAAATTTGAAATCTAACGGTTGGTTTTGGAGATACGTCCAAATCAAATTCGAAAAAGGTCGCTATACGTGCAGTTCGATGGCCATTGGTGGAAATCGACTGTACGGGCCTTGATAAAATTATTAAAAATAGTAATAATTTGTGTAAAATCATAAGAAATGATTTAGAAAGGATTGGGATGAAAAACTCCATATTTGAAAAGATAAAAATATATTTTTATCGAGATGAACTAGTTTTGAACTAGAAATATAATTCTATTTATTTTTAAATAAATAAATTGAATTCGAAAGGGTTTTAAAAATAACCAGAATTTCCAATGATTGCATTGGAGTGGATTTGAATCGAAATTGTCTTCGGGATATTTCGATGTTGGAATTCGTGATTATGCAGATGTGGTTATGGAATTTTGAAAGATATATATTTATATCGTTATTTCCAATACGACATTTGTTAGTCGTAGAATTGATATTGAATATAAGCCGATATATTTTCTATTCAGAGCCTTGTATTGAATATCGAATGTGATTTGGGTTTGTCGTGAATGGTGTCTTCACTAACACTGTTCTTGAACCAAGTTGAGAAAAGATTAAATCTTTTTATTTAGATTTAATGAAGTGTACCAATTAAATAACATTTAATTGGAATTGAATCGATATTGATTTTTGGGTTTATCGTGGACAGTGTTTTAAATAACACTCGTTCTTTAACCCGATGATTAATGAATGTGATTTTGGGTTTATCGTGAACCGTGTTTTTAAATGACACTGATTCTTTAACCCAGTCAAAGATTAAAACTAAGTGGAGTTTTAATGAATCTTTAATTAGATTGAAATAATCGAAATGGAGTATCACCAGTTTTGCTCCAGGCGATAGTTAAATCTTTAATTAGATTTGAACGTGAAATGGTAATTGAATTTACCGATAACACCGTGGTGTTAGATATGAAGTATGACCAGTTTTACTTCATGGGATGAATAGGTTGGGATTGGGAAATTAAAACAAATGATTACTTCGGTAAGGTTCGTTAATCCCGACTAGTTTTGAATTGATATTCAAAAGTAGATTAAAGAATAAATTCAAGGAATTTATCTTTGATAAAATTAATGGGAATCTTTCCCTATGAATGTGAAATTAGAAACTAACTGTCGGTTAGCTAAGTAGAATGGTTTTCTGGATATTGATCTGATGTTGGTTTCGGCCTTCGGGGTTAATATTTGGGGAATTATTCTCTTGATTAATTTACGGTTAGTGACTGATGGATTGGAATGAGGCGTATGTTGTGTTTGTGTAACACTTATTTAAAATATACGCGAGTTATTCGGGAAGACCGGGTTTATCCCATTCTGAATAACTGATACGACGATAAGTCGAAGATGAAGACGATGGTCGAAGACCGGAGGTCTTCACATCGTTTGGGTGATTACTGATGATCTTGATTGGGCTGTACACCCAAGAAGATGGAAACAGTTTGTGATCGTCCAGACGTACTTGGAGATCGATGGATATGCGAGGTACTAGGTGCCTCCGGTTTCGTTCAGCCCCAGAACGGACTTGTAAATGGACTGTGTGTCTGACATTGGATTTTAGTCCGTGTGATTGATCTCTGTTAAATATATATCTGTTTGGCGGCGGAGAATTTATTCTCTTGCTTAACGCCCTTCTCTGAGACGTACGAGCTCAGGGGTTATATATTGATGGATATCAATCGCATGGAGTGAATTGCCTGTGTGGCATGCTAAGATGCAAATGATCAAGGCTTCTGTTGAAAAGCAAAGTCTTGTGGTCGATGATCGAAGCACGGCCTTTGTGGCGTAGCTTTGTGTAACGTTGATTCGCGAGTATCACACCCGGTATGAATCAAAAACGGGAGACGGACATCAGGGAGGATATGCGTTTCTTTCTAGTTAGGAGTGGCGTCAGTGCCTGAACCGGCTGACGAGTTTGACTCATGTGGATGTTACTTATTATTACTTGCTGAAAAGCGAGGCGCCTCGTGATATCGGTTTCGGCCGATGCTTCTGGTCGGCTGACGGGCCAGGCTTACGCCCCAAAGGGCGGGGAAACGCAGTGTTCAGGAATTTTAATCCACGTCGGTGGACCGGCCCTGACGATCCAAAGGCTTGACTGAGTACTTGCCTGAGGGGCGGACTAGAGCGTCTCGAATCGGAGAGGATCTTGCCCCTAGCCTCGGTTCATACCATAAATGATAACCCAACTTCCAATACGACATTGCGGTTTTGATTGTAAACCTATATGTGGCGACATAGTGGCATGGGACGCTCATGCCGCCTATGATTTATACTTATGATTTGAAGTTGTTTTATACACTATGCACTTATTAGTATCAAATGATTTGTTTTAAACGTATCAAGCATACTTTGGCTGTTATAAGGGAAAACCCTATCCTCGACTGCGTTGCATTGTGTGATGGGACCTGGGTCTTATAACAGCTTCATTTTCTTTATTTAACATTGCGCTGTTTGCTTTATGCACTGGTACTCTTGGGAGGAAACCCGTTCCGTGTTATACGGCGTGGTCCCTTGATTTACCTAACTTTAAAATAAAGATTTATAACTGTTTTAGTTCTCACACCAGTCCCATGACTGACCTGGAGTTTATTGTTTTAACCTAAACTCTGGGTGCCCCTATTTTGACACGGGCAGCTAGTAGTTTTGGTTTTGCAGATTTTTATTCACAGGATCCTGGTTTACAGCTGGAACGATATCCGGAAAGCTTTGTATCCGTATATCTCTTCTAGTTGTGTATTGTATTATTTTCCGCTGCTATGTATTAATATGTAATTTAAATCTCTGATATTTCTGTGTAATATTTATTCATTTATACTCTGTATATTCTTGTAATCTGATGCATTGTTGTAATATACAATGAAATGTTCTTCTGTTTGCGTTCTATTTTGTCGTGTTCTCAAACGATAGGGTGTTTCGAACGGTCTGGGTCGGTTTAGCGACTGGTTCGGACCGAGCGAAATTCCTTGCCGTCACATTTGGTATCAGAGCTTTGGTTTACAAAGCTAGAGAACAAGGCACATTAGAACCATACGAAAGAATTCATCAGATATTGGGTTAGTAAAATCCAATGGGAATGACTCGTTAGAGATGGGATCAGTAGTATCCTAGGACGAGTGTGAAGAGTATACTTTTCAAATGAAAACATTCTTTGTTTTGAAAATTTAAATCAACTATTCGTATTTGATTATTTATTTATATTGATTTGGACAATGCAGTATATAAAGATTTTGGGTATACGTCTGATCCACGTGTATTCGAAGTTTTAATATACTGGATAGATATAGATTCACACTCTAGTCGCCCGAAGATGATTCTGATGATTGTAGCTACATCATCAGAATTAGTGTTCGAGAGTTGAAGGTGTGATTTTCTATATATTTCCATTAGGCTGGTGTGAGAACCAAAACTTATATATAGTTAGAACACATTGTTGTGAATTGGCATCAAAAACATGATTTTTTGTATATATATCAAATTATGAATTTGAAACTCTAATTCACTAATTGATTGATGTTTGTATTGTTTGTTTAGTTGTTTGCTAATTTTTAGCCATTTAGCCTAATTGAATCAAATATTGAATTATATTGAAAATTGGTCGCATCTGCTTGCATATACATGTATATCATTGAACAGGTCATAGCAAGGAGGCTAGAGCCGAAGAATAAAATTTGTTTGCCCGACAAATAGGTACATGTTTACTACATAATTTACTGTTTTGTTTGGGTGATGATGATTTTATGAGCCTATTGGCTAGCCGCTTGGCTTTTTCTTTTTCTTTTTGAGATCTGAAGGACCGGGGAAGCTATTTGAAATTCCCCGATGCTCCCGGTGCAGGGGAGGTTATGGCGAAATTTTTCAAAAATTTAGGGTGTTAGCCAAATTTTTGAAATTTTTGAAAATTCTCAGAAACTGAAAAGTTGGAGAATGAAAGCCTGATCGAGCGTAGAGCTAATTAATCAAACCACTTTCGACTTTGTCCCTTTTCGGGGACGAAAAGTTTTAAGTGGGGGAGATTGTAATAACCCGAAAATCTGGGCCAGTTTAAAATTTTTATTTTGGCAATTTTAGCGAAATTTGATATTTAAAATGAATTATTTTAAATAATATTGACGTGAAATTTATTTTGAATATAATTCGAACGTATATATTATATACGTCGTCGTTAGAATATATATAATAATTATATATAATTATAAAAGGAATAGAAAATGGCGCGGTAGTTCGAAAATTCGATTTCTAATTTCAAATGAATATACAGAATTCAATATAAGTCAGAATTGAACGAAACAAGAAATATTTGAATCTGTATAACTATATCTTTGTAACGAAGTTAACAAACTGAGATTTCATCTTAGAAATGATAAGATATGTCCAGTTTAAAATTAGAAATAGTCGCTGTGGAATTTATATATATTTTTATATATATAAGGCCCTTAAAAATGGACATTTTGCAAACGACCTCGGATTTCGACGAAACCAGTTTTGTTGGGTCCGTGATGTCGAGTTATTGCTAGATTCCAAATTTCATAATTTTTCGAATCAATATGTGAGCGTGGCAAAGGAAAACGCGTTTGACCAGTTTCAGTTGATTTTAATCGACTGGAAAATGGCCATTTTTCCAACGGTCTCAGAATTCGATGAAACTAGTTTTGTTAGGACCGTATCGTCAATACGAAACTAGAAAATATTTTTCCGTAATTTTTCGAGCTAGTATGTGGCCCCGGTAATTTAAAATGTACGTTTAAAATTCAATATAGTGATTTAAATGTAAATTCAACGGAAACTGATCGAAACGATTGAATCAGCTTACGATACATATCCCATTGTGTTCGGAATGGGGGTAATTAGCTGGGGGCGACACTCGTTGGGTTCGATTTGGAGACTAAACGGATTATTTTTGAATTAATTAAAAATAAAATATTTATATAAATAGGGGGGTCAACAAAAATTGGTCAAACCCTATTTTTCATTTCACCCGGTCAAACTCTAACCCACCGTCGTTCTCAACACATTTGAAGGCTGAAAGGGCTAGGCTTTTAAATCCTTAAAATTTCCCAAACGGATTCGAATTAGCCTAGGGTTTTCAAGGGAAAATCAAAGGGGATCTCGCGGGCTTTAAATCCGAATGGGTTTGATGATCTATGGATCGACGTTGTGGCGGTTATGGCGTCAAAAAGGTGTGCCATTCATAGGAGAATTCCGCGCTGTAGAGGGCGGCGAGCTGCACCCAGTTCGAGGCACAGGGAGGTGGCTCAAGACTCTTCCAAGTGGCGGCTTCGGATCGAGGTCCAATCCATCATAGCTCATGCGCAATCAAACCCTAGTGGCCGAGCAAAATGGGTCTCGTTACGATAAGGAGGACGGGTTTATTTTACAGACAGTGGAGAAGATGAAGGATTCAACAATGAGCATTTTCTTACTTAAGTTATTTAATGTTTAAGATTTTGTAAATAAAAATATATATATATAGCTTTTGAAAATAAAAATATACGTTGATATTGAAAATGAGATTTCCTTTGAATATAAAAATATGGTTTTTAAAAATGAATTTGCTTTAAATATAAAAATATGGTTTTTAAAAATGAATTTGCTTTAAATATAAAAATATAGTTTTTAAAAATGAATTTGCTTTAAATATAAAAATATGGTTTTTAAAAATGAATTTGCTTTGAAAATAAAAATATGATTTTTATATTGATTACGTTGAAAGTAAAATATGATTTTTATATATTGAACAACGAACTAAAAATAGGATTTTTATATATTGAACTTCGATAGTAAAAATAGGATTTTTATATATTGAACTTCGATAGAAAAATAGGATTTTTATATATTGAACTTCGATAGAAAAATAGGATTTTTATGTATTGAACTTCGATAGAAAAATAGGATTTTTATATATTGAACTTCGATAGAAAAATAGGATTTTTATATATTGAACTTCGATAGAAAAATAGGATTTTTTATATATTGAACTTCGATAGAAAAATAGGATTTTTATGTATTGAACTTCGATAGAAAAATAGGATTTTTATGTATTGAACTTCGATAGAAAAATAGGATTTTTATATATTGAACTTCGATAGAAAAATAGGATTTTTATATATTGAACATCGAAATAAAAATATGATTTTTGTATATTGAATAACGAAGCAAAAATATGATTTTTATATGTAGTGAAAGCGGGCAACGAAGATGACGAAGATGCGATAGCGATGAAGTTTTCTATCAAAGAAGTGCCGTGGAGCTAGGATAGCTATAGGTGAGAATTTCTCACCTTTCAATTTTATTTCTAGTTATACATATATACTAGGATGCAGACGGTGCTTAGTAGCACCCGACACAATCGTCCACAGACCATGGACTTGTTTGTTTGGCTGTTTGGTTATTGGTTGTGATATTGGTTTGAATGTGGGTTGTGGTGTGAAAGATGGAATCGATAAATTGGTTAGGATTAGACGTGCGCCGTTATAAGGCGAAGGAGTAAGGCTAGGTTAGACTCTTACTCCAAATTTTGTGGTTTGCATAATAAAATTGATTTGATTGATGTGTGAATGGCGTGGGCCTTCACTAGACCGGGGATAAGGCTAGGCCTCGTCCCGTTTCTAGTATCGTGCCGTTATGCCGCCGAAATTTTCTAAAATATGTTAGAAAAATAAAAAATATCATTTTATTTAAAGAATGAACTGAATAGATATTCATAGGTTGAATAAAATGTTTTATCGTTAAAAATATAATTTTTAACGTGAATGTGAATAAATAAATATTCATTTACAAACCGGACGGTTTGTTTATGTACACCTATTTGAATGACATTGACTGGGACGATAAATTTTACACATCGCCCAACAGCACAAATAAAATATGTGTTTGATTGTTTGAAACCCCACACGGGTGTTGGGATGAAATTTGAAGTTCACTCATCCTGATTGATTAAAAATGTCGATCGATTGATTGACAGGCTGTTATAAGCGTTGAATATCTATATTTGATGCTTATACAGTGTAGTGCACTTTGGTTGATGGTTGATTATTTTCAATGCTATTATATACACGTGTTGTATGAAAATCCATATAATTAACTTTATATGGTAATTGATTGGGCCTCATTCCAATTTGAAAAATAAAGAATATTATAAAAATAAAAGTTCATGTGTTGACAGTACTCATCCATTGAGATTGGTCATGTGTTGAACGAAATATTTTAGTAATAAAATTTACACCTTTATCGATATAAAATAAAAGTTCATGTGTTGACAGTACTCATCCATTGAGATTGGTCATGTGTTGAACGAAATATTTTGATAATAACAACTATTTTGAAAAAGAAATATTTGAAATAGAATATTTGAAAAATAGAAATTTATGAAGCCGTGTTGATTAGATTGACGCCATTTTGACGTGAACGATATTGAAAACGATTTCGAAATGAATTGAATTGAAAACGATTTCGAAATGAATTGAATTGAAAACGATTTCGAAATGAATTGAATTGAAAACGATTTCGAAATGAATTGAATTGAAAACGATTTCGAAATGAATTGAATTGAAAACGATTTCGAAATGAATTGAATTGAAAACGATTTCGAAATGAATTGAATTGAAAACGATTTCGAAATGAATTGAATTGAAAACGATTTCGAAATAAATTGAATTGAAAACGTTTTTGAAATGAATTGAATTGAAAACGATTTCGAAATGAATTGAATTGAAAACGATTTCGAAATGAATTGAATTGAATATGAATTCAAATTGAATTGAAATTTGAATTGAATAGAAATGAATATTTAAAACGAATTTATAAAGAAGAATTCAATTTTGATTTGAATTGAAATGAAAGTCGAAATTGCTTTTGAAATGAATTTTAAAACTATTTATATAATTCGTTTTAAATAGAAATCGACGAAATATATATTATATATATTATATATATAATATAATGGCCTGAATAGAACGCGCCGCGCCGCGGCAGTTCGTGAATTTCGACCATTTATTTCAAACGGACATTACGGGAGATCCGACCGTCGGATTCTCCTAAAACCGGAACCGTTGGGTTCGTATCGATAAGATCTTTCTAACGAATATTAGAAATTTGAAATCTAACGGTTGGTTTTGGAGATACGTCCAAATCAAATTCGAAAAAGGTCGCTATACGTGCAGTTCGATGGCCATTGGTGGAAATCGACTGTACGGGCCTTGATAAAATTATTAAAAATAGTAATAATTTGTGTAAAATCATAAGAAATTATTTAGAAAGGATTGGGATGAAAAACTCCATATTTGAAAAGATAAAAATATATTTTTATCGAGATGAACTAGTTTTGAACTAGAAATATAATTCTATTTATTTTTAAATAAATAAATTGAATTCGAAAGGGTTTTAAAAATAACCAGAATTTCCAATGATTGCATTGGAGTGGATTTGAATCGAAATTGTCTTCGGGATATTTCGATGTTGGAATTCGTGATTATGCAGATGTGGTTATGGAAATTTGAAAGATATATATTTATATCGTTATTTCCAATACGACATTTGTTAGTCGTAGAATTGATATTGAATATAAGCCGATATATTTTCTATTCAGAGCCTTGTATTGAATATCGAATGTGATTTGGGTTTGTCGTGAATGGTGTCTTCACTAACACTGTTCTTGAACCAAGTTGAGAAAAGATTAAATCTTTTTATTTAGATTTAATGAAGTGTACCAATTAAATAACATTTAATTGGAATTGAATCGATATTGATTTTTGGGTTTATCGTGGACAGTGTTTTAAATAACACTCGTTCTTTAACCCGATGATTAATGAATGTGATTTTGGGTTTATCGTGAACCGTGTTTTTAAATGACACTGATTCTTTAACCCAGTCAAAGATTAAAACTAAGTGGAGTTTTAATGAATCTTTAATTAGATTGAAATAATCGAAATGGAGTATCACCAGTTTTGCTCCAGGCGATAGTTAAATCTTTAATTAGATTTGAACGTGAAATGGTAATTGAATTTACCGATAACACCGTGGTGTTAGATATGAAGTATGACCAGTTTTACTTCATGGGATGAATAGGTTGGGATTGGGAAATTAAAACAAATGATTACTTCGGTAAGGTTCGTTAATCCCGACTAGTTTTGAATTGATATTCAAAAGTAGATTAAAGAATAAATTCAAGGAATTTATCTTTGATAAAATTAATGGGAATCTTTCCCTATGAATGTGAAATTAGAAACTAACTGTCGGTTAGCTAAGTAGAATGGTTTTCTGGATATTGATCTGATGTTGGTTTCGGCCTTCGGGGTTAATATTTGGGGAATTATTCTCTTGATTAATTTACGGTTAGTGACTGATGGATTGGAATGAGGCGTATGTTGTGTTTGTGTAACACTTATTTAAAATATACGCGAGTTATTCGGGAAGACCGGGTTTATCCCATTCTGAATAACTGATACGACGATAAGTCGAAGATGAAGACGATGGTCGAAGACCGGAGGTCTTCACATCGTTTGGGTGATTACTGATGATCTTGATTGGGCTGTACACCCAAGAAGATGGAAACAGTTTGTGATCGTCCAGACGTACTTGGAGATCGATGGATATGCGAGGTACTAGGTGCCTCCGGTTTCGTTCAGCCCCAGAACGGACTTGTAAATGGACTGTGTGTCTGACATTGGATTTTAGTCCGTGTGATTGATCTCTGTTAAATATATATCTGTTTGGCGGCGGAGAATTTATTCTCTTGCTTAACGCCCTTCTCTAAGACGTACGAGCTCAGGGGTTATATATTGATGGATATCAATCGCATGGAGTGAATTGCCTGTGTGGCATGCTAAGATGCAAATGATCAAGGCTTCTGTTGAAAAGCAAAGTCTTGTGGTTGATGATCGAAGCACGGCCTTTGTGGCGTAGCTTTGTGTAACGTTGATTCGCGAGTATCACACCCGGTATGAATCAAAAACGGGAGACGGACATCAGGGAGGATATGCGTTTCTTTCTAGTTAGGAGTGGCGTCAGTGCCTGAACCGGCTGATGAGTTTGACTCATGTGGATGTTACTTATTATTACTTGCTGAAAAGCGAGGCGCCTCGTGATATCGGTTTCGGCCGATGCTTCTGGTCGGCTGACGGGCCAGGCTTACGCCCCAAAGGGCGGGGAAACGCAGTGTTCAGGAATTTTAATCCACATCGGTGGACCGGCCCTGACGATACAAAGGCTTGACTGAGTACTTGCCTGAGGGGCGGACTAGAGCGTCTCGAATCGGAGAGGATCTTGCCCCTAGCCTCGGTTCATACCATAAATGATAACCCAACTTCCAATACGACATTGCGGTTTTGATTGTAAACCTATATGTGGCGACATAGTGGCATAGGACGCTCATGCCGCCTATGATTTATACTTATGATTTGAAGTTGTTTTATACACTATGCACTTATTAGTATCAAATGATTTGTTTTAAACGTATCAAGCATACTTTGGCTGTTATAAGGGAAAACCCTATCCTCGACTGCGTTGCATTGTGTGATGGGACCTGGGTCTTATAACAGCTTCATTTTCTTTATTTAACATTGCGCTGTTTGCTTTATGCACTGGTACTCTTGGGAGGAAACCCGTTACGTGTTATACGGCGTGGTCCCTTGATTTACCTAACTTTAAAATAAAGATTTATAACTGTTTTAGTTCTCACACCAGTCCCATGACTGACCTGGAGTTTATTGTTTTAACCTAAACTCTGGGTGCCCCTATTTTGACACGGGCAGCTAGTAGTTTTGGTTTTGCAGATTTTTATTCACAGGATCCTGGTTTACAGCTGGAACGATATCCGGAAAGCTTTGTATCCGTATATCTCTTCTAGTTGTGTATTGTATTATTTTCCGCTGCTATGTATTAATATGTAATTTAAATCTCTGATATTTCTGTGTAATATTTATTCATTTATACTCTGTATATACTTGTAATCTGATGCATTGTTGTAATATACAATGAAATGTTCTTCTGTTTGCGTTCTATTTTGTCGTGTTCTCAAACGATAGGGTGTTTCGAACGGTCTGGGTCGGTTTAGCGACTGGTTCGGACCGAGCGAAATTCCTTGCCGTCACACTGTTTTATACCTACTCTCATTTATGTTCCTCTTTCGTCCCCTTTATTTTATGAATCTATATTAACCTCGAATCTAGACTGAAACGTATCATACGTGCGATTGGAATGCGGGGGTAATGGGGAATATTCTATTTGGTAATAGTGGAACATAATTTTGTAACTTATGATTTGGGTCATAATTTGTCTTAGTTGCGAACTTAGGGTAAATTGAAATATTAAATCTAGATTTGGCGCAAACTGTAAATTGGAATATTAATCTAGATTGGGCATAACCATTGGTTGAGACGCCAAAGAATAATGTATATTGGGGTATTGGGGCGTGACTATTAGTATAAACTTAGGAAGATTAGGTGTAGCCTATTTTGAGTAATAACTCGAAATTGAATTTGGGAGCCATAACCTGCAATTAGCTTTGTTGGGCATAACTTGAGAATTGGAATATGACTGGTTAGGATAATTAGCATATAAATCTAGACTTGGACATTTATGGAAAATGTGGCATAATCTGAAATTGACAATAATTGTGAATAATTTACATATAATATATAACTATGTAAATTAGTGAAAAATGAATATGCCTAACCCGAGGTTAGAATGAGTTCTGGTGTAAAACTGCACGGAACCGCCCGACACATCCAGTAACCTCAACAACACCTATCTAATGTGAGAGGTTAGTGCATCACGCCCAAGAAAAACCCGAGGTTAGATTGAGTTATGGTGTAAAACTGCCTGGAACCACCCGGCACATCCAGTAACCGCAACAACACATATCTAATGTGAGAGGTTGGTGCATTAATAAATCAAATAATGCTAATGAACAAGATGAATGAGTAGGGTTAAGTAATGAGAAACACTTAACCAATATAACAAGATGGATGACTAGGGTTAAGTTAATAGAAAACACTTAACCGGTATAGCATGATAAATGGAAAGGTTTAAGTTAACAGTTAACCAATATAACTTGATTTATGGTAGGGTTAAGTTGACACAAGAAGGCAACACTTAAACAAAGTAACATGGCAAGTAGGTGGGTTAAGTTAACTGAATTGATTGATGACACTTAACCAATACAACATGATGAACACGTGGGGTTAAGTTAACAAGAAAACATTTAACCAATATAACTTGATGAACGAATGGGGTTAAGTTAATAAGAAACACTTAACCAACATGACACGATGAATGGGTGGGTTAAATTAACATGAATGGACAACACTTAACTAATATGACATAATTTGCGGGACGGTTAAGTACATATCGGGTTGGTGGGTAATATTAGTAAATATAGGCCCACAAACTTAACCGTTAAATAAACATGCTTGAATCGATGGGAGGGTTAAGTACATCTCGTGTAGGCGGGTAATATTAGTACATATAGGCCCACAAACTTAACCGTTAAGAAAACATGCTAGAATCGGTAGGAGGGTTAAGTACATCTCGTGTAGGTGGGTAATATTTGTATATATAGGCCTACAAACTTAACCAGCAGGAAACCCTAGTAACGGGGACCCATTTCAGCAGTAACCCACATAGATGTATCATGGTACCCTTAAACTAGGCAGGGTGGGGCAAGATTACTGGGCTAATTATAAGCTGTCAAAATAGCGGCAGGGGTACGTCAGTGTAGGTTTCGACATATTACGGGCGTGCACGTACTCCAGAGTGGGAAAAAGCACGCACTGGGTACTAGTAGTTATACACTGTGCATCTTGAATTGTGTCGGGTCGCTATCTTAAGGATTGATACACCTTATGGTGGGACCAGCACAGGGTATCTACACGAAAGAGAGGGCCGATTGACACAGACACATGGAACATTTATGCAAGTAAGGAGCCGATCAATAGGGTAGTAAGGGTACATCTAACATGTTCATGGCAATTAGGCAGATTGAGGTGGAATCCTCACGACAGATGTACACCTGAAGGCTACCATAATCACGGGGATTGGGATCACGTTATCATATGATCATTTTATATAGATTACTAGTTGGGACACTAGTTAGGTGGTGTAGAAATATAAAAATTAGAATAACAGGGTAGTAGCGAAGCAGAGAAAGAGTAGAAGCGCATTCAGTTTATCTTGCCTTATCATACCTTATGCTTATCCTATGTTATCTTGTTATCCCTGTTATCATGGTATTGTCTTATATTCAGTTTATTCATGTCATGATACTTTTTCCTATTTATATGCTGAAAGTCACTGGACTTACCAGACTTATGTCTGACCTAGTTTTGTTTCGCCTCTTTTCTTCCGTTTCCACCTCCCCCCAGGTTCACAGGGAGGAAATTTTACCACTTTGCTCGGTTTTCTTTCCAAGCTCAAAGATAGTCAATGTATTGCTTTGGACTCTCTCTTCCACTGCTATGGCTGGTTCATGCTTTATTGGGGAATATCATTTTTGTTTTTATGCTTCTTTTATACTTGGAAGTTTTTAAATCAAGACAAAAGTTCTATGTATTACATTTAAGTATGATTGAGAAAATTGTTTATTAAAGCTTGACTGAATTAAGTTGTTTATAAAATGACTTTATTTTCCGCTGCTTTATTTGTCTGTCTTGTAATTTATCTGCATCTTTTACCTAAAATGCTCCACCAAAGTTAAGGCATTCTCTTTGTGAGTGATCTTAATGGAGGTGGGGTGTTTCACTTAGTATTAGAGGTGAAGATTACCGGATTAGATAAAAGATTTGAAAAATTATTTTCTAAACGGTTTTAAAAGAAGCATTTTCAAAAGAAAAGTTTTGTTTTAAAGGCATATTATCCAAAGCCATATGCACTCTCTTTTGATCCTATGTTTGAATCCTTGTTTCCGTCTTTCCTGAGTCTCTGGGGCTCCTGGCTTTCTAGGAGGTACCCTCATCGTGGCATGGTTCCGTAGCTTGATAAGACTACGATATCTGTCAAAGGGCGAAGAAGTGCCCAACTTCCATCTATAGCCACAGCAGTTTCACCCGCGGCTAATTTTCTTTCAAGCTTTGTAGGATTTTCTGTGCGATGAAGGCAGCTTTCGAGAGCGTGTTACACAAGGATAGTAAAGATGAGATTGAAAGAGTTTTGCCAGGGAGCACAACCTAAGGATGAGGAACTCATGGATATAGACTTGGTTTACAAAGGAGGTAAAAAGGAAAGATTAGTAGAACCTAAAACAAGAGGAAATGTCTTTATTATGGTATAACGGGTCATATAATTAAGGACAAGGGCAAGAACAAATGACAGGATTTTCAAGAGGGCAAATGCATGCTCTCACCGCCGGTGTACCTAAGAGAGAGGTAGTAAGGTTTCTGTTGAAAGAGTTTTGTTTTTCCTTTTTGATCATCCTATTAGTATTCTTTTGATTTTAGCATTTCATATTCGTTTATATCTGCTTCCATAGTTGAGTCTCTGCACCCTGGAGCTTGTATAGTAGAAGATCTCAATATTGTCTCAAATCCAATTTGTGGTTCGGCTCATTTATCTTTGGTTTGTAAGGATTTGAGGTACTTATGTTTTTGGTTTCATGGGCTATGGGTTGACTCTAGGCATGGATTGGTTAGCTAGTAATTGTGAAAGGAGGGTAGTTAGACTTTCGACTTGCCTCGGGAATACCCTCGAAATTTCATGCGATCCTCAGGGATCAGTTTGTCTTAGCTATCTAGAATCACTTTATGTATTTATCGACGATTTTCGATCCGTTGGAGTAATACATGAGTACGCAGATGTTTTTGATTAAGGTTAGGGGTTTGTCCCCTAAAACGTGAGATAGACTCCCACATATATCTAGATGACAATGCAAAGCCAGTTATGCAATCAACAATACTTTTGGAGCAAGATTGGCGAGGATAGCCATAGTTGGTTAAGTGCTCAATTGTTTGGTTGTTTTGCTACTATCATCTCACATAAATCATCCAAATTCGAAGGAGGTGTTCCTTGGGTGCTTGTATGATATTGGTTTTAGCCTTTGGGGCTTGTACTTGAGGGATGTCAAGTTCGACTAGGATGGTTCGCGTGAGAGATATCGACCCTCAAATTTTTGACATGATGGATAAGCTAAGTAGAAGAGAGACCTCTAATCATCTTAGTATATACACCTGGTATTATGGTTAACATATGTTTATCTTGGAAAGATAGTTCGACTACATTGGATACCCTCTAGCATAGTAAGTGATCGAGGTCCTATCTTTACTAGTGGGTTTTGGAAATAGAGGTCAAGAAGCTTCACAATCATGAAGTTAAATTAGTTAAGGTACAGTGGAGTGAAGCTCAAGAAGATGCGACTTAGAAGGCTGAAGACTAGATACGCGCATCATACCCTAATGGGTATATCCTTGATTCCACTTTTTTTTTGTAATATTTATTTGCATGCTAGCCTTTATCTTTTAGGTATATCCTCTCGGTCCTATCCTCGATCCTTAGTGGAAGCCAATGGATGTAAACATGTGTTTGAGACATGTTATATTTGGTGGATGCAAGTGGTTGCAAGTGTTTGCTAGTGGTTGCTCGTGGATTCATATACACACATTAATCACTAGATCGGCTCAGTCACTTTCATATTACATATGCATGAGTGAATTTTTATACATATGAATTGAAACTTAATGTGTTATCATATGGATGTTGCATTTGTATGAATGATTGTGCACTCATGTAGAAGTTATAAAGTATGATTAGGAATAATTGCATACATGATGGACTCATGGCACTGACATGATTCGCATTAAGGAGGTCAACTGAATCAGTAGACCGCCTGATTTTGCATTTGGGTAAGGACATACACACACACTATGCATATGTTCATGAAAAACATTAGAAACCTTTTTAAGGACAATGGATGCCTGTGATTGAATGGTTGAGTAGATGGATGTTGGATGGTAGGATATACATTCTTCTTAAATTGAAGATTTCAGGATGAAATCCTTTAAGTAGGGGGGGAATGTAACACCCCGTAGTTTTGAAACAGGACATAAGAGATAATTAAAGAATAACTAATTATTAAAAGAAGAACTAAATGAAACAGGTTACGCCATTGCGTTCGTATCAGAATTCAGCTTGAGATAGAGTCCGAGTTTGCGTAAAACGGATACCATATGAAGAAGATATGGACGAACGAAGTTAGGTAGAAAAACCGGAAGTCGACCAGAATGCACTGGCGCACTTCACAAGTGAGCTAGTACAAAAATGCACTGGCGCACCTGCCAAGTGCGCCCATACTGATCCAGCACAGAATTCTGGAGTGTTCTGTGATGATGTGTCTTCTTCTGAGTGGCCGGATGATGTGTATTTGAGCTAGGTGGTTCTGATGGACTCCTAGTTCATCTAAGGGCTCTAAATAATCCTAGTCATCTATATATACATAGTTAAACCTAAACCCTAACATCATAACCCTAAAACTTTGGTGTCGTCATGATGTTCGTCTACATGCTAGCCTAAGGCTCCATTCATTCTCTCCAAACTAGAAAATCAAATCCAAACTAGTAATCAATTAAGAAGAACATCAAATCAAATCTAAATTAGAAGAACAAATAATCTACTTCAAGGGAGAGCTATTCAGTTTTAGAATACAGATCCTAGAATTCAAGACCGTTCTGTAATTTGTAAGTTCACGTTACTTTCAAAAATAAAAGTTAATTGTGATTCTGACATTGTAATAAATCTGGATCTGAGATTAAGCCTATTTCTATCTGTCTTTCTATATCCATTATATCTATCTCATTGATAATATTATGTCCATTCTTTGCCTCTTCTTTCCTTCTTCCCTTTTTGTGTTATAGCCAGGCTACTGCGAGCCTGAGCCAGATCTCATAACAGATGAACGTACGTTGGAAATAAAATATGATTTGGGCATGACCAGCACTAAAATTTGGGAAAAAGAATTAAATTATGTATAATTTGGGCATAATTGAGTTGTAACTGATTTGAGGACATAACACATGTTGTATTCAAAACATAAAGTGTATCGAACATATGACTTGAGATTTGAGGCATAAAGTATTGGACATATGACTTGAGATTTGAGGCATAAAGTATTGGACATATGACTTGAGATTTGAGGCATAAAACATATTGGACATATAACTTGGGATTTGGGGCTTAAATTGAACTGTAAACATGTAAGTTCAAGTTATTTTCAGATTTAAACACCTAATAGTGATTTTGGCATATAATGAAATGGATCTAAGTCCATGCTTGATGATATGACAAATCTTTTAGATTAATTCCTATCTTTCAATTGAATCAATGATTTACATGCCTAGGAAGTTATTATTCAACCATGCCCGTCTTTGTTGGACATATGATATATAATCCTTTTAGGTTCATGATGTTATTTAAATCAGATCTATATGTCTATGAGGTTATTTCTGTCAGTTTGTTTCAGATCTATCTTTGTTATACCCCAACTCTAACAGATATGTAATCCTCTTAGGTCCAAAATATTTGACAGATCTACTATTTTAATGCCTGTTTTATACCTACTCTCGTTTATGTTCCTCTTTCGTCCCCTTTATTTTATGAGTCTAGATTAACCTCGAATCTAGACTGAAATTTATTATACATGTGATTGTAATGCAGGGGTAATGGGAAATAGTCTATTTGGTAATAGTGGAACATAATTTTGTAACTTATGATTTGGGACATAATTAGTCTTAGTTGCGAACTTGGGGTAAATTGAAATATTAAATCTAGATTTGGCGCAAACTGTAAATTGGAATATTAATCTAGATTGGGCATAACCATTGGTTGAGACGCCAAAGAATAATGTATATTGGGGTATTAGGGCGTGACAATTAGTATAAACTTGGGAAGATTAGGTGTAGTTTATTTTGAGTAGTAACTCGAAATTGAATTTGGGAGCCATAACCTGTAATTAGCTTTGTTGGGCATAACTTGAGAATTAGAATATGACTGGTTGGGATAATTAGCATATAAATCTAGACTTGGACATTTATGGAAAATGTGGCATAATCTAAAATTGACAACAATTGTGAATAATTTACAAATAATCTATAAATTTGTAAATTAGTGAAAAGATGAATATGCCTAACCCGAGGTTAGATTGAGTTGTGGTGTAAAACTGCTTGGAACCACCTGGAACATCCATTAACCAAAACAACACCTATCTAATGTGAGAGGTTAGTGCATCATGCCCAAGAAAAACCCGAGGTTAGATTGAGTTGAGGTGTAAAACTGACCGGAACCGCCCGGCACATCCAGTAACCGCAACAACACATATCTAATGTGAGAGTTTGGTGCATTAATAAATCAATTAATGCTAATGAATAAGATGAATGAGTAGGGTTAAGTAATGAGAAACACTTAACCAATATAACCAGATGGATGACTAGGGTTAAGTTTATAGAAAACACTTAACCGGTATAGCATAATAAATGGAAAGGGTTAAGTTAAGACTTAACCAATATAACTTGATTTGTGGTAGGGTTAAGTTGACACAAGAAAGCAACACTTAACCAAAGTAACATGACAAGTAGGTGGGTTAAGTTAACTTGAATTGATCGATGACACTTAATCAATACAACATGGTGAACACGTGGGGTTAAGTTAATAAGAAAACACTTAACCAATATAACTTGATGAACGAATGAGGTTAAGTTAATAAGAAACACTTAACCAACATGACACGATGAATGGGTGGGTTAAGTTAACATGAATGGACAACACTTAACCAATATGACATAATGTACGGGAGGGTTAAATACATATCGGGTTGGTGGGTAATATTAGTAAATGTAGGCCCATAAACTTAACCGTTAAATAAACATGCTTGAATCGTTGGGAGGGTTAAGTACATCTCGTGTAGGTGGGTTATATTAGTACATATAGGCCCACAAACTTAACCGTTAAGAAAACATGCTAGAATCGGTGGGAGGGTTAAGTATATCTCATGTAGGTGGGTAATATTTGTATATATAGGCCCACAAACTTAACCAGTAGGAAACCCTAGTAACGGGGACCCATTTCAGCAGTAACCCACATAGATGTATCATGGTACCCTGAAACTAGGCAGGGTGGGGCATGATTACTAGGCTGATTATAAGCGGTCAAAATAGCGGCTGGGGGTACGTCAGTGTAGGTTCCGACAGATTACGGGCGTGCACGTACTCCGGAATGGGAAAAAGCAGGCACTGGGTACCAGTAGTTATACACTGTGCATCTTGAATCGTGTCGGGTTGTTATTTTAAGGATTGATACACCTTATGGTGGGACCAGCACAGGGTATCTACACGCAAGAGAGGGCCGATTGACACAGACACATGGAACATTTTTGCAAGTAAGGAGCCGATCGATAAGGTAGTAAGGGTACATCTAACATGTTCATGGCAATTAGGCAGATTGAGGTGGAATCCTCACGACAGATGTACACCTGAAGGCTACCACAATTACAGGGATTGGGACCATGTTATCATATGATCATTTTATATAGATTATTAGTTGGGACACTAGTTAGGTGGTGCAGATATATAAAAATCAGAATAACAGGGTAGTAGTGAAGCAGAGAAAGAGTAAAAGCGCATTTAGTTTATCTTGCCTTATCATACCTTATGCTTATCCTATGTTATCTTGTTATCCCTGTTATCATGGTATTGTCTTATATTCAGTTTATTCATGTCATGATACTTTTGCCTGTTTATAAGCTGAAAGTCACTGGACTTACCAGACTTATGTCTGACCTAGTTTTATTTCGCCTCTTTTCTTCCATTTTCCCCCCAGGTTCACAGGGAGGAAATGTTACCACATAGCTCAGTTTTCTTTCCAAGCTCGAAGATAGTCGATGTATTGCTTTGGATACTCTCTTCCACTGCTATGGCTGGTTCATGCTTTATTGGGGAATATCATTTTTGTTTTTATGCTTCTTTTATACTTCAAAGTTTTTAAATCAAGATAGAAGTTCTACGTATTACATTTAAGTATGATTGAGAAAATTGTTTGTAAAAGCTTGACTGAATTAAGTTGTTTATAAAATGACTTTATTTTCCGCTGCTTTATTTGTCTGTCTTGTAATTTATCTTCATCTTTTACCTAAAATGCTCCACTAAAGTTAAGGCATTCTCTTTGTGAGTGATCATAACGGAGGTGGGGTGTTTCAAAAGGTATGAGGCAGAAGCCTGAGTACTTCAAATATCTTACTTATGATAATTCAACTATTCAGCATTACCGAAGGATGGTTTCGATTGTTGTCGGAAGTGCTTAAGGATCTGTAAATAGAACTAACAATAATTTTAGGAAAAACTGATTTATTTCTTTATAAAGCAATCTTAACCAATTCCACTATATTCATTTAAATTCTATGGGTGTATAAAAAGTATTCAAAATAAGATGTAGCAAATTTCCTAGTTCTTTTTACTATATAACATAAACTATACTTGGACATATCATTTTTGTTGACACACTTTTTGTTCAAAGCTGTCACACATGGAATTCCTGAATAGCAACACGCTCAAGCAGTGGAAACAACGTCAGAAGACATAGAGCGATTAGGTCAGAATTGCAACATCAACTTAAACAGGCCTGAAACTCCTATCAGACGACCTCTTTTGGTCCCGAAAACAACAATTACAAAGCTTTGCTCCGTAACTCTTGTAGCCCTCTGAATTAGCTTCAAGAGAAACTTTCGTTTGGCTCAACCAGACTTACGGTTTGAAAGTTACGCCCGTTTCCGTAAACGCACGTAGAACTTGGATTTTGAGAGTTGGTGATAATTCTGTTCGGTTGCCCCCTTCGGTTCGTGGGCTCCTCCTTGGCTCTCACCCACCGGCTCGTGATGTAACCTGGCTCGCCCCCTCATCCGGCTCATGGTGGTCATAGTAGTCACGACCCGCTCGTGGTGCACAAGGGGACCACGAACCGGCCCCTGGACCACGAACCGACCCATGGACCTGCTGATACATGCATGGATCTTGACCTATTCTTAAGGCTACTTGCTCTCCTACTTTCCCGGATTGGGTGCCACGTGCCTCATCACGAACCAATCCTCTCAGAGGCTCTCCTACAGCTATAAATACACCAGTACATGGAATTTTGAAAGGACTTTTGGCCATTCCTCTCCGTGACTTCCACCATTACTGAAGTGAAAGGACTTTGCATCTTTCTACATCTAAATTCTCCTCTTGTAATCTCAATTAACACACGGATTGTGTGGCTACACGTAACTGATTCTTGTAATCTGTCAGTATAATAATAAGATTATAAAGTGGACGTATGCTACATCTACAGCCGAACCACTATAAAAACCTCGTGTGTTCCCTCTTATTTACTATTTTCTGCATTTTTGTGATCTATGATCTACATTTGGGTGTTAGTGTCAATTTTTGGTCTAACATTTTGGCGCGCCAGGTGGGGGGCACACGATACTACTTCAATTTCTAGCTCGGAAGGAATTAGATTGCTTGGCTATCAGATCAATGGCAATCAAAAGGAAGAAAACTGGAACTTCCTCTCATGCTGAGGATGCTAATGCTGAAGGCACTAGAAGCGAGGCAAGCTAGAGGGCACCCTCTCATGGAGATCCTTCTGCATACTTGACTAGAGAAGAGATGGACGGTGTTCTTACTGAACTGAGAGCCAAGATGGCAAAGCAAGATGATCTACTCAGGAAACAACAGGCGATGATCAATGGATTCTTCGCTCGGATGGATGGAAGGCCAAGCAATGTTCAAGTCATCAGAAATGAAGCCACTGAAGCGACTCATGCATCACATGGACTCTGGGGCAATCCCATCCCTCTTGGAAACGGTCAGGCTCAACCATCTTCAACTTCGATTCAAATGAATACCAGAATGCAAGCTCCCGCTCCATACCAGGACCCGACTCGTGATGGACATCCAGACCGGCTCGTGATGGGCATCCAGCTCCGGCTCGTTATAGGTTTCCAGGTCCGGCTCGTGATGGGGACCCACGACCCGGTCGGCTCGCCCCCCATGGCCCACGAACCGGTCCCAGCAACTCACTCCCAGTAGCTCACTGGCAGCTTACTTCTCTCACGCTCAACGCTGGGGGCACCAGCACTAATCTTAGTAGTTTGCAACGATTTTTTGAATGAAATCAACTAGTAGATCTGATTGAACGCCTCTCGAAAGGCTGTACTTATCAGAATGATGTGGATGACGTCAATCACAATCCATTTACACAAGAAATCAGGAATTCCTGTAATTCCCCGGATTTCAAACTTCCACAACTGGAGCCCTACAACAGCAGACGAATCCTATCATGCATCTGATGTGCTACAAGCATCATTGGAAGTTCAATCGGCGTCAGAAAACGTCATGGCAAAATATTTTCCCCTCTTTCTGACTGATACAGCCGCTATGTGGATTCAGCAACTAGAAACAGAATAGATCAGCAGTTGGAACATGTTGGTCGCATGCTTCATTGAACAATTTCGGGTTCACATTGCACGACCCAAGAACGTCATGTCACTCACTACAATTAAGCAGAGACTCGGAGAAACTCGGCGTTCATTCCTCGAAAGATTCAACGTTCAGCAGCATCTGTTCATTGTCCTGAACTATCCATGCTATTGATGGCAACAGTATCCGGCATTCTAGATAACTTAGAGTTCAAAAAATCCTTATAATGAGATCCACCATGAAATCTCGGTGATTTCTACCTTGAAGTAGAAAGATTTCTGCGGGAAGAAGATGAAACTTTCGAGAAGAAAGTTCTCGATGTCAACATGCTCAAAGACGGAGAACCGTCTTATTATGACAAGGGCAAAGGAACAGCCACTGCAAAGAATGATCGCAATGCTCAGCCTCGAAGAGTGCCCAGATATGAAAAGTACACCGAACTCAATTCAATGTTGACTGACATTTACAAGGACACAAGGGGTTCCACCTCCTATCCAAGGCCTCCCAAGAGGGAGCCAACGCTAGCGTAACACAATTCCAGTAGACATTGCATGCTTCTTGACATGGATGGTCATAACATTGATGATTGCCGACATTTGCAAGACCTTATTGGGGATCGGGACAGACGAGGAGAGCTACCTATGATGAACCAGAAAAATCGATGCTCGAATTTTCGACACAAACACATCCAGTGTCCAAACTCGAGTACCGAACATCGAGAAAATTATTGGAAAGAAATTAGAGTGTGAGAAAAGAAAGAAAGAAAGTTAGAATAGAAGAATAAGAAGAAGAACCAACATCACACAGAGTCTTACATCGCAGCGGAATAAAATATAATATGGAAATAATTCTTTTAAAAAAAACTTTAATAAATATACTTACATCAGAGTACAACAGTCAATCAAATCTGAACAGTTATAATAACCTGTCCTCATATACAACACACAGCGTAAAATATACTAGATGATACTATACGTCTGAACTTCTTCAGCTTGTCTCTGGACTTCACAGCATTCGATAAACTGAACTTGTAATGCGGGCTAACCTGAGCATTTCAAACGACGGGTCAGTCTGGTGAACCAGAGTGAGAAACCCACTAAGTTTTAAATAACATCCATATTGATTTTAAAGTCAAAGTTCTTTTTGAAAGAAAAGGATAATAGTAAGACCAGTCCACACGTAAACACGGACGGTTTCCACCTTACTATAACCCAAATCAGCTTTGAAATCATATCTTGTCTGATATTATAATAGTGTCTAAGTACAAATAAATAACAATCTAGCGGAACGCTTGCATCTCACGCTCCAAGTATATAGTATACAATCAAAACCGCGAGCGCTTAGTGGAGATTGGAGTCCCAATATGACAAGGTATGGAAACACCTTCCGATAGTGTATCTCTAGAGGGGAATACACTGGGTTCAACAAGAACGTCTTGCAACCTAGCCCACACATGATCGACCACTCATTTCGCTTGAGTGTATTGAATTTTTATCACCAACGATTGGGAGCTACCCACCGTTCCCCGAAAAGGGACATCATCGAAATAGATTAAAGAAGGAATGAAATTTCTCTAGATAGGTTATTATACACCCTAATGGGAGCGACCTACTAGCCATGCCGCCTGCCCGATTTCTGTCATTTCCTAGTTGATGAGGCTTGAGGTTATAACTACCTTTTGATCATCTGGCCGTCATTCACTTTGAATGCCACATCGTCAGATCCGTCATATCACTAATTGACATCCACAAATATACTCTGGGTAAAAAGAAGCGCCCTTCTTTGCAACCAACTCGATATATTTGTAAAAATCAACGTACGTGGTTTTTAGGAAATACTTTGTTAGACACTCGTCCATACAAGTCATCCTGGAACAGGATGAACTGAAGGCACCTTCCCACTGCATCCGAAGGATCAGTAGCGAGTAGTCCTTGTAGTCTGCAATATCTCAACCACGACTGAATCACGTTAGAAAACCTCTAGTTGCAAGTTAGAGAAATTCGACAGCAATCCTTCCGCTTATGATGATCCATGGTCTTCAATTATTCCATCTCGATCAGCTTTTGAATATCTTCAACAATTACGTATTTGCTAGTCGAAATGGTTTTCGAATATAAAGTCGATCCCAGTCTTTTCGTGCCAACAATCGATTTGGCAAGATTTTGATAGTTTGTGATTTAACTATCAAACTAAACAACCATCATCCATAGAAAAATAAAGTGACTTTATTGGTTTAGTATACAACATCACTTGGCCTCTTTAGTTAAACAGTTGTTAATTAAATTTCTAAATCTTCTCATATTTGGGAATCCGCTTTTCAAATCTAAATTTCCAAATTACTCAACTTATAATTCTTCGATTTGTAGGATATGGTATCCTTTACGAAAATATTAATTTTTAATACCTCCAACTTCCCTCGTTTTTAAACCTGTAACGACCCGGATTTTCGGCGACTTTGGTTATCGACATAAGCTCGATGTCGATAACCAAAACATCGAAAAATCCCGGTAATTAATGAAAGAAATTAGAGGGTGACGATAGATAAGATATAAACTTAGAATAGAAGAAGAAGAAGAACACAACATCAGAGTAACACGAACCTCACAGCGGAACGAATAACATATAATAGGTAACATAACTTTGAAATATAACAGTTATGTATACAATAGCACTTATCAGAGTACAGCACTTACAACACAGCGGAAATAAACTATAGCTATATGATCCAGAAGCCTCCTGCTCCAGCTCTTCCAGTATATCTGTAAATCCCGACTACTTGACTGCCCGTACAAATTTAGGCACCCAAGAGTTTAAGGAAAACAATAAAGTAAACTCCGGGTCAGTCATGGGACTGGTATGAGTAAAACTGTTTAAACAGGTATATGAACAAGTAAACGATATCTCATAAGACCACGCCACAGAACGGAACGGGTTTTTCCCTTATGAGAATCCAAAATATCTTTATATCAAAAACCTTTTGATATTATAATAATGTCTATGTACAAATAGATATCAACTAGCAGAAACGCTTTCATCTCACGTTCTACATATATAGTATACAATCAAAATCGCAAGCGCGTATTGGATAATGGATTTCCAACTATGACAAGGTATGGAACCACCTTCCGATCAGTGTACTCTAGGAACGATACACTGGAGTTCAACAAGAACATCTTGTAACTCAGCCACACATGACCGACCACTCATTTCGCTTGAGTGTATCGAATGTACATCACCAACGGTTGGGATCAGCAACCGTTCCCGTATATATATGGGACAACATTGATAGATTTAAGAAACAAATGAATATTCTCTAGATAGGTGATTATACACCCTACTTCGGTGCGACCGACTTAGCCATGCTGCCTGCCCGATTTCTGCCATTTACCGGTTGATGAGGCTAGAAGCTACGCTTTATCATTACATCAGATTCACTTCGAATGCCACATTGTCAGATCCATCGAAAATCACTAATTGACGTCTACAACAGTACATTACGTGTTAGCTAAAGAAGTTTCCTTCTCCGCTTCCACTCTTGGTACGGTTAAAGAAATCAATGTACGTGACCTCTCTGGAAATACTCTGTCAGACATTCATCTTCATTCACTTAAAATGTCACGTCGTCATACCCGCCAAATCCCAAATTGACTTATCCAAAAATAACACGGGTATACAGCTAAGAGAAACGAATTCCTCCGCCACCAAACGTGAATACGTTTGAACAGATCAACTTACGCGATCCATTGGATATACTCTGTCAGACCTTCGTCCATACAAGTTGTCCTGGGACTGGACAAACCGAAGGCACTATTCTGTAAACAGGATAGCCCTTGCATTTTACTCCATCTTCAATTATCTTTGGCATATATGATTCGCGACGCTTATGCCAATACAGAGTGGTTCTTTGGATAATAATCCAACCGGTCTCTTCATATTAACAACGTTAAAATGGTCAAAACTTCGATAGTCTGTGATTTAACCATCAAAGAAAAACAAGTGTGCAAACAACGATATTATTTCCAGATGGAAATTATATCGAACAAACATCATTTAACATTAACCTCTTTAGTTCATTTATTTACTTATCTCCTGTTTCCCTATATTCTAAATTCTTATTTTTCTTTTATCAGAAAACATTTCTGATTCTCGTTTGGAAAACATTTCCAAAACTCCTTTACGATCAAACCTTACCATTTCTTAGTTAAGAAGGAAGTCACTCAAGTTGGGGTATAATTACCTCTCAGACCTTAACTGAACAACGTTATAACTTCGAAATGGTCAAAGTTTATCTTTTAATCTTTAACAACTTCTTTACGCCTTTCTCGGATCCAATTTTACTAATCGACTTCTATATTTAAAACATTGGTTATAACGATAACGTTATAATCCCTCCTTTCGAATTTTCTAACTTTAATTATAACTTCTATTCTTATTAGTGAATAATTAACCTAACACTTATTTATATATAAATAAATAAATCTCTATTTAAACACTGGAAAGTATAAGTACTTTCCCGAATTCGATATAATCGAATTTGCCGATTAACTCTCTTCGAGAAATCTCTATTTGATTAACTCTTCTTAGAATAACCTATATTCGATTAACTTCTTCTCGAATAAACGATATTCGATAATCTCTCTTTGAATAACTAATATTCGATAACTCTCCCTTTTCAAATATCTCATATTTGAAAATCTCACTTCGATTAAACTATAATCGATAACTCCCTTCGATGAAACTAACATCGATAACTCCTTTCGATGAAACTAACATCAATAACTCCTTTCGATGAAACTAACACCGATAACTCCTTTCGATGAAACTAACATCGATAACTCCTTTCGATTAAACTAACATCGATAACTCCTTTCGATGAAACTAACATCGATTACTCCTTTCGATGAAACTAATATCGATTAATTTAACTCGACGAACTTAACTCGACTAACTCGACTATCTTAACTTACTTGGTTCGACCGATTCGATTCGATTAACTAGACTCGACTAACTTGGTTTAATTAACTCAACTTGATTAACTCCTATCGAATAACTAATATTCGATTTAACTCCATTCGTTTGACTCTAGATCGCAGCGATCACAAATGGTTACACCTGATTCCCTCAGGAAACATCCGACCGCCGTAGGCTATTTACAGCCCTGCGAATTTCGCTAGTAGTCGTACGAGATGGCAACTTATCCTGAATAACTATGTTTGATTAACTCTATCTCAAATAACTACACTTGATTTACTCTAGTTCGTTTTAACTCTATCGATTAACTCTAACTAATTAACTCCAACTGGTTAACTCTAACTGATTAACTCTAACTGGTTAACTCTATTTGACTAACTCGACTTGACTAACCCCTTTCGAATAACATATTTGATTAACTAACTTTCGAATACCATATTCGATTAACTAACTTCGAATACCATATTCGATTAACTAACTTCGAATACCATATTCGATTAACTAACTTCGAATACCATATTTGATTAACTAACTTCGAATACCATATTTGATTAAGTAACTTCGAATACCATATTCGATTTACTAACTTCGAATACCATATTCGATTTCTCCTTTCGAATACCATATTCGATTAACTAACTTCGAATACCATATTCGATTTCTCCTTTTTATAATGTTTATCCATTTTTAAAAGATCCCCTTTTTAACACGTTTATTCATTTATAAAGATTTACTATTAGTAACGGTTCTTCACTTTATAAATGTCCTTTTAATAACGTTTTCCTTTTTATAATGGTTTCCTTTATAAACCAATTTCCTTTTTATTAACTCTATTTATTTTCTAAATATTCCCCTTTCAATTCTATTTGTAAATGGTTTACAAATATTTCTTTTCTCTATTCTATTCTATTTGCAAATGGTTTGCAAATATTCCCTTTTTCAAATTTATTCTTAAAAATATTCTAACTCCTTAAATTCCCGGGAAAATTCGCCATAACCTCCTTTGTATCGGGAGCATCGGGAAAATCCCCAAACCCGCCACACAGGCCTTTCCATTCAAAATGAGAATGGTTTGTAATTATTTCCTTTTTGAATATCTCCTATTTATAAATATTTCAATTTATAAACATTTCTTATTTATAAATATTCCACTTTATAAATATCTTTATTTCAATATCACTTTGGAATAATTTCTTATTAACATTCTGGTATGTTATGGTATTCAATCATATCAAATCACGATGTTCATTATCGTCCAAACACATATAATCGTCACAGATTATATATCACATTATATATCACAATATATAAATCACAGTAAAATAACTGTTGAGGAATCCAGTTGGATTCCTCCAACCGGTTTCCCTGCATCACAGATGTTAAACAATATAGATAACATCACTTTCAGTTCCATATGACATATTCTGTTAAACAGAATCAATATAGAAATTCAACTAACTGACTACCAGTTCAATCAAACAGTCAACACATAGTAAATCAGACAATTTCTAACAGTTCTAAAAATACAACATGAAATTATAAACTGTTTAGAGTTGGTGAGATTTACACACATTTGCAGTTCATCGTTAAAGAACGATAAACTGTTATTTGATTTGAATCAAACAATTTATCTCGCCATAAATTCAAACGAGCTCCACTCCACTCCCAGTCAGTTACAATGTGTAGCTTTCGTCCGTACGGTCCCAACGGATCCGACCATTCGTGATTCTGATTTCGTACAGATAAGTTATAGTGTTAACAATTTTATATACAATATAAATTAAACAACTTAAACTAATTTTTAAAAAAATGGGCTTTACCCATTTCAATACGGCCCATCTCAACGCACTCGACCTATAGTGAGTCATCTCCCTTTATAGAATAAACATGCTGCTCCAATATTCGATCCGTCAATTATGTGATTTCTTTTCTTTCTTTTCTTTTCTTTTCTTTTGGGCTTTTAACCCTTCACCGCAGCCCTCTTCTATTTAAACAAAAGGGGCCTTAGCAAAATTAACAGCCCATACCGCACCCTTAAAACCGATCCTGCCAATGCACCTTTCTTCCCAATGGAACAAACAACCCGTCGCTCCTTACAGAAAACCATCACCTGATTTTGACCCTCCTTTGACCGGCGATCGCCACTTCCCCGTTCATCTATCCCATCCACAACCACCACCATCTCACTTCCCTTCTCGAGCCCTCCCACCTGATTACCACCACAGCACGTCCGGTCTCCCCCATGGAATTCCGACGTCGAGTTCCACTACAGATCCGAACGACACTTTTTGTCGTCGATTTCACCCAAACTCCACCGAAAGTTGCCATTTGATCCCCTGAACCTCAAAATAGTGTTCGATTTGTGAATTGATAACCCAAGTTCCTTAAAACCTGAACCTAGCCGACGTTGACCAATTTCGAGCACTGGAAAGGAAGCGTCGCACCACTTGGAACTGGTATCGGATCGAAGCTCTGACTCTGATGATCTCAACCCACCTTGTTTCAAGATTTTGGGCATTTTATTTTCTTTGTTTTTATTTTCTAAGTTTACTGATGTGGGTTTTATGCGGTATTTATGTGCTTGTTTGGGTTGGTAAAGTCTGTGGTTTAGAAAAGAGGTTACGTGGCCCTTTATTTGGCCAAGAAAAATATTGGGATATTTTATTTTTGATTTATATATTTTATTTTCTCGATTTTATACTTGTCCTGAGTTTTTAAAAATCCCTGTGACTACATACGATACTCAAAAATCACCAAACTGGACGTGCAGCTACAGTTCGACATTACGGTCCCAACGAAACTGGTTTCATCGAATTTCGACTTCGTATGCTCACACAACGTATTTTTAACCGTCGGAATACTGACTGTTTTTCACTCTAAAAATCCGTACGACCACACAGTGACTCTAAAAATCACGAAATTGGAAATCTAACAACTATTTGATGTTGCGGATCCAACAAAATTAGTTTCGTCGAATTCTGACTTCGTTTGCAAAAGTGGCTATTTTTAAAGCTTTGGATGACCCATTTAAATATACAAATATATTTAAATATAATTAAATAAAATATTAATAAATTAATATTATCGTATATCTTCACATATGATATCGTACAGCTCCAGAATATCATATCAGAATTTACAGTTTGATATTTCAGATTCCAGATTATCTCGATATTCAGTTTATACTGAAAATCCATTTATAACGTATATAAAGCATCGCAAATTATAAAGGAATTCCACAGCGACTTTTCTGAAATTTGATTTGGACGTACATCAAAATCTACATGACGAAATCCCGATTTTTCTCTTCCACTAGAAAGATATACTCCACCAGCTCCACCCGTTTCTTGTTTCACAGAAATCCGGCTTAAAATGAATCCTGTACATTCAGTTGAAGTTCAAATCGCCAAATCGCGAACTGCAGCGCCATTTCAAGCTCGATTTTAATTATAATATAATTATATGTTCAAACTGTCGCTAATTAAATATATTCGTTATTCAACTTCAATTCTAAACTGAATTAAATATCACAGATGATCCGGTTCACACCATATCATCATTCCAGCCAATTTTGATTATTTCAGAATTAAATATATTATTTAATTTATTATTTTAATTAAATATTCGCCATTATTTAATTCCACGACCATTAAATCCTTTAATCACCTTTTTATATAATTAAATAAATTAATTATTATACCTCTGCAAATGCGGGTCATTACATTCTTCCCCACTTAAAATAATTTCGTCCTCGAAATTGCTAAGGTAGGGAACGACCCTATCGACTGGTTAGAACATATTTGTTCACTTCTTAACTTCAGTTTCAACTGAACCAATTTAATTTCAATTAAATATTAATTAATTCTTATCAACGAAAATTTTCAAAAATCCTGAAAATTTTCTAACTCCTTAACGTTTCGAAAAATTTCGCCAGCACCACCTTTGTACTGGTCGATAGGTCATACTCCAACTCGCCTCTCTGGGCCATCTCCAACCCAAAATAAAATCAAACAGCCAAGCGGCTTGCCAAATCGGCTCATAAATCTCATGCTTATATCAAATATAAACTTGTCCCTTTTTATCGGCATATCAACTCTATCACTTTCACCTACTGTCAATTCAGCATGTACCAATATCAATCTAATTAAACTCTGATCTGTTTATCCTCAACACAACCATTCGTTTATCCAAGCCAAATTCAACTTTAAATCAAAGTTCTACTCTCGATTCCAAATTCTTAACTCATCAACCAAATATCGTTTCAAATTCCTATCTTATAAATCAAATTTGTTCGATATTTCTATTTCAACTATTTGACTTCATAAGTTAAATTTAAATTTTGAAATTTAAATCCCTGGGCTTTATTGCAAATCAAATTGGAAACCATAATAACAATTCAAATCATTTGAATTCCCGAACAACTTGTTTCTCAACACCATTTCAAAAACAAAATCTTTGGTAGTAATCCGTCACTTACGAACATGAAAATCAACACCGACGATGTCCGGATCATCATCGGAATCTATTTCCAGCTATCGAAGTGAGTTCAATACTATAACACCATTTCTAAACATTTCCACTTTGAAATTTATTTCCAAAATATAATTCACACTGCTTGTAAAACAATTTAAAATCTCCCAGGATCTTAAATTTTTCCTTATTTTTAATCCAATTTCATTTACAAACACTTATCCAATTTTCCAGAATTTTAATTCAATTTCTGGTTTAAATTTCAGATTTAACTCATCTGATTTCACGTATTTCACTTATATGAATTCTGATTGGTTATTTACATAACCATTTCATTTATAATCTTACTCGATTATAATATCAACCAATATATCCACTATATTAAAATTTTAATACATATATCTTCTCTATATCAAGATATACCTTGGGTAAACTTATTTTAATTTACCCTCTTTTCAAAACATATCGTGTCGACCCATCGTATTCGAGTGTTTAGTAACTCCTACCGATACAGTGGATCAGACTGATCGACCAGAACTCATAAACAACTCAGCCAATGAATCTTCACAATATAAAACAATTTTTATATCAAATACAAATACGCACTCGTATATATATACACTCAAACTCAATCTAGGGTGTTACTAACCCTATCTCAACCGAGTCACGCCACAGAGCCAAGTAATTCTTAACTTAAGCTCTGATACCAACTGTAACGACCCGGATTTTCGGCGACTTTGGTTATCGACATAAGCTCGATGCCGATAACCTAAACATCGAAAAATCCCGGTAATTAATGAAAGAAATTAGAGGGTGAGGATAGATAAGATAGAAACTTAGAATAGAAGAAGAAGAAGAAGAAGAACACAACATCAGAGTAACACGAACCTCACAGCGGAACGAATAACATATAATAGGTAACATAACTTTGAAATATAACAGTTATGTATACAATAGCACTTATCAGAGTACTTCACTTACAACACAGCGGAAATAAACTATAGCTATATAATCCAGAAGCCTCCTGCTCCAGCTCTTCCAGTATATCTGCAAATCCCGACTACTTGACTGCCCGTACAAATTTAGGCACCCAAGAGTTTAGGGAAAACAACAAAGTAAACTCCGGGTCAGTCATGGGACTGGTATGAGTAAAACAGTTTAAACAGGTATATGAACAAGTAAACGATATCTCATAAGACCACGCCGCAGAACGGAACGGGTTTTTCCCTTATGAGAATCCAAAATATCTTTATATCAAAAACCTTTTGATATTATAATAATGTCTATGTACAAATAGATATCAACTAGCAGAAACGCTTTCATCTCACGTTCTACATATATAGTATACAATCAAAATCGCAAGCGCGTATTGGATAATGGATTTCCAACTATGACATGGTATGGAACCACCTTCCGATCAGTGTACTCTAGGAACGATACACTGGAGTTCAACAAGAACATCTTGTAACTCAGCCACACATGACCGACCACTAATTTCGCTTGAGTGTATCGAATGTACATCACCAACGGTTGGGATCAGCAACCGTTCCCGTATATATATGGGACAACATTGATAGATTTAAGAAACAAATGAATATTCTCTAGATAGGTGATTATACACCCTACTTCGGTGCGACCGACTTAGCCATGCTCTCTGCCCGATTTCTACCATTTACCGGTTGATGAGGCTAGAAGCTATGCTTTATCATTACATCAGATTCACTTCGAATGCCACATTGTCAGATCCATCGAAAATCACTAATTGACGTCTACAACAGTACATTACGTGTTAGCTAAAGAAGTTTCCTTCTCCGCTTCCACTCTTGGTACGGTTGAAGAAATCAATGTACGTGACCTTTCTGGAAATACTCTGTTAGACATTCATCTTCATTCACTTAAAATGTCACATCGTCATACCCGCCAAATCCCAAATTGACTTATCCAAAAATAACATGGGTATACAGCTAAGAGAAACGAATTCCTCCGCCACCAAACGTGAATACGTTTGAACAGATCAACTTACGCGATCCATTGGATATACTCTGTCAGACCTTCGTCCATACAAGTTGTCCTGGGACTGGACAAACCGAAGGCACTATTCAGTAAACAGGATAGCCCTTGCATTTTACTCCGTCTTCAATTATCTTTGGCATATATGATTCGCGACGCTTATGCCAATACAGAGTGGTTCTTTGGATAATAATCCAACCGGTCTCTCCATATTAACAACGTTAAAATGGTCAAAACTTCGGTAGTCTGTGATTTAACCATCAAAGAAAAACAAGTGTGCAAACAACGATATTATTTCCAGATGGAAATTATATCGAACAAACATCATTTAACATTAACCTCTTTAGTTAATTTATTTACTTATCTCCTGTTTCCCTATATTCTAAATTCTTAATTTTCTTTTATCAGAAAACATTTCTGATTCTCGTTTGGAAAACATTTCCAAAACTCCTTTACGATCAAACCTTACCATTTCTTAGTTAAGAAGGAAGTCACTCAAGTTGGGGTATAATTACCTCTCAGACCTTAACTGAACAACGTTATAACTTCGAAATGGTCAAAGTTTATCTTTTAATCTTTAACAACTTCTTTACGCCTTTCTCGGATCCAATTTTACTAATCGACTTCTATATTTAAAACATTGGTTATAACGATAACGTTATAATCCCTCCTTTCGAATTATCTAACTTTAATTATAACTTCTATTCTTATTAGTGAATAATTAACCTAACACTTATTTATTTATAAATAAATAAATCCCTATTTAAACACTGGAAAGTATAAGTACTTTCCCGAATTCGATATAATCGAATTTGCCGATTAACTCTCTTCGAGAAATCTCTATTTGATTAACTCTTCTTAGAATAACCTATATTCGATTAACTTCTTCTCGAATAAACGATATTCGATAATCTCTCTTCGAATAACTAATATTCGATAACTCTCCCTTTTCAAATATCTCATATTTGAAAATCTCACTTCGATTAAACTATAATCGATAACTCCCTTCGATGAAACTAACATCGATAACTCCTTTCGATGAAACTAACATCGATAACTCCTTTCGATGAAACTAACATCGATAACTCCTTTCGATGAAACTAACATCGATAACTCCTTTCGATGAAACTAACATCGATTAATTTAACTCGACGAACTTAACTCGACTAACTCGACTATCTTAACTTACTTGGTTCGACCGATTCGATTCGATTAACTAGGCTCGACTAACTTGGTTTAATTAACTCAACTTGATTAACTCCTATCGAATAACTAATATTCGATTTAACTCCATTCGTTTGACTCTAGATCGCAGCGATCACAAATGGTTACACCTGATTCCCTCAGGAATCATCCGACCGCCGTAGGCTATTTACAGCCCTGCGAATTTCGCTAGCAGTCGTACGAGATGGCAACTTATCCTGAATAACTATGTTTGATTAACTCTATCTCAAATAACTACACTTGATTTACTCTAGTTCGTTTTAACTCTAATCGATTAACTCTAACTAATTAACTCCAACTGGTTAACTCTAACTGATTAACTCTAACTGGTTAACTCTATTTGACTAACTCGACTTGACTAACCCCTTTCGAATAACATATTCGATTAACTAACTTTCGAATACCATATTCGATTAACTAACTTCGAATACCATATTCGATTAACTAACTTCGAATACCATATTCGATTAACTAACTTCGAACACCATATTCGATTAACTAACTTCGAATACCATATTTGATTAACTAACTTTGAATACCATATTCGATTTACTAACTTCGAATACCATATTCGATTTCTCCTTTCGAATACCATATTCGATTAACTAACTTCGAATACCATATTCGATTTCTCCTTTTTATAACGTTTATCCATTTTTAAAAGATCCCCTTTTTAACACGTTTATTCATTTATAAAGATTTACTATTAGTAACGGTTCTTCACTTTATAAATGTCCTTTTAATAACGTTTTCCTTTTTATAACGGTTTCCTTTATAAACCAATTTCCTTTTTATTAACTCTATTTATTTTCTAAATATTCCCCTTTCAATTCTATTTGTAAATGGTTTACAAATATTTCTTTTCTCTATTTTATTCTATTTGCAAATGGTTTGCAAATATTCCCTTTTTCAAATTTATTCTTAAAAATATTCTAACTCCTTAAATTCCCGGGAAAATTCGCCATAACCTCCTTTGTATCGGGAGCATCGGGAAAATCCCCAAACCCGCCACACAGGCCTTTCCATTCAAAAAGAGAATGGTTTGTAATTATTTCCTTTTTGAATATCTCCTATTTATAAATATTTCAATTTATAAACATTTCTTATTTATAAATATTCCACTTTATAAATATCTTTATTTCAATATCACTTTGGAATAATTTCTTATCAACATTCTGGTATGTTATGGTATTCAATCATATCAAATCACGATGTTCATTATCGTCCAAACACATATAATCGTCACAGATTATATATCACAATATATAAATCACAGTAAAATAACTATTGAGGAATCCAGTTGGATTCCTGCAACCTGTTTCCCTGCATCACAGATGTTAAACAATATAGATAACATCACTTTCAGTTCCATATGATATATTATGTTAAACAGAATCAATATAGAAATTCAACTAACTGACTAGCAGTTCAATCAAACAGTCAACACACAGTAAATCAGACAATTTCTAACAGTTCTAAAAATACAACATGAAATTATAAACTGTTTAGAGTTGGTGAGATTTACTCACATTTGCAGTTCATCGTTAAAGAACGATAAACTGTTATTTGATTTGAATCAAACAATTTATCTCGCCATAAATTCAAATGAGCTCCACTCCACTCCCAGTCAGTTCCAATGTGTAGCTTTCGTCCGTACGGTCCCAACGGATCCAACCATTCGTGATTCTGATTTCGTATGGATAAGTTATAGTGTTAACAATTTTATATACAATATAAATTAAACAACTTAAACTAATTTTTTAAAAAATGGGCTTTACCCATTTCAATACGGCCCATCTCAACGCACTCGACCTACAGTGAGTCATCTCCCTTTATAGAATAAACATGCTGCTCCAATATTCGATCCGTCAATTATGTGATTTCTTTTCTTTCTTTTCTTTCTTTTATTTTCTTTTCTTTTGGGCTTTTAACCCTTCACCGCAGCCCTCTTCTATTTAAACAAAAGGGGCCTTAGCAAAATTAACAGCCCATACCGCACCCTTAAAACCGATCCTGCCAACGCACCTTTCTTCCCAATGGAACAAACAACCCGTCGCTCCTTACAGAAAACCATCACCTGATTTTGACCCTCCTTTGACCGGCGATCGCCACTTCCCCGTTCATCTATCCCATCAGCAACCACCACCATCTCACTTCCCTTCTCGAGCCCTCCCACCTGATCACCACCACAGCACGTCCGGTCTCCCCCATGGAATTCCGACATCGAGTTCCACTACAGATCCGAACGACACTTTTTGTCGTCGATTTCACCCAAACTCCACCGAAAGTTGCCATTTGATCCCCTGAACCTCAAAACAGTGTTCGATTTGTGAATTGATAACCCAAGTTCCTTAAAACCTGAACCTAGCCGACGTTGACCAATTTCGAGCACTGGAAAGGAAGCGTCGCACCACTTGGAACTGGTATCGGATCGAAGCTCCGACTCTGATGATCTCAACCCACCTTGTTTCAAGATTTTGGGCATTTTATTTTCTTTGTTTTTATTTTCTAAGTTTACTGATGTGGGTTTTATGCGGTATTTATGTGCTTGTTTGGGTTGGTAAAGTCTGTGGTTTAGAAAAGAGGTTACGTGGCCCTTCATTTAGCCAAGAAAAATATTAGGATATTTTATTTTTGATTTATATATTTTATTTTCTCGATTTTATACTTGTCCTGAGTTTTTAAAAATCCCTGTGACTACATATGATACTCAAAAATCACCAAACTGGACATGCAGCTACAGTTCGACATTACGGTCCCAACGAAACTGGTTTCATCGAATTTCGACTTCGTATGCTCACACAACGTATTTTTAACCATCGGAATACTGACTGTTTTTCACTCTAAAAATCCGTACGACCACACAGTGACTCTAAAAATCACGAAACTGGAAATCTAACAACTATTTGATGTTGCGGATCCAACAAAATTAGTTTCGTCGAATTCCGACTTCGTTTGTAAAAGTGGCTATTTTTAAAGCTCTGGATGACCCATTTAAATATATAAATATATTTAAATATAATTAAATAAAATATTAATAAATTATCATTATCGTATATCTTCACATATGATATCGTATAGCTCCAGAATATCATATCAGAATTTACAGTTTGATATTTCAGATTCCAGATTATCTCGATATTCAGTTTATACTGAAAATCCATTTATAACGTATATAAAGCGTCGCAAATTATAAAGGAATTCCACAGCGACTTTTATGAAATTTGATTTGGACGTACATCAAAATCTACACGACGAAATCCCGATTTTTCTCTTCCACTAGAAAGATATACTCCACCAGCTCCACCCGTTTCTTGTTTCACAGAAATCCGGCTTAAAATGAATCCTGTACATTCAGTTGAAGTTCAAATCGCCAAATCGCGAACTGCAGCGCCATTTCAAGCTCGATTTTAATTATAATATAATTATATGTTCAAATTGTCGTTAATTAAATATATTCGTTATTCAACTTCAATTCTAAACTGAATTAAATATCACAGATGATCCGGTTCACACCATATCATCATTCCAGCCAATTTTGATTATTTCAGAATTAAATATATTATTTAATTTATTATTTTAATAAAATATTCGCCATTATTTAATTCCATGACCATTAAATCCTTTAATCACCTTTTTATATAATTAAATAAATTAATTATTATACCTCTGCAAATGCGGGTCATTACAAAACCAATACCATCCTTGGATAATCATGAATTCGTTCAAGTTGGGGCATTTCATTTACCTCTCAGACCTTGAGTCGACAACATTCTTATCGCCAGGATAGATATGAGTTTATCAACGAAAATCCTTTCCCATAAACATTCCAATACTTTTATTAAACATGGTTTTTAACTCCATCTATTCTCTTTTGAAAAACTCTTCTTTAATTTCAAAATCATGCTTTCTCAATTCTTAAACCATCTCTATTTCCTCAATTTTAGACTTTTAGATTACAAATCCCATTTAGATTGGTTTGGACTCTTATAAACTCGCTTACCATTTCATTTAAACTATGCATAAGGTTTTACGACTTCATAAACTTCCATTAAAATGATTTCATTTCAAGATTTATCACTTTGATCATAACAATAATCAATTCCAATATCCTTAGAATTCAACTTGTTTACTTCAGTATTTATAGTTAATCCTCCTTCCAGCTAATTAAAATAATAATTGATTAAAAATAATAAAGGATTCAATAATTTATTTAATAATCTATCTTGGTTTAAACAACTGACTTAGTCAACCCAAAACATGGTTAATATGTTAACCAACTCCGTTAGTTCTTTATTTTAGTTACTTAATAATTTTTGATTACTAATCTAATTTAGTTAGATAATCGTCATTCATTATTATTTGAAACAATTTATTCAATTTCTAACCATTTGGTAAATTCTTTTCTTATTGCTTAAAACTCATTTACATAAGAATTCACTTTATATATTTGGTATATAATTACAAGATAGAAATAAAAAAATTATTTCTTTTAATAAATTTTATTCACATAATCTAAATAAAATAGATTTCAAAATCCGTTATTGGTTATAAAATAAATTCTTATAACCTTATTTCTATCGATTTACTTGACTGTAAATCAACGTTCATAAAATGATTCATTTTAAGGACAACCGTTGCCAACTATTCAACCAATACCATCCATTGGTTAATAACAAACAAATGTTGGATTTTAATTCAATGATCAACTAGTAAATCAATCATTCAATCATCCTGCTTAAATAATTCATATAATTTGAATATAATAAAATATTTGGGGAATCCGGTTGGATCCCTCCAACCTGTCCTTCCCTGCACCACAATGGGTTACCTCAAATTCAATACGACAATATATTTTTATCACGGTAAAAAGAAATAATCAGTTTAACCAATAACAACCAACAACCAATTTGTAGCATCCATTCAAACACCCAATTATTTATTAATATGTTTATATTAATATAAACATAACCAACAAGGTAAGCTACCTCGTTTGGAATCTAATCTTTAAAATAACGATTTAATTTGATTAAATTAAACAAACGTTTAATTTACTCGGTGGATATAAAAAATGTTCAACATATATGCAAACAGTCATCAGATCATCAACCATCAGGAAACATTGCACACAAAATAAAATAAAATAAACCCGATTTATATAAAATATAAATGGAATAAACTGAGTGAGTTAAACTCACCTTATTTTCCTCTGCCGTCAAAACGATTTGTTTTACAAGCTTACAGCTGCGTTCAACACCGTCCGTTCCAACTTCAAAATGTTATGCCCATCGATATGGATCCAACGCTTCGGGTTTGAGCTGATTCTATGTACATATGACGCACTTAAAAATTTCATTGTTATTTACTTTATTTAAATTATTATTATTAAAACTTAAAAGTAATCATTTAGTCTAATCTATAATTAACGTTCATCCTACCCTGATTATTACAGGACGTTGGGCATATTATACTTTAGATTAGGCACTTCTTAGTAGTTACTTAAAACTTAACTATGGCATTTATAAATATTTTGACTTGGCATATTAGAATTTTCCTAGCCACATGCATATTTTTATCCATGATAATACATTAGTCAACTTATAAATATGATATGAACGTAACTGTTCAAATTGTTCAACAGGACATGTTGCGCACTTCGATGCAATTTTCTGCGTCTTGGATCTGATCTTATGAGACTGGTCACTTAAGTTTGTCAGCACAATAGGTCACGTGTGTTTTGGATCACTTAATATATATATATATATATATATATATTATTAACTATTCCATAATTATGTTTAATCTTAATAATAAATGGTTTAAATGAAACTGTGCTTACTGTTTGTTCCTTCTTCTCCGATCAAAGCTTACTCCACAGATCCTCTTCTTATTTTGCATCTTTTTTTCCTAAATGTATATACCCGTGCAAGTCCATTCATGTGGTTTTCAAAGTCCTGGCTACCCAACTGATTTCTTTCTTCCATTCATTTTCCATGCAAGTCCTCTGTTCTACCTTCAAGATTGTTCCTCCAAATCTCTGCTCAACCCACATTGAGCAAATCCCCCATCGCTAGTTCGCAAGAAAATTCAGAACTCCACCACCAAAGACCAAACTCCTCCTTAGTCCACGCACGGGCTCCTAACTCCCAGTCCACGCGATGTTTTCATACAGCACACCCCATCTCAAAGAACATGAACAACCTTCACCTCAAGCAACGAAATTTCGCCACCACCGACACCCGAAAACTAACCTGACCGCACCTGGACACCCCCACTTCGTAGTCCAGTCACCCAACGCTACCCAAACTCCAACGTCTCCTCCTCGAATGCAGCATTGTTACCTCCCTTGGTGTGAGTGACATGTGGATTTATAACTAACAGAAAGTTTGCGTTACTAGTGCAGGCTAGAGAAGTTTTTAGTTGTGGTTTGCTTAAATTTGCGTAGGAGGTTTCAATTCCTGTTTTAAGGAAGAAATGGTGCGTTTCCCCCTTGCTGAAAGAATGGAGAAGGCATGGCTATATATAGAAGAAGAGAACG
The DNA here is from genome assembly GCA_030737875.1 of Allium sativum. NCBI lineage: Eukaryota > Viridiplantae > Streptophyta > Magnoliopsida > Asparagales > Amaryllidaceae > Allium > Allium sativum. The sequence goes on along the minus strand of CM060927.1, from coordinate 56,148,144 downwards.
ATGGGATAAGATCCAAGTAGCTTTTCATTGGGTACAACATTGCATGTGAGATTAAATGTCTAGGCAGACTATCAATATTAGGACACATAGCTTAGGCAAATGTAATGTGGGATAGGCATGCTAAAATCTTTAACTTAGGTCGGCCGCTGTGTTTGATTTACACAATGACGAGGCAGGACAGTTTATTTTTAAATGTACAGAGTGGCTAGATTAAACCGGCATATTTTTGGGTAGGCATGGGGTAGGTAGTTTCTGCTTGTACTCCCTTTCATATACGTGTGTACTTCGTTTTCATAGCAAGTGATGTTTTAGGATAGCTGCTCATGGAGAAGACTTTGGTTTTCATGCAATGGTTTTGTCTCATGAAAAATAGAAAAGATGTGTATGCAAGAAAATGAGAAAATAGGCAGCTAGGCGTAGAAGGGTTTGAAAAGAAAGAGATGTGCCGTGAGCTTTCTTTTAAAAAGAAATGTGGCAGTGTATATCTTAGAAAAGAGAGATTCATGTGCGTAAGTTTTTCCTTTGTAGAATTAGCTGTGTATTTCGAGTACCTGTGTTTTCCTTTCAAATTCCGCGTAGGCTACCCACCGACAAGATGTATATAGGCAGAAGCTAGGACTTAGGATTTTTTGAAGTATATATTTATTGACACGGTACTGCTAATTCAACGTTGACCGTTAAATTTGCATCGATAACCACAATCTTCAAAAATAAAAAAATGGACGTAATGGTATAATTTGATGTTACTGATCGACGCTAATCTATGAATTAGAAAAGCGCGACATTTGTAGTAAATTCTGCAAGCATACAGGTGTGTAGCATACAGGTCGAACACAGGGAGGTGAATTAAATCGAATTATTTATCTAATCTCTTGGGCGAGTTAGACGAAGCTGGAGGTTGATTTTGCAAAACAAAATAAAAAGTGAAACTACAATTAAAAGATGCAATTAAATTTACTGCAGATTCGAATCTAATCGGATCTGTAATAAATTCAATGATTAAAGATAAAATAGAACAATGGAAGTAAAATTGCAGAACAGAATTAAACGAACAGAAAATAAAAATTAGGATTACCGCTGAATCTAATCAGACGGTCAATCACTAATGAAAAGAAATGCAAAATACAAATAGTGTTCTACCGAATCTAATCGTGTAGACAACACTAATTGCTAAGAAATAGAAAATTGCATAAAATAAAAAGAAAAATGAGTTTTTTTAATGAAGAAGAGAATAGAATGAGATATATGATAGGATGGTGGCTACAATGCCATTACAACGGTATATATAGGGTAGATAGCCAAACCCTAACCCTAACCCTAATGATAACTGGGCCTGGTCATTACATCACTAATTAGTTTACAATGAGAAACATAAATGGGCCTTAGATAAATAAAGCAAATTTGGGCCTTTTCTCTTTTCCCTCTTGCTTCCTTAACACTTCTTCATTGATTTGTGATGTGCAAAGCCTTGTTATCAATCCTTTTCTTGTCCAACAGCAACTAGATGTGATATCTTCATCTACAATTCTTCAAAATGCAAATACACAGCAAATTGAACTCTATTTCTCTACATTTCTGGTTGCATGCGGGATGGGTTGGAATATCTGTAAAAGTAACAAAACAATACCCAAGTAATATTTATTTATATACAAAAGACAAGATATAAGAGCATAAAATAAACACATTTCTATGTCAATCAAATACCCCCACACTTATCTTTTACTCGTCCTCGAGTAAAACAAGAAATGAAAAACTAACTAGATAGGTCACACTTTCGTAGGAAACACGATTGCATTGAGCGTATGCAACAAGCCGTTAAACCTCTAGGTGTCCCTAGTAGGACGAGTGGTGTCTCATGAGGGTTTTCAGCGGATACTACCCACAAAATCCAAATGCAGTATGCTATGATTCTAATGAAACTACATGAATGCAATGGACATATGCAAAAATAAACGAAAAATGAAAACACGACTTATTTCAGGAAAGTGGTACAACAAATTAAGTTAATAATTTCTAATCAGTTGATTTTATTTTAGATACCTCGACTTGTCACAAATTTTCAATATAAATCAAGTTTTCAAATGTTAAATTCCAGTTTGGCCAGTTAGTTCGGTCGATAACATAGTGCAGTCATGAAATAAATTCTTAGTTTGCTTGGCACAGTTTGCAAAGTGGTATTCTAATTTTCTCATGTATGGCTAGTCAAATCAATAAGGTCAAGAAGTGTTTGGGTATCATCGCTTATTCTTTATTCTATAAAATTTTAAGATTTATGATTAAGTACATACACCTAACTAAAAAGACCAAGGTTTACCACCCATGCACTGCCTCGCGGACTAACGGAGAGTAGGTAAAGAGCTTGGCGGATTGTGCAGGCCGACTTTGACTTTGTCAACAACGTGTCGGTAATCCTTAGGTGTCCAATCTCATAAAATGAGACCAAGATATTCCAACGCTGACTTTGTCAACAACGTGTCGGATAGAGCTTGGCGGGTTTGCACACCAACGCTCGATATACAAGCAATGTTGGATACCCTTGGAATACTATTATTATTATCGAAAATATAAGCACAAAAGAGAGTTACGCGAATTCAACTTAACACAACTTAGTTTTAAAGATTTGAAAAGCCATTATAAGTATTTTAAGTCCTCCACTTATTTAAACAAAGTCTACAATATAGAATAGATTTCATGGCCATCACCTAAGAATCTCCCTTTGTACCGGTTACACTATTATCCCTCAAAATTAAACTTTTCCTTATATTTCTTATTCGATCTAAGTTGAGAAAAAAAATACTATCAACTGGCTAAAAATTGTAAACTTATTTTGTTGTATCAATTGAAAATGAGTCGTATAAAAAAAATGGCATGTTACTACGATCTAAAATCCATAATGGTCCTATATGAAAAAAAAATTAAGAAAAATAAAAGGATGTAATGCAGACTCCCCCCACACTAGAACTAAACAGTGTCCACACTGTAAGAACGTTTCCTAAATTTGAAAGACCGAACCCAAAGGTGAATGGCTTGCAAAATTGTTTGTAAAATGAAATGAAGTTTAGCCACTATATACGAATGCCAATTAAATACAAAATGATATCTATAATGATGATGAATGGTTTGCGAATAATGAAATTTCCTTTTCCCCCACACTTGCCTCTATCGAAGACGATGCACAAAGATTTCTTATCTGATTTATGAGGCGCAACAGACATGTTAATGAATTCTGAAATGAAAACCTTTTGTGTGAAAATTGTCTCGTGCCAATGATTTAAAAGATTCAAATGCAGATTATCCCATATAAATTTCAAAGGCTTTTCTTCTTGGTCCTCGGTAAGATCAGAGACCAAGATTATGGTAAAATTTTCTGTAGAGTCCAAGTAAACATACTCAAGGTCTTGTGATAGGGGTTTGAGGCCCAATCTACGATGTTCTTGTGTGCTTACATTGGTCAACATTCCATGGTTAGATTCAAATGATGAAGGTTTCGAATCAAGTAGTTCATTTAATTCAGAAATATATTCAAGCTCATCGAGATCAGAGTTGAAATGGTTAAAACACTTTTTCAAGGCTTCAGAAGTGTCAATAAAAGTTTCATCAACTGTGGTATGAATCATGTCAATTTTATCAATCTCAAAGTCCCTAGAAGAATTTGGGTGGCTAAGACTTTTCTCATTCATCGTTATCAAATATGGAAAATCCAAAACTTAAATTTCACACAAGTAGCTGTTATTACAAAATAAATAACGTACTCAAGTATATTTTATTAGTTGATAATCTTGATTTGAAGGGGGAAGAGGGTCTTATGGCCGTTCACGTATAGTATAAATACTAAGGGATACGACCAATGTTTTACGGGTAGTATGCAACCTCTTTTGCTAGAAGTTCAGTAAATTGAACTAATATATATCCGCGATCAAACCCTTGAGGGAATCAATTTCACAAAATACACTTTTGTAGTTAAATATTTGAAGATCAAATCAAATATATTGTTGAAAACGATGAGAATGATGATTTCAAATATAAAAATTTCAGCCAATCACAACAATCAGATTCAAAAATTCCAATCATAGAACAGTCACAGAATAATAAATGACATAAATATTGTACAAACAAGCCGCTGCCCCTGCAGAAGATTTTTACAAGTAATGTCTATTTTTTTTTCTTTGCAAAGCACCTGTAGAGTTAAGAGAATTTTACAGCGGGGTATGGCAGTCCGTCTAGAGCAATCGATAGCTTGAATGATTAAAATCTCACTGTTGCAAATCGCTCGATTGTTGAATTCCCTCTTTGTTGCTTGAACACTTTCTCACGCTTGATCTTTGATTTTTGAGTGGCACTTTTTTTTTTGGAAAGAGGAAAAACAAAAGGGAAGGAGAAAAAAAAACAAACAAAAATAAAAAGGAATTGAAATTAAAAAGAATAGAGAAAGAAGAGAAAAACTAAACTAGGAACTGAGCTAGAAAAAAAAACAAAGGAAAAACCGAACAAAAAACAAGGACTAGACGCGCACTCAACTCAGCCAATAAAATGGGGTTTCTCACAAAACAAACTAGGATTACACACTTCTTGGACGTATAAAGCAATGCAAATCACTCATGCAAATAATAAAAGCCTGAGAAAAACCTTTCCTTATTTCCCTTTGCCCACTTAATTTTATACAATAGTCCCGCCTCACTTTCAACCCAAATAGGTCACGCACTCAACAGTTTCAGAAAGAATTGAAAATCACGCTCTTTCCTTTTTTTTAGCAACAAGAGAAGTCAAATCCAAAAATAAAATAAAAAATACATCGCTTTTCCTCTTCAGGAATTGAATCATGCAAGAATTCAAGTTTTTTTTAATCGGTCCAAGTTGATTTGAAATTGAGGTTGAGTTTGCGTGATGAAGCTGGCTTTGAGTTGGGTTCGAAGCTCGTGAGTGGATCGGCTGTTGATTGTATGTGAGGGAAGTGGTATGGGTTGTGTTGTAGAGGTGGTGGCTGTGAATATTGGTGATGGAAACTTCGACAGAGGAGATGTAAGGGGTAAAAATGGCGGTTTTGGTGAAGAGAGGATGAAGTACGGTGGAGTATTGGTTGATGTAGTCTTGACCTGCTGATTGTGGAGACTTTATGTACGATGAGGTGAAGACGGCAATGATGAGAGAATAGAAAAGAAAGTTTGTTTGTTTGTTTGTTTGTTTTTATTTGAATTTTTGTGAAATTGTGAAAGGGGCAGATCGTGGAAGATTGGGAAGAAAGTTGAAAGAGGGAAAGAAATAAAGCAAAATTGAAAGCTTTTTTTTTGTGTGAAAATTTGTAAGGAAAAGAAAGGAAAGTGATGTAAAAGGGGAAAAAATTGCAAAAGGGGGAAGGGATCTAATTATTATAGTAGAGAATTAATTACAAGGCAAAAAGGAAAGAATCTAAAAGAGAATATTTTTTTTTTTGAAAAGAGGAAAGAAATTGTAAAAAGAAAGAAATTGATTGGGAAAAAAAAAAGAAACAAATAAAAGAAAAATTGGCAAGATTTTTTATTGCAAAGAAGAAAACAAATTTTACAAAGGAAAGAAATAGATGGAAAAAGATGAACAAAAAGAAAAGAAGTTGAAAAGAGGAAACAAATAAAAAAAATGGCAAGATTTTTCTTTTCTTGTTTAGATGATTATAACACCAATATTTGATGCAAAATCAACTAATAAAGAACCCCCCCTTTTTTTTAATGAAAGCAAATGTAAAAAAGATAGAAAGAAAATAAAGAAAGGAAAGAATTGGAAAAACAAGCAAGTTTTTTTTTTTTTTGAAATAGCAGAGGGAAAAATATAAAGGAAAAGAAATTAAAAAGAGGAAGGAAATAAATGAGAAAAAAAGGAAATAATATGAATGAGATCTATCCAATATTTTTTTCTCTCTCTTGTTTAGTTCATGACAGTACCAATGCAATTGATACGCCACATCACTAATTAAGATATTTTTTTTCTATATATACAAGAAAACAATAATATAAAAAAAATAGAAACTAACACGAATCGGGAATTAAATAAATAATAAAATTTAATTGTTACCTCCCTGGCAACGACGCCAAAAACTTGATCGACGCTAATCTATGAATTAGAAAAGCGCGACATTTGTAATAAATTCTGCAAGCATACAGGTGTGTAGCATACAGGTCGAACACAGGGAGGTGAATTAAATCGAATTATTTATCTAATCTCTTGGGCGAGTTAGACGAAGCTGGAGGTTGATTTTGCAAAACAAAATAAAAAGTGAAACTACAATTAAAAGATGCAATTAAATTTACTGCAGATTCGAATCTAATCAGATCTGTAATAAATTCAACGATTAAAGATAAAATAGAATAATGGAAGTAAAATTGCAGAACAGAATTAAACGAACAGAAAATAAAAATTAGGATTACCGCTGAATCTAATCAGACGGTCAATCACTTGAAAAGAAATGCAAAATACAAATAGTGTTCTACGGAATCTAATCGTGTAGACAACACTAATTGCTAAGAAATAGAAAATTGCATAAAATAAAAAGAAAAATGAGTTTTTTTTAATGAAGAAGAGAATAGAATGAGATATATGATAGGATGGTGGCTACAATGCCATTACAAGGGTATATATAGGGTAGATAGCCAAACCCTAACCCTAACCCTAATGATAACTGGGCCTGGTCATTACATCGCTAATTAGTTTACAATGAGAAACATAAATGGGCCTTAGATAAATAAAGAAAATTTGGGCCTTTTCTCTTTTCCCTCTTGCTTCCTTGACACTTCTTAATTGATTTGTGATGTGCAAAGCCTTGTTATCAATCCTTTTCTTGTCCAACAGCAACTAGATGTGATATCTTCATCTACAATTCTTCAAAATGCAAATACACAGCAAATTGAACTCTATTTCTCTACATTTCTGGTTGCATGCGGGCTGGGTTGGAATATCTGTAAAAGTAACAAAACAATACCCAAGTAATATTTATTTATATACAAAAGACAAGATATAAGAGCATAAAATAAACACATTTCTATGTCAATCAGTTACAGTCATTATAAAACTAATTTCGTTTAAAACGGCTTCGTTTTGCAAAACGGCGTTATTTTAATTTATCAGTTCACCCTTAAATTTCATCTACCGACAAAACAACTATGTTTGGCTCCAAACTGAAAATGTGGCCATATGCATTCCAATAAAACTTGTTTCGTCGGAAACGGAGCTTGCTTGAAAAGAAAACTATTTCTAAGACCTACATATCATCGGTAAAATATATTTAAAATTCCAAAATAATTCAATTAATAGAAACAAACCAATATTATCGTATATACCCAAATATAGTATTATATAACTTCAAAATAAACCGATATAGATTTATAACTCAACATTAGAAATATTTTATCGTTATATCGATATCCAATTATATATAAAAATTCTTATATATTTATTAAATAAACGTTACCGTTTAATAACGAATTCTATAGCGACTATTCAAAATTTTGAATTGGACATATCTTGCAATCTACAAGTTGAAATTTCCATTTTTCTCTTCTATTAGAAAAATATAATCAAATCGATTCAACCGTTTCTTGTTTAACAGAAATCCGACTTATATCGGATTCTGTGTATTCAATTAAAGTTCAAATCAAAAATTACGAACTACCGCAGCATTTTCGAGCTCGTTTTAATTAGTTTATAAATTTATATATTAGAACTCCATTTTATTAAATAAATTCAATATAAAACCCATTATATTTCCAATATAATGTATAAAACAGATTTAAATATTCCAATTTAAATGACCGAAAAATCTGGGACGTTACATTCTTCTCCCCTTAAAAGAATTTCGTCCCCGAAATTACAAGGTAACAAGAATGCTCCGAACCCAATTATTTTAAAATAATCATTTTTGAATTATCATCAAAACTAATTCAAACTTTATAAAAATTTTGAAAATTTCGTTAACACTTCCTCTACGTGGTTCGATCAGTACAACTACAACTGCCACTACGGGCCTCAACTTCTTCAAAAGAAAACCAAAAGCTAAAAGGCTACTCAACTCAGCTGTATAAAATCAATCATCAACCAATAAATTAAGGTTTACTTATTTGTTGGGTAAGTCAATTCTAATTTCAAAGCAAATCAACTTAACAGCTCTTTGTTTTCCAATATGTACTTCAATCTCTGCATCCAACTCACTCCATATCCTTCTAGCATCTACACTTAACTTACAATCAAGTAATAATCATGGGTTAAATAATTTAGTTCATGTCATAGTCGAATTTATTTCCAATTAATTTTCTGAATTCCAAATCATTAAATTTCTTTTTATCTCGTTGTTAAATCTAATTTAACCAGCCAATAAATCAAGCAGTACACAATCAAACTAATTTACATTATATTTACTGGGCTGTATTCAATTTGGTCTAACATACATTAAAAGAAATCGACTTATATTCTATGGATTTCCATTCGATCTTCAAATCCAAATTTATTCCATTCCATTTGAATTTTAATCAAGCAAAACAACTAATATTACTATAATACAGAAAATTATTTCCTTTTCTATAAAAATATAATTTGGAAAAAAATATATCATTTACCCACTTTATAAAACAATATCGTGTCAGTTGTCAGTTCAATATGGTTTTCCATCACTTGATCTGATCAATCAAAACAATACAAAACATTTTTATATAAAATCTACAAATACGCTCTCTCGTATACATACCCAATCTCAATCTAGGTGTTACTAACCCTATCTCTATTGAGTTACGCCACAGAACCAAGGTTACTATTCAACTAATAGCTCTGATACCAAATGTGACGAACCAGAAAATTCGATGCTCGAATTTTTGACATAAACACATCCAGTGTCCAAACTCAAGTACTGAACATCCAAGAAGCCATTAGAAAAAAATTAGAGGGTGAGAAAAGAAAGAAAGTTAGAATAGAAGAATAAGAAGAAGAACCAACATCATAAAGAGTCTTACATCGCAGCGGAATAAAATATAATATGGAAATAATTTTTTATAAAGAACTTGAATAAATATACTTACATCAGAGTACAACAGTCAATCAAATATAAACAATTATAATAACCTATCCTCATATACAACACACAGTGGAAAATATACAACATGGTACTATACGTCTGAACTTCTTCAGCTCGTCTCTGGACTTCACAGCATTCGATAACCTGAACCTGCAAACCGGGCTAACCTGAGCATTTCAAACTACGGGTCAGTCTGGTGAACCAGAGTGAGGAACCTACTAAGTTTTAACTAACATCCATATTGATTTTAAAGTCAAAAATCCTTTTGAAAGAAAAAGGTAATAGTAAGACCAGTCCACACATAAACACGGAAGAATTTTACCTTACTATAACCCAAATCAGCTTTGAAATCATATCTTGTCTGATATTATAATAGTGTCTAAATACAAATAAATAACAATCTAATGGAACACTTGCATCTCACGCTCCATGTATATAGTATACAATCAAAACCACGAGCGCTTATTGGAGATTGGGTTCCCACTATGACAAGGTATGGAACCACCTTTTGATAGTGTATCTCTAGAGGGGAATACACTGGGTTCAACAAGAACGCCCTGCAACCCGGCACAAACATGACCAACCACTCATTACGCATGAGTGTATCGAATGTATATCACCAACGGTTGGGAGCTACCCACCATTCCCCGAAAAGGGACAACATCGAAATAGATTGAAGAAGGAACGAAATTTCTCTAGATAGGTGATTATACGCCCTAATGGGAGCGACCCACATAGCCATGCTACCTGCCCGATTTCTGTCGTTTCCCGGTTGATGAGGCTTGAGGTTATAACTACCTTTTAATCATTTGGCTGTCATTCACTTTGAATGCCACATCGTCAGATCCGTCAAATCACTAATTAACGTCCACAAATATACTCTGGAAGAAGTGCCCTTCTTTGCAACTAACTCGATATATTTGTAAAAATCAATGTACATGGTTTTTATGAAATACTTTGTCAGACACTCGTCCATACAAGTCATCCAGGAACAGGATGAACCGAAGGCACCCTCCCACTACATCCAAAGGATCAGTAGTGAGTAGTCCTTGCAACCCGCAAAATCTCAACCACGATTGAATCACGTCAGAAAACCTCTAGTTGCAAGTCAGAGAAATTCGACAGCAATCCTTCTGCTTATGAAGATCCACGGTCTTCAATTGCTCCATCTCGATCAGCTTCTAAAAATCTTCAACGTTTATGTATTTGCTGGTCGAAATGGTTTTCGAAAATAAATTCAATCCCGGTCTTTCCGTACCAACAATCTATTTGGCAAGATTTTGATAGTTGGTGATTTAACTATCAAACTAAACAACCATCATCCATAGAAAACTAAAGTGGATTTATTGGTTCAGTATACAACATCACTTGGCCTCTTTAGTTAAACAGTTCTTAATTAAATTTCTAAATCTTCTCATATTTGGGAATCCGCTTTTCAAATCTAAATTTCCAAATTACTCATCTTATAGTTCTTCGATTTGTAGCATATAATATCCTTTACGAAAATATTAATTTTTAATACCTCCAACTTCCCTCGTTTCTAAACCAATACCATCCTTGGATAATCATGAAATCGTTTAAGTTAAGGCATTTCATTTAACTCTCAGACCTTGAGTCAACAACATTCTTATCGCCAGGATAGCTATGAGTTTATCAACGAAAATCCTTTCCCATAAACATTCCAACACTTCTATTAAACATGGTTTTTAACTCCATCTATTCTCTTTTGAAAAACACTTCTTTAATTTCAAAATCATGCTTTCTCAATTCTTAAACCATCTCTATTTCCTCAATTTTAGACTTTTAGATTACAAATCCCATTTAGAACTAATTTGGACTCTTATAACATTTACCCACTCACAACTTGCCTTTATAATTGCCAATTTGGATTTTATAAGCTCCGACCAATATATTTTTTTAACATGAGTTCATATTAAATATAAACTTGCTTACCATTTCATTTAAACTATGCATAAGGTTTTACGACTTCATAAACTTCCATTAAAATGATTTTATTTCAAGATTTATCACTTTGATCATAACAATAATCAATTCTAATATCCTTAGAATTCAACTTGCTTACTTCAATATTTATAGTTAATCCTTCTTCCAGCTAATTAAAATAATAATCGATTAAAATAATAAAGGATTCAATAATTTATTTAATAATCTATCTTGGTTTAAACAACTGACTTAGACAACTCAAAACAAGGTTAATCTGTAAACCAATTCCATTAGTTCTTTATTTTATTTACTTAATAATTTTGATTACTAATCTAATTTAATTAGATAATCGTCATTCATTGTTATTTGAAACAATTTATTCAATCTCGGACCATTTGGTAAATTCTCTACTTATTGCTTAAAACTCATTTACATAAGAATTCACTTTATATACTTGGTATATAATTACAAGATAGAAACAAAATTTATTTCTTTTAATAACTTTTATTCACATAATCTAAATAAAATAGAATTCAAAATCCGTTGTTGGTTATAAAATAAATTCTTATAACCTTATTTCTATCGATTTACTTGACTGTAAATCAATGTTCATAAAATGATTCATTTTAAAGCCAACCGTTGCCAACTATTCAACCAGTACCATCCATTAGTTAATAAAAAACAAATGCTGGATTTTAATTCAACGATCAACTAGTAAATCAATCATTCAATCATCCTGCTTAAATAATTCATACAATATGAATATAATAACATATTTGAGGAATCCGGTTGGATCCCTCCAGCCTGTCCTTCCCTGCATCACAATGGGTTACCTCAAATTCAATACAACAATATATTTTTATCACGGTAAACAGAAATAAACCGTTTAACCAATAACAACCAACAACCAATTTATAGCGTCCATTCGAACACCCAATTATTTATTAATATGTTTATATTCATATAAACGTAACCAACAAGATAAGCTACCTCGTTTGGAATCTAATCGTTAAAATAACGATTTAATTTGATTAAATTAAAAAACGTTTAATTTACTCAATGGATAAAAAAAATGTTCAACATATATGCAAACAATCATCAGATCATCAACCATCAGCAAACATTGCACACAAAATAAAATAAAACAAACCCGGTTTATTTAAAATATATACAGGATAAACTGCGTGAGTAAACTCACCTTGTTTTCCTCTGTTGTCAAAACGATTTGTTTTACAAGCTTACAGCTGCGTTCAACACTGTCCGTTCGAACTTCAAAATGTTATGCCCGACGATATAGATCCAACGCTCCAGGTTTGAGCTGATTCTGTGTATGTTTGACACACTTATAAATTTCATTGTTATTTACTTTATTTAAATTGGTATTATTAAAACTTAAAAGTAATCATTTAGTCTAATATATAATTAACGTTCATCCAACCCTAATTATTACTGGACATTGGGCATATTTACTATAGATTAGGCACTTCTTAGTAGTTACTTAAAACTTAACTATGGCATTTATAAATATTCCGATTTGGCATATTAGAATTTTCCTGGATACATGCATATTTCTATCCATGATAATATATTAGTCAACTTAATAATATGATACGAACGTAACTGTTCAAATTGTTCAACAGGACAGGTCGCGTACTTCTGTGCAATTTTCGTGCATCTTGGATCTGATCTTATGAGACTAGTCACTAAAATTTGTAAACACAACAAGTCACGTGTGTTTTAGATCATTTAATATATATATATATATATATATTATTAACTATTCCATAATTACATTTAATCTTAATAATAAATGGTTTAAATGAAACTGTGCTTAATGTTTGCTCCTTCTTCTCCAATCAAAGATTACTCCACAGAACCACTTCTTGTTTTGTATCTTTTTTTCCTGAACGTATATACCCATGCAAGTCCATTCATGCTGTGACGGCCCGCCCCGCACCAGCCGACATTTCCTCCGAAAGTGCGCTGTACACATGCCCGACTAGCACGGAACGGTCGTCAGAAGAAAAGACAGAAGAGAATGAACTAACAAAGAACCTATAGAATGTCTCACAGCGCATGGAACAAAATATAATAATAATAATATACTTGACATAAAACAGGCGAGACAATACATAAGCTGAAAACTAAATCATGTCTAACATGGCAGCGGAAATCCAAAATACAGCTTATGATCCAACATCATTATTACAACTTTTAAAAACTGTTTCAAAAAGCTAAACAAGTAAGGTACACTAATAATGCCCAAAGTAGTGACCAGCAACGACACAGGGAGAATATCTATGTATATCATACGTGGAAGCCTCCTGCTCGCCTCCGAATCTGCTACTTGCACATCACCAGCTAACCTATCTCTAGTCTGCTCGTGTGAGCACCCAGAGTAATAAGAAGAGACATAAAACCCTGGGTCAGACAAAAAGTCTGGTATGAGCGATAAGCAACAAAACAAAACAATAACAGGTATAATCCAATCATACCTGAACCTGGACCTGCAACCAAAGAGTTAGCACTACATACTACACAACCCTCTAAGGTGCCTTTAACATATGGTGTAAGGAATACGAGGGTGGGGGTGTGCATGTCATAGTGATGGCAAACAATCAAGCATAACAACCATCCTCACATCTCTCACTCGGTGCGTAAAGCATACGATATCCACTACCTTGGTTACCTAATCCTTTGGGCCATGACGGAATCTAATCCCGTACAACTATCACTACAAGCCCACTATTCATCTCTCAATGGTGAACCAAAGTTATGAATACCGACAACCCCTTTGAACATGTCCCGCAGCAAAGTCCAATCATGAAGTGAACTCATTGGCTCCCAACTAGATCCTGAGTACAAACTTCCCATTTGGACTACCTTTGCATCTCGGGTTATTGGTCAATACTGGATCGGTTCGGTTCGGTCATGTATATGCATCTCGGTTCGGTTCGTGTTCTTCACGTTGCATTGGTTCGGTTCGGAGTACCTTCGTCGCATCAGTTCGGTTCGGTCATGTATATGCATCTCGGTTCGGTTCGGGTTCTTCACGTTGCAATGGTTCGGTTCAGAGTACCTTCGTCGCATCAGTTCGGTTTGGCCTCCCTAGTCACGGTCCGATCTGCTCCCCCTTTCTCTACCGTTCCGATCCCCCCTTCTCTCCATCTCGATCCGATCCGGTCCCCCTTCTCTTCATCTCGATCCGATCCGGTCCCCTTTACTTAACCCGATCCGATTCCAGTTCAACCATGGTGGCCTTCCTTTTTTCCATTCTTCTTTTTGTGCTAAGCTACGGTTCGGTTCGGTGATACTTTGCCCGATCCGAGCCCATCCATCCGATCTGATCCAAAAGCCTGCACCACTTTCCTGCAACTTTCCTGCGACTGTTTATACGCCTTTCGACGGCGTTTTCGACCATTCTAACTATTCTAAACAATCATAAAGCATACCACAAAGTCATAGCAACAAGTAGAAGTAACTTTAACACCAAAACATCAATATGATAGGTTAAAACGGATCAAACATAGCTAAAACCCCATATTTTTCCCTTAATCCCTCTTAACCATGTTTAAGCATATAATTAGCAAAACTTATCCAAATTAGCCAAATTTTCTAATAGAGGTCTAAATCATTATTTAAGAATTTTTGAATATTTTTCCAGATTTTAATCATGCATAAATTCGCTAATTATCACTAATCACCCCTTAATCCTCTAAATTCTGGGATTAGCAAAATTAGTCGAAATTAACCCAAATTCATATCACAGACATAAAATGATGTTTTAGAATTTTAGGAATTTTTCTAGATTTTTATGAGCCATAATTTCGCTAATCTTCGCTAATTACCATAATTAGCCGTAATTAGTGAAAAACAATGCAAATCACTCACCTTTGCCACAAAGTAACCTATAGATCTGAAATGATTCTCTGTTTGGGTCGAATTCTAATGTGTTCCAGCAGTTCTAATCTTGATTTGGTGAAGATCTCCCTTGATTTGATGTTGCTAATCCCAATCTTCAAGTTGTTGGTGATTTGGAGATGTTTTGAAGAGATTTAGAGAGTGGAGGCCATGGCTAGGGTTTCAAGAATGAAAGTGGCGGATCAAAAACTGAAATGAAATGATTTCCCAAACCCTATCAGCCTCCCCATAACCCTAATCCCGAAATGGGTTATGGGCCCATTCACTAATCACCCTATTTGGCCCGGTTAAGCAGTTTTTCACCATCTGAGACTTGTTTCAGCCATATCTCCCAAACGGTGAGTCCGTTTGGCTAATGTGACCACTCTAGCAAAAGGTAAACCATCATCTGGAGCCAATGGAAGTGGTTTCAGGTCAAAATTCCTTTCCAATCAAAAGTTATGGCCAAAACAATATCGGCTAGGGGCAAAACGGTCATTTAAAAATCGACAAAAATCATGAACATGGGAAATGACTCTAATGGTTGTTTCCCAAAGTTACACGACCATACAACTTCATACGAAAAAGAAATAAATATTCTACGATCCTAGATACGTAGAATGCGGGTTGTTACATTCTCCCCCCCCCCCCCCCCTAAGAAATTTCGTCCCCGAAATTCCTTAACCCAAAACATACAAAGGATCCCGCATGCCTACCAACCATATACAACAATCAAACATGCAAAACAAACAGAACCATTCTGCCCTGACATGTGGTTTACTAACAAGGGAAGAATCATCGCCACTAAAATCTTACCAGGTAAAGAGCTTTGGATACGACTTTCTTATGTCATTCTCTACTTCCCAAGTACAGTCGTTCTCTCGCCATCAATTCCCATCTCTACCTTAGAGGTAACTTCTAATAGATTGGGATCGTCCCTCTAACTGGAACCGATCCACTTAATCAAGATCGATCTAATCGTCAAGTTTACTAGCGTTTCCGAATCCAATTCACACTTAGGTCTGAAGTCATATCCCGTGATATACTCTAGTTGCTTCCATTCCAGAAAAATAGCCTCTAAACTGGCACGTCTCTTACTCAATGCATCAGCTATCGCACCCAGTCCGATACTATGGCATTCGTCTATACTGTCATTTTCTTAGGTAATCCAAACCTATATGCCAAATTTTCAACTACATTCCAAATGTCCTTTCAAGTCCAACTTGAGTCCTTCTTACATTCGTATTGCACGTCCAATGTACATTCACTTCCTAGAGGCAGACTAGACCCATCCAATGACCCTAAGCACTACACCAACATCTGCACTGTACGTCTAACGTACATTCACCTTCTAAAGGTGAACTAGATTCATCCAATGAACCCAGGTACCCAACCCATATTCATACTGCACGTCCAACGTACATTCACCTTCCAAAGGTGAACTAGACTCATCCAATGAATCTAGGTACTCTACCTATATCCGTACTGTACGTCCAACGTACATTCACCTTCCAAAGGTGAACTAGACTCATCCAATGAATCTAGGTACTCTACCAATATTCGTACTGTACGTCCAACGTACATTCACCTTCCAAAGGTGAACTAGACTCATCCAATGAATCTAGGTACTCTACCTACGAGTCCAACTGAAACTCCTATATCCGTTGAATCTCCAAGACAACGGACACTCCACAATGCCAAAACATACTTCAAGTCTAACGTAAAGTATCTTACATCCGTCATACCACCATGATCAACGAAATTATCTTATTTCTATTCAACAGGATCCTACAGGTGATAGTCTACTCAAGAGAAGAAAGATTGGAACAAACACAACAACCATAGCATCCATCAAACAAATCATATCTATCACCTGCTAAAGCCATGAATACGTCGATACATGTATGTATGGTCCAACCAACATCAATAACTAATGGAAGCCCCGCCAACAAACGGACTACCGTACGTCCAACGTACGTTTATCCTCCAAGGATAACTAGATCATGTCCAACGGATCCAAGGTAACGGGCGTCCTCAGATATCCCTGCTTTTAGTCCGCCTGAAACACTCGAGTCCCACCCAAGTCTATCCATTATCTTGCTGCCCTCTCGAGTCCAACTCGAGTCAATCCAATTCCTTGCAGCCTTCTCGAGTCCAACTCGAGTCAATCTATTACCCATAAACTCGGACCCAGTCTTGAGTATCCATTACATACAAACCCTAGTCCAACATGAGTCGTCCCCCTATTCGTTGCAGCTCCTAGATCAACGAATACCTATTTTCTTTTACGAGTTCAAGTCTAACTTGAATCGTCCTAACCTTCGTTGCATCTTCCATGATCAACGAACTCATCCTATTCCTTCAAAGTTCTACTATCCAAAGAGAACATCAGCATAGGGTCCTAACAATCCATTACTTTGCATCTTTCTCGAGTCCCAGTCGAGTCATCTCATAACCTTATCGAGTCCAACTCGGGGCAGTCCATACCATCGAATAGTCTTATCCTGTCACAGTTGCCCATCACTCCTCGAGTAAACCAAGGTATCATCCAATGAAAATCACAACGACTACTTATCCCTCACGCAAACCATCCTAGTCAAACTCGACATTCCCCAAGCACAAGCCCCAAAGGCCTAAACCAATATCAGACAAGCACCTAAGGAACATCTCCTCCGAATTCGGACAATCCACGTGAAGTGATACTAGCGAAACAATCTAGCACTGGAGCACTCATTTGCCTCCCAGAGACAACTAGAACTTATTACAACGATAACCTCTTAGCTTCCTTAACTCCGGTTACTATCGCCATCACTAGGTAGGTACCTAATACCACCCTATTCCCTTGGAGTAGATCGACTCCCCAAAATAATGCTAAACCCAGTAAAGCCTAAACAAAGCAAACAAAAACAAACTTACATCCATGACTCGATAAGACCACGTTACGGTAAATCATACTGAGGCTAGCCGAACCACCAATCGGGTTCGTCACTACTAAAGGTCTATCGACTAACTCAAGTTTGTCAAACAAAACCCGATCAAAACATCTTAAATAGAAAGCATACCTCGAATAACGACACCTTTTTCCTTCCGCGCCGCAGTTGGGGCATTCGACGAAGAAGGAATAGCGTTGATAGCATATGCTCTCACGATCTGCTTCTCCCTAGGAGGTTGTGGACATTCATTCTTGTGATGTTCCGCTTGGCCGCAATTAAAGCACTTCCTTTCCCCAGGCTTTTCTCGACAATCTCTGGCATAGTGGCCCTTCTTGCCACAACTAAAGCACCCGCCATCGTTCTTATTTCTCTTTTTCTGACCATCCTTAACTTGGTCCTGTTTCCTCTTATTCTGAGAATTTTCTTTGCCTCCACCGCTTGCTTGCGGCTTTGGATCCTCTGTAGGTGCAACAGCAATCTCAGTCCTTAGCTTAGGGTAAAGACTCTCTGATCTTAACGCTTTCCCCACAATCGATTCAAACGTCTCATCGATGTGGTTAATAAGCCTTTCCCCCAAGTATCCATCCAAGCCAGTTATGAACTTCTCGTTCTTTTTCTCGGCAGTATCTATAAGGGATAATCCATATTTCGACAAAGTGTCGAATTCGGCAATATACTCCGAGACAGCTCTGCCATTCTGCTTGAGTTCCAAGAATCTCTCAAACAACACTGACTTCTGAGCAGTTGGAATGAACTTATCACTGAAACGATTTCTAAACTGATCCCAAGTGACATGATCCTCTGGAGTAGCTGCCTTACTAGCATTCCACCAATTCATTGCCCGTCCTTGCAGCTGACGGGATGCTAGCCCTCTCTTCATCGCATCCTCGATACCCAAGTCGTCGAAGATACGATCAACTATCCAACCAATCCTGAACATCTGTGGCCGACTCCGTTCCGTGGAACGGCTTCCCACCAAGGTTAGTGTAATCCTTGCACAACTTGGCGAAATCGGCCCTAGGCGCCTGCACTACTGGACCATTACCATTCGCAGCATTAGGAACTGCTCCCCGAGCATCCGTAAGCATCTCTGTCATGAGGTTAGTAAACATCGTCCTCATGTTAGCAACATTCCCATTGTTGGCTCCTCTACCGGGACCCCTTACGTATCGGCTCATCGTTCAATCTGCACAGAGAAAACGATTAACCATCCTCTTTGTGGTGTCAGTGCAGTGCGACTTCATCCTTAGCTATACTAATAATATATATAGCTTTTGAAAACCAAAATAATCACAAATACGCGCTCTCATATACGTATACTATCTCTCCCTAGTGTCTTTCTCTAGGTTAACTACGCAACCTAGAGCTATGATACCAAATGTGACGGCCCGCCCCGCACCAGCCGGCATTTCCTCCGAAAGTGCGCTGTACACATGCCCGACTAGCACGGAACGGTCGTCAGAAGAAAAGAAAGAAGAGAATGAACTAACAAAGAACCTGTAGAATGTCTCACAGCGCATGGAACAAAATATAATAATAATAATATACTTGACATAAAACAGGCGAGACAGTACATAAGCTGAAAACTAAATCATGTCTAACATGGCAGCGGAAATCCAAAATACAGCTTATGATCCAACATCATTATTACAACTTTTAAAAACTGTCTCAAAAAGCTAAACAAGTAAGGTACACTAATAATGCCCAAAGTAGTGACCAGCAACGACACAGGGAGAATATCTACGTATATCATACGTGGAAGCCTCCTGCTCGCCTCCGAATCTGCTACTTGCGCATCAGCAGCTAACCTATCTCTAGTCTGCTCGTGTGAGCACCCAGAGTAATAAGAAGAGACATAAAACTCTAGGTCAGACAAAAAGTCTGGTATGAGCGATAAGCAACAAAACAATAACAGGTATAATCCAATCATACTTGAACCTGGACCTGCAACCAAAGAGTTAGCACTACATACTGTACAACCCTCTAAGGTGCCTTTAACATACGGTGTAAGGAATACGGGGGTGGGGGTGTGCATGTCATAGTGATGGAAAACAATCAAGCATAGCAACCATCCGCACATCTCTCACTCGGTGCGTAAAGCATACGATATCCACTACCTTGGTTACCTAATCCTTTGGGCCATGACGGAATCCAATGCCGTACAACTATCACTACAAGCCCACTATCCATCTCTCAATGGTGAACCAAAGTTATGAATACCGACAACCCCTTTGCACACGTCCCGCAGCAAAGTCCAATCATGAAGTGAACTCATTGGCTCCCAACTAGATCCTGAGTACAAACTTCCCATTTGGACTACCTTTGCATCTCGGGTTATTGGTCAATACTGGATCGGTTTGGTTCGGTCATGTATATGCATCTCGGTTCGGGTTTTTCACGGTTGCATTGGTTCGGTTCGGAGTACCTTCGTCGCATCAGTTCGGTTCGGTCATGTATATGCATCTCGGTTCGGTTCGGGTTCTTCACGTTGCATTGGTTCGGTACGGAGTACCTTCGTCGCATCAGTTCGGTTCGGCCTCCCTAGTCACGGTCCGATCCGCTCCCCCTTTCTCTACCGTTCTGATCCCCCCTTCTCTCCATCTCGATCCGATCCGGTCCCCCTTCTCTTCATCTCGATCTGATCCGGTCCCCCTTACTTAACCCGATCCGATTCCACTTCAACCATGGTGGCCTTCCTTTTTTCCATTCTTCTTTTTGTGCTAAGCTACGGTTCAGTTCGGTGATACTTTGCCCGATCCGAGCCCATCCATCTGATCCGATCTGAAAGCCTGCACCACTTTCCTACAACTTTCCTACGACTGTTTATACGCCTCTCGACGGCGTTTTCGACCATTCTATCTATTCTAAACAATCACAAAGCATACCACAAAGTCATAGCAACAAGTAGAAGTAACCTCAAACACCAAAACATTAATATGATAGCTTAAAACGGATCAAACATAGCCAAAACCCCATATTTTTCCCTTAATCCCTCTTAACCATGTTTAAGCATATAATTAGCAAAACTTATCCAAATTAGCCAAATTTTCTAATAGAGGTCTAAATCATTATTTAAGAATTTATGAATATTTTTCCAGATTTTAATCATGCATAAATTCGCTAATTATCGCTAATCACCCCTTAATCCCCTAAATTCCTGGATTAGAAAAATTAGTCGAAATTAACCCAAATTCATATCAGAGACATAAAATGATGTTTTAGAATTTTAGGATTTTTTCAAGATTTTTATGAGCCATAATTTCGCTAATCTTCGCTAATTACCATAATTAGCCGTAATTAGTGAAAAACAATGCAAATCACTCACCTTTGCCACAAAGTAAACTATAGATCTGAAATGATTCTCTGTTTGGGTCGAATTCTAATGTGTTCCAGCAGTTCTAATCTTGATTTGGTGAAGATCTCCCTTGATTTGATGTTGCTAATCCCAATCTTCAAGTTGTAGGTGATTTGGAGATGTTTTGAAGAGATTTAGAGAGTGGAGGTCATGGCTAGGGTTTCAAGAATGAAAGTGGCGGCTCAAAAACTGAAATGAAATGATTTCCCAAACCCTAATCCCGAAATGGGTTATGGGCCCATTCACTAATCACCATATTTGGCCCGGTTAAGCAGTTTTTCACCATCTGAAACTTGTTTCAGCCATATCTCCCAAACGGTGAGTCCGTTTGGCTAATGTGACCACTCTACGGAAAGGTAAACCATCATCTGGAGCCAATGGAAGTGGTTTCAGGTCAAAATTCCTTTCCAATCAAAAGTTATGGCCAAAACAATATCGGCTAGGGGCAAAACGGTCATTTAAAAATCGACAAAAATCATGAACATGGGAAATGACTCTAATGGTTGTTTCCCAAAGTTACACGACCATACGACTTCATACGAAAAAGAAATAAATATTCTACGATCCTAGATACGTAGAATGCGGGTTTTTACACATGTGGTTTTCAAAGTCCTGGCTACCAACTGATTTCTTTCTTCCATTCAATTTCCATGCAAGTCCTCTGTTCTTCCTTCAAGATTGTTCCTCCAAATCTCTTCTCAACCCACATTGAATAAATACCCCATCGCTAATTCGCAAGAAAATTCAGAACTCCACCACCAAAGACCAAACTCCTCCTTAGTCCACGCATGGGATCTTAACTCCCAGTCCACAGTTTTTTTCATACAGCGCACCCCATCTCAAAGAACATGAACAACCTTCACCTTAAGCAACGAAATTTCGCTACCACCGGCATTCGAAAACTGACCTGATCGCAACTAGACACCCCCACTTCGTATTCTGGTCACCCAGCACTACCCAAACTCCAACGTCTCATGCTCGAATGCCGCATCATTCCCTCCTTTGGTGTGAGTGACATGTGGTTTTATAATTAAGGGAAAGTTTGCATTACTAATGCAGGCTAGGGAAGTTTTTAGTTGTTGCTTAAATTTGCATAGGAGGTTTCAATTCCTGTTTTGAGGAAGAAATGGTGCGTTACTCCCTTGCTGAAATAATGGAGGAGGCACGACTATACATAGAAGAAGAGAACGATGGGATAAGATCCAAGTAGGTTTTCATTGGGTACAACATTGCATGTGAGATTAAATGTCTAGGCAGACTATCGATATCAGGGTACATGGCTTAGGCAAATGTATTGTGGGATAGGCATGTAAAAATCTTTAACTTATGTCTGCCGTTGTGTTTGATTTATACAGTGACAAGGAAGGATAGTTTATTTTTAAATGTATAGGGTGTCCAGATTAAACCGACATATTTTGGGTAGGCATGGGGTAGGTAGTTTCTGCTTGTACTCCCTTTCATATACATATGTACTTCATTTTCATAACAAGTGATGTTTTAGGATAGCTGCTCATGGAGTATACTTTGGTTTTCATGCAATGGTTTTGTCTCATGAAAGATAGAAAAGATGTGTATGCAAGAAAATGAGAAAATATAGAGTAGCTATATGGGTAAGCAGCTAGGCGTTGATGGGTTAGAAAAGAAAGAGATGTGCTGTGAGCTTTTTTGTGAAAAGAAAAGTGGCAGTGTATATCTTAGAAAAGAAAGATGCATGTGTGTATGTTTTACTATGCTGCAGTGGGTAGGTTTTCCTATGCAGAATTAGTTGTGTATTTCGAGTTCCTGTGTTTTCCTTCCAAATTCCGCGTAGGCTACCCACCGACAAGATGTATATAGGCAAAAGCTAGGACTTAGGATTTTTTGAAGTATATATTTATTGGCACGGTACCGCTAATTCAACGCTGACCGTTAAATTTGCATCGATAACCACAATCTTCAAAAATAACAAAAATGGACATAATGGTATAATTTGACGTTACGGTCATAATAAAACTAATTTCGTTGAAAATGACTTCGTTTAGCAAAATGACGTTATTTTAATTTATCAGTTCACTCTTAAATTTCATCTGTCGACAAAACAACTCCTTTTGGCTCCAAACTGAAAATGTAGCAATAACTGGCCGTACACATTCCAATAAAACTCGTTTCACCGAAAATGGAGCTTATTTGAAAAGAAAACTATTTCTAAGACCTATATATCATCGGTAAAATATATTTAAAATTCCAAAATAATTCAATTAATAAAAATAAACCAATATTATCGCATATACCCAAATATAGTATTATATAACTTCAAAATAAACCGATATAGATTTATAACTCAACAATAGAAATATTTTATCGTTATATCGATATCCAATTATATATAAAAATTCTTATATATATATTAAACAAACCTTACCGTTTAATAACGAATTCTATATCGACTATTTGAAAATTTGAATTGGACATATCTTGCAATCTACAAGTTGAAATTTCCATTTTTCTCTTTTATTAGAAAAATATAATCAAATCGATTCAGCCATTTCTTGTTTCATAGAAATCTGACTTGTATCTGATTATGTATATTCAATTAAAGTTCAAATCAAAAATTACGAACTAACGCAGCATTTTCGAGGTCGTTTTAATTTGTTTATAAATTTATATATTAGAACTCCATTTTATTAAATAAATTCAGTATAAAACCCATTATATTTCCAATATAATGTATAAAACAGATTTAAATATTCTAATTTAAATGACCAAAAAATCTGGGACGTTACACTACCCGAGTATGTAAATCAACCGACAACGCCCACACCTACGCTGCCACCCCCGTTCCCCGGAGAGGGAATGATCCTAGATCGAGCAATCGTGGGATTATCATTCGCTGATCCCACTTAGTGGATCTCTTCAGTTTATCAGACTCCGATCCATAGTTCATGTTTTTAGGCTTTTAGGCGACTTCTCGCCCCTCTTTGTTTTCTTTGCATGTAATAAGCACGGCGACATCGGCCCATACGCACGGAACTGACTCTAGTCTCTAGTCGTGTTCAGGGTTAGAATAACTGCCGCCTAGCTTTCATGAATCAATAAAGATCATAAATGAGCTCCAGCTCCCAACTGGATCCGTCCAGTATAAACAGGCATGAGCTCCGGCTCCGAACTAGATCCTCCAGCGTAAACATTGAGCTCCGGCTCTGAACTGGATCCGTCCAGTATAAACAAACTCTCATTAGCTTTTCCTTGGTCATCTTACCCTGGTAAGTCCGTCTTGGAACCCCATAGCACTTCCTTGGTCGTCTTACTCTGGTAAGGCCGTCTCGGAACCATTTTTGCATTGTTTATCTTATCTTTTTGCAGGTATGGATTATGGATTTCACATATTATCCCGAACACATCATCCTTCAACCAGCAAGATATGTTCTGGGAGGCAAACTTGTTGACACACTTTTTGGTCAAATTTGTCACACATGGAATTCCTGAATAGCAACACGCTCAACCAGTGGAAACAACGTCAGAAGACATAGAGCGGTTAGGTCAAAATCGCAACATCAACATAAACAGGATCGAAATTCCTATTAGATGACCTCTTTTGGGCTCGAAAATAGCAATTATGGAGCTTTTCTCTGTAACTCTTGTAGCCCTCTAAATTAGCTTTAGGCAGAGCTTTCATTTGGCTCAATCGGACTTACGGTTTGAAAGTTACCCCCGTTTCCGTAAACGCACACAGAACTTGGATTTTGAGAATTGGTGACATTTCTGTGTGGGTCGCCCCCTTCGGTTCGTGGGCTCCTCCTTGGCTCGCACCCCCCGGATCGTGAAGCACCTTCCTTGGCTCGTGATGCAACCTGGCTTGCCCCCTCACCCGGCTCGTGGTGGTCATAGTAGTCACGACCCGCTCGTGGTGCACATGGGGATCACTACCCCATGACCACGAACCGACCCCAGGACCTGCTGATACACGCATAGATCTTGACCTATTCTTAAGGCTACTTGCTCTCCTACTTTCCTGGAATGGGTGCCACGTGCCTCATCATGAACCGATCCTCCCAGAGGCTCTCCTACAGCTATAAATACACCACTATATGGAATTTTGAAAGGACTTTTGGTCGTTCTTCTCCGCGGCTTTCATCATTGCTGAAGTGCAAGGACTTTGCACCTTTCTACATCTAAATTCTCCTCTTGTAATCTCAATTAACACACAGATTGTGTGGCTACATGTAACTGATTCTTGTAATCTTTCAGTATAACAATAAGATTATAAAGTGGACGTAGGCTACGTCTACAGCTGAACCACTATAAAAACCTCATATGTTCCCTCTTATTTACTATTTTCTGCATTTTTGTGATCTGTAATCTGCATTTGGGTGTTATAGCCAATTTTTGGTCTAACAATTTTATACGTTGAAACTATAATAAATGTGTAATCTTTCCCAAAACATGCAGCCTTAGGAAATTCATTATAAATTCACATAAGCACAACAATTCATGAAATTCAAAACATGTCTCCATGTTCATTCAACACTGAAACAACCAGGAAATTTCAACTCTTAATTTAAGGATTTCGACTAAGGAAAATCCGGCTTTCTTTCAAAATTTCAAAAATAATAATTATTAAATGATTTAATAAAGTTTTAACCATCTTATGACTACTTATAAGCTGCAAGAAAATCATTCTTGGATTTTTTTTATGTTGGAAATTAGTTTAACTCAAACCGGAAAATGTGACCGATAAACAAACCCCAAATTCTCGACAGTTTGATGGATAAAAGTTGTACAAATGTGTAACACACTGTACACACATATGTGATCATGATAATATAGCTATAATAAATTAATAAGAATGTTAATTAAGCTAAAAAGAGATTAGGAAAAAGTACGTGAATAAGGACAAAAAGAGTCTATCTTAATAAGATAATACCACCCCTTAACATCATTACTCTTACACACCATCACTAAACTTACACACATCACATCCTTACACATAATGCGACAATGAAGGGAGAGTTCGGCAGTGTGTAGGGAGGTAGGCTAGGGGTATTTTAGTAATTTTCCATTAAGGTATTTTGTTTTAAAGTTTTAACTATAAAAACCTACTCATTTTACCTCATTTTTTAACACCATTTTCTTCTCTTCTTCCTCCTCCTTAAAGATTTCTAATGGATTCCACATCATGATAAACAAAAAAAAGAGAAGAAATTTACTCACCAATCATCTAAGTAAACTAAGGTGTCGAAACTGCCGCCAAACCACTTCTTATCTTCATTCATAAGTCACCACCACTCGACGAAGCTTGGAGATAAAAAAAGCCCTACTTAAACCCACCAAACCCTTAGCAATAAGAAAGAGGAGGGATTTTGAATCCATTCAAAGTAGCAAAAATCAAGTAGGAACATGACGGGATAGAGTAGGAAGAGTTTCAACAAATTTCGTTAGCTCTAAAACCCAATTAAAGATGAGAACTCGACCTTAAACAACCCTAACTAAGCACAAGTTAGTATTGTTATGTGAATGCTAAACTATTATCATTTATATGTTAAATGATGCCTATGAATTCTGTGATGAAGGTTTTCCAATATTAGATGCTTATATGTTGATTGTATGGATGTTTAACAAGTCCCTTAAATACACGTAGATAAACATAAAGGAAATCACTTTCCTTTCAATGAATGAAATGGTGAAAAATGAATTATTAAACCTCTCAAAAATGATTTGAAATGCTTCATAAATGAAATATAAACACTTCCAATTGTATAAACGAAGCTTGAAAAGAATACGTTTTTTCAAGCAATTTTGATGTGTCACGAATTTGTGCTCACAATTTCACTGTTTTAAAAGTGAATCTTTAGTACTTGAAAAATATGAACTTAAATTATTTAAAGCAAGATTTTTAGGAATCGTTACAATCATAGCTTTCCAGTGAACCAAAAAAATCAAGATCCCGTTGAGTACATTACAAATTAAGACCAAATAAGATTTGGAAAACATCGCGGTTTTGCAGTTCAAATTCCTGTAAATGCGATTGTTAAAAGTTAAGTTTTTTTTAATCTCTTAAAATATGAAATAAATCATTTAAAATATTTAAAAGTGATTTAATTTGATTATAAGAATCTTACAATTACAGAAAAGTTACTTTTAATGAATTAAGCTTAAATGACACTTTTGCAATGCCATTGCAACAATTTTCAATAATGATTGAAACTGAAGTTCAAACTTAAGGAATCCTCTCTAAATCTTTAATGGTTGTTTTTGAATGATTAATGAAGTAATTTGGAAATTATTTTGAAGATCTATAAACAAATGAAGATACTGATGATTGAATCAAATCAAATAAGCATTGATTTAATCTTCGCTCTAATAAGTGGATGAGTAAGCATGGTTTTTCTATTTCTCATATGCGGGTGTGTATGTATGTTTAACCAAGGAGATGTTCAAGAGAAATCAATCCCCTAGGCACCTGGCCCTTTTCTGTGAGAGGACTATATAAGGTTGAAGTATTAGAAATGAGTTAAGTATAATGATCTGTTTTCTCGAGATAAATAAATCAGGTTTCCTAGAGATGATCTTGTTGTATTTAGTATCAAATTCCGAGGAGGGAATCCCATCCATCTGTAAGAATTTAAAAGTTGTTTATACCGTTGTTCGATGGATTGTTGGGTTTGAACACGGAAATTGTTGGAGAATGGAGTTTTGATGACAACAACATTATTTCAATATTAATTGAAATATATACTAACACTTTTGTCTAGAATATATATATATATATATACACACACACATATGCAGGATTTATATATAGGAATTATTACTTAATACTATACAGTTTAAAGATGTTAGAGATTCAGAACTCGAAGATGATTCAAGACTCATGAGTATTCAAAATATCAAGAGTTCAAGATAAATATAGTTATAGAGTCTAGATGATGTAAGACTCTGAATAGCACTCCATGTTCAAATTCAAAATAATTTCAAATTCTGTTTTCAAATTCTATCTTCAATCTCTATCTTCTCTACTTTACTTTCTACTTTAATTTGATTCTAAACTTAAGTTTTATAGGTTTATACTTTATAAGTTTTATATATTTATATTTTATATACTTTATATTTATATAGTTTTAAACTCCGTAATTTTATAAATATGTTTATATAGTATATAATTATGTTTTCATGTGATTATAATATTTATTTATAACACTATATTTTAATTCAAGAATTTCCAGAATTATATACATATCAAAACACTTGAAAAATATTCAAATTTGTACATGTATATGTCGACATACATATATATACATGTCGACATAAAACTGTCATTTTTTCAAAATTGAATGGAAGTGTCTTTTCACTATTTATGATTGTTCAGAAACGTTGCAACCTTTCAAATGTTATAAATAGGTCCTGATTTCGAATTTTTTATTAATTATTCTTCTTCATCTTCATCTCTTTCATTACACCATTGTTCTTTCTTATTTTTATGATTTCTACCCTTATACTCTGTCGAATTCAATTCTGTTTTCATTAAACTTCTTTCTCTACATCTCTACTCATTACTCTCTGAATCATGTGCTAAAGAGTTATAGGGCTGTTTGTAATTGTTTGTGTTGTGTAAGTAATCGGTGGTATCCCTTATATACGTAAAGTCAAGGACGGGTAATCGATGGTATCCCTTGTAGCCGTGAAATCAAGGAGGTTGGAATCGGTGGTATCCCTTGTAGTGATGAAATCATGGAGGTTGTAATTGGATATTGATATAGTAATAAAACTCTGCACAATCTAGCATTGTGCGGGCCTGGACGTAGGAACTAGTAAAGTTAAACAAACTAAAATAGCAATGTTAGTTAATCAATTTGAGTTATTCAAAATGAACGAGAATGAGTCTATTTCCAATATGTATTGCAGATTTCACGAGATAGTGCATTCATTAACAACACTTGGAAAAACATATTCTGAAGCAAATCAAGTCAGAAAAATATTGAGTTCATTAACTCCAGAATGGGATCACAAAACTTTGGAAATTGAAGAAGCCAATGATGTCAATGAAATGAAGATTAAGGAGTTAATTGGAAATCTGATGTCTTATGAAGTCAAATTACAGAAGAGAAAAGAAAATGGGTCAACTGGGCATTAAAAGCAATATCAAATGATTCTGACTCGAGTAGTGAAGATGATGAAGAAACAACTCTTATGACAAATTATTTTAGAAAAATTCTAAGATATAGAAGGAAAAATTATAACCAAGGAAGTTCAAAAAGTAATGATGGACGATGTTCTAATTCCAACAAACTAGGTCATATAAAGAAAATGTGTCCATATCCAGATAAATTGACTCAACAAACAGACACCAGCAATTCATCGAGAAAGAGAAAGAAAGCATACGCAGCAACGTTAGAGATTCATCGCCAAGTGATGAAGAGTCAGAAATCAGAAATTCGAATATATGCTTTTTTCAGAATTTAGAAAATTTCGAAGAAAAGGATCTAAAAACGGGGTACGCCTTAGTTAATTTTTAATTTCATTTTGTTGAATGGTTACTTTGTTTAATTGCTTCATTTTGAATTTAAAAAATTAAAAATTAATCTTGAAATTTGAAATTCAAATTTGAAGTTTGAATTTTGAAATTCAAAATAATAATATAATAATAAATAACAAATAAAATAATACATTAAATTGTTTGTATGTTTGATAGGATTAAAATTATTTCAAGTAATCGTTAAAACCTAAAATATAAATCGATAATTTAGATCATATTTCCCAAAAATCAATTTTCCTTTGAAAATAGGTACATATGTCGACATACATATGTCTTTATGTGGACATATCTGACCAGTAATTTGAAATTCAAAATTTAAATTTCAAAGGTTTAAACTTTCAAACTTCCCTCCAACATTTCACTAACTCCCAAGGTCTGAAAAGCTGTCAATTAAGGGTGTGTTCTTTGCAAGCGGAAGCGGAGAATTTGAGCGGAGAATTTAAGAGGAGAATTGTAGTTAGCGGAGAATGCATTTGGCGCGTTAAGCGGAGGATTTAAGCGGACCATTTTATTTTTATTTTGTTATTTAATTAATTAATGGTTAATTAATTTATCATTTGTTTTTAATAAATAATATATATCAATAATTTACACAAATAAATAAATTAATTAAAAAATTGAAAAAAATATAAGTTGCTCCAATTCAGTTCAAACCAACTCCATTATGTAGAGCATTTCGATACGATCGCAACGCAAAAAACCGCGTCTCAAACGGATCTCGTATGCAGAAGTTATCAATTTTTAAAGTTTATAAAAACTTAAAATAATTAATTAAACTAAATAATTAAACTTAAAATAATTAATTAATCTGACGCGTTGGACGCGTCCGACGCGTCGGGCCCCAACAGACCAATTTTGGTCCGTTGGGGAAGCGGTCCAAAATGGACCGTTATCTAACGGACGCGTCCGACGCGTCGGACGCGTCGAACGCATCCGTTAGACAACTGATCCGTTTTGGATCAAAGAACGGGACCTAAGTCTGATGTGCCTATTCAATTCACATCCACTCAAATTTTATATATACACTTATTCTCTCTACATTTCATTCACAATTCAAAACAATATTCTTCATTTCTATTCTCCTCAAAACTATCAATTCAATGGCTTCCTCAAGTTCAACTCAGAAATTGAAGTTAACCAAAACCATCAAAGGTTATCTTCATAATGACAAAGAGGCTATCAAAACCTATGTTAACTATGTAGCAAATGCTAAAGTTAACACGGGTAATTTCGCCGTCTTTAGCGATTTTACCTCTTATGATCTTACCTCTCTCTTTAAACAAAATGAAGTCTTGAGTCTAATTAACTCACGGGATAATAACGAAGTTTGTTATCCTAAGCTTGTCAAGATGTTCTATGCGAATCTCAATCGGGGAATTTATGAAGGCAACGAAGACCAAATTTGGAGCAGTGTCAAAGGCACATAAATTGTTGTCGATGTCGAAGTCTTGGAAAATATCTTAAATTGTAGAAATGTAGGTTCGGATTTTTCGGATTTCATTATCGATGAAACTGAATTAGAAACCTATCCTGACATATTCGAAAGCGATACTCAAATGGATTTCAAAAATCTCTTTTTTCGTCCAAAAATAAGAATTGTCACCCTCCTCCTCCAACATACCATCACTCTCCATTCTAGAAACTTTAATAATCCAACTCTCAAGATCCAAAAAGTCCTCTTTGTTATTATGGGTGGCTATAACATCAATTGGGTTAATATGATCTTAAAAGAAATAAAACCCATATAATTTTAATCAAGAGAAAACACTCTCTACTGTGGTGTTTATCTTACCCGCATTTGCAAATTCTTTGGAGTTGATATTCATGGAGAAGGGTTTGTGCCTAGAAAAGTGTTTGACTCATCAAACATACATCTCATGCAAATTCCTCTCTTTCAACCATATGAGACATTCGAAGTCAAACAAGCCTGAATGCAACAAGAAAAAGCGCCAATGGAAGTCGAAGAAGAAGAAACTTCTATAGAAAGTATTGAGTGCCCAACCAACACTAGACACATTTTCAAATAGAAAATTGTTCAAAATCAAGTCAAAATTGCTAAAATTCAAAAGAAGCTTAAGAAGAACTTTTCAAAAATGACCAAGTTCATAGCCAACATTGGAAGAAAGCTTGGAATCTCACCTCCCTCATCATCATCTAAAAATTAGTCTATCTAGTTTAATTTATCTCTATGTATTAGCTTATGTTTTGCTTTCGAATCTCGTATTCAGTGTGTCTTAATTACTTGGATGTATTTGCTTTCTATTAGGTAATGAATGGAGTTTTATTTATGTTTAAGTCATCTTCAAGTCTCTATAAAAACTTTAGAATTAATTATAGTTTAATATAAGTTCAAAAGACTGAAAATTTAAAAAAAAAAATCAAAATTATCAATAGCATATTTCGACATACATTTATGTATATGTCGACATATAACTACCAGATTTTCAAATCTTTTTAAATTTTTAAATTTAATAATTAACTCATATCCATTCAAAATCCAACGAATTCAGACCCTATTTAAGCTTATTTCTTCCAGAAAAATCATTATTCTATTTCTCCTTCTCTCCTATTCATTTCCTCTCAAATTCATGGCAAATCCAATTCATAATCTTAGTGAAAATATTGAAGAAAATTTGAAGTCTTTCAAGAA
Source organism: Allium sativum (assembly GCA_030737875.1). Lineage (NCBI taxonomy): Eukaryota > Viridiplantae > Streptophyta > Magnoliopsida > Asparagales > Amaryllidaceae > Allium > Allium sativum. Next base: position 56,115,819 of record CM060927.1, on the reverse strand, counting down.
TATTCTCTCTATAATTCTACGAAACCGACGTCATCTCGAATTAAGCCAAATAAACATGTTTGAGCAGCAAGATAAACATTTTGATGCAATCCGGTGGCCAATCTCTTCTCTTTTCAGATATGAAGATAACAATCTCGTTAAGGCTCCACCAACCAAAGAAGATGAAGATTGGGAAGTCATCAAGAAGGCTACATTATTTGGAGAAGATAGTTGGGTTGAAGTCCTAAGAAACTTTTGATTAATTGGTATGGTTGATTTGATTAATTTGTTTGAATTGAATCCTATGACTTAAAACTTGTATATATATTAAAACATATGGTGTGGAGTACTTTAATTTGATTTGGTTTGTATATTTGATATCAAACAAATGTAAATATAATACTTGGATTAGTTTGCATTTGCTAATCATAATGTTAGGAATTTCTATTGTGGGATTATATAGATTAAGGGGGAGTACTGTATTTTGATTTAGGGATAACTTAGTTACTTATAGGTTCTATTTAGAAAGTTATATGATTTAGGGGGAGTAGTTTAAGAATTTCTTTTTGATAATGCCAAAGGGGGGAAAATTATAAAATATAGACATAGTTTATAGGATTCATATAGACAAGGGAAGTATTAGAATATATACAGGTACGATATTTTATAAACTAAGGTTGTCATTAACAAAAAGGGGGAGATTGTTGGAGAATGGAGTTTTGATGATAACAACCTTATTTCAATATTAATTGATTATACAATATATACTAACACTTTTGTCTAGAAATATATATATATATATATATACATATACATATACAGGAATTATTACAGAAGACTGTACAGTTTAAAGATGTTAGAGATTCAAAATTAAGAGATGATTCAAGACTCATGCGTATTCAAGATTTCAAGAGTTCAAGATAAATATAGTTATAGAGTCTATATTATGTAAGACTCTGAATAGCACACTAGGTTCAAATTTAAAATAATTTCAAATTCTGTTTTCAAATTCTATCTTTATCTCTATCTTCTCTATTTTACTTTCTATTTTAATTTGATTTTAAACTTAAGTTTTATAAGTTTATACTTTATAAGTTTTATATTTTTATAGTTTATATACTTTATATTTACATAGTTTTAAACTCTATAATTTCATAAATATGTCTATATAGTTTATATTTATGTTTTCATATGATTTTCTACTTTATAATATTTATTTATAACACCATATTTTAATTCAAGAATTTCCAGAATTATATACATATCAAAAGAGTTGAAAAATATTCAAATTTCAGTACATGGATATGTCGGCAGACATATGTATACATGTCGACATATAACTATCATTTTTTCAAAATTGAAAGGAAGTGTCTTTTCACTATTTGTGACGGTTCAGAAACGTTGCACCTTTTCAAATGTTATAAATATGGGCTCATTTCGAATTTTTTATTAATTATTCTTCTCCATCTCCATCTATTTTCATTACACCATTGTTCTTTCTTATTTTTATGATTTCTACACTTATACTCTACCGAATTCAATTCTGTTTTCACTAAATTTCATCTATCTACACTCTCTACTCATTACTCTCTGAATCAAGTTCTATCAAAGAGTTAAAAGGTTGTTTGTAATTATTTGGGTTGTGTAAGTAATCGGTGGTATCCCTTGTAGCCGTAAAATTAAGGACGGGTAATCGGTGGTATCCCTTATAGTCATGAAATCAAGGAGGTTAGAATCGGTGGTATCCCTTATAGCCGTGAAATCAAGAAGGTTGTTATTGGATGTTAATATTGCAATTGTAACAACCCAGAAAATCAAAACCAATTTAAAATTTATATTTTGGCTATTTTAATGAATTTAGAATATATAAAATAATTTATTTTAAATAATAATGACTAAAAATTTATTTAAATCAAAGTTAGAGCGAATATATTTATTTTAAATATAAAAGGAGTTAGAAATAGCACTGTAGTTTGAAAATTAAACTTCGAACTTTGACTGAATGTAAAAGATTCAAAATAAACCGAATTTTAGTGAAACTAAAAATACTTAAATCTATTTAAAAATATCTTCCTGACGAATTCGAAAAATCGAAATTTCATAGCGGGAATCAAAAGTTATGGCCAGTTGAATATTCAGAATGGTCGCTATGGAATAAATATAACCCTTAAAAATAGACATTTTGCAAACGACCTCTGTTTTTGATGAAACTACTGGTTGGATCCGTAATGTCAAATCATTGCTAGGTTTCAAATTCCATAATTTTTGGAATTAATATGTGAGCGTGGCAAAGGAAAACGTGTTTGGTAATTTTAGTTTGAATTGGATCGACCAGAAAAAGTCCATTTTTCAAACAGTCTCCATATTCGATGAAATTAATTTTATTAGGACCGTATCATCCCGACATAGCTAGATTTATTTTTCGAGAATTTTTTGAATCCCCATGTGGCCCCGGCAAATTAAAATGTACGTTCAAATCCATATTTGAATGTTTATAGTTTAATTTGAAGAAATACTAACTGAAACAGTCGAATGGGCCTACGAAACGTATTCCATCGTGTCCAGAATAGGGGTATTTGGCTAGGGCGACAGTCGTTGGGTTTGAATTGGAGTTTATATGGATTAGTGGGTATTTTCCAAATTAAAGAAATTAAAAATAAATATATTAATTCATAGACCAATAAAAATTCACGTTTACTTCTCGCTCTAGATAATTAAAACCTGATACCCTATCTCGTAAACGACGGAAAACCTTGCCACCTTCTCTCCTCGATTTCTCTTAAACACTCAACGAAATCCAACGCTCCAGTTGAAGATTTTGTAGTGCTCCTCGAGATCTTCAAATCCATATAAGGATTGCATTTTATCGTGTGGTATTTTGCTCGAACCGGGTCCACGAAGTCCGGCCATTCGCGCCCCTTTTTCTCCCTGGATCCACCGTCGAGTAGGAAACCAGTGGTGCCGCCGGAAAGCTCTTTCCACCCCCTTCAAGATGAAATATTCTGATCTCGACCCCGCGCCTCAGATTTCACGAAATTTCGAAACCTAGTTTCGAACATCACTCTGAAAGGTACGGCTGTTTATATTTAAATGGTTTATAACACATAAAAGCATTACAAAATATGATTATCGTATAAAAATCATATCTTTTTCATATTTTGTCGAAATCTAGTGAAACTGGAGACATTGGACTCGTGACGACGTCTTCTATATTCCAAAAGAGACCGGAGAATTTTTGGAGCTTGCTACAATTTTAGAAGAAGTGGAACCCAATGTGAGATTTCTAAATTCAAATTGGAATGGAATATCGATGTATAAATTATATAAGCGATGTATAACTTATATACACGTTGTATACCTCATATATGGGCGTTGTATAAATTATATAAGCGATGTATAAATTGTACATGCATTGTATAAACCATATATAGCGATATGGAATTGAAATGGAAATATATATACGTATATATATATATATATATATATATATATATACATACTCCCCTCGTCCACAAACCATGAGCGATATAAATTGTTTGGATTGTGGTTTGGAATGATTGATTGTGGTTGAAACAAAGTTGTTTGGGTTTGTGGTAAATTCACATTGTCGTGAAAATGGATTGTATAGTGAAAAGAAATTGCATTAGGCAAATGAAACCTCTTGTAAACGCCGCGAGGCCTAAGGTAGCACGAGGAGCCGTACTCGGGACGGTGTCGGTTTTAATAACCCTGCCGTTATAATGCCGAAATTTTCTGAAATATTCATGTGTTGAAATATATTCATATGTTGATAATATATCCATAATTGAAATAAATTGTTTAGATAATAAAAATCACATTTTTATTATGCATATGAAGTATATAAAATATTGGAATGATAATATTCACATTTTTATCATGTATACAGAGTTCTAAAAATATTCGTGTTTGAAATAAATTGTTTGAACAATAAAAATAACATTTTTATTGTATGTATGAAATATATAAAATATTCATGTTTGAAATAAATTGTTTGAACGATAAAAATCACATTTTATTGGATGTATGAACCTTTAAAAATAACCAAAGGTTGAAACAAATATTTGTTGATTGAAAATAATATTTTAACATATATATGAACTGTTAAAAATAACAAAAGGTTGAAATAAACATTGGTTGATTGAAAATAGAATTTTTAACATATATATGAACTGTTAAAAATAACGAAAGGTTGAAATAAATATTGGTTGATTGAAAATAATATTTTTAACATATATATTAAGTGTTAAAAATCATCATGAATAGAAATAAATGTTGGTTAGCTAAAAATATTATTTTTAGCTTAGATGTATCTATAGGCACATTGTTGAACAGGTTATGGGTAAACTGCTAAAAAGGGAAATAAAATTTTATGCCCGACAAATAGGTACGTGTTTACTAGTTTTCATTTTCTTTTAAAGATTTTATGAGCCTAAGGCTGGCCGCTTGGCATTTTCTTTTTCTTTTAAAGATTTTATGAGCCTAAGGCTGGCCGCTTGGCATTTTCTTTTTCTTTTAAAATTTTTATGAGCCTAAGGCTGGCTGCTTGGCATTCTCCTTTTCTTTTGGATTGATGAGGGCCCTGCGACGCGAGTTACGGTTTTTCAAACCCCTCCCCGTATAAAGGAGGTTATGGCGAAATTTTTGAAATTGAAAGGCATTAGCCAAATTTTTGAAGTGAAAACGGTTTAGAAATCATCGAATAAATTACATATATATATATATAAATATAATTAAAATAAAATGAATAACGATGCTGCAGTTCGTGTTTTGGAATCGTGACTTTAAACGATTATACCGAGAAATCCAACCATCGGATTTCCCCGAAACTGGAACTGTTGGGTTCATTTTGAAAAAATCTTTCCAACGATATAAAATTTGTTGAGATCCAACCGTTAGATTGTTTGAAATGTTTAAATCAAATTTGAGAAAAACAGCGATAGAATGAATATTATATTAATATATTATTATTTTTGAAAATTGGTTACTTTATTGCAAAACCAATCATATACTTTGTATATATGCCTCATCAAAACCTTATGCCCCCTACTGAGTACCACATAAGGAAAAAGAGTACATATATATGACATATATTAACATACACAATTATAAAGTCTCAAAAATACAAACATCACTCACTCAACTCTCTCAAACACTCCAGTCTCACCACATTCATAACAAACAGATAAGTAGTATCAAAAGAGTACATCAAAATCATAAATGTAAAAATTATCAGCCTGTGTCCATGTGTTCAAAGCCCCATCTTCTCAAGAAATTCGTATTAAAATCATTTCTTTGAGACTTCCTTCCATTTCCATTGATCAAAAAGAACACTTTTCTCTCGATCATTTTGATTTTAATCTCTTTTGACACTGACTTGTTGTTGAACTGCCGTAAATTTCTTTCCATCCACAGTTGATATATCACACATGTAAAGACACCACATGCAACGTCCAACAATTGATCCTTTTCTTTAAATCTTCTCAACAATTTACTAGCTTCCTCCTCCAAAGATCCACATGCATAAGAATCAAATCCAAGTTTCTGAACAAAGTACTCCCAAACATATTTTGAATAAACACAAGAAAAAAACAGGTGACTTACACTTTCTTCTTCATTATTGCATAGCAAACATGTACCATCTTCAAGGATACCAAATCTTTTTAGTCTGTCCTTAGTACCAAGCTTCTCATTGAAAGCCAAATATGCAATCATAGACATCCTTTTTGCATTTGAGTTGTGCCATATCACTTTGTATGTATCATTAACTTGCTGTTTCATCCTCGAGAGCTGCCAAGCCTTATGAAATGAAAATTGACCTCCATCTGTCCACTCATAAAAATCAGAGTTAGAACTAGAAGCAATTTTAATATTATTGACCTCATTTTGGATTTCCTTGGTGGCTGCATGTAAAGATGCATTTATTTTACCATTCTGGATAATGCAGGAAATCAACTCCTCATTAGTCCCCAAAATCTAAATTCTGGACAAACCAACAATGTCAGCCAAACATTTACTATTTATCCATGGCTCATACCATAATAGAGTATCAGATCTTGATGATATCACCTTTCTAAATAGTTGCTTGCCAGGATTTCTAAGTCTGAGAATGGTTTCCCAAGTACTAGATGCATTGTTATCAATATCCATTTTCCAAAAAAAAATATTAGCACAATATTTTTGCCTCATCCCTGAACTCCATAAAGAATCAGAAGCTAAAATTTTCCACGTAAGTTTTATACCAGAAGCTTTTTTAAGTTCAGAAAAGGATTTAAACCCAACACCTCCTTCATTTTTTGGTAAACCCATTTTAAGCCAGCTTATCTTGTGAGAGGAATTACCCTAGAAAAAATCAGCACACATCATGTGTAGTTTGTCAATCAAGTGTTCAGGAAGTTGATAAACAAATAGCCAATATAACACTATTGGTGTGATCACGGATTGAATTAATTCAGCCCTACCAGCAAAGCTTAAAAAATTAACATCCCATCCTTGTATTTTTGACTTAACTTTATCCAATAAAGCTTGACAATCATTATAATGAATATAATTTGAGGAAATGGGGACTCCTAGATACTTTACTGATAGATGACGTCTCTAAAAATTCAAAATAGAAGTAATCTCCTCTATATTTCTTGAGTGTTCACTAAAATAAATCATTGTTTTCATATTACTCAAAGTGAGTCCACTATATTTCTGTAATTTATCAAACATTTCCCTTAGAGCCTCAGCACATATAGTAAAACTTTTCCCAACCAACATCAAGTCATCAGCATACGGTAGATGTGAAACTATGGGTTCAAATTTATGAACTGGATAAAATCTGTCTTGACCCACTACCACATTCATATAGTAGGAGAAATATTCCAATGCAATAGAAAATAAATAAGGTGATAATGGGTCACCTTGCCTTAATCCCCTATTTGAAAAGATAAAACCAATAGGAACTCCTTGAATTAAAATTGAAAAAGAAGGGGAAGATATGCATCCATATATAACATTTATAAAGTGAACAGCAAACCCCATTTTTACCATGATATTACATATAAATTCTCTGTTTAGCATGTCAAAAGCCTTATGAAGATCCACTTTTACACAAAACTTATTCACCCCTAACTTTTTGAAATCTCGTAGCAATTCATGAGCAAGGAGAATGTTATCACCAATATATCTAGAGGGTATGAAGGCACATTGGTTTGAGGACACTAAATGAGTTGGTACCATTTTAACCTATTGAATAAAATTTCGCTAAAATTTTTATAATATATGTTACAACATGCAATAGGTCGATATTGAGAAATCTCATATGGTCTATCTACCTTAGGCACCAGTGTAATAAATGTATGATTACTAACCTTTGGAATTTTAGCTAAACTAAACATATCATTCATAGCAGCTAATAATTCAATCTTCATATCATCCCAATGAAGCTTATAGAATTTAGAATTCATACCATCAGGACCTAGGCTAGAATCTTCATGCACTGAAAAAACTGCAGTCTTAACTTCTTCCATAGTGATTGATCTCAACAGAGCTTCCTGACCTTTTGAATTGATAACATATCTAGATTGGAATGAAGGGACCTCTTTGCAAACTTCTCCATTATACAGCTTTCCAAAGTATGTAATAACTTCATCAGCTAACTCCTCCTGCTTAATTAACAAATCACCATTAGCATTTATTAAAGCTTTAAGATTATTCTGGTACCTTCTCATAGACATTTTGGAATGAAAAAACTTGGTGTTTGTATCACCATCTTGTAGCCATGATACTTTGGATTTCTGCTTCAAACTCCAAAACTTCAAGTGCTTTTGAATGTACTATGCTTTCTTAGCCTCAAGTAATTCCTCATATATAACCATGTTTTCATGATCTAAATCTGATTCTAATTCTTTCTCTTTAAAATGAGCTTTTGCAGCCAAAAGTGCATCATCATCTTTTACTCTAATTTTGTCCCATTTCTTGAACTCTTCTTTGCATGCATGAAGCTTATGCAAAAATATATAACTTGGAAACCCAAAGATAAATGAAGAAAACCCTCTATAAAAACATTCACTGTAACCATCCTTATAAAACCAGTCATTGACATATCTGAAGGGAAATCCTTTAGAACTAAAAGAAGAGGCAATCTCTAAAAGCAAAGGATTATGATCACTTGACATTTGTGACAAAGATAAAGCTTTCAGTTCTATTTTTTTTTTTAATGTAAAATGATTTACAAAAAAATTATCAATGTTGTTTGCCATAGCTTTGCGTCTCCAAGTATAATGAAATCCAGCAGCTTTAATTTCAATCAGACCAGCTTGATCCAAACAATTGTTGAAAGCTCTGATATACTGAAAAGGAATTAGTAAGCCTCCCTTTTTTTTATCAAGATGAGATGTTGCATTATTAAAGTCACCCATTAAAAATCCAAAACCCATGAATGTTTTCTGCCTCTTGAATGATATGCTGCCATACATTTTGTCTCTCATAAAAATTGTTACTAGCATATATAATAGAAACACATAATATCAGTCCCCCCTTATTTATAATCTGCACAGTAACATGTTGATTAGAAGAAGATAAGATAGAAATATCCCAAACCTTAGAATTCCATAGTAGCATAATTCTACCAAAATAACGAGAGCTAGTTTTAGGGAGAAAATTCCATGACTTAGGAATATATCTTTCAAAAACCTTTAAATTCTCAATATTAATCTTATTTTCCACCAAACAAACAAATGTTGGTTTGAATTTAGTTAGAAGAGTTAATACATCACCCATACGATGTTGTGTATTAATTCCTCTAACATTCCAAGCCATAAGTGTCATTTAACAGCAACCTTACTCCTTGTAGCTCTTTTAGGAGGAGTAACATAGACATGAGTGATCACCTTATTCTTTCCCTTCAAATTCCTCAAGTACTCTTCATTTTTATCAATTCCTTAAGAGACATCATTCTCTTCTTCAGTCACTACAGGATCCTTAATATTGTCTGCAACATGATTAATAACATCTGGGAGAATTTTATCAGGTAATTCAGTATCTAAAAAATCCAAACCATCAATTGCAGTATTATCTTCATAATATATTTTTGTATTTTTAGTATGTTCATTATCAGTCCCTATATTTGAAGGTCCAGAGCCATCATCCTTATCAATATTCTCATTCCTCCTTATTTTTAGCTACCCATATATGATCTGAGGACTTATCATGTACATAACTCTTATGACCAAACCTTTGACATTTTTCACAACAAGGGGGATAAATTCATATTCAATACGAATGACTTTATTTAAACCATTATGAAGGACAATAGGAACTTGAGAAATGATTTTATAGTTAATGTCCATACTAATAAGAATTCTAGCAAATCTAGTAACTGTCTTATTTGTTGTTCTAACATCTACACGAATTGGATCTCCCAAGTAACTCTCGAGAGGGCTTCATTGGACCACATTTCCATTTCTAAATTGAATAGTTTAATCCAGATTTCTACTCTTGTAGCTCGAACTTTGTCAAATTCATACTCAGGACCCCATTTATTTACCATCAACAGTTTACCAAAATAAGAATATGTGGAAGACTTTAAAACATGTGAATAATCATCAACTTCTTCAAATTTAACAATGTAGAAAAAACCTAGCACAATATGGATAAGAAATCTACCATTAGGTCTTTAGACTTTAGAGATGCAATCCCTCAGTTTGATAATAGATAATCTAAAATCTACTGGATGTAGAACTACTATGTTTTGCCACGAATCAGCAGATAGATTAAATGTTTCAGCAGGAAGAAAAACATGACCCGCCTCCGATTGAAAAAATTTCAGATCCAGATCTGGTTCACACATGGATTGAGAAAGAGCTCAATACTCGTCTCGATTCATAAGATTAATAGTGGATTTGGATTAGAGAAATGAGGATTTAAGATTTGTTTAGGCATTCGATAAAAGGGAGAAGATCATCCCCTTTCTCGTCTGCCATTTTTTATATTAATATATATATAATTAAAATAAAATGAATAAGATGCAACAGTTCGCATTTTGAAATCGTAATTTTAAACGATTATTACGGGAGATCCGACTGTCGGATTTTCCCGAAACCGAAACCGTTAGGTTCGCTTTCGAAAGATCTTTCCAACAATATGAAATTCGTTAAGATCCAACGGTTAGATTTTTTGAAATGTTTAAATCAAATTTGGACGAGAGCAGCGCCAGAGCCATCGAATGGCCTGAAATGTCATTCGATGGAAATGGACTATTTTTAAATAAATAAAAATAGTGAAAATCATTTTAAAATATTTTAAACGATGTGGGATGGAGATAAACCGATTTTACTTAGTTTATCAGATATTTTGATGGTTGGATGTATTTGACATTAAAATTATACTAATTAACTGAAATGTGGATGTCGAATAGTTTTACCATAGAAAGAATTGATTTGAATTCTATATATGCGTGAATTATTTGAAAAGGCCGAGTTAATTATCATTTCAAATAATTGTTCGATAATGAAAATTCGAAGGATGAAAACGGTGGTTGAATATCGGAGATCTTAACATCGTTTGGATGATTACTGATGTCTTGATTGGGCTGTACACCCAAGACAAGGTAATAAGTGGTGATCGTCCAGACGTACTTGGAGATCGACCAGATATGCGAGGACCTCTCTCCTGTATTAGACATACGGGATGAGGAATAAGGTGCCTCCGGTTTCGTTCAGACCCAGAACGAACTTGTAAATGGATGAGTGTCTGACATTGGATTTTATTCTGTGTTGATTGATCTCTATTAAATATATATCTGTTTGGTGGTAGAGAATTTATTCTCTTACTTAACACCCTTCTTTGAGACGTACGAGCTCAGAGGTTATATATCGATAGACATCAGTCGCATGGCGTGGAATGTCAATGTGGCATGCTGAGATGTAGTGATCAAGGCTTTTTTTGAAAACCAGATCCTTGTGATTGATGATAAAACACGGCTTTAATATAGCATAGCTTTGTGTATGGCGTTAATTCACGAGCCTCACACCTCGGGTATGAACCAGAAACGGGAGAGGACTTCAGGGAGTACATGCGTTTCCTTCTAGCTAAGAGTGGTGTCATGGTATAGGGCCCATACATTTTTACTTATGTGGATGATGGAAATTGAGGCCTCGGTTATCTCAGTCACTGCGGTGCTGATGGATGGTTTAGTCGATATATGACCAGTTTACACCCCATAGGGCGGGGAAACGTATTGTTTAGGCATTTTAATCCACTTCGTGTGGACCGGCCCTGACGATCCAAGGGTCGCTCGAGCTCTGATTCTGAGACATGAGTTAGAGCGTCCCGAAGTCAGTAAGGACAATCCCTTGCCTTGGTTCATGATGGAAATCCAACTCCCAAATACGACATCGTGCGGTTTTGATTGTAAAACTAGTATGGCGACATAGTAGTATGTGGTACTATGTTGTCTATGATTGATACATTATGAATGAAATTGTTTTTGAAACTTTTATGCACTAGTAATAATATCAAATGATTTTGATTTATACGTATCAAGCATATTTTGGCCATTATAAGGTAAAACTCTATCCTCGGTTTGCGTTGCATTGTGTGACGGGACCTGAGTCTTATAATGGCTTCATTTTCTATAAAAAAGCATTGCGTTGTTTAAATGATTTACTTTGTTTATGCACTGGCAATCCAATGGAGTAAACCCGTTCCGCGTTAGCGGCGTGGTCTTGTAATTGGCCTTATTATAAAACAAGTTAAGTAGATTTCTCATACCAGTCCCATGATTGACTCGTAGTTCATTTCACTTTGCAAACTCGGGTGCCCCTATTTCTACACGGCAGCCTTGTGTTCAGGTTTTAGCCGGCTCATTCTAGATAGCTATGGAGCCGAAGACGGATTCCATCATTTCTTTTATGTTGTTCAGATTTTGTTATGTATATTATGTTTGATTCCGCTGCAGACATTCTATATAAAGCTGAAGCTGCATTTTGTACTAAGTATTATCTTGTTATATTGTGTAACTCTGATGATTATATTTGTTCCAGTGTAATTTGTTGTACATTATCTGGTGTAATGATATATTTCTGTTCTGCTGTTATTGTTTATGTGTTATATTCCAAAGATTATCCTTGCTTCCATGGCACGGGAGTTTGGGGTCATTACATCTGGTATCGGAGCTTTGGTTAATCTTAGTTCCGAAATATAACATATTAACGAACTCGTCAAAAATAGAATCAGAAGTATTCTATGACAAATAACTCATTACAGATAGGATCAGTTATATCCTAGGATGAGTTTAGCATAATCAAATACACCCCAATAGATGCATATACATTTAGATATATGTCTCTATACTTTACAATATCTTTTCTATTGGCCTGACTCTTTGTCTGCTATTTGCAGACATTGTAGAAATGAGTGGCAGAGGCAGAAGAAGTAATTCTATGGTTCAACAATCTAATAAGCCAATCGTGCTCCCACAGCCAGAAGCAGATATAGAAGTTCTATTAAAGAAGTATCAAAATCTGGGTGGAGTACCATTCTTGGGCAAAGAATCATTATTGAAACACAAGCATGGATGCATTCTTCTGAGATAATTTTAGAGGGTTTAAAGCTGAGAGATGACCAGAAAAGATTACTGGCATCTTGGGCACTTAAAGATGAAGCTTTGATCTGGTGGGAAACGGTTATTAAGGATAATATAGAAGGTAATATTACCTGGGATAGATTTAAAGAAATTCTCAATGAAAGATTTATTCCTGCAGAAGCAACTGATCGGATATACGATGAGTTCTACTATCCGAAACAAGGAGATATGACCATTCAGGCGTATCAAGATAAATTCTGCAGACTTTCTCATTTTGCCCCAAAGCTAAATGAAAATCCTTTGAGGAAGAATCTGAGGTTTATTTACGGGCTTCAAAGAAGGTACAAAAATTGCGTAATAGCACATGTGAAACTTCCTTTTTCTGAAAAGATATACATGGCTTATCACTATGAGGATCTTGATAAGCAAGGTCTTTTGGAGGACGAAGAGGAAGGCAGTTCTAACAGTAAAAGGAAAACTGAAACTGATAGCCTTGAGGCAAGTACTACGCCTGAGGTCAGTAAGAATCCTAAAGTAAATAGGAAAAGGGTTAAATCTGAGAAAGAACCAATAACGACTGCCACATGCTCTAACTGCAAACAGAAAGGGCATTTGGCGACAAATTGTGGAACCTTAAGGAAATGAATAAAGAGTGGAATTAAATCCAAGAAGAAGTTTCAAGAGAATAGGAAATGCAATCAATGCCATCAGACTGGTCATCTTTCAAAAGTTTGCCGGCTATTAAAGAAATATGAAATAGTTCATCAAAATGAAGTGGCAGAAGTTCCTGCACCCTCAGCCAGTCAAGTAAGGCCAGTTGTTTTGGAAGGCACGCTTACTGTCAAAGATATCCCAGTTAAAGTATTGTTTGATACATGCGCATCACAAAACTTTATTGCAAGTAATGTGGTTAAGAAATTCGATTTGAAACTGAAAAAGCTCAAACAACCCATCACTGTCCATAATCCGGTTGGGGTTCCCTCAATCTTAGTTGGATTTGTGGAGTGCCTATCTCTTTTTCCCGTTATCGGTCCCCTACCATCTCGATCATCGTGAATTTTACCGATTTTGATCTTATTCTAGGATTGGATTGGTTAACCAAATACGAAGCTGAGGTTAAATGCGCCGAGAGAGTTGTTAAGGCAAAGACTAAATCAGGGGAGTACATTACCATACCATGTCAAGGTCCGAGTTCGGATAGAACAAAATTTTGGTCAGCTCTGAATGTTTCTCCTGCTCCAATAGAAAATATTCCTGTTGTCTCAGAAAATATTCTTATCGTCAAAAATTATGCGGATGTGTTTGAAGAAGTGGATAGCTTACCTCCACGTAGAAAAATTAATTTCAGAATCGATCTAGTTCCGAATACAAGACCAATAGTGCACCCTATTCGAAGAATGACTTTAAAGGAGAAAGAATAATTGGGGGATCAGACTCGACAATTACTATGGAAAGGTCTGATCAGGCCTAGTTTCTCCAACTGAGGAGCAGCAGTGGTGTTTGTCCCAAAGTAAGACGGTACTCTCAGACTATGTGTGGATTATCGTGACTTGAATAAGCAGATATTGAAGAAGAAATATCCATTGCCGTGAATTAATGATTTGTTGGATCATTTGAATGGAGCACAAGTGTTTTCAAGAATGGACCTAGCTACAGGTTTCCATCAATGTCGTATTGCCGAAGAATGTGTTCCTTTGACAGTATTCAGAGGTCCAGACTTATTTTATGAGTGGTTAGTAATGTTGTTCGGCTTATGTAACGCTCCAGCTTATTTAGTTGATCTAGTGAATTGAGTGTTTCGAGAGGTATTGAATAAATTCGTACTGGTTTTCATCGATGACATATTGATCTTCTCTAAGTCAAAGAGCGAGCACGCTAAACATTTGGAACAAGTTTTGGAAATTGTCCGAAAGAATGTTTTAAAAGCCAAATTTTCCAAATGTATATTATGGCAAGAAGAATTGAAGTTCCTTGGTCACGTTGTATCAAAGGAAGGAATTTCAGTAGATCCAAGTAAAATTTCAGCTATTCAAGATTGGAAACAGCCTAGTACGCCCACAAAAGTCAGAAGTTTCCTTGGTTTGGCTAGTTATTATCGGAATTTCGTTAAATATTTTTCGAAGCTATCCAGTCCATTAACGCAACTTACTAAGAAGCACGCAAGATTTCATTGGACTCCAGCATGTGAGGCAGCTTTCCAACAGCTGAAATTAAGATTAACTACTGCTCCAGTGTTAACTATTATCGATGGTAATCAAGATTTGAAAGTCTATACAGATGCTTCTATTGAAGGTGCTGGTGCAGTATTAATACAAAGAGGCCAAGTAGTTGCTTATGCTAGCCGTCAGTTGAAGTCGCTTGAGAAGAAATATGCTCATGATCTTGAGTTGTTAGCCATAGTGTTTGCTTTGAAAATCTGGAGGCATTATCTATTGGGTGAGAAGTTCGAATTATATATGGATCACAAGTCGTTACAATATTTGTTCACCCAGAAGGATTTAAATCTGGGACAACAGCGTTGGCTAGAATTTCTTGCAATGTACGATCTAGATATATTGTATACTCCGGGGAAAGCCAATGTTGTAGCTGATGCGCTTAGCAGAAAGAACTTAATCATCGCCAGTCTTATTATTAAGCGTTCGTTGATTGACAAGATCTCTGTTCTTTAGAAAGACGATAACTTTATTAAGGAGATGATCAAAAGAATTCAAAAGGGCGAAGTCTCCCGTTTCCAAGTGGATAGCCAAGGGGTCCTGAGATTGGAAGGACGAATCTGTGTTCCAGAAGTTCCAGAACTTAGAAGAGAGGTACTAGATGAATGTTACAAATCTAAGCTCAGTATTCATCCTTGTGTGAGTAAGATGTATAATGATCTCAAGCGAACATTCTGGTGGAAGGCGATGAAAAGAGACATTCCAATATATGTTGGCCGGTGTTCTACTTGTCAGCAAGTTAAAAGCGATCAACAGAAACTCGTTGGATTGTTACAACCATTGGAGATTCCAAATTGGAAGTGGGAGCAAATTTCCACGGATTTCATAGATGGTTTGCCCAAAACCAAGAAAGGAAATGATAGTATATGGGTGATCGTAGATCGTTTCATGAAGACTGCCCATTTTATACCTATCAGATCAAATAGAATGACTCGAAACCTAGCACAAATTTATTTCAAAGAGATCGTTAGACTGCATGGAGTTCGCAGTAGTATTGTTAGTGATCCGATATTCGCTAGTAAATTCTGGGAAGCGTTCCAAGTAGAGCTGGGAACAAAGTTAAACCTTAGTAACTCATATCATCCTCAAACCGATAGCCAAACTAAGAGGGTGAATCGTATACTAGAAGATTTATTTTCGGCATGTATTATTGATTTTGGCGAATCGCGGGAAGATCACTTACATTTGGCTAAGTTCTCTTATAATAACAGCTACCAGGCGAGCTTGGGAATGGCTCCATGCGAAGCATTGTGTGGTCGACCATGTAGATCTCTCGCATGTTGGGTAGAATCAAGCAGTCAACTAGTATTGGGTCCCGACATGATTCGTGAAGTTTTGGATAAAGTCAATTTCATTAAGAAGAGACTGAAAACAGCTCAAAGCCAATAGAAGAGTTATGAAGATTCTAGGAGAAGAGATTTAGCATTCGCTGTTGGTGACTATGTATATTTGAGAGTTTCTCCGATGAGAGGAGTAGTCCGATTCGGGAAAACATGGAAGTTGGCACCGAGATTTATTGGTCCATTTCTTATACTTGAAAGAATTGGAACTCTCGCTTATAGGGTTCAATTACCTGACTGGTTGCCAGGAGTGCATGATGTATTTCACATGTCTCAACTTCGGAAGTATGTGCATGATCCAGATCTAGTTGTAGAAGAAGTAGCGCAACATGATTTGGATATTACTCCAGAACTAGCTGTGAGAAGAGAGCCGATATAGATTATTGGCAAAGAAACCAAAGAGCTAAGGAACAAGATGGTTCATTTAGTCAAAGTGCAGTGGAGCGGTGATCCTAGAGACTGTACATGGGGGACAAAAGATAGTATTAAGCAGGCTTATCCCAAGTGCATAGTGAACATCTTTGATTAGCTCTGGTGCAAGGTACATTTACAGTATACTCTATTTTCCATTTTGTTTCCTACTTTACTGTTGTTTCCTTCTCGGGGACGAAAAGTTTTAATTGGAGGAGATTGTAACAACCCGGAAAATCAGAACCAATTTAAAAAAATTATTTTGGCTATTTTAATGAATTTGGAATATTTAAAATAATTTATTTTAAATAATAACGACTAAAAATTTATTTAAATCGAAACTAGAACGAATATATTTATTTTAAATATAAAAGGAGTTAGAAATAGCACTGCAGTTTGAAAATTTAACTTTGAACTTTAAATGAATGTACAGGATTCAAAATAAACTGAATTTTAGTGAAACCAAAAATACTTAAATCTGTTTAAAAATATCTTTCAAACGAATCCGAAAAATCAAAATTTCATAGTGGGAATCAAAAGTTATGGCTAGTTGAATATTCAGAATGGTCGCTATTGAATAAATATAGCCCTTAAAAATAGACATTTTGCAAATAAATATAAATATAATATTTGATATCAATCAAATGTTAGGAATTATATATTTGATATCAAACAAATGTAAATATAATATTTGGATTAGTTTGCATTTGCTAATCATAATGTTAGAAATTTCTATTGTGGGATTATATAGATTAAGGGGAGAGTACTGTATTTTGATTTAGGGATAACTTAGTTACTTATAGGTTCTATTTAGAAAGTTATATAATTTAGGGGGAGTAGTTTTAGAATTTCTTTTTGATAATGCCAAAGGGGGGAAAATTATAAAATATAGACATAGTTTATAGGATTCATATAGACAGGGGAAGTATTAGAATATATACAGGTACAATATTTTATAAACTAAGGTTGTCATCAACAAAAAGGGGGAGATTGTTGGAGAATGGAGTTTTGATGATAACAACCTTATTTCAATATTAATTGATTATACAATATATACTAACACTTTTGTCTAGAAATATATATATATATATATACATATATACATATACATATGTAGGATTTATATACAGGAACTATTATTGAAGACTGTACAGTTTAAAGATGTTAGAGATTCAAAATTAAGAGATGATTCAAGACTCATGCGTATTCAAGATTTCAAGAATTCAAGATAAATATAGTTATAGAGTCTATATTATGTAAGTCTCTGAATAGCACACCAGGTTCAAATTCAAAATAATTTCAAATTCTCTTTTCAAATTCTATCTTTATCTCTATCTTCTCTATTTTATTTTCTATTTCAATTTGATTTTAAACTTAATTTTTATAAGTTTATACTTTATAAGTTTTATATTTTTATAGTTTATATACTTTATATTTATATAGTTTTAAACTCTATAATTTCATAAATATGTCTATATAGTTTATATTTATGTTTTCATATGATTTTCTACTTTATAATATTTATTTATAACACCATATTTTAATTCAAGAATTTCCAGAATTATATACATATCAAAAGAGTTGAAAAATATTCAAATTTCAGTACATGGATATGTCGGCAGACATATGTATACATGTCGACATATAACTATCATTTTTTCAAAATTGAAAGGAAGTGTCTTTTCACTATTTGTGACGGTTCAGAAACGTTGCAACTTTTCAAATGTTATAAATATGGGCTCATTTCGAATTTTTTTATTAATTATTCTTCTCCATCTCCATCTATTTTCATTACACTATTGTTCTTTCTTATTTTTATGATTTCTACACTTATACTCTGCCGAATTCAATTCTGTTTTCACTAAATTTCTTCTATCTACACTCTCTACTCATTACTCTCTGAATCAAGTGCTATCGAAGAGTTAAAGGGTTGTTTGTAATTATTTGGGTTGTGTAAGTAATCGGTGGTATCCCTTGTAGCCGTAAAATCAAGGACGGGTAATCGGTGGTATCCCTTATAGTCATGAAATCAAAGAGGTTAGAATCGGTGGTATCCCTTGTAACCGTGAAATCAAGAAGGTTGTTATTGGATGTTAATATAGCAATTGTAACAACCCAGAAAATCAAAATGTAACAACCCGGAAATGTGAGCCAGTTTAAAATTTTTATTTTGGCAATTTTAGTGAATTTTGAACATTTAAAATAGATTATTTTAAATAATATCGACAAGAAATTTATTTTGAATATAAATAGAATGTATATATTTATATACGTCGTCGTTAGAATATAATAATTATATATAATTATAAAAGGAATTGAAAATGGCGCGGTAGTTCGATAATTCGATTTCAAACTTCAATTGAACGTACCGGGTGCAAAACAATCCGGATTTTAGTGAAACCAAAAATAATGGAATCTAATGGAGAATATCTTTCCAACAAATCCAGAAAATCAAGATTTCATAGCGGGGATAAAAAGATATGTCCAGTTGAAAATTCTGGATAGTCGCTATGGAATTCAGGCCCTTAAAAATGGAAATTTTACAAATGACTTCGGATTTCGACGAAACCACTTTTGTTGGATCTGGGATGTAAAATTATTGCTAGATTCCAAATTTCATAATTTTTCGAATCAATATGTGAGCGTGGCAGAGGAAAACGCGTTTGACCAGTTTTAGTTGATTTTAATCGACTGGAAAATGGCCATTTCTCTAACGGTCTCAGAATTCGACGAAACTAGTTTTGTTAGGACCGTATCGTCAATACGAAGCTAGAAAATATTTTTCTGGGATTTATAGAGTTAGTATGTGACCCCAGTAAATTTAAATGCACGTTCAAATTCAATATATATAGTTATATGTTGATTTTAACGGAAACTGGTCGATACAGTCGAATCAGCTTATGGTACATATCCCATTGTGTTCGGAATGGGGGTGAAATGCTATGGACGACAGGCGGTGGGTTCGATTTCGAGTTCGAAAATAAAAGTTGCTTTTTGAAATAAAATAAATAAATAAATTAAAATAATCCCCCTTCCATCTCCTTTATTCATTCAGCCCCCCCCCCCCATCAGATCATTTTCAATCGAAAAAAAAAAGAAAAAGAGGAAGAAGGGGGAGGAGCCGCCGTCGCTCCTCCCATCGGGGCGCCGCCGCGCCACCACGGGCGCTGGCCCCCTCGCCTCCCCCTCCGTTCGACCTCCCCCCTCCTCCACCTGCTCCGCTCCCTCCCCTCCTCCAACTCGCCCTACCCGTGCCACCACCACAGACCACCGCGCAACCCTCAGCGCACCCCCCACTCTTCTTCCTCCGCCGCCTCCTGCTTCACCATCTCGAAAATCGCACCCCCCTTAAACCCTCCTCCTGCCTGAACCGCCACCCGAAGGCCACCACCCTCCGACGCAGTGGCAGCGCCCCCTTCTTCGAGCGCACCCCTCCCCTTTTCCACTTCCAATCGATGGCAACGACAGTCCTTTCTCTTGCTCCTCCTTCTAAGACCCTAGCCAATGTGAGTTTCCTCCTTTATCCTTCTTTGATTTAAAACTGACTTTTGATATGGGGAAAGTTTGAATTTTTATATGATAGGTAGATTAAAGATATAATTTTTATATAGTAGAAATGTTAAAGATGTGATCTTTATAGTAGTAGCAATGTGAAGATATGATTTTTATAGTATAGAAAGTATAAAAATACGATTTTTATATTTTATAGATAGTAAAAATATCATCTTTATATATGTAACAAAATAAAAATCTGATTTTTATTGTATATATAATGAAGTAAAAATGTGATTTTTATAGCGATGTAATGAAAAGGCGAAATCTTTATAATAGAAAAGGCGAAATCTTTATAATAGAAAAGGCGAAATCTTTATATTTAAAAGGCGAAATCTTTATATAGAGAATAGCATGATAAAAATATAATCTTTATTATATGAACACCGTTGTAAAAATAGAATTTTTATCTATATAGTAGCGATGTAAAAATAGAATTTTTATCTATATAGTAGCGATGTAAAATTAGAATTTTTATCTATATAGTAGCGATGTAAAAATAGAATTTTTATCTACATAACACCGTTATAAAAATAGAATTTTTATCTATATGGTAGAGTTGTAAAAATATGATTTTTATATACATAGCAACAATATAAAAATGTGATATTTATATATGTAGTGGCTACGGGCAACGAAAGTTGACGAAAGTCGAGAACGGCGAAGACTTCTACATAAGAAGAGTCATGGCGTTTGGATTAGTTATCAGTGAGAACTTCTCACTCTAAATTTCTTTTTCTAGTTATATATATATACTAGGATGCAGACGGTGCTTAGCAGCACCCGACACCCGTCATCCACAGACCATGGATGGCTTGTTTGTTTGATTGATGTATTGTGAAAACTGTTTGTGATGTTGATGTGAAATCGATAATAAATTATAGATGGTTGAAATAAATTAATTATCGTTAAAAATATAATTTTTAATTAAATATTCATAAACAAATCGGCCGATTTGTTTATATGCACTGATTTGACTGATATTGATTGGGACAATAAATTTTACACATCGCCCAACTGCACAAATAAAAATCTGTGTTTGTTGATTTGAAACCCCACACGGGTGTTGGGATGATATTTGGCATACACTAATCCCAATTATTTAATTGTATGTCGATCGATTGGTCGACAGACTGTGTAAGCATTAATTATTTATATTTGATGCTTATGCAGTTGGGTGGTGCACTTTGGATGATGGTTGATTGTTTATCGTTGCTATTATATACATGTGTTGTATGGAATCCATATAATTAACATTATATGGTAATTGATTGGGCCTCATTCCAATTGGGAAAATAATGAATATTATAAAAGAAAATTCATGTGTTGAATATAAAAATAGTCATGTGTTGACGATGTTCATGTGTTGAAACTATTTATGTGTTGAGTAAAATATTTTAATAATAAAATTTACATCTTTATCATATTTAAAATTAGAACTACTTCACGGTGGAGTCTGATTGAAAATCAAACGATAGATACCATAATTTTATAAAATATTTTACATAACAAAAATAGTCGGGTGTTGACAGTACTCATGTGTTGAGATTGGTCGTGTGTTGAAAGAAATATAGATTCATGTGTTGAATGGGATAAATATTCATTTGTTGAATAGAATAACGAATTTATTGAAATATACAAAGCCGTTTTGATTAAAGTTGCGCTATTTTGACATGAACGATATTTATATCAATTATATTCATTTTTATAATGAATATAGAAAAGGTAGTGATTTCAAAATATAACGTTTTGAAAATATTATCATTTATATAGTAATGATATGAAATATCCAATTTTGATTTGAAATTGAATATAGAGTTGAAATGGTTTTGAAAACGAATTTAAAACGATTTATAAAATACGTTTTAAAAGGAAATCGACGAAATATATATAATATATATATTATATGTATAATGGCCTGAATAGAACGCGCCGCGACAGTTCGTGAATTTCGACCATTGACTTCGAATTGACGTTGCGGGAGATCCGACCGTCGGATTCTCCTAAAACCAGAACCGTTGGGTTCGTATCGAAAAGGGCTTTCCAATGAATATTTGAAATTTGAAATCTAACGGTTGGATTTGGAATTATGTCCAAATCAAATTTGGAAAAGGTCGCTGTAAGTGCAGTTCGATGGCCGTTGATGGAAATCGACTGTACGGGCCTTGATAAAATTATTAAAAATATTAATAATTTGTGTATTGGAAAGAACTGGGATGAAAATTCCACATTTGAAAGGATAAAAATATATTTTTGTCGAAATGAACTAGTTTTGAACTAGAATTAAAATCAATTTATTTTTGAAATAAATAAATTGAATTTGAAAGTGATTTTAAAAATAATCAATATTCCCAATACGTGAATTGGACTGGAGTTGAATCGAAATTATCTTCGGAATATTTCGATGTTGGATTTCGTGACTATACAGATATTGTTATGGGAATTTGAAAGATATATTTTATATCGTTATTTCCAATACGATATTTGTTGGTTTCAGAATTTGATATTGAATACAAGCCGGTATATTTTCTATTCAGAGCCTTGTATTTAATATCAAATGTGATTTGGGTTTGTCCTGAATGGTGTCTTCATTAACACTGTTCTTAAGCCCAATAGAGAAAAAGATTAAATCTTTCTATTTAAATTTAATGAAGTGTATCAATTAAATAATATTTAATTGGAATCGAATTTGAATTGGTTTTTGGGTTTATCGTGAGTGGTGCTTTGAACAACGCCTGTTCTTTAACCCGATTAACAATAGAGTGTGATTTTGGGTTTATCGTGAATCGTGTTTTAGGTGACATTGGTTCTTTAACCCAGTTAAAGACAGGATATTGATTTTTGAGAAGATTAAAACTAAGTGGAGTTTTAATGAATCTTTAATTAGATTGAAATGTGAATTGATAATTTAAATTATCAAATCTGAAAGGTGATCGAGAATGGAGTACCACCAGTTTTGCTCCAAAGCGATAGTTAAATCTTTAATTAGATTTGAACGTGAAATGGTAATTAATTTTACCGATAACACCATGGTGTTAGATATAGAGTACTACCAGATTTTCTCCATGGGATTAATAGGTTGGGATTGGGAAATAAAATAAATAATTACTTCGGTGTGGTCCGCTAATCCCGACTAGTTTGAAATGATATCCAAAGGAAGATTAAAGAATAAATTTAGAAGAATTTATCTTGGATAAAATTAATGGGAACCTATTCCCTAAGAATATGATTTTGTGAATAAAAGAATATTCTGAATTGGAATGAGGCGTTTGTTATGTTTGTGTAACAGTTGTTTATCATATACGTGTGTTATTCAGAAAGGCCGGGTTTATACCCATTCTGAATAACCGATCCGACGAGATGTCGAAGATGAAGACGGTGGTTGAAGACCGGAAGTCTTCACATCGTTTGGGTGATTACTGATGACCTCGATTGGGCTGTACACCCAAGATGAGGGAAACAGTTGGTGATCGTCTAGACGTACTTGGAGATGGATGGATATGCGAGGAAAGTGCCTCCGGTTTCGTTCAGACCCAGGACGAACTCGTAAATGGATTGTGTGTCTGACATTGGATTTTATTCTGTGTTGATTGATCTCTATTAAATATACATCTGTTTGGCGGCGGAGAATTTATTCTCTTGCTTAACGCCCTTCTCTGAGATGTACGAGCTCAGAGGTTGTATATCGATGGACATCAGTCGCATGGAGTGAATTGCCAGTGTGGCACGCGTAAGTGGCAATTGATCAAGGCTTCTGTTGAAAAAGCAAAGTCTTGTGGTTGATGATCAAAGCACGGCCTGTGTGGCGTAGCTTTGTGTATAACGTGAATTCGCGAGCCTCACACCTCGGTATGAGTCAAAAACGGGATAGTGACTGTAGGGAGAGCACGACGTTTCTTTCTAGTTAGGGTGGTGTCAGTGACCTACCAGCCCTGACATTTATATACTTTTCACCTGTGTGGTTGTTGGATACGAGGCGCCTCGGATATAGGTCTGTAAGGATCGGGAAACGTGTGTTCAGGAATAACTAATCCTCAAAAGTAAGAGAGGACTGGCCCTGAAGATCCAAGGATCATAGTGGGGTCCTGGGACATTTGCTAGAGTGTCTCGAATCGGAGAGGAGCTTGCCCCTTGCCTCGACTCATGACGGAAATCCAATTTCCAATACGTGTATTTCGATTTTATTAGTAGAGCCTAGTATGGCGACATAGTGGGATGGGACACTCATGCCGCCTATGATTGATATTTATGATTGAAACTGTTTTGACACTATACACTTATAATAGTATCAAATAATGTGTTTTTAACGTATCAAGCATGCTTTGGCTGTTATAAGGTAAAAACCCTATCCTCCGGCTTGCGTTGCATTGTGTGATGGGACCCGGGTTTTATGACAGCTTCATTTTTCTTTATTTTGCATTGCGCTGTTTGTTTTATACACTGGCATTCTTGGGAGGAAACCCGTTCCGTGTTATACGGTGTGGTCCCTTGATTTGCCGAACTTTAAAATAAAGATTAATAACTGTTTTAGTTCTCACACCAGTCACATGACTGACCTGGAGTTTATTATTTTAACCTAAACTCTGGGTGCCCCTATTTTCGACACGGGCAGCTAGTAGTTTTGGTTTTGCAGATTTATATTCACAGGGTCCTGATTTACAGCTGGAACGATGCTCGGAAAGCTCTGTATACGTGTATCACTTTCAGTTGTGTTTTGTATATTTTTCCGCTGCTATGTAATTTATTGTAATCTCTGATATTTTTCTGTTGTATAATATTTATTCATACTCTGTATATTCTTGTAATCTGATGGAATTGTTGTAATATACAATGAAATGTTCTTCTGTCTGCGTTCTGATTTGTCTTGTCCTCAACGCCATCCGTGCTTTCCTTCATGGGGAAGTTCGGGTCGTCTCACAAAACCAATTTAAAATTTATATTTTGGCTATTTTAATGAATTTAGAATATATAAAATAATTTATTTTAAATAATAATGACTAAAAATTTATTTAAATCAAAGTTAGAGCGAATATATTTATTTTAAATATAAAAGGAGTTAGAAATAGCACTGTAGTTTGAAAATTAAACTTCGAACTTTGACTGAATGTACAAGATTCAAAATAAATCGAATTTTAGTGAAACTAAAAATACTTAAATCTATTTAAAAATATCTTTCTAATGAATTTGAAAAATCGAAATTTCATAGCGGGAATCAAAAGTTATGGCCAGTTGAATATTCAGAATGGTCGCTATGGAATAAATATAGCCCTTAAAAATAGAAATTTTGCAAACGACCTCCGTTTTCGATGAAACTACTTTGGTTGGATCCGTAATGTCAAATCATTGCTAGATTTCAAATTCCATAATTTTTGGAATTAATATGTGAGCGTGGCAAAGGAAAACGCGTTTGGTAATTTTAGTTTGAATTGGATCGATTAGAAAAAGTCCATTTTTCAAACGGTCTCCAAATTCGATGAAATTAATTTTGTTAGGACCGTATCGTCCCGACATAGCTAGATTTATTTTTCGAGAATTTTTGGAATCACTATGTGGCCCCGACAAATTAAAATGTACGTTCAAATCCATATTTGAATGTTTTATAGTTTAATTTGAAGAAATACTAACTGAAACAGTCGAATGGGCCTACGAAACATATTCCATCGTGTCCGGAATGGGGGTATTCGGCTAGGGCGACAGTCGTTGGGTTTGAATTGGAGTTCATATGGATTAGTGGGTATTTTCCAAATTAAAGAAATTAAAAATAAATATATTAATTCATAGACCAATGGAAATTCACTTTCACTTCTCGCTCCAGATAATTATAACACGATACCCTATCTCTAAATTCTAAATTCAAATTGGAATGGAATAGCGATGTATAAATTATATAAGCGATGTATAACTTATATACGCGTTGTATACCTCATATATGGGCGTTGTATAAATTATATAAGCGATGTATAAATTGTACATGCATTGTATAAACCATATATAGCGATATGGAATTGAAATGGAAATATATACGTTTATATATATATATATATATACCTATATATATACTCCCCTTGTCTACAAACCATGGGTGATATAAATTGTTTGGATTGTGATTGTTTGGATTGTGGTTTGGAATGCTTGATTGTGTTTAAAACAAAGTTGTTTGGGTTTGTGGTAAATTCACATTGTTGTGAAAATGGGTTGTATAGTGAAAAGAAATTGCATTAAGCAAATGAAACCCCTTGTAAACGCCGCGAGGCCTAAGTTAGTGCGAGGAGCCGTACTCGGGATGGTGCCGGTTTTAATTGCCCTGCCGTTATAATGCCGAAATTTTCTGAAATATTCATGTGTTTGAATTTTATTCATGTGTTGAAATATATTCTTGTGTTGATAATATATCCATAATTGAAATAAATTGTTTAGATAATAAAAATCACATTTTTATTATGCATATGAAGTATATAAAATATTGGAATGATAAAATTCACATTTTTATCATGTATACGAAGTTCTAAAAATATTCTTGTTTGAAATAAATTGTTTGAACAATAAAAATAACATTTTTATTATATGTACGAAGTATACAAAATATTCATGTTTAAAATAAATTGTTTGAATGATAAAAATCACATTTTATTGGATGTATGAACCTTTAAAAATAACCAAAGATTGAAATAAATATTTATTGATTGAAAATAATATTTTTAACATATATATGAACTGTTAAAAATAACCAAAGGTTAAAATAAATATTGGTTGATTGAAAACAATATTTTTAACATATATATGAACTGTTAAAAATAACGAAAGGTTGAAATAAATATTGGTCAATTGAAAATATTTTTTTAACATATATATGAAGTGTTAAAAATCATCATGAATAGAAATAAATATTTGTTAGCTAAAAATATTATTTTTAGCTTAGATATGCATCTATAGGCACATTGTTGAACAAGTTATGGATAAATTGCTAAGAAGGGAAATAAAATTTTATGCCCAACAAACAGGTACGTGTTTACTAGTTTTCTTTTTCTTTTAAAGATTTTATGAGCCTAAGGCTGGCCGCTTGGCATTTTCTTTTTCTTTTAAATATTTTATGAGCCTAAGGTTGGCCACTTGGAAATTTCTTTTTCTTTTAAAGATTTTATGAGCCTAAGGCTAGCCGCTTGACATTTTCTTTTTCTTTTAAGAATTTTATAAGCCTAAGGCTGGCTGCTTGGCATTCTCTTTTTCTTTTGGATTGATGAGAGCCCTACGGGGCGAGTTACGGTTTTTCAAACCCCTCCCCGAACAAAGGAGGTTATTGCGAAAATTTTCGAAATTTAAAGGCATTAGCCAAAATTTTGAAGTGAAAGCGGGTTAGAAATCGTCGAATAAATTTTATTTATATATATAAATATAATTAAAATAAAATGAATAACGACGCTGCAATTCGTCTTTTGGAATCGTGATTTTGAACGATTATACCGACAAATCCGACCATCGGATTTCCTTGAAACTGGAAGCATTGTGTTCACTTTGAAAATATCTTTCCAATGATATAAAATTTGTTGAGATCCAACGGTTAGATTGTGTGAAATGTTTAAATCAAATCTTAAGAAAAACATCGCCCGAATGAATATTATATTTATAAATATAAATATAATTAAAATAAAACAAATAACAACGCAGCAGTTCACATTTTGAAATTGTAATTTTAAACGGTTATTACAGGAGATCCGACCGTCGGATTTTCTTGAAATCGAAACCAATGGGTTCGCTTTAGAAAGATATTTCCAACGATATGAAATTCGATAATATCCAACGGTTTGATTTTTCAAAATGTTTAAATCAAATTTGGACGAGAGCAGCGCCAGGGCCATCGAATGACCTAAAATGTCATTCGATGGAAATGAACTATTTTTAAATAAATAAATATAGTGAAAAATCATTTTAAAATATTTTAAACAATGTGGGATGGAGATAAACCGATTTTACATGGTTTATCTGATATTTGATGGTTGGATGTATTTGACATGAAAATTATAGTAATGAACTGAAATGTGGATGTCGAATAATTTAACCATAGAAAGAATTGATTTGAATTCTATATACGCGTGAATTATTTGAAAAAGACCGAGTTAATTCTCATTTCTAATAATTGATTGATGATGAAAAGTCGAAGGATGAAGACGGTGGTTGAAGACCGGAGATCTTCACATCGTTTGGAAGATTATTGATGTCTTGATTGGGAGGCATCCCATGACAAGGTAATAAGTGGTGATCGTCCAGACGTACTTGGAGATCGACCGGATATGCGAGGACCTCTCTCCTGTATTGGACATACGGGACGAGGAATAAGGTGCCTTCGGTTTCGTTCAGACCCAGAATGAACTTGTAAATGGATGTGTGTCTAACATTCGATTTTATTCTGTGTTGATTGATCTCTATTAAATATATATCTGTTTGGTGGCGGAGAATTTATTCTCTTGCTTAACACCCTTCTCTGAGACGTACGAGATCAGAGGTTATATATTGATAGACATCAGTCGCATGGCGTGGAATGTCAATGTGGCATGCTGAGATGCAGTGATCAAGGAATTTGTTGAAAAGCAGAGGCTTGTGGTTGATGATCAAAGCACGACTTTAATATAGCATAGCTTTGTGTATGGCATTAATTCGCGAGTCTCACGCCCTAGGTATGAACCAGAAACGAGAGAGGACTTCAGAGAGGACATGCGTTTCCTTCTAGCTAGGAGTGGTGTCATGGTATGGAGCCCAGACATTTTTACTTATGCGGATGATGGAAAGCGAGTCCTCGGTTATATCGGTCACTACGGCGCCAATGGATGGTTTGGTCGATATATGACCAGTTTGCGCCCCATAGGGCAGGGAAACGTATTGTTCAGGCATTTTAATCCACTTCGTGTGGACTGGCCCTGACAATCCAAGGGTCACTCGAGCTCTGATCCTGAGATACAGGCTAGAGCATCTCAAAGTCGGTAAGGACGATCCTTTGCCTTGGTTCATGATGGAAATCCAACTCCCAAATACGACATCATGCGGGTTTGATAGTAAAACTAGTATGGCGACATAGTAGTATGTGGTACTATGTTGTTTATGATTGATACATTATGATTGAAATTGTTTTTGAAACATTTATGCACTAGTAATAATATCAAATGATATTGCTTTATATGTATCAAGCATATTATGGCCATTATAAGGTTAAACTCTATCCTCCGGTTTGCATTGCATTGTGTGACGGGACATGAGTCTTATAATGGCTTCATTTTCTATAAAAAGCATTGCGTTGTTTAAATGATTTACTTTGCTTATGCACTGACAATCCAATGGAGTAAACCCATTCCGTGTTAGCAGCGTGGTCCTGTGATTGGCCTTATTATAAAACAATTTAAGTAGATTTCTCATACCAATCCCATGACTGACTCGTAGTTCGTATCACTTTGCAAACTCGGGTGTCCCTATTTCTACACGAGCAGCCTTGAGGTTTTAGCTGGCTCATTCTGGATAGCTATGGAGCTGAAGATGGATTCTATCATTTCTTTTATGTTGTTCTGATTTTGTTTTTGTATATTATGTTTGATTCCGCTGCAGACATTTTATATAAAGCTGAAAATGTATTTTGTACTAAGTATGATCCTGTTATACTGTGTGACTCTATTGATTATATTTGTTCCAGTGTAATTTGTTGTACATCATCTGGTGTAATGATATATTTCTGTTCTGTTGTTATTGTTTATGTGTTATATTCCAAAGATTATCCTTGCTTCCGTGGCACAAGAGTTTAGGGTCATCACAGTAATAAAACTTTGCACAATCCAGCGTTGTGCGGGACTGGACGTAGGAGCAATTCCGAACCAGTATAAAATTCGATATGTTCTTTCCTTTTCTGCACTTTATTTTTGTTTATCTTTGTGTTCATGTTTGATTCTGTGTCTATGATTATTTCTGTAGTGTTTGATTGATATAAGTTTTAGATTTTGTTTAAATTCTCAAAATCACTATTCACCCCACCTCTAGTGTTTGTTTTTCCTTAACGATCCTTTCCGCAATCCCTAACAGAAATTGATATCAAGTAAGATGAGTGTGATTTCTTTAAATCTATTAAAGTAAAACGTACTTGCCATCTAAATAACTTAATGAATGAGGTTTAATAATTCCTTGAATACATCAGAAGTGTATTTGAAAGTTATACATCCTTAAAAGATATTTTATGAAGTAATGAATTAAGGAATGAAGAACACCCAAATCTGATTCTACTTAAACAATATTTTTACGATGATTGATCCGAAGGGACCAAAATCGAATTTGGGTGACTCCTATCTGAAAACCATTTCAAATTAGTTAAATGCTCAAAGTAATGAAGATTGAAGACTGAAGAATTATGGAGATTTAATGAAGGGTTGCTATCACTGAACCTTGAGAGATTTATCCCATATTACAAACGACAGCGATTCTACATTTAGATCTTTGATTGGTTTATCCAAAACCAGGGCAACTTATATGGATGAATGTCTGGTGTTGCATTTCTAATACGCTTTTGTTAACCTCCATGATTGTACATTTGTTTGGTGACAGGGAAGGAAATTTCTCTTAGCTTAACACTCTTTTCTTAGACGTACGAGCTCATAGGTTTTTGCCTTAGGTGAAATCAGTAGCATTCGTTGGACTTGACAACGTGACATTCAAATTAAAGAACATGCTTGAAGAAAGGTAATCTTAAACCTCAACAACCGGTGTTGGCAAAAACGGGAAATGAAGTAAGGTCGGGTTGGGTAGCGCTCATTAGGAGTCGATTATCGCCCTTCTAGATTACTCTTGATATGTCGAGTAAGTGGCGTATGCTAAGAGATGTCTTACGGATATAGGGCAGTTATGACTGGGGTGATAGCATATACGACAGTGCTCCATGCTAGTTGAGTGGCCTAATTAAGTAAGCCAAGACAAAACACAAGATCTTGTGCATCGATCTTTGTTGTAGCACAAGGGACAATCTGGATTAGTTTGAGCAAAAGGTTGACCTAGAGCCATGCGTTTTGCCGATCTGGAACCAAACTTGCTTAGTAGATCCGAAGCCACAATCAAAATCCTTGACCAATCCGGGGTAATGAACTAGGCCAATACGGATTGAAGTCATCCAAGTCATAAATTATATTTTAATCCACTTCTTAGCCTAAGCTTTTCCAAGTTTGAGTAAGTCTGTATTCAAGTCCCAAGAGATCCAGTAATCAGAAATCCAATTTGTGAAGGCCTTGTAAAAAAATTCTAGTAAAGATTTACCCTCCCCCTCCCCCTAAAAAAACATGTCATCCGATGGAAGATGTGTTTTGAATCTTCATTAAATGATTATTCATTGTCAAGTTCTCGCTAAGTCATTTATGACTTCTAATTCCATAGCAGTTCTATGCCAATAGCTAAATTCGTAGCTTTCTCGAGCTGTTATTGAGCACCGGCCATACTTGACGATCCATAACCACGACGGGTCTGCATCAAGTATCATCCATATTTGACAATCCAAGTTTCTACATGCCAAACATCAAATACTCTTAGCGATCCAAGCCTTTTTGTTCAAAGTGTAGGTTTTCCTAAGGGATTAGCGACCCCATCAGGTCCTTACTAAACACCGACCGTGTTTAGCATCTATAATTGAGTTGGGATCTTGCCAGGATTAGCCATAGGTGATGATTTGAGCTGATGATTTGTGTCCTCTTTAGGTTCTATCCAATTACCAACCATGCATGACAATCCATAGCCTCATCGGGCTCTTGTCGAACTCATCCTGGTCACTATCTGGTGTATGGAGTTTAACGACAAGTAGGTCGTTCCTATCACTCTATGGTGAAGAGAACATTCTTCTTACACTCTAGTTTCACGTCCTACAACATATAGCAATGTTATGGTTCTCCTGAATTGATGCGCCTTTTATGGGCCCTAGTAGAATCCAATCCAATCACTTTCCGCGGAAAGGAGTTCAACCACAAGTAGGCTGGTCCTATCGCTCTCCGATGAAGCATCGTTACTTCTTGCACTTCAGTATAAACTCTTCGATTGGAGACGTATATTGATCCATATTATTTCGTACTAGGCATCATCAATGCCCGACGATCAATATGCTCGTGAATTTATAATTATAATATGTAGCTATTTTTCATCATTTGATAATTCCAATTTCCTGAATGAAATTTTAGCTTTTCAGTTTTTTCACATGAATCCATCCATCCGCAATCTCACGAAAAGGGTTTCGTGATTCAATAGTGTAGATCCATCCAACAATTCTCTAGCGATACAGATTTATATCCAATATATATGAATTCATCCAGTCGTTTTTCGACAAAAGGAATTCATAACTAATTTAGATGAATTTATATCCTGTCACTCACTGATGAAAGGAAATCATGTAGTTTAGCTACATAAATTTATTCAATCACTCCCCAATTAAAGGAATCAATAGTTCATTCATATGAGTCCACCCAGTCACTTTCTAGTGAGAGGGACCCATGATCAATTCTCGCAAATTCATCCAGTCACATTTTAGTGAAAGTAATTTATAGTTTACTCGCATTAACCCATCAAGTTTGTCTCTGTGAAAGGTATTCATGGTTAGCTCGTACGAGTCCATCTATTCACTTTTTGGTAAAATGAATTCACACCTTACGACTTGGGTTCTGGGTCACAAATGACTGTCCGTGCTCTAGCACAGTCCCTTTGTTATCGACATAATCTTAGAGCCATTTATTCCCACAATGCTTCTATATTTCACATGGAGATGCCTGTATTTCGATGTTATACATCCATCCAACTAAAGGAACATAAAATATTTCATTGTCTTTCTTTCCTTGTAAGTCAGTTCTTTCAGAGGCAATTTTCTGTAAGGGGTCTTCCCAGAAGTATCTAGGTAGATCCTTTCCAATGACACATTCATCTATGAATAGGAAGGATATTTCAGTCCCATCCTACTTTCCTTAAGTCCTCATGCTCGTTTTCCATATTTTGTTTTCCATTGTCTGGATTTATGTTCGCTTCAAGAGCCTCTTATTCTCTAGAGCATTGACCTCCACTTTCCTTCATGCCCGTGCCTCCTCTTGAAGTAGGTATCTATCATCTTCAAAATAAAATTCATCGAGATCACATGGAGGATCTCTTTCCAAGCTCACTTTAAACTTAGAATCATTGACACTCCAGACACGACTGTCATAAACACCATAGATAGTTCCAACTTGTCTACTGATGCCACTGTTGCATTAAATTGTTCTAGGAAACTCCTCATCGTTTCTCCTGGTCTCTTCTTTTTTATTATTAGCATCTTCACATTTTCAGTCTCGTAATTGAACTTTGAATTATCCCATGAGCCTATCCACAAGTTCATTCTACCTATACCAATGCACAGTCAAATTAAACCAAAAAGTGAAAAGCATTTCGTCATCAACTCCTAAAATGCCCCCAGTATATCTGTGCGCTTGGTGTAGCGTGTCAAATGCACCGTCGGGTCTTATCTTCCATGATAAGTAGTTAACACCAGAATCTTGAAATCTTGTGGGGCCTTTGCACTCCTTATGTTAAGAGTAAATGAGCTTCTATTAACATCCTTGTATCCTTGCTTAGATAGCCTGACTCTCACCATACGTCATATCATATCAGCTATTCTTTCACTTTCAACGGCAATTTGAATTGCCTGCCCCGTAGTCAAGGTGGATACTACACCACATACTGCTCATGTCAAGATCCAGTATTTCCTTCTATCGTAATTCGACCAACACTAGGTACTGTTCTATTAACATTTCTAGTTCCAACATGATATGCATTGATTCAAGCTATAGTAACTCAAAATTTTGGAGGAATATTCCTCATGCGGCCAAGTCGGAATAGATCTGAGCGTCCGAATTGGTACGGATCTATCAATCTGGAGCAGACTTTGTTCCATGAGTTTTCATCATCAGTCTGATAGTTCTCGCACCATTTCTCTTTTTATGAACTCCTGGTCCTCCAAGTCTTGAGAGTATCTCCATCATCATCTTCTCCTGAATTTCCATGTAGCCCATGCATCTTTTCCTCCACCTCTCCTATCATCATGTGGATGGAAGGATCCCCATAAGAGGAAGCTTCCCAGCCTCCCTCATGTCCGGTGCCTTCTATATCAGCTTAAGTGTTTTTCTTATTCCTTTTCACCATAGCTTAGATACTCTAGAAATTTAAATCAACAAGCCCTCTTTCTTGGCATGCTAAAATGCCAGCACTGAAAATGGCCACTAACACTCATTTTAATCCAAATGACACATAACCATAGATAATAGCACGATTCTAGATTATGGAATGTAGATAAAATATATAAACACGCGAGATTTACAATAATTTGGCAATTGGGCCTACATCCACTTGTTGTAATCAGTTGTTTAGATTTTATGATTACAATTATAGTTCTATTTGGTGTACGAAATTTGAAAACAAATGTAGTGAATCCTGAAATCAGTAGAATTTGGATATAGGAGAGTCAAAAAAATCCTCTAAAATGTTGCTTTTGAGTGATATTTATAGATGCAGGCTGAATCTAGTTCACTCGAAGTTAAGATAAAATGTGAAGTAGTGGAGAAGGCGGAGAAATAGGGCAAGATAATGATCCATATCATCCATGGCAACATCCCAGGGATTGATTTAGTCTGGATTAGCATGGTCATGTCGATCCTATTCTAAGCCAATCTGGATCAGTACCCTTGAGCCAAGATTCTAACACTTCGCATTTTTAATCGAATAATAAAATCAAATTCATAAAATTTTGAGAATTTGGTCATGGATCTAACACTACTGCTTTTGTGGTGATTTTTTGATCAACCTAGGCCTCTGGTTTATAGAAAACAAACTTAAAATGAAGAAGTTATCGCAAAAAGAAGTTTTAGAACTAACAAGAAAAAACAAAAAAAACACGTGACTACTGGCACTCGAACCCATTGCCTCAGGTTTAGGAAGCGCATCCTTTACCACTCATTAATAACACTTTTGTAATGACTATATTAGGTGTGTCGACTTATACCATGCTCATGTCAACATACCCATGAACCTCTACATTAATTTATCTAGACATGAAGTTGTGACTCTATTTTGCTTACATGGCTTGATTTTATTAGCCTATTTTCAAATCTAGGCAGACATAGATAATTCTTATTGGCTAAATGCCATGGCTAGCCAATATTTTAATATAGGAATCCAATGGTCTAAGATCCCTAGCATAACCTATAAGACACCTAGGTCTAGCAAATTCTTCACCACATAATGTCTTCTTCGCCTTGGTTTAGTCTCTTATTTTAGAGACGAACTGGCTTAGTCTTTTTCATAAAGACGATCCAACCTAGATTTCAAAATTTTAGGGATAGAGGTTCTAAAATAAATATTTATATAATCCTATTTTGGAGGTGGTATTATCAGTAGGTAGGGAATAAAGCTCACGATGACGGGTGAGTGGATTCAAGTTGTTCATTTTAGTAATGGTATATATTATCTGTTAGAACCTTGATTTTTGAGCTATATTTTGACTATGACAACTATATATCGACAATATCATATACTAACGATTATTGTAGGAAAGATATTGGAGATTATCATTCAAATGTTAGGGATTGCGGATCTTAAAGAAAAACAAACACTTGAGGGGGTGAATAGTGTATATGAGGAATTTATGAAAATCTTAAACTTAAATGATCTAGTATATGAATCACACACACCATAGATAATCACAAAAACAGAATCAAACACAGAAAAACATAAATATAAAATGCAGAAAAGGAAAGAACACATCAGATTTTATACTGGTTAGAATTAGTCCTACGTCCAGTCCCACGCAACGCTGGATTGCGCAGAGTTTTATTATTATCAATATCCAAGTACAAACCCTTGATTTCACGGCTAAAAGGTTAACACCGCTCCAAATACCCTTGATTTCATGGCTACAAGGTTAACACCGCTCCTTTTCCTTGATTTCAGGGCTACAAGGAACACACCCTTCCCAAATGATTACAATAGCCCTATATCTCTTCACTAACACTTCCAAATTGATAGTAGTAGATAGAGATTGAGAAGAGATGAAGTTTTATATAATTTGAGTAGAAACCGGCAAAGTATAAGTGTAGAAATCAAGAACATGATGTATTTTAATAGTGGTATGAAAAGGGGGTGAAGATGGAGAATAAGAATGATGAAAAAAATTCGAAATCAGCCCCATTTATAATGTCTCAATGGTTGCAATGTTTCAGAAATGTTACAAATAGTGAAAAGATACTTCCTTTGAAAATTGAAAAATGATAATTGTATGTCGACATAGGCATTTATGTATGTCGACATATGCCTTATACTTTGACTTAAAAAAAACTATTTTTCAAGTGTTTAAACATATATACAGCTCTAGAAATTCTCAAATCAAAACTTTGTAATATAAATAAATATTCTAAAGTGAAAATCATATGAAATCATAATAATATATTATATATATACACATTTATAAAGTTATAAGGTTTAAAACTATATAACTATATATATTTAAAACTTTATAAATATATATGTTTGAAATCATAAGAAAGATAATAATTTGAAATCATTTAGACAAATAATTTGAAATTGGGATTCGAATTTTGAAAACAGAATTTGAAATTTGGAAATCAGAATTTGAACCTAGAGTTTTATTCGGAGTCTTACCTATAAACTAGATTCTATTACTATATTTTTCTTGAAATCTTGATATCTTGATAACTTGATAACTCATGAGTCCTGAATCTCTTCTGAATCCTGAATCTCTTGAAACTCTAAAACTGTACAGTCTTCAGTATTTAAGTCATGTATACAAACCTTGCATATATATATATATATTCTAGATAGTGATGTTAGTATATATATCTTATAATCAAATGATATTTGAAATAAGGTTGTCGTCATCAAAACTCCATTCTCCAACATCAAATACAAGAAGATTTGAAAACAGGATAAAATTGATATATTAATGTGTATTTGAGTTAGTATTCAAAAAGATTTAATGTTAAAATATCTCCTAAGATATATATATATATATACACACACACACACACTCTATTTTAAATAAAAATTAAGTTTTCAAAAATAGGAGCAGTTGGTACTCGAACTTAGGTCACTAGTTTAGCGGGAATATGCTTTAACCAAATGAGCTATGGTGACTTTTGCTCTCAAACAAAATTCAGATGGCTGAGTATTAAATTCATACGGTTGAATATTATTATTTATATGCGCACACACACAGTCTTTTCAAATTCTAATCATTTTTTAGCCGGCTGACCTGAAGGGTTGCAACATTTTAAAGAGTCATAACTCTTTAATCCAAGAGTTATGACTATATCTTTTGATTAAACCTTTTCACGAATAATTGCAACCTTTTATTTGCTATAATTATATTTCAGAATGACTTATTTTAATCACCGATTACAATCAAACTTTCTTAATCTTAATATTCTTTGATTCTGAAATATTTCTATATAATATTCACTTGTGCACTTAATCTTCAATAATTCGTGATTATAAATCACTTTCCTTCTTCATATTCTTACAAATATGTATATTCAAAGAGAAGATTATAGGAAGGGTGTACTCGATTGTAACTTATCTGTGTTATAAAGAACACATATAGTGAAATAAACTTTTTTAATTGTTTGAAGTCATGTTCCGCTGCTCAGGCAAGACGTCCTTTTCCGCTACTTAGGCGATATCTTGTTCTACTGCTCAAGTGTTGGTGGAAATCCTCTTCTTCTGCGGAGGCAAATCCTGTTATGTTGCTCAGGTCTCTGTTCTGCGGCTCAGGTGTTGTAAAACCTATTCCTCCGGTTTAAGTGAGGGTTTTGATTAGTTGAAATTGCATAAGGAGTCTAGGACTGGACGAAGGACGGTCTCTGAACCAGTATAAAATTCTTGATGTTCTTTACTTTATTTACTGCATTTATATTTCTTATATGTGATATAACCTCTAATATTTATCTCGTTAAATATTTACTTGTATATATCAAGAATAAACATATCACCTAAACTAAACTTCTGCATGTACATGTATTTCCATATTACTCGATCCTACTCGTCTTATCAGTTGGTACTAGAGCCTAAGATTCTATAGATCGTAGCAACATCCTAGAACAAATGGAAATAAAGATATCTTGTCAAGGCATTATAAAGTGGAAGAACAACAAAGTATAATCAAAGGAGCAAGCAAGAAAATGTTTCATGGCTAAAGTCAGTTCACAATGGGTATGTGTAGATTCATTATATAAAGATCTTTTGTTAGACCATGAAAAAGTATTTAAAGATTTTAAAACCTTGAATAAACTTAATACACTTATTTTAGCTAATTCAAAAAATTATGAGCAAGAAAATTCCAAAATAAAGAAGGGAAATAAATTTTAAGTAAAATAGACTAATTGTTTTGAAAATAACTTAGAAGAGCTTGTTTTTCAAAAGTATATCCTTCAAAAAGAAAGTGAGTGACTAGAAGATAAAACAATGATCTTTTAAAGGAAATCAATGGGCTAGGAAATAAAAATACATCTTTAGAAGATTCTTTAAGTAATTCTAGTTATTTAATTTTGTCTCTTTAAAAAGAGAATGAAGCTTTAATTGGAAAGAATTTAGAATTATCTAAAGAATATGAGTTCTTAAAAGTTAATAATAATATTTAGCAAACAACAATTTCTGACTCGAAAGAAAATTTTGAAAAATAACAATCATCTTTAGATAATTCAGAATCTCAAATTTGTCGTCTTGAAAATGAGAATAGTACTTCAAAAAAGGAAGAATTCTGAAACACCCCACCTCTGATAGGGTCACTCTCAAAGGGAATGCCCTAATTTTGGTGGAGGTTTATAAGTATAAGTCACAGATATACAAGACAGATATAAGGACACATATTTTTGAACAGCGAAAATCAACAACATCTTTTATTTCATCAAAAATACGTGTTCACAAAAACATACCATACTTGTTTTACAATTCTTCCAAAAACATAACATCTTCATAACTGTCTTGATTACATTATTAAAGAAGCATAAAGAAAACATAAATAAACTGCAAAAGTCCCATCATTGCTGCCCAAAGCCATAGCCCAAAACGGAAAAAGATCCAAGCAATACATTCTTTCTCTTCAAGCTGGATGTGAAAACTGGTCAAGCTGCGGTGTTCCCTCCCTGTGGACCTGGGGGGGGACGAAAGAAAAGAAGACGAAAGAAAAGTAGAGTCAGACATAAAGCCTGAGTAAGTCTAGGACTATTCAGTCTATGAATAAAGAACTGGGTATGATAAGCATAAACTGGAAATGGGAATGCACCATAAACTAAGTTAAGTTGTCTAGGGTCGAATATACTATCGTACCCCATATTAATCTCTGTACCCATATAAACTAGTTCCCAACAGGCACCCCATAAACAGGGTGAAGTGATCCATTTCTGATGATCGGCTCCTACTCGCATAGTTACATGTGTCTTACGGCCCCCAATGTTGTAGTTACCTATGCTGGTCTCACCATGGGGTGTATCAAGTCCCATGGTGGCGGCCCGACACAACTCTAGAATGCACAGGTATGCTACTAGTGCCCAATGCCTTATTTTTCTGCGCCGGAGTGTGTGCACGCCCGCACCCCGTTAGAACCTACACTGCTACACCACCGCCGTCGATTTGACCTCTTACAGTCAGCCCAGTAATCGTGCCCCACCCTGCCTAGTTCAGGGTATCCTGATACACCTTGTAGGGTTACTGCTGAAAAGGGTCCCCCGCTACTAGGTTTTCTATTTCTAGCCAACATGCTAAGTTGGTTAAGTGTTTTATAAACCTAACCCCCAATCAGTCTGTATAGTTTAGCATGTTCCATTTTGATTAAGTATTAATATAGTTTACATAATCCTATCAATCCTGACTCAGCCTTAATTGTCTTATTAAAGCCTCGACCTCTCACATTAGACAGGTATTGTTGTGGATGCCTGTTGCCGGTTGGGTCCGGGCAGTCTTACGCCACAACTCAGTCTAACCTCGGGTCCTTATTGGGCTCCGTGTTTAACCACCCACATTGGATAGGTATTGTTGTGACTACTGGACAGCCGGGCGGTTCCGGGCAGGTTTACATCACAACTAAATCCAACCTCGGGTTAAACACATCGTATTTTCTACATTTACATATTTTGTCTCTTTTCTTTTTATATGTAAATATTTGCGGCCCATTATTCAAATTCATCTTTATTGATTAAAATTTGTTTATGCCACTTAATTGTTTTTCAAGGTTGTTGGCATGCGTCAAACATGCCAACACATATGTTCTATATTTTAACCCAAACGTCATTACCCCCGTTTTACACGTTCGCTACAATGTAAGGTGTGTTGGGTTTAATATTTAAACCCAATTTAGCCATATGAAAAGGGGAGGCTTATAACATGGTGTTTATAAGGTAGCATGAAAGAGGGGAGTGTGAACGCATGAACTTGCAACGAACGATTCGATTAACATAAAGTAGGCACATGTGAACTTGCAACGAACGATTCGATTAACATAAAGTAGGCACATGTGAACTTGCAATTGTAACAACATATAATTATGGTATAAACAATACTTAAACATGAATCATTCTATTCATATAATCATGGCATAAACAATACTTAAACATGATTCATTCTATTCATATGATTATGGCATAAACAATACTTAAACATGAATCGTTCTATTCATATAATCATGGCATAAATAATACTTAAACATGAATCATTCTATTCATGTAATCATGACATAAATAATACTTGAACATGAATCATTGTAAACTTGCAATTGGGATGTAAATCTAAGTTAATTGTGTCACATATATCACCATATGGTTTTGATAACAACTTAGGCCTAAAACATGTTTCAACTGGGCATAATACCAAACATAGTTTAGTCATGTTCATAAAGGTGCTTACTTTTGTTTCTAACACAAAAGTATGATTTGCCAATTTCAACATAGATTCATATAAATCATAGTACTTAGCCTAGTCCAATTACACACTAAAAGTGATCATAAAAGTATGTACATCTTATTAGCATAATAACGAATCATATACTTGCATGAATTCCAATTAAAATTCCACAACATATGGTTGTCAACATAAATCATATAATTGTATGAATCCAATCGTATACCATAGCATTTCCAAATCGTTTAGAATCAAAATAACATACAAGTATAGATTATTATCGCCACAATTCCATTTCGTTGTTAACTTCCAACGCAAATCACATACTTGCAAATATCCAATCGTATACCATAACATTCCCAAATCGTTAGAATCAAAATAACATACAAATATAGATTATTATCGCCACAATTCCATTTCGTATTTTACACAAATCAAACGCAATTAATTATTCACATCGGAATAGCACTCTACTTACAACGTATGACGAATCTTCAATTCAGGAATCTGAATTCTGAATTTGGAGATGCTATCCTTTGTTGTAGGCATTGCTTTGATTCAATTAACGTTGCTTTAAGCTTTTGATTTATCTCCTAATTGTCTCCCAATTTCTGACGGCTATCCTTAGTCTCTCCTCAGCAGCATGACGGTCTCATCTCCATTTTAGTTTGTGTGAATTAGGGTTAGTCTTAGGTCCTTTTTATAGAGTTTGTGAGTTGATTTAGACCGTCGATGAAGCTTGGTTTAATAATAGCCGTTCGTTCAATGGAGGGACCAACCAGGAGCTGGCACCTAGCCCTAGTGACAAGGCAAGGCTCAGAAAATCGACCAAACACAGACTAGGCCAGCCAGGGTGGGCTGGGTTCGACCTCGCTCAGGGGCCAGGTCGACACCCCAGTCGACACCGTGTCGACTTGGCAGTCGACACGGGTTACTCAGGTCGACTGCCCAGTCGACCTGGCTAGCCCCAGGTCGACTGCCAAGTCGACCTGGGTGCTTTGGGCGGGAATTTTCCCGCCTTGGCCAATTGGGCCCGATTTTGAATTAGTTTTTCTGAGCTGTTTTCGTCTGTTCGAATTTTAAACCTAATTCTGAAACTTCCAGAGGCCATATCTTGGTCATACGGACTCCGATTTTCGAAAACTCGGACTCTATTTCGCGTATTTTTCCGAGACGAACGCAATGGCGTATCTCATTTCCCTTAATTATTTGATTTGAAATTAATTATACTTTAATTTGTGAATTTCACTGTTATAGAATATACGGGGTGTTACAAATTCTGAATTAAATAAGGAAATTGATGATTTGCTAAATAGTAAAAAAAAAATTAAAATATCAGTCGCAACTTTGGAATCAAATTTGAAAAATGTAAAAGTAAGTTTGCGATATTTAATAAAGGTGAAAATGATTTAAGTGTGATTTTATCTAGGTTTAGACCTTTACACGATAAAAGTGGTTTAGGATATTATAAAACTAATCATAGAAATAGTACTAGATATGCATTTATGTATAATAAAAATTTACTAGTACTAAAGCATGAGTAAATCCAAAATCGGATTTTTATAGAAATTCGAATACTTCTATGACTAGATATATTTATAGTAAATCTAAAAGTGCGAATGGAAATACCAATAGAAATTATTTAAGTATTTGGGTTCTTGTAAATTTGGAAAATAGAGAAAAATATATCGATGATTATTTTGATTTAGTAATTAATAATGAAAATTTTATTTTTAAAGGTTCCATTTAATCCTCTTGGGTATGGTTACCTTCCATCTAACCCCTGGACCATAACGTAGGAAGTGGGTACCAAAGTGTATATATTTTTTGCAGGCACACCACAAATAAAGGGAAGGTTATTTCTGTATTCTCTACAAACAGATCTAAAGATGAGGAAATAATCAGACAATCTGGTAAACCTATATTATTATTATTTCTTTTTAAAATCCAACTTTATTCTCCATAAATTAAAATCTTGTATTACTCCCATTGATATTCATCTCCTTTCTTATTGTTGAAAAGGAGGGAAGGAAAATACAATCATATCGACAAGAGGAGGTCATATCAATAGGGGTTATAAATTTAGGAGAAAGTCTATATTTTGATATGCATTATCTCATGCTTCACTATGGTATCATATATTCTTATTATTCAAATGAAATTGTTTTATGGTTAAATATCTATGAAAACTCTTTTACATGCCATGTTTTAATGCCATGATTAATAGTCATATTCAATTATGTCACCAAGGCTTATCATTTGCTCATATCTAAATTCTTGTGGCATAATAGATATTCATATACTATAGGCCTTGAGATATATACACATTTCATATAGGTCTTGAATTTTAAATATGATATACGTTACGCTATTCGTATAGGTCTTCAATATTGTATAGTCCAATATGCAACACATGCATATATCATCAATTTTTATATCATATTATAGAAATTTCATTAACTACGTGTATAATTTGTTCCCAATAGCTACAATTCCTTTTTGTCATTGACAAAAGGGGAGAACAATCAATATATATAGTATATATTCAGGGGGATCACAGGAAGAGATATCTTTTTGGTTCATTTATAAATAAAAGTCGTATACAGTTTTCATCATCAAAAAGGGGGAGATTGTTAGAACCTTGATTCTTGAGCTATATTTTGTCTATGACAACTATATGTCAACAATATCGTATAATAACGATTATTACAGGAAAAATATTGGAGATTATGGTTCAAATACAAGAAGATTCGAAGACAAGATAAAATGGATATATTAGTGTGTATTTGAGTCGGTATTTAGTAAGATTTAATGTTAAAATCTCTTTTAAGATATATATATATATATATATATATATATATATACACACACACACAAACACACACTCACACACACACACTCTATGTTAAATTAAAATCAAGTTTTAAAAAATAGGAGCTGCTGCAACTTGAACTTGGTTCACTGGTTCAGAGGGCATGTGCTTTAACCAAATGAGCTATGGTAACTTTTACTCTTAAACAGAATTCAGACGGATGATTATTAAACTCAGACTGCCGAATATTGTTATTTTTATGCACATGCACACTTTTTCAAATTTTAACCATTTTTCAGCCAGTTGGATTATTAATTCAGCCGGCTGACCTAAAGGGTTGCTTCTTCAAAAGTCATAACTCTTTAATCCAAGAGTTATGACTATATATTTTGATTAAAGCTTTTCCCGGATAATTGCAACCTTTTATTTACTATAAATATAATTTAGAATCACTTGTTTTAATCATCGATTACAGTAAACTTTCTTAATCTTAATATTCTTTGATTCTGAAATTTCTCTATACAATATTCACTTGCGCTCTCAGTTTTCAATATTCCATGATTATAATTCACTTTCCTTCTTGATTCTTCATAGCCTTACAAACCTATATATTCTAGGAGAAGGTTATGGGAAGGGTGCATTCAATTGTGACTTATCAATGTTATTAATAACATAGATATAGTCAAGTACACTTTTTTAATTGTTTGAAGTCTTGTTCCACTACTCAGGAAAAAAGTCCTCTTCTTTTGCTGAGGCGAAATCCTGTTTTGCAGCTTAGGTCTCTTTTTGGCTGCTTAGGTGTTAGTTGAAGTCATCTTTTGCTACTAAGGCAAAATTATGTTCTATTGCTCAGGTCCCTGTTCTGGTGCTCAGGTGTTATAGAACCTATTCCTCCGGGTTAAGTGAGGGTGTTGATTAATTGAAATTGCAGAAGGAGTCCAGGAC
Source organism: Allium sativum (assembly GCA_030737875.1). Lineage (NCBI taxonomy): Eukaryota > Viridiplantae > Streptophyta > Magnoliopsida > Asparagales > Amaryllidaceae > Allium > Allium sativum. The sequence continues at coordinate 56,071,053 of CM060927.1, read as the reverse complement.
TGGACGTAGGACGGTGCTCCAAACTAGTATAAAATCCTGGTGCCCTTTATATTATTTGCTGCATTTATATATCTTGTCTGTAATATAATCGCTAATATTTATTTCATTAAATATTTGCTTGCATATATCAAGAATAAATATATCGCCTTATCAAAACTTCTGCACATACACATTTTTCCACATTGCTCGATCCTACTCGTCTTTTCATTATCGTTAATTCTTGTTGTTATGACAACCTTATGCCTCCTTCACTAAACTACATGAAAGGTGCATTGCATGACGTTCTAGGATGATATGAAACAATCGCTGTGGAAAGTAAATCAAAGAAAAACCTATTATATAACTCATAGCACATGGATAATATATAATAACAAAGTATATAATAGGTTATAATAGTGAAGCATAACAAAGCAGAAAATCTCATCTCTATAAATCTCAAAATATCAATGTAGAAAACATCACAATTGAATATCTGAATACATCAGATCTCGCTACATCCCTCATCAGAGTATATAACAAGCAGAATAGAATAAGTCATCCAAATAGCTAGTTTATAAGAATAGTAACACACCAGCATCCTGCTTGTCACTGCACATCATTATTGTCACCAACCTATAAAATGTGCTCAATTTACTCATTAGAATTATCATCGACGAGCATCCCAAGGTAATAAGAGGAGACATAAAACCTTGAGTCAGACAACAGTCTGTTTTGAGTGATAGAAGACTATCAACAGCTACACGAGATAATATAATAATAGACATTTCAATTCTCACCCGACTTGTCCTAGCAACCTAAGAGTTAACACATAATAATCTTATTAAATATGCTACTTGAACACACACAAGTAGATACTGGTCAGAATAGGATTCCCAATTCCAACTTCTCTTCAATATCCTACGGTGATAGCCTACCCAGAAGATTAGAAGAAAACGTATAGGCAACCATTGCTTCCATAACAAACAATTACCTTGTTATCACTGACTAAAACCATGTGTCGACCCAAGCATGGGTTGTGTAATAGCCCACATTTTAAATATCGGAGGATTGTAAAATATTTTTATTTAATTTCCTAAGGGTTGGATCATTCTCATATTTTGATGTGTTGGATATGGAGATATGAGACATTTCCATAATTTTTACCAATTTTGTTTATGACCATTTTGCCTATGTAAGTCTTATACAAGGCATAACTATTGACTGGGATCGAATCAGGTGCTGAGATCGGTCTCATTGGAAAGGAAATTGTGTTGCCAATTCCGTAGAGTGGTCAAATTAAAGATTTGTTTCAATGAGTTAGGAGGAATTGTTATTTTAGTGTTTCACAATTCTAGTTCTTGTTTTGTAAGTCATTGATGGGACGATTTGAGGAGACCCATTAGTGGGCTGGTGGGGGCTATAAATAGGGGGTTGGGGCACGGAGAAAAGTTTATTTCTTCATTCTCTCATTTGGTTGAGCTCGTGATCCTCCTTGCTCAATCAAATATACCTTTCCACCATTAAAATTCTAGATCTACATAAGAGAATCAAAGATCTACATCGTTTGAAGCTAGATCAACGTCAAGTGAAAAGAGAACGCATTAAATCAAAAGGTTTGAAACATATTCTTCGCTGTCCTATTTGAGAATTTAGCGATTTCGAGTTAATTCGAAGAATTGGTGAGTGATATGCATCTCTAACATGGATTCAATCAAGTATATGAGTGTTCGATCTTATTTTCATCATTTTCGAGTTGTTTTCACCTAGATTTACATCATGGTAAGTACATTTTCATTTGAATCACCATAGGATCTAATCTAGCAACCTAAAACCGGTAATTCTTATGTTAATTCATATGTTTATGCAATTAGATCCATTATTTTAGTTTTATCATGATTTAGTGAATTTTATATGATTATTTATGAATAATTGTCACTTTGATGATGTTGATAGTTTCATAAAGTATTGATTGTGGAATTGGATGATCCGGATAAGTTGTTTGCATCGATGTTGTCATTTGGTGATGATTTGGTCAAGACTGAAGCTATTTTGGTCAGATCTAGAGTCGGGTCGTTTTTCTTATGTCATTGATGACATGGCCTAAATTTGGGTTATGTGGCTTGTTGCCCAAGAAAGGAGTTCGATCATTTTTAAGACCTAAGGAGTAAGGATTTTTTGAGTTAGGTCATTTTTAAGACCTAAGGATGAGTAAGGTCATTTTTAAGACCTAAGGATGAGTAAGGTCATTTTTAAGACCTAAGGAGTTAGGTCATTTTTGAGTTAGGCCGTTTTTAAGACCAAAGGATGAGTTAGATCGATTTTAAGACCTAAGGAGTTAGGTCTTAGGTCTCAGTTATTAGGTCTTAGGTCTTAGATCTAAGGAGCAAGACCTAAGGAGTTCAAGACCTAAAAATTGTCTACCAAACGAAGCTTGTTTTTTGAGTCGATGATGGTTATGGCTTTGAAGTGAGTTCAAGTGGGAATGTTCGAAGTGATATGATGTGTTCATTGATCATCATAATGCAACGAATGTGAAGACGACTCAAGGTGGTGAGTTTGTGGATAATGGTTGCTCGAGAAGGTTGCTTGAGCTATGTTGGATGACTAGAGATATTGAAGGCTGAGAGATAACCGTTGTCGTAGGTTCTAGCCGGCTCAAAGTAATGGTATAATAGAGGCACTTAAAAGGCTGGAGGGTTGCTAGTCGAGTATCCTGGGTATCGTCAAAAGGCCTAGATATGTATCATAGAAAGGCATATGGAGTTTAATCTAGAACCCGCGTAATAACCCGCAAATTCTGAACCAATTTAAAATTTTTATTTTAAAATTTTTAAGGGATTTTGAATATTTAAAATAATTTATTTTAAATAATAATGACCAAAAATTTATTTAAACCGAAGTTAGAATGAATTTTTTAATTTAATTATAAAAGGAGTTTAAAATGGCGCGGTAGTTTGAAAATTTGAATTTGAACTTTGATTAACTGTATAGAATTCAAAATAAATCGGATTTCAGTAAAACAAGAAATATTTAAATCTGTTTGATTATATCTTTCCAATGAATCTGAAAAATTGAAATTTCATAATATAAATCAAAAGTTATGACCAGTTTAAAATTTAGAAAAGTCGCTGCAGAATTTTTATATATTTTAAATAATATATAGCCCTTAAAAATAGCCATTTTTCAAACGATCTCCGTTTTCGGCGAAACCACTTTTGTTGGATCCGGAATGTCAAATTATTGCTAGATTTCAATTTTCATAATTTTTTATTAATATGTGAGCGTGGCAAAAGAAAACGTGATTTGTCCATTTCAGTCAAATTGGATCGACCAGAAAAAGGTCATTTTTCAAACGGTCTCCAAATTCGATGAAATTAGTTTTGTTAGGACCATATCCTCAAAACATAGCTAGAAATAATTTTTCTGTAATTTTCAGAGTCAGTATGTGGCCCCGGTAATTTAAAATGTACGTTTAAATTAAATATACATTGATTTATATTTTAATTTTTAAGAAAAACCTATCGAAACAGTTGAGTTAGCTTACCGGACATATCCCATTGTGTCTGGAATGAGGGTATTTGGCTAGGGGTGACACTCGTTGGGTTTGATTTGGAGTGTGTATCAACATACGGATATTTTTGAAAATAAAAAAATTAAAATAAAATAAAATACGGTATAAATACCAGTATATATACCCCTAAATACGTATAACCCTAATTTTTATATACAGCCGCCTCTTTCTAAAACCTAAGGCTGATTTGCTCCCAATTTCAACCCACGAAATCTTTCAATCCGTTAAATAAAATTTAAAACTTCAAAAGGAAATATTATAGAGGAGATTAAGATCTATAAGGTGAATGGTGGAGATTGAAAGCAGGGGCACGGCTTGTGAGAATTTCGAGCTCAAATTGATGATGTTCGCGGTGGATTTCTGAGGCGATGGTGGCGCCAAGTTCTGTCGGATGGTGGGCGATAGGAGGTGGCGTTGAGGGCATCGGAAGGGTGGGTGCTGATCGACGGTCGGTGACTTCTGTCAGGAGGCGGCAGCGCTTTCTTGTTGTGAGCTGATGGGTTCAAACTCCACGAAGAAGGAAACGAACGGGAAGGGTAAAATCCTATTTGACAAAGTTTTGTAAAAAAAAAATCAAAGTTTGTAAATAAAATAAATCAAAGTTTTGTAAATGAAATAGATCAATGTTTTGCAAATAAAATAGAACATTGTTTTGAAATAAAAGAACATGGTTTTAAAAGTAAAAATAGATTTCGTTTAAAGGTCAAAATAGATTGGTTTTCAAAATAAACATAGAATGAAAATAACATTATTTTGACAAAATAAACATATCATTGAACTGAAAATAAACATATCATTGAATTGAAAATAAACATATCATTGTTCTGGTAAATAAACTAAACATTGTTTTATGAATAAAATAACATTATTTTTAACCATAGGAATAACATTGTTTTTAATCATCAAATTTTCTTTTTTTAATCATATAATTTTTAATATACATACCGTGTGCAACAGATTGCGATGGAACTATCGGGAAACAAAGCAGAATCCAAACCGTACCAGAAATTCAGGAATACACATTGATGGAGTGGAAACCAAAGGTGAGAACTCCTCACTAAAATTTTCGCACAGTTATTTATTTACTTTTATAACTGAAATATATAGAATTTCCAGTTTATATTTTTTTTTTCAGTTCAATCACTATAAATTGTACACTGTGCTTGATTAAATCACTCCCCTCGTCCACAAACCATGGACGATTTAAATTGACTGTATTGTATGTTGTTTGTGATGTTGAAATGATTAAAAACTATGTTAACATAAATTTGGTAGTTGAAATTAGATTATAAATATTTATTTATAATTTGAATAGTGAAATTTGGTTAAATTTATTAACCAATAATTTGTGTAAATAAATTGTTGTTGTTTGAAAACCCCACTCGGGTCTGGGGATGATAATTTATTCACATCCCCCCTGAATTTAATTATATGTCAATCGATGGATTGACAGTCTGTGATGAGCGTTATTCATTTATTTTGATGCTCACACAGTTGTAAACTTCACTCTGGTTGTGATTGGACGGTTTGATGATTATTTACCATTATTGTTCCATACATGCGGTGTGTGAAATCCATATAACTGAAGTTATATGGTAATTGATTGAGTCACATTCCGATTCAGAAATAAATAATGTTTTATTAAAAAGACATTGTAGAACCAAAATTTACATTTTTGTTGAAGTAAAATAGTCGAAACCAAAATATCATTTTTTGTTGAAAAGAAATAGTCAAAACAAATATAGCATTTTTGTTAAATAGATTTATGTTAAAAGAAATATATCATTTTTGTTAAATAGATTTGTGTTAAAACAAAAATGTCAATTTTGTTGAATTAGATTATTGTAAATAAAATCAAATTATAACTTTAATTCATTTTGTTAAAATAGAATTATTAACAAAATGAAGTTGAACACTTTTAATCATTTTGTTGAAATAGAATTGTCAACAAAATAAAAGAATCATTTTTAATCATTTTGTCAAAATAGAATTGTCAACAAGTTAAAGAATCATGTTTATGTAAAGAATCATATTTATATAAAGAATCATTTTTCTATAAAAGAACAGTTTTAAAGAAAATAACATTTTTATAGAAAAGAACAATTCTAACATTTTTGTAATAGAACATTTTTATGTAAATGTAACATTTTAATGTAATGAAACATTTCAAGGTAAAGAACATTTTAAAATAAAGAATATTTTAAAATAAAATGTTCTAACAATAAAAATCATATTTTTTATTGTATGTACAGAAAATAAAATAATCGTTTTATGAATTACATTTTTATACAGCAAAAATGTCATCTTTAAAATGTTAATAAAATAATCATTTGTTGAATTATATTTTTATACATTTAAAATGTAATCCTTAACATGTTAGTGAAATTAGAAATAATCCTTTGTTAAAGTATGATTTAGAATGTTAAAATGGAATCTTTAACATGTTAGTGAAGTACAAAAATTATGATTTTGATGTCCGTCTTTGAATGGACACAAAAATATAAAAATATGAAGTCGAGTAAGTAGCAAACACCATTTTAACCCGAACGGTTTTATCGATCAATTTTATTCACTTTAAAATGAATTTAGAAAAGAAGTGGTTTTCAAAATCTAATACTTTGAAAATTTTATCATTTTAATATAATATAAATATAGAATATTCAATTTTTATTTAAGATTGAAAAAGAAATTGAAATCGTTTTTAAATGAATTAATAAATATTTTATAAATACGTTCTAAAGGAAATCGATGAAATATATATAATATATACATTATGTATATTTAATGGCCTGAATACAACGCACCGCGCAGCAACCGTTCACGAATTTCGACCATTAACTTCAAATGGATGTTACGGGAGATCCGACCGTCGGATTCTCCTAAGACCGGAACCGTTGGGTTCGTATCGAGAAGAGCTTTCCATTGAATATAAAAGATTTAAATCTAACGTTTAGATTTGGAGATATGTTCAAATCAATTTCAGAAAAGGTCGCTATGGATGCAATTCGGTGGCCGCTGTTGGAAACCAACTGTACGGGCGATAATAAAATTATTAAAAATAAGGAAAAATTATGTAAAATCATAATAAATGGTTTGGAAAGATTTTTGATGAAAAATTCCAATTTTATAAAGATAAAAATATATTTTTATTGAAATGAACTAGTTATTAACTAGAATAATAATTTAATTATTTTTGGAAATAAATAAATTGGAATTTGAAGATGTTTTTTTTAATAACCAGCATTTTTCCAATATATATTTATATATATTGGAATGGATTTGAATGGAAATTATCTTCGGAATATCTCGATATTAGATTTCGTTATTGTACTAATATAGTGAGAAATTTGGAAGATATATACGTATCGTTATTCCCAATACGATATTTGTTGGTTTAAGAATTTGATATTGAATATAAGCCGATATAATTTCTATTCAGAACCTTATATTTAATATAAAATGGGATTTTGGGTATGTCGTGGACGGTGTCTTTAATAACACTGTTCTTAAACCCAATTTAGAAAAGAATAAATCTTTTATTTAAGATTTAGGAAATTTTTACCAATTAATTAATATTTAATTGGAATTGGATAAAGGAATTGGATTTTTGGGTTTATCATGAATAGTGTTTTAAGTAACACTTGTTCTTTAACCCAATTAACCATGAAGAAATAATTTGGAATTTATAAATCTTTTATTAAGATTTAATGGAAATTTTCCAAAATAAAGTTTTCCAGTTTAATATATTAAATTGGAATTGAATGGAATTCGATTTGGTAATAATCGAGATGAGCTCCTTGAATGAAGACCGATACTATATATGGAATTTAAAAGGCAATGCCGCTATTCCATTTATATTATTAGTTTGATATGGGAATTTATACCGATTATAACCGTTATGATTTCCGTGAAGATTCCATAGTTAATGGAAGAAGATTTGGGTTTGTCGTGAACAATGTTTTTAGAAGACATTAGTTCTTTAACCCAGTTAACGATAAGGTTAAATTCTTAAGCTTGAATAATCATTAAGAAATGATTTTTGAGATTAAAAAGAAAATTTAAAAGAATTTATCTTTGATAAAATTAATGGAAACCTTTCCTTAAAAATGTGAATATCTTATTAAAAGAATATTCTGAATTGGAATGAGGCGTAGGATGTGTTTTTATAGCACTTGTTTATAAAGTACGCCAGTTATTCGGAAAGACCGGGTTTGACCCATTCTGAATAATTGATATGACGACTAATAGTCGAAGAGATTGAAGATGGCGCAAGACTGACGATCTTCACATCGAATGGATGAGTTGCTACTGAGGCCCTTGATGTGAGTAGCTACCTTGAAGGGGCTACAGTGGTAGCCGTCCGGATGTACTTGTTGATTGTTCGGATATGCGAGGACCTCTCTTCCGTAGTGAACATACGGGACGAGGAATAAGGTGCCTCCGATTTCGTTCAGACCCAGAACGGACTTGTAAATGGATGGTATGTCAGACGTTGTATTCCTTTATGTTGTATTCATTGATCTCTGCTAAATATATATATATATATATATATATCTGTTGGTGGCGGAGAATTTATTCTCTTGCTTAACACCCTTCTCTGAGACGTATGTGCTCAGAGGTTATGTATATTAGCAAAAATCAATGGTATCGTATGGATTGATAATGTGGCATGCTAAGATGCATGGATCAAGGCTTTTGTTGAAAAGAAGAGCTTTGTGGATGATGATCAAAGCATAACTTTAATTAGCATAGCTTTGTGTAGCATTACCTCGTGAGCCTCACACCCCGGTATGTTGGTGAACGATTTGTTTGATTAGTAGGTTTGACCAATATACTTTATATATATATGGATTTGGTCGGCCGAGTTGTGCTGGGTGTGGTCGCACCACACCTTGTGATTTGGGATAGGCCCATTTTCCCCCGATTCCCATATATAGGGATAGAATAAGTGGTGTTTTCTCTCGTGGGACATAAGCCGCGATGATACTTGATTTACCAAAAGTGCGGATGTGCATTACGGTGTTTTCTCTAACTGGGACGTAAGCTGTGGAGTATTTCACTACGCGGTAGGTCTTTCGAATCAGGAGCCATCATGATGGAAACCCAACTTTCCAATACGAGCTTTGCGGTTTTGATTGTAAACCTTTATATGGCGACATAGTGGGATGGGGCACTCATGCCGTCTATGATTAATACATTTACTTTCGAAATTGATTTCTACACTATGAACTTATATAATATTGGAAGATAAATTTCGCGTATCAAGCATATTTGGCTATTATTAGGTAAAAATCTATCCTTTGGCTTGCGTTGCGTTATGTGATGGGACCTGAGTTTTATAATAGCTTCATTTTTCCAAAAAGCAATGCGTTGTTTATTTTTGGTATTCTTAGGGTTAAACCCGTTCCGTGTAATACGGTGTGGTCTCTTGATTCACTTAACTTTAAAATCAAATTAATAACTGTTTTGAGTTCTCATACCAGTCGCATGACTAACCTAGAGTTTATTGTTTTAACCTAAACTCTGGGTGCCCATAATTTCCACACGGGCAGCTAGTAGTTTCGGTTTTGCAGATATTATGTTCACAGGATCCTGGTCTACAGCTGAAGCGATATTTGGAAAGCTCTGTGTCCGTGTATTTCTTTCAGTTGTATTTTGTATTATTTTTCCGCTGCTATTTAAATGTAATTTAAATCTCTGATATTATTTTCTGTTGAATAATTATTCATACTCTGTAACATTCTTGTACTCTTATGTAATTGTTGTAACAAGTAATAAAATGTTCTTTTGTTTGTGTTCTGATTTGTCGTATTCTCAAAACAATTCGGGCTTTCCTCTACGGGGAAGTTTGGGTCGTCACAACCCGGGGTTACCATTTTCCCTTGATGTATGACAAGGTTGGCCGTCATACAATTAACAATGTTTTCAAAGCAGGACAGGCAGTGATAGCTGGGGTTTGTTTTGCTTGTATAGTTTCACGTAAGTTGTATGACGTCGAGGGAGATATTTCTTGGGTGCTTGTCTGATGTCTATTTAGGCCTTCGAGGATTGTGCTTAAGGGATGTTGATCTTGATTAAGGTGGTTTATGCGAGATATAATTGGTTGCTACGGTTACTATTGTCTGGTTGTTTGATTACTCTTAATTGCCCTGGATGAACTATTGTTTGTAAAGGCTATACCTGTCATATGTGGGGAAGGCAGGTTTGGGTTCTTCTGGTGTATGGTAAATCGGTTTGTTAAATCTACCTATTCTTATACACTTTGTTGATGATGTTAGATAGCTATTTTATCGCTCACTAAGTCTGTTGTCTGACTCAAGGTTTTATGTTTCCCTCTTATTACCTTGGGATGTTCATCCGGTTTGGATGGGCAGACTGAGTAGCAGATGATAGGTGATAGGCCTTAGTGAGATGACGTTGTTGTGCGATGACAAGCAGGAGGCTGGCATATTACTTTGCTATTACCTAGTACTTTGTTTCTGCTTTTTGTTGAGTATTGTAGTGAGGCCAGTTGTCCAGATACTTGTGTTGTGATCCAAGTAGTATGGATATTCTTTCTAGATGTTATGAAAATTTCAAGTTTCTACTCATATGTGGTTCACTATAAATGCATGTTGTATATGTTCTATTATATTTTATCCTTACGCTGTACGTTATACGACAGGTGTTGCATTATGTTATTTAATTCTGATGATCGTCCATAGCTGTCTGCAATGTCTTTCAGCGCATTATTTCCCTTGTTTAGTGCAAGAGTTATGGGCGGTCGTCGCAGGTTGGGTCGCCCATGTTATATAACGTCGCTTTTATATGGCTCGAGCTTTTTTTAATGGAAAGATTTATTTTATTTTAAATCCGACAGATGTGGTTTATTTGGACATCTATAGATAAACCTACAGGGCTAGTCGCCAAATTCATATTTTTCTGAAAATGCGCGGAAGGCCTACTATTTCCTTTCTCCTCCAAATTCTTAAGAAATAGAAAATATTAGATTTAGGTTACATCATTCAAGATTTGGAGGCAAAAGCAATGGATTTAAGATTTAAAAGTCTAGATTTCCTATCCAAACGAATTTGTAAATTCAAACTAAGAGAAAACAGATAATAAGCCTATATCCAAATCATATTCAGATTTTAGAACGCGCTACAAGTGAGTGGATTTAAATTATATTTTTGTTATAATGGTATATGATATCTTTTGATTCCGGTTCAATCAGTAGAATATTTTCTCAGTCCTCTTTTCCTCTTTATGCGTCGGATTTTATAGTTTTATGTTGAATTTTTAGTTATGCCCAAAATATGCATAAATCTAAAATATTGGCATATGTATACGACTGAATTGTAAGCCTAATTTTATGTGATTGATTATACTACTTTTGTTTGCACGCATATAAAAGAGGATTTGATAATTTTAGGGCTAAATGAACATGTACTAGTAAAACTGTAATAAAAAGGGAACTTGAGCTGAAATTGGGCAACTTGGTAAGACTTATCAAATAATAGCGACACAGGTTGACATGTCATATTTGTAGTTGAATTATAAATATGAGAATTCTCATATTTATTTGTTAAAGTTAACTTTCATATTTAAATGGAATGAATATAGAAATTTTTGGGATTAAAAGAAAAAGGTGTATAAGCCAAATTATTCCTAAATTTACTATAGTTATGTCAAGTTGGAAAAAATAAGTAAGGAATAGGAATTAAAGTATATCGATTAAAATAGGAAGTTAGATTAGCCATATTGCGCACCTTCCAATAGCCTAAAAATGATTAAAAAGAATATCTTGCAATTGTAGGTTTCTATTATTATAGTTACCTTCAGCTATGGAATAGATTGTTGTACGATTTCAATAACTAATCAAATAGGAACATGCCTAATTTCCAAGCGAATAAATTGCAAAGACGAAAAGAAAAAGGGTAACACTGAAAGATGTTACGTAGGGAAAAAATTAAAAAAATCTTATTGTAAACTTATAGACGTAAATTTAGTCTAGTAAGCGCAATTCTATGGCAATGGGGCGCAATTCTACGACAGTCGCGAAAGTATGATTATAACATATTATAATTTAGAAAGTGAAATGAAATAAAGAAATCTTATTATGAATAAACTTAAAATTACTATTTAAGTTTAATAAGCAAACTTTCTATGGTGGCCTTGTGGTTTTACAATTCTATGGTTCTATGGTGGATTTGTGATTAGACAATTCTATGGTATTTTATGGTTTTATAGTGGCCTTGTGATTAGGCAATTCAATGGTTCTATGGTAACTAATAAAGTTGATAAACAAGTAAAGTAAATTCAAATTAAATGGAATAAATAATATTGCAAATAAACGAAAAGAAAAGTATGTGAAACTCATAATGGTAAACTAGGCAAAGAGTCAAACAAAATAACGAATGATATGCGTTTGGACCAATCTGAAGAAATGAAGAACCTAGCGAGGGGAAATCATCAAAGGTGTCCACATATATGGTGGGAGCATGTCCAACTTAATATTCGATGGAACTGGAAGAATGTTCGAGACTTCTACGGGATGCGAGGCTACTTTGATATGTGCCTCTAGGGTAGGCATAACAAAGCTATACCCCCATAGGCAGGTTTGTACGGTTCCATCCACACAGTGTGTCTTGGCTCCATTTATGTTGAGGGCAGCCAGAAGACTAATGGGATGGCTTTTAGGATTCGGCGGCTACTTTGACTCCGAAAGCAGGATTCGTGGTCAGGACCCTACAAGGATAGTAAGTCATCAGATACCTATCATCATCGGTCAAAGCGATTATGGAAAAGACTAGAGCTAAACCAACATGCCAATGATATTTCACTTTTGATACATTAGACGAGAGACAACGCTAATTTGGATGCTTAGATTGTTCAATAAAGGTCGTGTGACACCCCACATCCGTTAATGTCATTCATTAAGAGAATGCATTAAGTTTCGTAAAGCGTTATAGGTAAACAGAAACAGAAACATTACAAGACAGACATAAAATAGCAGCGGAATAAAAACTAACCTTATTAATCATAAAGCATCTTGGTTCAAAACATCATATGTCTGCATTACATAAAAACCAGTACATCATAAAAACTTCTGTCTTGCTTTTAAACATCAGAGTACAAAATAAGAGAACCAAAATCCCCAAATAAAAACATATCCATAGTAGCAAAGATAGGAGCTTGAGCAATACATCTAAGCAACTCCAACAAAATGATAGTAGAACCCTTGTCAAGCTTGAGTATTCCCACCCTGAGAACCTATGAGGGGAAATGGAAGAAAGAAGAGGAAACAAAAAGGGTCAGCTATAAAGTCTAGCGAGTCCAGTTACTTTTAGCAAATAAATAAGTAAAAGTATCATGATAGGCATATAAAGTGGATAAGAAAGATAATATCACAAAAAGCAGGTGTGACAAGGTAAACATGATAGAGTGTATGCGCTTCCCTAATGATTACTCTGATTCTCTGCACCGATATAGTATAATAAGAATGATATGATCCCAACAACTATAAGATGGTAGACTTAGGCGTACTTCTGGTGAGAGGTTTTAATCCCATGCAATCCACAGGCAGCCCGACCTAACAGGCTCTTAAACTTTTTACCAGATTCTAGATGTACCCTAACTACTACCCTAATCGATCGGCTCCCTACTCCATAGATTCTCTGTGCCGGCCCCACAGTAGGATGTATCACTTCCTAAAGTGGCAACACTTGTGGACAACCATATCTACTGGTGTCACGGTCGTCTTATCCCCCTCTTCCTGGATATGCACGCACATGCTCCGGTCGGTTTGCGCCGCCCACACCGTCCTCTATGTTTTGATCTCTTACAGTCAGCCCAGTAAGCATGCCCCGACTCCGACCTAGGGCGGAGTCCTCGTCCGATACCATTATATGGGTTACTGACTGAAACGAGTCCCACACACAAGATGATACAAGCTCTCCCCGTTGTCTTGAATCCCTACTAGGATTTCCTCAGGTTATGTATACCTATTGGTGTCTTTAATTACATAACCCCCTCAGGTTAAGTTTGTGGGCCTATATATAAATATTGCCCCCTAGATTTACATAACCCATCCACTAATTCAAGCATGTTTATTTAACGGTTAAGTTTATGGGCATGTATGTAAATATTACCCACCCCCCTAAGATTTACTTAACCCCAACATTTCCACAGGTTATGCTTAGTTAACGGTGTCTTTAATTACATAACCCCAACTGGTTAAGCTTTGTGGGCATATATGTAAATATTACCCACCCAACCCAGACATACTTAACCCTCCCACTGTTTTCAACCAAGTTTACTTAACCCTTACTCAAGTTAACTTGTTCATACAGTCCCTATGTATTCAACTGGGTTAAGTATTACAGACTAACAGGTTATTCCCATTCACATTGACTTCTTTTCACTTGCCAAAATTCCACTTGCTTATTTTTTTTTGATTTACGTGTGGAACCTAAGACTTCACTCAAGCCATTGCTTGTCGGTCTTAGTAAACCCCACGAGTAGTGATATGCCCCGATTTTTCAATGCCTTCACACTACCTAGGTAGTCACCCTTAGAAATTGGTAGAGGTGTCCCTCGAACCTGAGACCTATGTCTCATCCCAATTCGCCCACCTCTGACCAACTGAGCTAGGAGTGTCGGGTCAATTCCACTTGCTTATTAATTTCATACAAATATAACTTAATGCATTTAAGTTTATTAATAAGCCCCCTCTGTAATGACCCGCATTTCTATAATAATATATTACAATGTCGAAATAGTAAAAAAAATAGCTGAATTCACAATACAGTGTGAATTTGGATTATATATAAGGTATAATTCAGTTTGGAATTGAATTTGAATAACGAATATATTGAATCGACGACAGTTGAACGTATAGTTTATAATATATTTATAAACGAGCTCGAAATGGCGCTGCAGTTCGCTATTTGGCGATTTGAACTTCAACTGAATGTACAGGATTCGTTTTAAGCCGGATTCCTGTGAAACAAGAAACGCGTAGAGCTGGTGGAGTATATCTTTCTAGTGGAAGAGAAAAATATGGATTTCGTCGTGTAGATTTTGAGATATGTCCAAACCAAATTTTAAAATAGTCGCTATAGAATCGTTTATCGACCGTATCGGATTATTCGATATAACTAGAGATCGGGTGGGAATTTAGACAAGGTCCTTTTGGGAAATAGCGATAATTTAATTTTTAGAATTTTACTGTAATTTTTAATTAATTTAATAAGCAACTTTTTATTTGGAGTATTTGGCACCCTGTATCGACATTTCGGGGTTTCACAATATGAGTCCATCTACTGGTATTATTACATTTTTGGGACCAGAGCACATCACTCATTTAAATAGTATTTTTGTTTCTGTCCATAACTGTCCCTGCGTGAAAAGAATATTTCATAGTGGGGTACACTATGTTTTTAACTTAAAACAAACTAAACTGAATGGTTAACTGGTCAAACGAACTCGAAATTCAACGAAACAAGTTTCATACGAAACCTTAGGAAGAGGTCTAGTGAAATGTCAAGGCCTCATATTTTTAGGATTTTTTCTGGAATTGTTAGGAATTATTGCTCGGTGTTTTTCATCAATATTTTCTAAAGGATTTTCGCAAACGGTGTCGAATTTCGACGAAACCTGTCCCATTGGATACGGAACGTGTTTTTATGCTAGGATTAGCTTTGTTTTTCAAAAATTGGAAATCATACGAATTTAAAATGGATCGAAATGAAATGGAAAGGGAATATTCCAGGGAATATTCCCTGTCCACAAAATCTCCTATAAAATGACCTCAAACGCAAAACTGTAAACCTAATTGTTTTCCAGATTTCATGCGCCGCCAGTCCATTCGGGGAGACCAAGAATCGATCAAGGAAAAATCAAACAATCCAAACAAAAATATATAAATCACTGAATAACTATATTTGTTATCAGTGTGTACTGCTCTTCAATTCGGTGTAAGATTTGGGATATTTCGAGAGTTTTCTGTTCGCTGTTTCTCATACAGCGATGGGCAATGGCAATTAGGGTTAACCCTTTTGTGCGATTGAAGAAGGAGTGGTTGGAGATGAGTTCATTTTCGGGTTTAGAACGCAGAACAACACCTAGCTGCAAAGTCCTGAGGCGTGCGATCCATTTTGAGGTCGACGGTTTTGTGGTGGTACGGCTTCAAGCCTGGAGGACGCAAAATGAAATTGGCGTTCGACTTTCATTCGATGGAGATGATGTGCGGAAGTGTACTGGAAGGGGAGAGGGCTGGTTAACGCACAGGGAAGGTGGGCTGGGATTGGGTAAATGGGCTGAGGGGATTTTAAAAGGTTAAGCCCATTTTATTTTATTTAAAAAGGATTGAATTTATTTTAAATCAAATATATATACAAACTTGTTAATGCAATATCTTCGTCATACGATATCAGATTGACGAACCGTAAGTTGCGTTAGGACCATATGGACGAAAGCTTCACAATGAAGCTGACTGGACGTGGATTGGGGCTAGTCACGATTTATGGCGAAATAGACTGTTTGATTCAAATCAAACAACAGTTTATCGTTCTTTAACGATGAACTGCCAATGTGAGTAAAACTCACCAACTTTGAACAGTTATATTTTTATAATGTATTGTTAGAACTGTTAATCATCTGTTGATTGCTGTGTGTTGGTTGATGGATTGAACTGCTAGTCAGTTAGTTGAAATTATATATATATATATATATATATATATATATATATATAAACCGTTAAATATATATATATTGATTCTATTTATTAGAATAATTCGTACTGAACTATAATGGATGTTGATTTTACGGTGTAACATCTGTGATGCAGGGAAACAGGTTGGAGGGGTCCAACTGGACTCCTCAATATTTATAATACTGTTATATTCATATATTGTAATATATGATGTGGTATATATTCTGTTATCGATTGTGTGTGGTTGGACGATATTGAACATCGTGATTGATATGATTGAATACCATAACATACCGAAATGTTGATAAGGAGATTTTCAAAGTGATGTTGAAAATAAAATATTTATAAATGGAATATTTATAAATAAGAGATGTTTATAAATAGAAATATTTATAAATAAGAAAATATTTATAAAATGGAATATTTATAAATAGGAGATATTCAAAAAGGAAATAATTTCAAAACATTTTCTTTTTGAATGGAAAGGCATGTGTGGCGGTTTGGGGATTTTCCCGATGCTACCAATACAAAGGAGGTTATGGCGAATTTTCCCGGGAATTTAAGGAGTTAGAATATTTTTAAGAATAAATTTGAAAAGGGAATATTTGCAAACCATTTGCAAATAGAATAAAATAGAAAAAGAAATATTTGTAAACCATTTACAAATAGAATTGAAAAGGGAATATTTAGAAATAAATAAAGTTATAAGAAGGAAGTTTGTTTATAACTGAATAGGATGTTATAAAAAGGAACGTTATAAAAAGGGAAATCATTTATAAAGTGAAGAACCGTTACTAAA
Organism: Allium sativum; assembly: GCA_030737875.1. Taxonomy (NCBI): domain Eukaryota; kingdom Viridiplantae; phylum Streptophyta; class Magnoliopsida; order Asparagales; family Amaryllidaceae; genus Allium; species Allium sativum. The sequence continues at coordinate 56,054,010 of CM060927.1, read as the reverse complement.
AGTAAATCTTTATAAATGAATAAATGTTGTTAAAAAGGAAATATTTTCAATTGGATAAACGTTTTCAAAAAGGAGAAATCGAATATGGTATTCGAAGTTAGTTAATCGAATATGGTATTCGAAGTTAGTTAATCGAATATGGTATTCGAAGTTAGTTAATCGAATATGGTATTCGAAGTTAGTTAATCGAATATGGTATTCGAAGTTAGTTAATCGAATATGGTATTCGAAGTTAGTTAATCGAATATGGTATTCGAAAGGGGTTAGTCGAGTCGAGTTAGTCAAATAGAGTTAATCGATTTGAGTTAACCAGTTAGAGTTAACCAGTTAGAGTTAATCAGTTAGAGTTAACCACCAGTTAGAGTTAATCAGTTAGAGTTAACCACCAGTTAGAGTTAATCAGTTAGAGTTAACCACCAGTTAGAGTTAATCAGTTAGAGTTAACCACCAGTTAGAGTTAACCAGTTAGAGTTAACCAGTTAGAGTTAATCAGTTGGAGTTAACCACCAGTTAGAGTTAACCACCAGTTAGAGTTAATCAGTTAGAGTTAAACAGTTAAGGTTGAACAATTAGAGTTAATCCAAATGAGATGTCATTTCGTACGACTGCTAGCGTAATTCGCAGGGCTGCAGATAGCCTACGGCGGTCGGATGTTTCCTGAGGGAATCAGGCGTAACCATTGTGATCGCTGCGATCTAGAGTCAAGCGAATGGAGTTAAAAAGAGTTATCGAACATTAGTTATTCGAATAGAGTAAAAAGAGTTATCGAACATTAGTTATTCGAATAGAGTTAAAAGAGTTATCGAATATAGTTTATTCGAATAGAGTTAAAGGAGTAGTCGAATATAGTTTATTCGAATAGAGTTAAAAGAGTTATCGAATATAGTTTATTCGAATGGAGTTAAAGGAGTTAGTCGAATATAGTTTATTCGAATGGAGTTAAAGGAGTTAGTCGAATATAGTTTATTCGAGTAGAGTTAAAGGAAAGGAATTATCGATTATAGTTTAATCGAAAGGAATTATCGATTATAGTTTAATCGAAAGGAGATTTTTGATTATAGCGTATTCGAAAGAGAGAGATCGAATATAGTTTATTCGAAAGAGAGAGATTTCGAATATCAGTTATTCGAAGAGAGAAAATCGAATATAGGTTATTCGAAGAAGAGTTAATCAAATAGAGATTACTCGAAAGAGAATTATACGTCGAATTCAATTATATCGAATTCGGGAAAGTAATATTTACTTTCCGGTTTTTAAATCAAGAGTATACACTAATAAATTAGGGTTATGTTTAATTATTCGAATTAAAGAATAAAGGTTATAATTGAAGTTAGATATTTCGAAAGTAAGGATTATAACGTTATCGTTATAATCAATGTTTTCAATAAAGAAGTGGATTCGTAAATTGAATCCGAGAGTTACTTAAAGAAGTTGTTAAAGGTTTAAAAGATAAACTGTTACTATTTCGAAGTTATAACGTTGTTCAGTTAAGGTCTGAGAGGTAATTATACCCCAACTTGATTGACTTCCTTCTTAACTAAGGAATGGTAAGGTTTGATAGTGAATGATGGTTAAGTGAATTCAGTAAATGGTTTGAGTTGGCATAGCGATGTTTTATTTAAACATCTGATTAAATCCAATGAAGGAACTTTGGAAATGTTTTCCAAATAAGAAATCAGAAATGTTTTCTAATATAGAAAACAGGAAATGGAAATGTTTTCCATTGTTAATAAAGTATATTTTCTAAAATTAGAAAATAAGAAATGTGCATATATGGAAACAGGAGATAAGTAAATTAATGAACTAAAGAGATATATGTTAAATGATGATTGATTGATATAATTTCCATCTGGAAATAATATCGTTGTTTGCACACGAGTTTTCTTTGATAGTTAAATCACAGACTATCAATGTTTTGACCATTTTAACGTTGTTAATATGGAGAGACCGGTTGGATTATTATCCAAAGAACCACTCTGTATTGGCATAAGCGTTGCGAATCATATATGCTGAATATATTGAAGACGGAGTAAAGTGCAAGGGCTGTTGTATAAATCTTAGATAACAATGGACTAAGATGGATATACTGAATAGTGCCTTCGGTTTCGTTCAGTCCCAGAACGAACATAAATGGACGAATGTCTGACAAAGTATTTCCAATGATCGAATGGGTTGGTCTGTATAAATATATATGGTTGCAACGGATTTATCCCTTAGCATAACATCCAGGATATTTGTATAAACCAACTAATGATTTATGGATCTGATAATGTGGCATTCAAAGTGATCGTGTTATAAATGAATGGAAAGTAAGCGTAGCTTCTAGCCTCACATCCGGTAAATGACAGAAATCGGGCAGGCAGCATGGCTAAGTCGGTCGCACCGAAGTAGGGTGTATAATCACCTATCTAGAGAATATTCATTTGCTTCTTTTAATCTATCAATGCTGTCCCATATATATATACGGGAAACGGTTGCTGATCCCAACCGTTGGTGATGTACATTCGATACACTCAAGCGAAATGAGTGGTCGGTCATGTGTGGCTGAGTTACAAGATGTTCTTGTTGAACTCTAGTGTATCGTTCCTAGAGTACACTGATCGGAAGGTGGTTCCATACCTTGTCATAGTTGGAAATCCATTACCCAATACGTGCTTGCGGTTTTGATTGTATACTATATAGTAGAACGTGAGATGAAAGCGTTCCTGCTAGATTGATATCTATTTGTACTTAGACATTATTATAATATCACAATGATATTGCTTTACAAAGTTGTTTGGATTTTCATAAGGGAAAACCCGTTCCGTTTTCATGGCGTGGTCTTATGATATATCCTTTATTTAAACTAAGTGTTTGGAGTTTTATTCACACCAGTCCCATGACTGACCCGGAGTTTACTTTGTTGTTTTCCCTAAACTCTTGGGTGCCTAAATTTGTACGGGCAGTCAAGTAGTCGGGATTTTACAGATACACATGGAGAGCTTGGAGCAGGAGGCTTCAGGATTCTATAGCTATTATTATTTCCGCTGTTGTTGTAAGTGCTGTACTCTGATAAGTGCTATTGTATATATAACTGTTTGTATTTCAAAAGTTATGTTATATTTTATTCGTTCCGCTGTGAGATTCGTGTTTACTCTGATGATGATGTTCTTCTTCTTCTTCTATTCTATTAGTTCTACCTTATCTATCCTCACCCTCTATCTTCTTTCTATTAGTTTCTTGAATTTCCAGTGCAATTTGGGGTTGGACTTGTGTTATTTGGTCAGCTCAAATTGGACCGGATTTTCGGGTCACTACAGTTGGTATCAGAGCATTGGTTTAAGTATTACCTTGGCTCTGTGGCGTGATTCGGTAGAGATGGGATTAGTAATATCCTAGACTGAATTTGAGTGTATATATACGAGTGCGTATTTGTTAGTTAATATAAAATGGTTTTATATTGTGGAGACTCATTGGTTGAGTGGCTTATGAATTCTGGTCGATCAGTTTGATCCACTGTAACGGTAGGAGTTCTATAAACACTTGAATACGATGAACCGACATAGTATGTTTTGATATAGTATATTGGTTGTGTTGGTTGTTATTATAATTGAGTAAGATTATAAAAGTGAAATAGTTATAAATAACTAATCAGGATTCATATAAGTGAAGTATATGAAATAAGATGAAGAAAATCTGAATTTAAATCAGATTGGAATTAAAATAAGGAAATTTTAAGTTCCTGGGAGATATTGAAAACGTTTTTCCAACTGAAAGTGATATAGTATTGAACTCACTTCGATAGCTGGAAAATAGATTCTGATGATGAATCGCGACATCATCAGTGTTCATTCTCGAGTTTCTAAGTGACAAATTACTACCAAAGGTTTTGTTTTTGAATTGTTTTGAGAAAACAAGTTGTTTAGAAATTCAAAGGTTTTGAATTGGCATTATGATTTCAAATTGATTTGAAATGAACTCAGGAATTTAAAAGTATGGAATTTAAATTTAACTTATGAAGTTAAATAAAATGAGATGGTAAAAGTAAAGAATAAACCAGAATTTAACTTGAGATGATAGGTTAAGAAAAACTGGAAGTGATTAGAGAATAATCTGGATTGGAATTGAAATGATAAGTTGAGAGTTTGGAATTTGAAACTCGAATTTGAAATTGAATTCGGCTTGGATAAGCGAATGGTTGTGATAAGAATAAATTAGTTGGAGATTGATTGGGATGGCATTTGTATATGCCGAGTTGATAACAGATGGAAGGGATATAAGGATATGCCCGGCAAAAAGGTACAAGTTTATATTTTATATGAGTTTGGGATTTATGAGCCGAATTGGCAAGCCGCTTGGCGTTTTGATTTTCTTTTGGGTTGAAGAAGGCCCAGAGAGGTGAGTTGGAGTTTGAGATATTGACCAGTACAAAGGAGGTGCTAGCGAAATTTTTCGAAAAGTTAAGGTGTTAGAAAATTTTCAGGATTTTTGAAAATTTAGTTAGTCGGAATAAATTAATATTTTAGTCGATATAAATTGGTTCGGTTGAAACCACAGATAAGAGGTAAATAGATAATTTTTTACCCAGTAGGTAGGTCGTCCCCTAACTTAGCAATTTCGAGGACGAAATTATTTTAAGGGGGAAAGATTGTAATGACCCGCATTTCTGACCGTTGAATAATTAATTTATTTAATTATTTAAAATATCGTTTTGGCGATATCGATAACTGGAATTAAATAATATTGAATATTTAATTAATAATTATAATATAATAATATATTACAATGTCGAAATAGTGAAAAAAATAGCTGAATTCACAATACAGTGTGAATTTGGATTATATATAAGGTATAATTCAGTTTGGAATTGAATTTGAATAACGAATATATTGAATCGACGACAGTTGAACGTATAGTTTATAATATATTTATAAACGAGCTCGAAATGGCGCTGCAGTTCGCTATTTGGCGATTTGAACTTCAACTGAATGTACAGGATTCGTTTTAAGCCGGATTCCTGTGAAACAAGAAACGCGTAGAGCTGGTGGAGTATATCTTTCTAGTGGAAGAGAAAAATATGGATTTCGTCGTGTAGATTTTGAGATATGTCCAAACCAAATTTTAAAATAGTCGCTATAGAATCGTTTATCGACCGTATCGGATTATTCGATATAACTAGAGATCGGGTGGGAATTTAGACAAGGTCCTTTTGGGAAATAGCGATAATTTAATTTTTAGAATTTTACTGTAATTTTTAATTAATTTAATAAGCAACTTTTTATTTAGAGTATTTGGCACCCTGTATCGACATTTCGGGGTTTCACAATATGAGTCCATCTACTGGTATTATTACATTTTTGGGACCAGAGCACATCACTCATTTAAATAGTATTTTTGTTTCTGTCCATAACTGTCCCTGCGTGAAAAGAATATTTCATAGTGGGGTACGCTATGTTTTTAACTTAAAACAAACTAAACTGAATGGTTAACTGGTCAAACGAACTCGAAATTCAACGAAACAAGTTTCGTACGAAACCTTAGGAAGAGGTCTAGTGAAATGTCAAGGCCTCATATTTTTAGGATTTTTTCTGGAATTGTTAGGAATTATTGCTCGGTGTTTTTCATCAATATTTTCTAAAGGATTTTCGCAAACGGTGTCGAATTTCGACGAAACCTGTCCCATTGGATACGGAACGTGTTTTTATGCTAGGATTAGCTTTGTTTTTCAAAAATTGGAAATCATACGAATTTAAAATGGATCGAAATGAAATGGAAAGGGAATATTCCAGGGAATATTCCCTGTCCACAAAATCTCCTATAAAATGACCTCAAACGCAAAACTGTAAACCTAATTGTTTTCCAGATTTCATGCGCCGCCAGTCCATTCGGGGAGACCAAGAATCGATCAAGGAAAAATCAAACAATCCAAACAAAAATATATAAATCACTGAATAACTATATTTGTTATCAGTGTGTACTGCTCTTCAATTCGGTGTAAGATTTGGGATATTTCGAGAGTTTTCTGTTCGCTGTTTCTCATACAGCGATGGGCAATGGAAATTAGGGTTAACCCTTTTGTGCGATTGAAGAAGGAGTGGTTGGAGATGAGTTCATTTTCGGGTTTAGAATGCGGAACAACACCTAGCTGCAAAGTCCTGAGGCGTGCGATCCATTTTGAGGTCGACGGTTTTGTGGTGGTACGGCTTCAAGCCTGGAGGACGCAAAATGAAATTGGCGTTCGACTTTCATTCGATGGAGATGATGTGCGGAAGTGTACTGGAAGGGGAGAGGGCTGGTTAACGCACAGGGAAGGTGGGCCGGGATTGGGTAAATGGGCTGAGGGGATTTTAAAAGGTTAAGCCCATTTTATTTTATTTAAAAAGGATCGAATTTATTTTAAATCAAATATATATACAAACTTGTTAATGCAATATCTTCGTCATACGATATCAGATTGACGAACCGTAAGTTGCGTTAGGACCATATGGACGAAAGCTTCACAATGAAGCTGACTGGACGTGGATTGGGGCTAGTCACGATTTATGGCGAAATAGACTGTTTGATTCAAATCAAACAACAGTTTATCGTTCTTTAACGATGAACTGCCAATGTGAGTAAAACTCACCAACTCTGAACAGTTATATTTTTATAATGTATTGTTAGAACTGTTAATCATCTGTTGATTGCTGTGTGTTGGTTGATGGATTGAACTGCTAGTCAGTTAGTTGAAATTATATATATATATATATATATATATAAACCGTTAAATATATATATATATATATTGATTCTATTTATTAGAATAATTCGTACTGAACTATAATGGATGTTGATTTTACGGTGTAACATCTGTGATGCAGGGAAACAGGTTGGAGGGGTCCAACTGGACTCCTCAATATTTATAATACTGTTCTATTCATATATTGTAATATATGATGTGGTATATATTCTGTTATCGATTGTGTGTGGTTGGACGATATTGAACATCGTGATTGATATGATTGAATACCATAACATACCGAAATGTTGATAAGGAGATTTTCAAAGTGATGTTGAAAATAAAATATTTATAAATGGAATATTTATAAATAAGAGATGTTATAAATAGAAATATTTATAAATAAGAAAATATTTATAAAATGGAATATTTATAAATAGGAGATATTCAAAAAGGAAATAATTTCAAAACATTTTCTTTTTGAATGGAAAGGCATGTGTGGCGGTTTGGGGATTTTCCCGATGCTACTAATACAAAGGAGGTTATGGCGAATTTTCCCGGGAATTTAAGGAGTTAGAATATTTTTAAGAATAAATTTGAAAAGGGAATATTTGCATACCATTTGCAAATAGAATAAAATAGAAAAAGAAATATTTGTAAACCATTTACAAATAGAATTGAAAAGGGAATATTTAGAAATAAATAAAGTTATAAGAAGGAAGTTTGTTTATAACTGAATAGGATGTTATAAAAAGGAACGTTATAAAAAGGGAAATCATTTATAAAGTGAAGAACCGTTACTAAAAGTAAATCTTTATAAATGAATAAATGTTGTTAAAAAGGAAATATTTTCAATTGGATAAACGTTTTCAAAAAGGAGAAATCGAATATGGTATTCGAAGTTAGTTAATCGAATATGGTATTCGAAGTTAGTTAATCGAATATGGTATTCGAAGTTAGTTAATCGAATATGGTATTCGAAGTTAGTTAATCGAATATGGTATTCGAAGTTAGTTAATCGAATATGGTATTCAAAGTTAGTTAATCGAATATGGTATTCGAAAGGGGTTAGTCGAGTCGAGTTAGTCAAATAGAGTTAATCGATTTGAGTTAACCAGTTAGAGTTAACCAGTTAGAGTTAATCAGTTAGAGTTAACCACCAGTTAGAGTTAATCAGTTAGAGTTAACCACCAGTTAGAGTTAATCAGTTAGAGTTAACCACCAGTTAGAGTTAATCAGTTAGAGTTAACCACCAGTTAGAGTTAACCAGTTAGAGTTAACCAGTTAGAGTTAATCAGTTGGAGTTAACCACCAGTTAGAGTTAACCACCAGTTAGAGTTAATCAGTTAGAGTTAAACAGTTAAGGTTGAACAATTAGAGTTAATCCAAATGAGATGTCATTTCGTACGACTGCTAGCGTAATTCGCAGGGCTGCAGATAGCCTACGGCGGTCGGATGTTTCCTGAGGGAATCAGGCGTAACCATTGTGATCGCTGCGATCTAGAGTCAAGCGAATGGAGTTAAAAAGAGTTATCGAACATTAGTTATTCGAATAGAGTAAAAAGAGTTATCGAACATTAGTTATTCGAATAGAGTTAAAAGAGTTATCGAATATAGTTTATTCGAATAGAGTTAAAGGAGTAGTCGAATATAGTTTATTCGAATAGAGTTAAAAGAGTTATCGAATATAGTTTATTCGAATGGAGTTAAAGGAGTTAGTCGAATATAGTTTATTCGAATGGAGTTAAAGGAGTTAGTCGAATATAGTTTATTCGAGTAGAGTTAAAGGAAAGGAATTATCGATTATAGTTTAATCGAAAGGAATTATCGATTATAGTTTAATCGAAAGGAGATTTTCGATTATAGCGTATTCGAAAGAGAGAGATCGAATATAGTTTATTCGAAAGAGAGAGATTTCGAATATCAGTTATTCGAAGAGAGAAAATCGAATATAGGTTATTCGAAGAAGAGTTAATCAAATAGAGATTACTCGAAAGAGAATTATACGTCGAATTCAATTATATCGAATTCGGGAAAGTAATATTTACTTTCCGGTTTTTAAATCAAGAGTATACACTAATAAATTAGGGTTATGTTTAATTATTCGAATTAAAGAATAAAGGTTATAATTGAAGTTAGATATTTCGAAAGTAAGGATTATAACGTTATCGTTATAATCAATGTTTTCAATAAAGAAGTGGATTCGTAAATTGAATCCGAGAGTTACTTAAAGAAGTTGTTAAAGGTTTAAAAGATAAACTGTTACTATTTCGAAGTTATAACGTTGTTCAGTTAAGGTCTGAGAGGTAATTATACCCCAACTTGATTGACTTCCTTCTTAACTAAGGAATGGTAAGGTTTGATAGTGAATGATGGTTAAGTGAATTCAGTAAATGGTTTGAGTTGGCATAGCGATGTTTTATTTAAACATCTGATTAAATCCAATGAAGGAACTTTGGAAATGTTTTCCAAATAAGAAATCAGAAATGTTTTCTAATATAGAAAACAGGAAATGGAAATGTTTTCCATTGTTAATAAAGTATATTTTCTAAAATTAGAAAATAAGAAATGTGCATATATGGAAACAGGAGATAAGTAAATTAATGAACTAAAGAGATATATGTTAAATGATGATTGATTGATATAATTTCCATCTGGAAATAATATCGTTGTTTGCACACGAGTTTTCTTTGATAGTTAAATCACAGACTATCAATGTTTTGACCATTTTAACGTTGTTAATATGGAGAGACCGGTTGGATTATTATCCAAAGAACCACTCTGTATTGGCATAAGCGTTGCGAATCATATATGCTGAATATATTGAAGACGGAGTAAAGTGCAAGGGCTGTTGTATAAATCTTAGATAACAATGGACTAAGATGGATATACTGAATAGTGCCTTCGGTTTCGTTCAGTCCCAGAACGAACATAAATGGACAAATGTCTGACAAAGTATTTCCAATGATCGAATGGGTTGGTCTGTATAAATATATATGGTTGTAACGGATTTATCCCTTAGCATAACATCCAGGATATTTGTATAAACCAACTAATGATTTATGGATCTGATAATGTGGCATTCAAAGTGATCGTGTTATAAATGAATGGAAAGTAAGCGTAGCTTCTAGCCTCACATCCGGTAAATGACAGAAATCGGGCAGGCAGCATGGCTAAGTCGGTCGCATCGAAGTAGGGTGTATAATCACCTATCTAGAGAATATTCATTTGCTTCTTTTAATCTATCAATGCTGTCCCATATATATACGGGAAACGGTTGCTGATCCCAACCGTTGGTGATGTACATTCGATACACTCAAGCGAAATGAGTGGTCGGTCATGTGTGGCTGAGTTACAAGATGTTCTTGTTGAACTCCAGTGTATCGTTCCTAGAGTACACTGATCGGAAGGTGGTTCCATACCTTGTCATAGTTGGAAATCCATTACCCAATACGTGCTTGCGGTTTTGATTGTATACTATATAGTAGAACGTGAGATGAAAGCGTTCCTGCTTGATTGATATCTATTTGTACTTAGACATTATTATAATATCACAATGATATTGCTTTACAAAGTTGTTTGGATTTTCATAAGGGAAAACCCGTTCCGTTTTCATGGCGTGGTCTTATGATATATCCTTTATTTAAACTAAGTGTTTGGAGTTTTATTCACACCAGTCCCATGACTGACCCGGAGTTTACTTTGTTGTTTTCCCTAAACTCTTGGGTACCTAAATTTGTACGGGCAGTCAAGTAGTCGGGATTTTACAGATACACATGGAGAGCTTGGAGCAGGAGGCTTCAGGATTCTATAGCTATTATTATTTCCGCTGTTGTTGTAAGTGCTGTACTCTGATAAGTGCTATTGTATATATAACTGTTTGTATTTCAAAAGTTATGTTATATTTTATTCGTTCCGCTGTGAGATTCGTGTTTACTCTGATGATGATGTTCTTCTTCTTCTTCTTCTATTCTATTAGTTCTACCTTATCTATCCTCACCCTCTATCTTCTTTCTATTAGTTTCTTGAATTTCCAGTGCAATTTGGGGTTGGACTTGTGTTATTTGGTCAGCTCAAATTGGACCGGATTTTCGGGTCACTACACCCTCACTGTTATTCTTTAGATTGTAATTAATGGAAGTAATCCTACAACCTTTCACCCGTGGATTGTAATTAATGGAAGTAATCTTACAATCCCTTTGTATTATTCATTATCTGATTCCATAGTTACAATAACATGTTTTACTTAATATAATTAAGTATACTTCATCTCAGTTCACATGTTTTCTTTTCAACGTATCATTACAACTTGACATTATTTACTTATTAACTTAGTTTACTTAACTAAGGTTTACTAATAAGCTTTCTTTCCTTTTACTATAACCTATGTTATAATTTCCACTTGTCCCTAGGACAAGACTACCCATTATATAACATTCTTATTAGAGTAATTAATTATAATAGGTTACTATCATTCCCTGTTTACTCCAATTCATTACCATATATCAATTTATGGTCATAATGCACTAGACCCCCCACATTAAACCTACAACCTGTGGATGTTGGACAAGTCGGGCGGTGAGATGACCCCAAAACCCCATGCCACGGTGTTAAGGATAATCATTGGAATATAACACATTAATCATCATTAGCAGAGTACATATAATAGCATAGACAAGAAATAGAATAATTTACACAAATATGACAGCGGAATCATATATATATATATGTATATATATCACCACATCAGAGAGCACAGTGCAGGATACAACTTAGTGCATAACAGTACATAATCAGTCTACATCGCATATGGCGGAATCATACATAGAGAATACACAAACTAACATCAGTCTACATCTCCAGTGGCGGAATCATAATACATATACAATAATGGCAGAAAAGTCACAATCATCACAATGTAGTCAAGCCTCGCCATGAGTCCAAAAGTGCACCTCTACTGCGGTGCCAAGCCAAAATATGTCAGCTACCTGTAACTAGGCTGCCCGTGTGAAAATGAGGGCACCCGAGTTTGCAAGGTAAAACAAACTACGAGTCAGTCATGGGAGTGGTATGAGAAATCTACTTAACTTATTAAATAACAATAATACGGCAAATCAAAGGACCACGCCACTTTCGCGGAACGGGTTTACTCTAATGAGTGCTAGTGCATGAAATAAAGTAAATGATTAAATCATCGCAATGATTTTTATAAAAATGAAGCCATTATAAGACTCAGGTCCCATCACACAATGCAACGCAAGATGGAGGATAGAGTTTTACCTTATAATGGCCAAAAATGCTTCATACGTATAAAACAAAAGTGTTTGATATTATTACTAGTGCATATATGTTTCAAAAGCGATTTCAATCATAAATATCAATCATAGACGGCATAAATGACCCATACCACTATGTCACCATACTAGTAATACAATCACATCCGCAATTTCGTATCGAAAATTGGATTCCATCATGAGTCGAGGCAAGGGGCAAGCTCCTCTTCGTTCGAGACACTCTAGCAAATGCCTCAGGATCGCACACAGCGGTCCTTGGAATCGGCTGGGCCGGTCCTCTCTTATTTTTGAGGATTAGTTATTCCTAAACACACGTTTCCCGGTCCTTACAGACCTATAATCGAGGCGCCTTGCATTCCAACAACCACACAGGTGAAAAGTAGATATAAATGTCAGGGCTGGTAGGTCACTGACACCACCATAGCTAGAAAGAAACGTCGTGCTCTCCCAGAGGTCCTTCTCCCGTTTTTGACTCATACCGGGGTGTGAAGCTCGCGAATCCACGTTATACATAAAGCTACGTCACACAGACCATGCTTTGATCATCAACCACAAGACTTTGCTTTGTAACAGAAGCCTTGATCATATGCCACTTAGGCGTGCCACACAGGCAATCCACTCCATGTGACTGATTTCTGTCGATATATAACCTCTAAGCTCGTACGTCTCAGAGAAGGGCGTTAAGCAAGAGAATAAATTCTCCGCCTCCAAACAGATATATATATTTAACAGAGATCAATCAGCACAGAACAAAATCCAATGTTAGACACACAATCCATTTACAAGTTCGTTCTGGGTTTGAACGAAACCGGAGGCACCATATTCCTCGCATATCCGCAAAATCAACAATACGTCCGGACGGCTACTACTTCAACTCCTTCAAGGTAGCTACTCCAATCACGAGCATCAGTAGCGCCCATCCATCCAATGTGAAGATCATCGGTCTTGAACCGTCTTCATCTCTTCGACTTCTCACCGTCGATCGACTATTTGAAATGAGAATTAACTCGGCCTTTTCAAATAATCCACGTAATATTTAGATTTTCAAATCAATTCTTCACATGGTTAAATTACTCAACATTCACTTTTCAGTTCCTTAGTATATTTTCATGTTAAATACATTCAACCATCACATATCAAGCAAACACAGCAAAATGGGTTTATTTCCATTCTATATCGTTTATAATATTTTATAACGATATATCGCCATTTTTATTTATTTAAAAACGAACATATTTAATTAAACGATGTTTCAGGTCATGCCTAGGCACTGGCGCTGTTTTTCACTAAATTTGTTTTACACATATCTGAAAATCTAACCGTTGGATCTTCACAAATTTTATTACATTAGAAAGATCTTTTCAAAACCAATCCAACGGTTCCAGTTTTGGGAAAATCCGACGGTCGGATTTCCCACACTAGTCGTCTGAAGTTACGATTTCAAAATACGAACTGCAGCGTCGTTATTCGATTTAATTAATTATATTTATATTTATATATAAATATAATTGATTCTGGCGCTGTTTTTCTTTAGATTTGAATTAAACATTCCAGAGAATTCAACCGTCGGATCTTTACAAAGTTGGTGCCGTTGGAAAGATATTTCCAAGGCGAACCCAACGGTTGCGGTTTCGGAAAAATCCGATGGTCGGATTTCCCGCACTAGTCGTTTGAAAACACGGTTTCAAAACATGAACTGCACGGTCACGATTCGTTTTAATTTTATATATATATATATATATAGTTCATTCAACGATTTCTTTATCGTTTTCACTTCAAATATTTCACTAACGCCTTTAAATTTTGGAAAATTTCTCCATAACCTCCTTTGTACGGGAGGGGCTGGGAAAATTCCCAAATAGCCACACGGGCGTCTCATCTCAAAAAGAAAAAGAAAAGGCCAAGCGGCTAGCCAATAGGCTCATAAAATCATCACCCAAGCAAAACAGTAAACATGTACCTATTTGTCGGGCACAAAATTTTATTCCTCTTCTCTAGCCTCTTTGCTATAACCTGTTCAATAAATATGCATGTACATATGTGCAATTCTTATCACTTATCATTTTCCATTCAACTTCATATTTGATTCACTTTGGTTTAAAGACACCATTCATTCTAATGTTGCATACATAAGCAAAAATCATATCATTAGCTAATTAATGAATATTTCAACTCATGCATATTTATTTGAACAAGTGGTTATTTTTAACACTTCACATTTCGAAAATGATAATTTTTGGCAAACTAAAATATATTTTAACACATGACTATTTTATTTAGTTCTTATACATGTTAAAAATAATATTCATTTCACAAATATTTATTTCAACACTCACATACTTTTAGCAAATCACATATATGATAAAAATGGTATTTTTATCATCTACAATATTTATTCAACACATGAATGTTTTTAACACTTCATAATTTCAATAAAAATGTAATTTTTATTGTTCGAGCTTTTATTCAACACACGAACCTTTTTAACACACGCACTCCTCAACACATGAGCATTTCCACACATGGATATTTTATATAGTTTGTTCATATAAGAAAGATGAAATTTTTATTGTTGAAACTATTTATTTCTAAGGAGAATATTTTACATACTTCATATATATTATAAAAATGTGATTTTTATTGTTTAAACACCTTATTCATTCAACACATGAATTTAAATTTCAGCACATTACTTCTCAACACATGAGCATTTCCACACATGGATATAGTTTCAACACATGACTTTAGTTTCAATGCATGAAAATAATTTCAACATATGAAAATAATTCTAACACATGAATATTATTCAAAATTTCGGCAGCATAACGGCAGGGTAGTTAAAACCGGCACCGTCCCGAGTACGGCTCCTCGCTCTACCTTAAAACCTCGCGGTTTTTGACAATGGGGATTTCATGCATCTAGTTCGCACGCAGGCGACATGTTTTATTTTCATTTCCGCAATTATTTCCAATTTGTTTCAATCACCAATGGGTATTTTTCAACCACAACCAATCAATATCAACCACAAATAATTATTCAACCATTCGCATTATTCACCAAAAAAATTTCACACCAATTCACAAACAATAAATATCGTCCGTGGTTTGTGGACGAGAGGAGTATATATATATATTATTTCTATATTTCACTTGCATTTCAACACACATATCATTTATACAATGCATGTATAATTCATACTTCGCTCATATAACTTAACAACGCATGTACATGAGGTATACGACACGTGTATAATTTATATTTCGCTTATATAATTTATACATGACATTTCATTCACATTTTCAATTTAGAAATCTCACATTGGTTGTCGAGGTGCTAAAAATCATAGCGATCTCAGAAAAATCTGCGGTCTCTTCTAGGTGGTAGAGAGCCTCTATGCGGTCACGATGTTTCCTGTTTCATCGAATTTCGTCAACACACCATAAAGATACGATTTTTTAAAGTTTGCAAAACTTAAGAGTGTTATTTTCAATTCAAATAAAATAAAGCCGATACCTTTCGCGATTGTTCAAAACTAGGTTTTCCGTTTTCGCAAAAACTGAGGCTCGATACGTCGATCGGAGGGTACAGCGTGGAAGAGGGAGGAGAGGGCTTCAGGTGTGTGGCGGTTGGAGGCAACTCGATGAAGTCTATCAGAGGCGGCGGCGGCTGGAAGGTCGAGACTTTGGAGGAGGAAATCTCACAGTAGGAGCAACGATAGGGGGAGTTCTTTATATGGATTTAAAGAGGGGAAGGAGAACTACAAAAGGTTGAACTGGGGGTTGGGCTGATTCGGGCTGTGGCGATCGAAAATCTCCAAGGAAGGGAGGGGCTGCTTCCGTCGTCGATGTCGAGGGGGGAGGGGCAGGGTTTTCTGAGATATTTTTTTTATTATGAATGGAGAAGTTTGATTGGTCGAAGGTTTTATTAAATTTTAAAATAGCGTTTCTCCTCACGAACACCAATTCAAACCCAACGACTGTCGTCCCTAGCTAAATACCCCCATCCCGGATACAATGGGATATGTTTAGTAGGCCAATTCAACTGTTACAGTTAGTTATTTTTCAAATTAAAGTATAAAACATTTTATATTCAATTTGAACGTACATTTCAATTTGCCAGGGCCACTAACTGATTCGAAAAATTCCAGAAAAATAAATCTAGCTATTTTTTGATGCTGCGGTCCCAACAAAACTAGTTTCATCGAATTCTGAGATCGTTTGAAAAATGGCCATTTTTTGGTCGATCCAATTTAACAGAAATTGACCAAACACATTTTCTTTTGCCACGCTCACATACTAGCTTCAAAAATTACGAAATTTGAAACCTAGCAATAGTTTGACATCCCGGATCCAACAAAAGTGATTTCATCGAATTCCGAGGTCGTTTGCAAAATGTCTATTTTTAAGGGCTATATTTTCTATAGCGACCTTTCTGAAAATTCATTTGGCCATAACTTTTGATTCCCGCTATGAAACTTTGATTTTTCAGATTCGTTAGAAAGGTATTCTTAAACAGATTTAAATATTTCTGGTTTTACTAAAATCCGTTATATTTTGCACCCGGTGCAGTCAGTCAAAATTTGTATTCAAATTTTCAAACTGCCCCACTATTTCTAATTCACTATTTTATTGAAATATTCTATTTCAATTGTTTAAATTCCTTTGAAATAACCAATTAAAAAATTTTAAATTGGCTCGTATTTTCCGGGTTGTTACAGGCGGCTTCGGCAGACTTCTTCCACAAGTCGAGTTTAACCTCGTGTCTTAGCACGTCTTTTGTTTATGCACTTAGACCACCCACATTAGATTCACCACTTGTGGTCGCTGGTTATGCCGGCGGCTCCGGGATGACTTCCACTACAAGTATAATCTAACCTCATGTCTAAGCACGATTACAATTTCAGTTATTGTAGTTCTAATCATTTCCATTATTAATCAATTATATCTATGTCATTATAGGTTTTCATGCCCCTTACCCAAGTTAGGTTCATAATAAACTATATGCCCCAAATTTTAGGTTTTTAATCAATTTCAAGTTATGTCCAAATTCCATATTCACATGCCCAAATTCCATATTCGCCTATTTAATTCAAATTATGCCCAAATTTCCTAATTCAAGTTACGCCTCAATTCTAACGTTTTCCCCTCGTTTCCAATTTAATGCGATCGCATATTTCAGTGGCATGCCTATGCTCGAAGGTAGCCTGGCTATAAAATAAAAAGGGAAGAGGACACAAATGAACATAATGACAAGATTGACATAAACACATAGTGGCATATTGATAAGATGGGCAGATAAGAACAGACCTAGTGAACATGAGCTAATAGAACTGTTTATAACATAGTAGGGATGTCATAATAGGCATGATAAGATCTGAATAATAATTTAGTTGTCCAACTAGTAACCAATCCAAATTAACCACAAACATGATAGGTACAAGGTGATCTAAATAGTGAATTTAGATCTATAATCAAGGTAGATCTGACATGATAAAGGTTAAGATCCAAGTAATAGTTATGTCAGAATATCATGGATTCACAAGTTATTACAGATCTGACATGATTCAAGCAGTTATAGGCATAGATCCAAATTACAGTCATATCATGTTTTACTTTTTAATTATTTAAATCTAAAAATAACTTGAACTCACAACGTTTGGATCTAAAGAAATAGAAGGAGAAAAACGAAGGTTGAATCTCAGATATACACTTGAATCTCGAACTTTGATTGCAGAAGAAGAAAGAGTTTTGATTCAGTCCAGGCACCGACAGCATTTAGGCCTCCATTGATTTTCAGTGAAGTACACAAGAGAAATGAGCCTGTATTTATAGCTGCCAGCCCCCAGAATTCGACTGCCACCTCAGCCCTAGGAGATCGACCCCCATTAGGGGGTCGACCCATGGGTCGACACTCCCCTTGAGGGGTCGACATAGGGTTCGACACCCCCCTAAGGGGTCGACTCCGGTGGGGCGGGAAGATTGTTGCCTTCGGATTTATGATTGTCAAAAGGTATTCTGATTTAGTGTTATATATATAATTCTTCTACGCATATACAAACTTCAAACCTTCATAACTTCTTCATACGATGTCCGTTTTACACAAACCAAATGTCTATCTTGACCCAAATTTTGAGACAGGCGGAATGGCATAGTCTGTTTCCCTTAATTATGAATATTAAATTAATTATTATTTAATTTATCCTCTTTAATTTTGTTAAAATTATAGGGTGTTACAGGTTGGTTACTTAGCAGTTGGAATGGTCATTCATTAGTTAAGGGGAGGCCGAGTGAGGCCATAGCCACCAAGAAAAGAAACAAATTAATCTATGAATTCTATATTGTAAGCCTAATAAAGCTATCCTTTATAGATATAGAAATACCCCGACTAAGTTCCATAAGTGGAATTCAGTTAGATAGTTAGTACGCTATTGTAGTGTAGCGATGGAGGCTTAGTGCACTTTCATAGTGTAGCCATTGAGGCTTGGTGTGCTTTCGTAGCGTGGCCTAGTTCTCTTTCATAACGTAGTGATGGAGATCTAGAACATTTTCGCAGCACGACGATGGAGACCTATCGAGGAGGGTACTATGGGAGGTACCTTAATATGTTGGGCATATAGCTACATACATATGATTTTTTAGGTTAATCTACTTGGGAGTAGATGAGTATGATTTATGCGTGAATCTGAAGGTGTAATGTGTAATAAACCCAAATAACTGAATAAATTAGTCCAGTGATATAATGATATATGGAGTGTTATTTATAGAAAGTATAATTTTTCCATTCATTAGAACTTTTGTTCTGATCCTCTCCTCATAACAAACCCGCAGGTTAGACAGGCGGTAGAGATTTTACAGCTTTTAAATACTTGCTAGTCAGTGTCATTATTATGGTGAGTATTTACTTACTATCATATTTTATCATTCCACTGCAAGATATCTTATTGTGGGCTCTGATATATTTATCCTAGCCTTTTTGTAGGATACCAGGCAAACCAACTCAGGTTTCAATGGACTTGGATTTTAGCATTTAACAAAAATTGGGACCCACTGAAACTTAGGTTGTTACATCTGGTATTAGAGCTTAGGTTTCGGACCCCTATACAGATAGTATGTGAACGTGTTTGTATTTTCAAAATATAAATATATTATATTATATATACCTAGGTCCATAGAGAAACCCGATTGGAAAGAAACACAACATATGTAATAAGTTGGAATATTGGTTTTGTATGTTTTTGGAAAGGGCTATGGAATTTGGGGAAATAAGGTCCATGGGTGACTAGAATACGAAGTGCACAAAAGCATTTTGAAAAAAGAATAGGAGAATTCCATATATTAATATCCAAAATTAGGGTATTTCAGATTAGTCGGTTGAGCAGTAAAGCCTTGTAAATTGAGAAAGAAAAAGAAGGAAAATGTATTAGGAATGCAAAAGTGATATTAGGCACAGATTCTAGTTCAAACATAGCTTTGAAAGAATTAGTGTGAAAGAGAATTTAGATAAAGAAAACGATCCAAAATTTTTAACCAATTTTAAATTGGAATTTTTATTACTTAATTTGAATTTAAATTTGAATTTGACATAAATATATATGGTTAAGAGTATTTAATAATTTTGATAAGTTATATGAGATTTTACTTGAATTATAAATGAGAATGATTATTATTGAGTTCGGATTTATTGATACTATTTGTCATTTGATCGGATTTGTCAAACCATAACACGAATTAGTTGCGTTAGAATTAAGTGTTGCCTTTAGTTTTCATAACATTTAAAAGAAAGTGCTACCAAAAGTTCCTTTTTCTTCTTAAGACAAGTGTTAAGACACATGTCTTTATGCATGCTCCCTTTCATGCATGATTTCGACTTGCCCCCTTATGTGTCTTTACCTCCTTACTCTTCCTTTCCTATATAAGGAGGCTCTTTCTCCATTTTTTACCATTCCATTTCCATTTCCTCCTTTCCACTTGTTCTTAAAGCTTATGGCCATGGTTTCCATGGCATAAGTCTTCCTCTTTTCCACCACCACCTTGCCAAAGTATGTCATTCTCCTCCTCCTCTTATAATATAAAGAGAGATTAGTGTATATTATATTATATATATTTTGGTGAAGAAGACGTTGCGCTGAAATACTGTCCGACGGTTCGCTTAGCTAGGCTCGCCTACCGTGAAGATTTGGAAAGCTGTTAGGTGAGAACTCTTTAACCACGGTTTATGTATTTAATTATTAGCTAGACTAATTTAAATATAGTGATGAATTATTATTGGTTAATGATGATTGATATTTGTTGTGATGGATGACGGATGCAAAGTTTAGAACACACACTATTAAGCGTTAGTGTTATAACGCTTGTGCACAATTATGATTTATTGAATCATGTTGATGATGGTTGCTATGGATGTTTAAATGGTTGTTGATGTTGTTTTGCACACACTATGACACAACAATTATGGTATCACTTTGGTGATCGACAAATCTCCTTCATAATTAAAAGCAATATCATTATTGAAATTGAAGGTTAATAATTGGAAAAGACCATATATATGAATTCATATATATTGTTAAAGTCCTTTAAATGAATAAATAAATACTGGAACATTCTAGGATGACAAAGAGGATAGTGTCTAGGCTTGGGTTTGGAAAATATAGTTTACCCCTAACTGATCCGACGAATGGGAAGGTTAATTTGAAGTTATTTGAATTTGGAAATGAATTGGAATTTATGAAAGTTGAATTTTAGATCCAAAATAATTTGGAAATTAAATTTAAATGATTTTAAAAGGGTTATATCAGGATATAATGGTTTTCTAATATATTTTGAAGTACCATAGAATAATGATTATTAAGGTCAAAAGAGAGCTTGTCGCATAACGGCAATTTACGTATTTTAGATGCAAATTTTAAACGCTTATAACTTTCTCAATCTAAATCGGATTTCCATAAAATGAAAAACATTTGATTTCCATTAACAAGAACTTTAAAATGAGTGAAAGCATATTTTAAATTCGAGTTATAATTTTCAAGTTAGGTTTAAAACCCTTTTCGAAAAGGTCGCTATAAGAGAAGTTATAGACCATAACCATAAACAGCCATTTTTAATGTTTTTAAAATTATGGAAAAAATGAAATCATTATAAATTATGTAAAAATTGTTTTGAATTGTAAATTTTAAGTATTGACTAAGAAAAGCGATGTTTTGATCGAAGTAATTAAGATAACTGTTTTGAATGCTTTTGTAACGCTTTTGAAAACACTATTGTAACGCTTTCTTCGAAAACAATCTATTTTGAAGTTTTTAACCCGCAAACTATTTTCTGAACTACAAGTAATCATTTTTAAATGATTTGTTGAATGTTTTCAAAGGTTCAAAAGTATTGGAAATATTTTATATGGAATTTAAATTGATATTAATATGGGTTTTCAATTTTAAATAATTGGATATGGTTGGAGATAAATCTTCGGATGTTTGATATTAATCCGGTAGATGATGATTCTTACTATTTGTGGAATTTAAAAGGTAGTTCACCATTATTCCGCTTATAGTGTGAGTTGGATATCGAGATTAATATTAAGTATAAGTTGATGGTATTTCTCTCCAGATATAATGTCAAAGAGTTGAATAAATCTTTTAATTAAGATACGAGTTTCCTAAGTTGACTAGGATAAGTTGGATAGAAATAATCTTCAGATATTTGATATGAAATTCTATGGTGTAAATGTATACTATTTGAGGAATTTGGTAGATATTATTATATCGTTATTCCACTTATAGTATTCGTTGATTATGAGAATTGATATCGAATATAAGTAGATACAATTTCTGTTTAACTAATGTTCAATATCAATTGATTTGGGTTTTCCGTGAATCATATCTTCAATAATATCATTCCTGAAACCCAATGAGATTGAGTTATGGAAATTCATATCGTAATTTGAGGATTTAATCAGATCTTTGATTTGAGGAAATTAAAAGTGAGGAATTGGAAAGAAAGTATAATCTTTTAGTTAAGATTAAAGGATGGAATGTTGGAAAATCAATTTAATTGGAAACTAGGGTTGAAAGGTGGGGTAAGGGTTTTCAAAGGAAACTGGATTTTTGATAACGAGTTATCAAACGGAAAATTAATTAAGGCTCTGGGGATAGATTATCTTGGATTTAGGGGATGTGTTTTAAAGAAGAAGGGTTAAATATGGATTTTGTTAAAGATATTTTGAGAATAGATTTAAAGAAGATTAATTTAACAAAATCCAAAATGGAAGGAGATTTGGTAGAAAGCCGGTGTGTTCCGTGATTGTGTTTTCAATTGCGCTTATTATTTGGAAAGACCGGGATCGGAATTATGTCTGAAAACCATTCCAAGTAATAATACGTCGTTGTGGAGCAACTGAAGACATTGGAGGCGGCATTGAAGACCGGGACCCTTCGTGTCGTAAGGGCGACTTGCTGAATGTCTCGAATGGCTGGCTCCCATTCGCAGATGGATTTTATATATCAGTTAAGTGGCAAGAAGCCTGAACGTATGTGAAGGAATTCTGGATTGTTGTTTCGTTCAGACCTAGAACGGACATGTATGGATTGTGTGTCTGACATTGCAATTGACTGCGTAGCACTGATCTTTATTAATATATATCTGCTTGGTGGCGGAGAATTTATTCTCTTGCTTAACACCCTTCTCTAAGACGTATGAGCTTAGAGTTTATATATTGATAGAAATTAGTGATGCGTAGTGAATGGACAATGTGTCATACTTAAGTTATGTGATGAGCTATGGATGATCAGAGCATGGCTTATTTAAGCGTAGCTTTGTGTATATCGTGACCTCGACGAACCTCACACCCCGGATTGGTGGTAAACTGGTGGTCAGATTTTTATGTTCGTTTCGTATGTTCGGTGCACCGGGATGTGATGATGAAAAGGTACTACGAAGTCCCCAGTCTGGGACGCTATTTGTTGGGTACTCTGATTCATGTATGATGGGTTAGTATAACGGAGTCCGAGTCTGGACGTTATCCGCGAGTACTGGGATGATGCACGCAAGAAATTTTGTGAGCCCACGAATGATCTTTCATACCAGGAACCATCATGTTCAAAACCCAATCTCCACTACGAGCCTGCACGGTTTTGATTGTGTAGCCTGCTGGTTACCGGCAGGATTGTCAGTATAATGGGATGGGGCATTATGCTGGTTAGGTTTAATACATTTATTTGCAAAAAGGTTTTTCACACTATATATAGTAGTAAAAGAGGATTTTCACGTATGAAGGAATTTTTGGTTATCATAAGGCAAAACTCACCCATTTGGTGTGCGCTTGCATTGTGTGAAGTGGGACGAGCTTATGATTGCTTCATTTTTCCAAAAAGTCATTGCGGATTTCTATGCACTGGTATTCACATGGAGTAAACCCTTTCCGAATTGGCGGCATGGTCCGATGAATTACCTAACTTTAAAATAAACCCTAAAGACAACTGTTTGGAGTTCTCACACCAGTCCCATGACTGACCTAGAGTTTATCATTCCCACACCTAAACCGTGGGTGCCCATGATTTTTACACGGGCAGCCTAGAAGTTTGGTTCGCAGATTTAGCCTTGGAGTTAGTTGAAGCAGGATTCTGGTTTAACTGGAGCTATTATGTTTGGAGCAATTGCATTCTTCCGTTGAGTTTGGTATCTTTTCCGCTGTGTAACCGATGAAGTACCTCTTGTAACTCTGATGTAATGTTATTTTATTGATAATGGAAAAGTTGTTTTTATTTTGTGCAAATGTGTAAGTGCCCCTAACAATTCGTCTTTGTGAACGGTTTAAGTTGGTTTAATTACCGGCGAAAACCGAGCAAAAAACCAGGTTGTTACATAGTGGTATCAGAGCTTTGGTTTATACAAAGCAATGGGGTACGACACATTTGAACAAATGGAAAGACTCATCAGAGTTATATATCTCATTAGAGATAGGGTGAGTAATACCCTAGAATGAGATTTTGGAGTATTATATTTGAGAGAGCGTATTTGAAAATATGAAATGAGTTTTGAAAAGTCTTAATTTAAGAAACAAATATATTTTGGAAATATATGGTTAATTATAACCTGGATACTTAATCAAATGATTAAGGTTAAGTTTACATTTTGTGATTGTAACTACACATAAAATACTTCTTATGGCATGGTAATTTAGCCCCTTCCACTGATCAGGAAAACGATCCGAGTACAAATGCCTTTTGGATTTAATTTCACTATTGGGGATTTTGAAATATCGATAAACCTAGGTCAAATTTGTTAAGGTAACTAATTAATATGGTTAGAAATTAAAAATTAAAATTTGAGTATTGCATTCGATGTTGAGGTTGGACTATCGAGTATAAGAAGATTTTGAGTATACGCCTAGCTAACGTATATACGAAGTCTTGAGTATACTAGATTGACATAGAATCACACTCAAGTCACTTGAAGATGATTATGTTTATGACTGCAGCATCTTCAGTACGTATTTTCGAGTTTCGAAAGTGGGATGACTATATGATTCCGATTAAAACATCAATATATACTTAAATCCATTTAGATAAGTATTTGAAATTGTTAGTGAAAATTTGATTGGGTTGTAAGAATTATACCAGGTAAACTTGTTAGTAAGGGATAAGCCAGTAAATTAATTGGAGGGTAAGTTGGATTTTTCAACAAAATTTCCTAATAGGAACAAAGATGGAGCTTGGTTTATCAGGTACTGAATGGTGGATGACCCTAAAACAAGCAAGAAAAGCTCATAACCAAAAAGAAAAGGAAGAAAGCCTTAGAATGGGGAAATTCAAAGGTATCTATTGTGATAGATGTAATCAAGAAGGACATTTTCCGGTTTTATGCCCAGAAAGATTACAAAAGAAAACCATTCGAGAAGACATAATTTATTTCAAATGCAAGAAGAAAGGACATTTTATACGTAAGTGTCCTAAAACAAAGAAGAAACCCATGAACCTAACAAAAGAAAAGAAGTGTTATCGATGCAGAAAATTAGGGCATGTAGTCCAGGATTGTCAGTTAAAGAAGGGAGAAAGACCAGCTAAAGCAACACCACCCGCCGTCATAAGTGAAGAAGAAGGAACGCAAGAATTATGTAATCAAAGCAAGCTCTTTGACCCCTAGGGAATTATCTCTGAAAAGTTGGATAAATGTATGTATATGATGTTAAATAAAAAAATATAACTTCTTTTATAAATCTTTTTAATATATTCTATCATATATCCAAATAGATCCTATTCTAATGAAAAAGTTATTGAATTTAATTAAGGGTATAAATAGGAAGATTGGGATTATCGACGATTTTGGACAAGTCGATAAGTTCTAAAGTATATTGTGGCAACAAAAGGAACAATCTAAGTAAGCATAAATACCTTATGAATTAAGTTTCACAATTTGATTAAAGGATATTTGGCAAGCGGGAATAGTAAAAGAAATTACCTAAACGAAAACGTTTAGACAAGCTGAGTTCGAAGATGATCAAGTTTTTCGTGTAACAAATAATTTTAATTTTGGGGAACTGAAAAGGAATAAGTTTCATAATCTTTGTATTTGCAAGATAAGATATAAGAGAATAAATTTATAACTCAGATTTTTTTTGCAGTAAATGGTTGAGTAAAAGTAATTGGCCCAGTAAACGATGAATCAAATATAATAGGTAACTGGAGGTTATCGTAGGAGGACATGTAGATATGGTTATCTGTTAATACATGTGAGAACATGGAGCATTGGTATAAAGAATTTTAATCTTGAATTTGTCGAATAAGTAGTTACGATTCCCTTTCATTTTGGAGGACGAAAAGTTTTAAGGGAGGATGAATGTAACGATCCAGAATTTTTAACCAATTTAAAATTGGAATTTTTATTACTTAATTTGAATTTAAATTTGAATTTGATATAAATATATATAGTCAAGAGTATTTAATAATTTTGATAATTTATATGATAGATTTTACTTGAATTATAAATGAGAATGATTATTAATGAGTTTGGATTTATTGATACTATTTGTCGTTCGATCGGATTTGTCAAACCAAAACACAAATTAGTAGCGTTAGAATTAAGTGTTGCCTTTAGTTTTCATAACATTTAAAAGAAAGTGCTACCAAAAGTTCCTTTTTATTCTTAAGACAAGTGTTAAGACACATGTCTTTATGCATGCTCCCTTTCATGCATGATTGCCACTTGCCCCCTTATGTGTCTTTACCTCCTTAATCCTCCTTTCCTATATAAGGTGGCTCTTTCTCCATTTTTTACCATTCCATTTCCATTTCCTCCTTTCCACCTTCTTCTTAAAGCTTATGGCCATGGTTTCCATGGCATAAGTCTTCCTCTTTTCCACCACCACCTTGCCAAAGTTCGTCATTCTTCTCCTCCTCTTATAATATAAAGAGAGATTAGTGTATATTATATTATATATATTTTGGTGAAGAAGACGTTGCGTTGAAATACTGTATGACGGTTCACTTAGCTAGGCTCGCCTACTGTGAAGATTTGGAAAGCTGTTAGGTGAGAACTCTTTAACCACAATTTATGTATTTAACTAATAGCTAGAGTAATTTAAATATAGTGATGAATTATTATTGGTTAATGATGATTGATATTTGTTGTGATGGATGATGGATGCGAAGTTTAGAACACACACTGTTAAGCGTTAGTGTTATAACGCTTGTGCACAATTATGATTTATTGAATCATGTTGATGATGGTTGCTATGGATGTTTAAATGGTTGTTGATGTTGTTTTGCACACACTATGACACAACAATTATGGTATCACTTTGGTGATCGACAAATCTCCTTCATAATTAAAAGCAATATCATTATTGAAATTGAAGGTTAATAATTGGAAAAGACCATATATATGAATTCATATATATTGTTAAAGTCCTTTAAATGAATAAATAAATACTGGAACATTCTAGGATGACAAAGAGGATAGTGTCTAGGCTTGGGTTTGGAAAATATAGTTTACCCCTAACTGATCCGACGAATGGGAAGGTTAATTTGAAGTTATTTGAATTTGGAAATGAATTGGAATTTATGAAAGTTGAATTTTAGATCCAAAATAATTTGGAAATTAAATTTAAATGATTTTAAAAGGGTTATATCAGGATATAATGGTTTTCTAATATATTTTGAAGTACCATAGAATAATGATTATTAAGGTCAAAAGAGAGCTTGTCGCATAACGGCAATTTACGTATTTTAGATGCAAATTTTAAACGCTTATAACTTTCTCAATCTAAATCGGATTTCCATAAAATGAAAAACATTTGATTTCCATTAACAAGAACTTTAAAATGAGTGAAAGCATATTTTAAATTCGAGTTATAATTTTCAAGTTAGGTTTAAAACCCTTTTCGAAAAGGTCGCTATAAGAGAAGTTATAGACCATAACCATAAACAGCCATTTTTAATGTTTTTAAAATTATGGAAAAAATGAAATCATTATAAATTATGTAAAAATTGTTTTGAATTGTAAATTTTAAGTATTGACTAAGAAAAGCGATGTTTTGATCGAAGTAATTAAGATAACTGTTTTGAATGCTTTTGTAACGCTTTTGAAAACACTATTGTAACGCTTTCTTCGAAAACAATCTATTTTGAAGTTTTTAACCCGCAAACTATTTTCTGAACTACAAGTAATCATTTTTAAATGATTTGTTGAATGTTTTCAAAGGTTCAAAAGTATTGGAAATATTTTATATGGAATTTAAATTGATATTAATATGAGTTTTCAATTTTAAATAATTGGATATGGTTGGAGATAAATCTTCGGATGTTTGATATTAATCCGGTAGATGATGATTCTTACTATTTGTGGAATTTAAAAGGTAGTTCACCATTATTCCGCTTATAGTGTGAGTTGGATATCGAGATTAATATTAAGTATAAGTTGATGGTATTTCTCTCCAGATCTAATGTCAAAGAGTTGAATAAATCTTTTAATTAAGATACGAGTTTCCTAAGTTGACTAGGATAAGTTGGATAGAAATAATCTTCAGATATTTGATATGAAATTCTATGGTGTAAATGTATACTATTTGAGGAATTTGGTAGATATTATTATATCGTTATTCCACTTATAGTATTCGTTGATTATGAGAATTGATATCGAATATAAGTAGATACAATTTCTGTTTAACTAATGTTCAATATCAATTGATTTGGGTTTTCCGTGAATCATATCTTCAATAATATCATTCCTGAAACCCAATGAGATTGAGTTATGGAAATTCATATCGTAATTTGAGGATTTAATCTGATCTTTGAGTTGAGGAAATTAAAAATGAGGAATTGGAAAGAAAGTATAATCTTTTAGGTAAGATTAAAGAATGGAATGTTGGAAAATCAATTTAATTGGAAACTAGGGTTGAAATGTGGGGTAAGGGTTTTCATAGGAAACTGGGTTTTTGATAACGAGTTATCAAACGGAAAATTAATTAAGGCTTTGGGACTAGATTATCTTGGATTTAAGGGATGTGTTTTAAAGAAGAAGGGTTAAATATGGATTTTGTTAAAGATAATTTGAGAATATATTTAAAGAAGTTTAATTTAACGAAATCCAAAATGGAAGGAGATTTGGTAGAAAGCCTGTGTGTTCCGTGATTGTGTTTTTAATTGCACTTATTATTTGGAAAGATCGGGATCGGAATTATGTCTGAAAACCATTCCAAGTAATAATATGACGTTGTGGAGCAACTGAAGACATTGGAGGCGGCATTGAAGACTGGGACCCTTCGTGTCGTAAGGGCGACCTACTGAATGTCTCGAATGGCTGGCTCCCATTCGCAGATGGATTTTATATATTAGCTAAGTGGAAAGAAGCCCGAACGTATATGAAGGAATTACGGATTGTGGTTTCGTTCAGACCTAGAACGGACATGTATGGATTGTGTGTATGACATTGTAATTGACTGCTTAGCACTGATCTTTATTAATATATATCTGCTTGGTGGCGAAGAATTTATTCTCTTTCTTAACACCCTTCTCTAAGACGTATGAGCTTAGAGGTTATATATTGATAGAAATCAGTGATGCGTAGTGAATGGACAATGTGGCATACTTAAGTTATGTGATGAGCTAAGGACGATCAAAGCATGGCTTATTTAAGCGTAGCTTTGTGTATATCGTGACCTCAATGAACCTCACATCCTGGATTGACGGTAAACTGGTGGTCAGATTTTTATGTTCGTTTCGTATGTTCGGTGCATCGGGATGTGGTGATGAAAGGGTACTACGAAGTCCCCAGTCTGGGATGCTATTTGTTGGGTACTCTGATTCATGCATGGTGGGTTAGCATAACGGAGTCCGAGTCTGGACGTTATCCGCGAGTATTGGGATGATGCGCACAAGAAAGTTTGTGAGCCCACGAATGATCTTTCATACCAGGAACCATCATGTTCGAAACCTAATCTCCACTACGGTCCGGTACGGTTTTGATTGTATAGCCTGCTGGTTACCAGCAGGATTCTCAGTATAATGGGGGGGGCATTATGCTGGCTAGGATTAATACATTTATTTGCGAAAAGGTTTTTCACACTATATATAGTAGTAAAAGAGGATTTTCACGTATGAAGGCATTTTTGGTTATCATAAGGCAAAACTCGCCCATTTGGTGTGCGCTTGCATTGTGTGATGTGGGACGAGCTTATGATAGCTTCATTTTTTCAAAAAGTCATTGCGGCTTTCTATGCACTGGTATTCACATGGAGTAAACTCGTTCCGCATTGGCGGCGTGGTCCAGTGATTTACCCTACTTTAAAATAAACCCTAAAGAAAACTGTTTTGAGTTCTCACACCAGTCCCATGACTGACCTGGAGTTTATTGTTCCCACACCTAAACTCTGGGTGCCTATAATTTTTACACGGGCAGCCTAGTAGTTTGATTTGCAGATTTATCCCTGGAGTTAGTTGAAGCAGGATTCTGGTTTAACTGGGGCTATTATGTTAGGAGCATTTGCATTTTTCTGCTGAGTTTAGTATCTTTTCCGCTGTGTAACTGATGTACTTTGATGTACCTCTTGTAACTCTGATGTAATATTATTTTAATGGTAATTGAAAAGTTGTTTTTATTTTGTGCAAATGTGTAAGTGCCTCTAACAATCCGTCTTTGTGAACGGTTTAAGTTGGCTTAATTATCGGCGAAAACCGAGCAAAAAGCCAGGTCGTTACAAGAAAAGTAATTTCATGAAAAAGGATTTGGAAACAGCAGTTAAAAAACCACTTTGTACAGCCCCAAAGTTAAACTTATAAAAAGAACTTGAGAAAAAAAATACAGAAATAGATTTCTAGAAAGGCTTTTAAGTTTCAAGTTTAAAAGTTTATGGTTTTAGAGATCTACTAGTTTGTAATGTTGAGAATTGCATTAAAATATATTTT
Organism: Allium sativum; assembly: GCA_030737875.1. NCBI lineage: Eukaryota > Viridiplantae > Streptophyta > Magnoliopsida > Asparagales > Amaryllidaceae > Allium > Allium sativum. The sequence continues at coordinate 56,023,628 of CM060927.1, read as the reverse complement.
TGAGAAATTCATGCAATTTTGTTTTCCAAGGTATAAAGTGTATAAGCAAATTGTAGGGTTAAGCATTATAAGTGGTTAGGAGAAAGCGTGAATATGAATGGATTAGACATATGTGGTGCATATATGATCTTGAGTGAAAGTAAAAGTTTTTTTATAAACGAATTGTGACACACTTTAACTTATTGGAAAAAGAAGAATTATAAGATAAGTTTTTGTGAATCAGTAGGTCTATAAGTAAACATGTTTTATTAAAGTAACAAGAGAAGATGCAGCGAAAGAAGTGTACAAAATATAGGTGAAACACCATATTTTTTGCTACCTATTTCAACAAATAAATGAAAAATATTAAAATAATCAAGTTTCCTCGTTACTTTACACAAAACACAAAGGCCCTCTTTAGAAAAGATTTATCAAAACTTGATCTTATAGAAAATTGTGTACTAAAATAAATAAACGCTCTAACTCAGATAAAGTGCATAATCCTTATTTTACTTTTGGGAAAAGTTTTTAAAAAATAAAATTGTACAAAAGTAAATATGATTTAGTAAGGATGGTTCCAGTAATGCGAATGAACAGTTGGTAAAGGTTGAGGAATTATTTGGTATGTGAGTAAACCTTAAAACTTGAGTGGTAATCGTACAAAATTTTAAAGGAGAAATTAAGATGTAAGAATGAGAAATGATGAACACTCAAAGGTATGCAATAATGTCATAGAATATTGCTTCTTAGCCATAGCTTTGTCTACGGAGGAGTTTTTTTAAGGCATCTTGCTTGGGGTTATTCTGTTGTGAAGTTCAAAGCATGATTTTGGAGACATTATTCTTAAACTCTGGATTATTCAACATCTTGTTTGGTCTTGGTATTGTGGTGCTTGTCAAATGCAATGACCTTGGTTGGTTGAAGCCATCTAGTCTAGCTATGCTTCTTCAGTCATGGACATCGCTCTTCATATTGCCGCAGCTTTTGTTGTGTTTCAAACCTATTATTGTGTCTCCTCTATGCTATCTGGCTCTTGTCGTAGTTATTTTGAAATTTTAGGCCAGTACAACTGATGGTGTACTATGTTCCTATGTATTTTCATGTCTTTGGAGCTATCGTGTTTGTAGTAAGTAGTGGAGCAACAATGTCCTTTAGCTATTGTACTTACATAATTACATCTTGTTGATGTTCGTTATATCCTGTTGTTAAGTTGGTGATAGGCTTAGCCTGTAGGCCATTGTAATTTTTGAATTTGCTCCCTGCATGGAGCAATATGTCATATGTAGTCTAGATCTATTTTTCTAGCTCCAGCTCTGTAAGCTAATTAGTTGAAGTGGTTGGCCCACTATAAAAACTGTTAACAGTGGTCAGTCCACTCTAAAAACTATAGTGGTGGTGGTCCACCTTAAAAACCGATTGTAGTAGATCGGAAATCTTTCAATCTCCTGTACCTATTTGTAGTTATTATTTGTTATAATAATAATTGTTATGGGTCACTATAAAAACCGATCGACCTTGCCAAAAACAATATAAGAGAATCAAGAATTTTTTTTAAAAAAAAGACGTGTCTCAAATGGTTATTGTTTAAATGAAGAGAAGTTTAAGGAAATTTTAAACTTGCATGGTTTTTGTGAAAAGGATAAAGAGGAAATGAATGGGAAAGAGCAAGTAGGGATTTTTTTATAAGTGAAATTATGACATGGTTTATAATTAATGGATTTTTTTTCAGCACTTCTTGAGAAAGAAGAAAGTTAAACATGTTGTCTCACTTTATGGTGAAATGAGAACTAGGGGTACACAATATGAGTTCGTAGAGAGTGGTAGATGGAAAGAAGAAGTGTTATAGTTGTCTAGATTTAGTGGTGGGGACTTTTTTATGTCAGAGAGACATGGTCCTAGGCCTCCTAGTCTGTGGATACCTACACTAAGTTGTTTATCTTTTACCTAGTAGAGCATGTTTTCTTTTGGTACAATTTGCACTCCAATGTAGTATTCTATTTTATTGTGGAAAAATAGAATAGTTTAATGTGGTATTCTTTTTATAGGTGTTTGTGATGATCACTAGGAAAGAATAAATACATAGGATATTGTAAATAAAATGAAAGCAAAAGATGTATAACTAAAAGAAAAACAAACAAAAATTACAAAAAGCAACAAATGTGATAACTACAATAAATGAGAACAACAAGAGAAAATAAATTCTTCCAAAATAAGTTTGGGAACACTTCTTATATAAATTGTGCTTGGAATAGAAAATAGGAATTTTTTGTAAGATTAACGATAAAGATTTCCAAGTATGGAGAAAAAGGTGGGAAAAAGTGAAGTGTAAAATACAGAATTCCCCAATTTCCACCCTTTTTATCATAAGAAATCAAATTCGAAAAATTATACTTTTCTAAAGTTTGCAAATTTAAAGTTAGTTGGTAGGTTTGGATGTAAAAATTGGACGAACTTTGCCATTATTTATTAAAGTTGTAGGAAAAATTAGATGAAAATGCTATGCCAAAAAATGTTAGATGAAAAAACATTTTTATATTTAAATTACTGCATTCATGTAAAAATTTCTAGTATATTTAGGTTGTGTGTGTCATGTTTCAAAATATTTTTGAAAGAAAAGTGCATTCATATCGGAGGTACAACTTAGACGTTCATTGCATTCATGAATTTTTATGTTGTATTGTACTTTGCACCAGTACAAGAATGATTGCAAAATTAGATGTACACTTGATGGTTGTAAATTATGCAAAGAATTAGATAATATTAACGTTACTAAATTTCAGGGACGAAATTTACTAAATTGTGAGAGAACATCGCACCCCACATTTTTAAATAATAAAATTATTATCGAAATAATTACCAGAATGATGTGCGTTTGAAATTCAAAAGCAAATTTCTGTGAAAAAAAGAATTAAAGTAAGAAAGGAAAGTAAATGACATTAAATTACAATGTTTCTTTAATTTGACAATGCATGTCATTAATGACATTAAAACAGAAATAAATAAAAATAACATCAAAGTTGGAAGCAAATAATTAATTCTGGAATGTTGACACTCATGTGAACGAACAAGTATATATAAATATAGACAAAAATTTCAGAACTAACGCACGTTTGAATTTAAAAATAAATGCATGTCATATAAAAATTAAATCAAAAAGTAAAGGGAATTTATTAAAGTTATCAGATTAATAACTTGACGTTACTAAGAAATTAGTGCATATAAAATTTCAAAAATAAATATGTTTGAAATTGAAATTAAATGCGTGTTAAGAATGGAAGAAAATTTAAGAAAAACTGAAAATGAAAAAAAATGAACATTTTGGACAACGGTTAAAGGATTAGCATGCATGAATTAGAAACGGAGGAAAATTAATGCGTATATTAATTGCATAAACAATAAGTGTTTAAATTAAAAATTAGACACGTGTTAAAAATAGAAGGTAATCAAACACAACAGAAAGCCAAAAATAACATTAAGACAACGTTCAAATTAAATAAATCACGCATAATCAAAGTAGCCATCCCAACGTGGGTCGACCTATTTATGGTTGAGTCGGCCCATGTTATATAACGTCGTCTTTAGGGGGCACAAGATTGTTTTGATGGCATGATTTATTTTAGTTTAAATCCAATGGACATGGTTTATCTGAACGTATATAAATAAACCTATAGGGCTAGCTGCCAAACTCATATTTCTATAAAAATGCGCGAAAGACCTACCCTCCCTTTCTCCTCCAAATTCTTCAAAAATAGAAAATATTAGATTTAGGTTATATAATTCAAGATTTGGAGGCAAAAACAATGGATTCAACGTTTAAATATCCAGATTTCCTATCCAAACAAATTTTAATTCAATCTAAGGGAAAGCAGAAAATAAGCCTAGATCCAAATAAGATTTAGATCTTAGAATGCGCTACAGGTGAGTGGATTTAAATTATATTTTTTATATAATGTTACATGATATCGTTTGATTCTTGTTAAATTAATATAATATTTTCTTTGTCCTCTTTCCCCTTTTTGAGTCTGATTTTATAGTTTTATGTTAAATTTTAAGTTATACCCAAAATATGCATAAATTTAAAATATTGGCATATGTATAACTAAAACTGTAATAAAAAGGGAACTTAGGCTGAAATTAGGCAACTTGGTAACACCTATCAAAAAACTGTGACACAAGTTGACATGACATAATTAATGTTATGTCCATTAAATTTGTAGTTAAATGGTAAATTTGAGAATTCCCACAATTATTTGTTAAAATTACTTTCAAATTTAAAATCGAATGAATATAGAAATTGTTGAGATTAAAAGAAAAAGGGGTATATGTTGAAATTTTTGCCCTAGAGGCTATCTATTTGATGTGATTGTATAACATTATTGATGTTATGTCTTATTTTGAATAAATAATTTATTATGTTTTATTTACTCCATAATATAAATATTAATATAATAGAATTCCTTATAATAATAATACATAATTATATAGTTTCAAGTAAGTGACTAGTCAAGTTTTGTTGTAAATTGGACAATAATGAAACACTAAGACTAGCATGTTGATTGAATGATGATCATATCTCATTGATCATTAATATATGAGATGTTAATGTCAATAAATAAATACATGTTAGAGAACGGTGTATTGGGCAGATCCAACGTGAGAAATCTTCATGGAACATGACTAATAGCGTCATAATTAATTCTCATAGTGATGTGATGGTCCTCAGACCTGAAATCATTATAATTTTATTCGATGATTTTGTGCTTTGATATCATCAAAAGTTACTCCTAACCTAGTAAAGGATAAAAGTGATTATTGGGACATCTTGAATCGATTGAAAAAATATGAATGATTTAGATGGAATTTAACCCTATAATATAAGTAGTGATATCCACAGGCCTCTTGATTGAGTGAGATTATGAAATGCATGGTCATGCTCAAATATTAGTTTGTTTTATATAGTCTATTCATAGATCAAGATAAAAAGATTAAATTATAAAGAGGATGATGCATTCCATGCCTTGAGTTTAATCTTGGATATGATGGTTAAAAGGATTATATTACGTTGAAACATTGGTCACAGACAAGGTTATATCGAATTGTTGATTTTATTATAATTTGGGTAACAACGATGTATTACTAGATGTCGCTCACTGTTTATAATTTTAAATGTATTTTTAAAATTATTGTCAAAATTAAAATATCGTATAGGGTCACACGCTAACAACGTTAAAATAGGAGAACCTAACTTTGAATGATTAAAATATGAATCCGTTGATATTTCAAAATCACGAAAGAAAAGTTATTGCGGTTTCCATTCTCTACAATTTGGTTTTGTTTCATTTAAAAGGGTGTCTCTCTTGCTATAAGGATATAAATAGATAAAAAAATCCAAATTAAAGAAATAAAACATCGGATCTTCTAGATAGTACTTGATTTTCCATTCTTTAAAATCGTGTGATGAATGAGGATCCGTTCGTATGGATACTGTAGAGACGTTGTTAATTCAAGTAGCATTTGTGATTCGTTTAATTCGTGTGTTCGTCAATTTCATGATTGTTACAAAATTGAATTGGTTTGCATTTACTCGATTTATCATTTTTGCTTAGATCCTGATATTTTGGGTTTTGACTTTTTGTTTTCCATTGCTGAATTATTTGAGAAAACCCAACAATGGTATCGGAGCCGACTTGTAAATGATTTGTTGAGTTTGGATTAGTGTTCGAGTTTGGATCTATAATGATATGTTAATTGGATTTATGAATATATTTTTTTAAAGAAATTTCTTGTTATTGAAAAACAATCACAAAGTATTTTCTCTGTTTTGAATCTGTGTTATGAACGCTGATGCAAGAATGAAAAATACCACATAATATGAATTTGATTCAGATGCAAATATTCATGTTATAGAACTTCACTGAGCACAATTCATATATGTTCTGTTTAATATTCTCTGAGATTTAAACATGCAAACAATATTGAATTATAATGCTTGTTGACACAGTTCATGTTTAACATATACATTCGAACAGAGCTCCTCGTTTGATGAGTATTCATTATTTGTTTATCATTTTGGCATAGTATAGACCACTATTCTTAATAGTGTCTGAATTGATAAGATTAATTGATGTGGAGAATTTGCTCAAACTTACCTTTTCATTTGATGTTGTTCTTATCGCTTGAATTACAATCAAGTCACTTTACTCTATTATGTTTTCAGATCAAAAACAGTTCTGCTTTTGATTAAATATTTTGAGTTGGAAATTTACAGTTGAGTCTTCTTGGCTTTTACATTTACATGATATTGATCATAATACCAGTATGACCGGCAAGTCATAAGGATGACCTTCAAGTCATAGTAAACATATTAGAATTGGCTGATTTTTTTTTAAAGATCAATATAAATCTGTTTTGATCTATTTATATGTGTCACCCATACTATGCTGATATATATATATATATATAATGCTATATGTTATGTACATTGTCATTTGGTTGGGTGCAGATCAATTTAGTGCACCACTTGAATATTATAATCCTTATATACTGCAAATTTGATTTAGTTGGCTCTTATATTCACATGTTACATTATGTGCTTCACAACTGTGTGCTAAATGTAACTCACTGCTATGTACTAAATTATTATATAAGAAAGTTCATTTTTGTATTCAACAATGAAAATGTACTTCAAAATCGATTTATATTTACAAACTTCCTTATTGTACACATCATGTTATGCACTTTCAATAGCAAAAGTGATTTTCTAATTGACTTAATCTGTACTCGATCATAGACTTAATCTGTACTCGATCATAGGCATGGCACATAGTTTATTATTTTGTTCACTATGATACACAGCCTTGCCTGTATGTTGCAAATAGATATGAAGTTGCACTCTCCTTTATGATCCGCCACCTTTTCTGTATACTACAAACTGATATGCAGTTGCACTCTCTTCCCAATTGCAAATATGGTTTGCCTTATAACATACTATTGCTAAGTAGTACAATTCAAGTAAACGAAACCCCTCGAAACAACATACATATATATAATAAGTAAAATTGATGTCTTCCAATGGAAAACACTCATTAATGCCATGATCAATAGCTGTAGGTTATGCCAAAGCATATGTACCTTGTTTATTATGATCGCATGCGATAGATTAATTGTGATTGGGTCTGACTTAACTAGGCATCCGTAATAAGATTATGGGCTTAGAAACATAACGCATGAAAGGTCCGATAATTGGAAATAAACAAAACTTGTTCTTCATGTTATCCAACAATTATATATGTAATATAATTGACATAAGATGTCTACCTAAAAAATTATGTTTTGGGGACTATCCAAAGCTAACTCAAGGGCTAATAAACTATGGATCTTGGCTCACTAATATATATATATATATATATATATATATATGTATGTATATATACACACACATATATATATTTTCATAGAGTGGGATGTTATTTTGAGTGGGAGCATGTATTTATAAATATTTATTTATGCATGCACAAATTATTATATGAATAATTGTCCATAACATTACAATATATCTATGTTTATATATTCTGCACTTTTGTGTACTACATCTCCTGCAAGTATTCATAGATGCATGCGGCTATAATTTTTTATCTCCTGTAGATGCCTGAAATATCACAGTTTATATATATATATATATATGTGTGTGTGTGTGTGTGTGTGTGTCTCCTGTAGAACTCCCTAGACTTGTGACTCTATATCTGCTGTTAATAGTTATGCCATCATGATTTTACACCTATATAACATCTCTTGTAGATTTTTTTTCTATAGACCATCTAGCCACTATAATAACATATCCCATGCATGTAGTTGTACCAGTATGGTGTTATGTTCCTATGCAGATATGTTAATATCAGCATATTTTTATATGTGCCTGCATACACCTATAATATTATATCTCTAGTACATATATGTATGGTAGGGTGCACACATGCGCGCACACACACACACTCACAAATATATATATATATATATATATATATATATATATATAAAATCTCTTATAGTCACTTGAACCAGCAAGTACTTGTATGTTTGTATAAGAATGCATTGATATGAATTTGATGGTCATGCGATTATATATGACTATATGAATAAATTTTTGAATAGTCACTAATTATTTCATAGTATGTACATTTATAAGATCAACATTGTCATTTTTTTATCTCCTATAGATATAAATGGCAAGCAACAACAATAGTTTATCATTAAGATCAGTCCTTGAGAAGGATAAATTGAATGAAATGAACTTCTTTGACTAACATCGAATTTTGGGGATTGTCCTCAAAAAAATATCTACTTGATGGGAATATTCCATAGGCACCACCAAGTATAGCAACTTTAGTAGAGTTAAATGCCTACAAGAAGCATCAAGATGATGCTCTTGGTGTTAGTTGTCTCATGCTTGCAACCATGACTTTGGAACTTCATAAGCAACATGGGTTGATGGTTGCATATAAGAAGATAGAGCACCTTAAAAAATTGTTCGAAGGGCATGCTTGATAAGAAAGGTATGACACATAAAAGACATTATATCATTGCAAAATGGGACTAAAAGAAAACGTTGGTCCACATGTACTGAAAATGATTGGATACATCGAGTATGTTGAAAGGTTAGGCTTTCCATTAACACTTGAAGCTCAATTGATCTTCTTTTACAATCATTAAACAATCACTATGAACTATCTCATGAATGAAATAGAAAAACCCTTGACTGGGTTATTAAGCATATTCAGAATTGTTGAAAACAATATGAGGAAAGCAAAACCTGCTGCCATGATGATGGTGCAAAAAGGGGTTGCTAAAGCAAAGGGTAAAGGCAAGAAAAGAAACTTAAGAAGACTACTGCCGAAACCAATTTCAAAAGGGTACTGAAGCCTAAAGGAGGGGTACCAAAAGATGGTGACTGTCACTATTGTAAAATGCTAGGTCATTGGAAACACAACTATTTTGCATATTTAGAAGATATGAAAAAGAAAAAGGGATGTATGACTTCAACCGAATAAGGTATAAATTTTATAAATGTCAATTTATCTATTTCTACATCTTGGGTATAAGATAGTGGATGTGGATCACATATTTGTGCTAATCCACAGGAAATGCAAAAGAGTCGAAATTTGGAAAAAGGAGAAATGGACTTGCGAGTGGGAAATGGAACAAATGTTGATGCATTGGCCATAGGAAGCTGCCGCTTATTCTTACCTACCAACTTAGTTTTAGAAGTGAAAGATTGTTATTATGTGCCTTCCATTAGAATAAATATTCTTTCTCTATCTTATTTAGACAAGTTTAGTTATTCATTTGTAATAAATGATGGTTGTCGTTCATTTTATTTAAATTAAATATTTTATGAAAATGCACAATTAGTTGACGGTCTTTATATTGTTAACTTTGATGTGACTTTTATAACATAAATACTAAGCGGATTAAATCAAATAATTAAAATCCAACATATCTTTGGCATTGTTGTTTGGGTCATGTAAATGAGAAACGCATATCAAAGCTCCATAAAGATGAAATTTAGAATTCATTTCATTTCAAATCATATGAAGAATGCGGATCTTGTTGATTGGGAAAAACGACTAAAGAACCTTTCACTAGACACAGCGAACACGCTCATGATGTATTAGGTCTTATACATAATGATGTATTTAGACCCATGAGTACATTAGTTAGAGGTCGGTTTTCTTATTTCATTACATTTACTGATGATTTCAGTAGACTGGTTATGTGTATCTTATGGAACACAAATCAAAATCCTTTGAAAAGTTTAAAGAAATTAAAATTAAAGGTCAAAACCAACTTGGAAAGAATATAACGACTCATCGAACGGATATAGGAGGAGAATATTTAAGTTAAGAATTCAATGACTATCTAAAAGAGTGTAGGATTATATCACAACTCACTCCACTTGGAATACCACATTGGAATGGTGTGTACGAAATGAGAAATCTCACCTTATTAGATATGGTACGATCAATGATGAGTCATATAGATCTTCCAATCAGCTTTTGGGATTATCCCCTTGAAACAGCTGCATTCATATTTAATCGTGTTCCTACAAAAATGGTTCTGAAGATACCACATGGGATACAGACAGGGAAATGTTCTAGTGTGTCTTTTATGAAAATTTGTGGATGCCAGGTGTTTGTTAAACATCTTGCTTATGACAAGCTTGGATCCAAATCCAATAAATGCTATTTTATAGGATATTTGTGACACCCCCACGTTCGTTAATGTCACTCTTTATCAGAATGCATTAAGTTTCATGAAGCGTTATAGGTAAATAGAAACAGAACCATTACAAGACAGATATAAAATAACCATGGAATTAAATCTTTATTAAATAGAAAAGCTTCGTGGTTCAAACCCAATTACATAATAAGTCTAAAATACTGAAACATAAAACTTCTGCCTTATACAAAATTTTCATCAGAGTACAATAGTACATCTAAGCAGCTCCAAGAAGAATGAGAGAAGAATCTTGATCAAACTTGAGTACTCCCACCCTGAGAACCTGGGAGGGGAAACTAAAGAGAAAGAAGAAGAAACAAAATGGGTCAGACATAAAGTCTGGCGAGTCCAGTTACTTTTAGCATATAAATAAGTAAAAGCATTGTGACAGGCATATAAGTTGGATAGAGGGTGATAACAATGTCATAAGGCAGGTACAACAAAGTAAACAGGATAAACAGAACATGCATTGCGCTTCTTTAATACTTTTCTCCCTCTGCACCAATACTAGTATAACCGAAACAAGATGATCCCAATAAGTACAAGATGGTAGACTTAGGTGTACTTCTAGTGAGAGGTTTTACCTCGTACAATAACAGGTGGCCCAACAGATATGACGGGTGTTACCCCCAATAATAATAACAGGCTTCTAAACCGGCGAGACTAGATGTACCCTAATTAGTACCTCAATCGATCGGCTCCCTAACCCGTAAATACCTGTGCTAGCCCCATAGTAGGATGTATCACTTCCTAAAGTGGCAACCCCGTTATTTCCGAGATGCGCAGCTATATCTATTGATGTCATAGCGTCTTATTTTCCTGAGCAGGCGGACCCATGCACGCACATGAACCCGATGGAACGCGCCTTCAGACAACTTTCTCCCAAGTGACCTCTTATAACCAGCTCAGTAAGCGTGCCCTGACACCGACCTAGTACGGGGTTCTCCGTTTGATACCGATATAGGTTACTGACTGATACGAGTCCCGCACACCAAATGATACAAGCTTGCCCCTAGGCTTGCATCCCCACTACTAGGATTTCAGCAGGTTATGCCTACTAGTTTAACAAGATCGCATAACCCCAATAGGTTAATTTTGTCGTGTTTATATGTATAACCCGCCCTATATATTTAATAAGAAACTTAACCCACGCTCTGATTCAAGCAAGTTTACTTAACCCCTACTCAAGTTAGCAGGTTCATGTAATCCTTATGGATTCAAACATGTTAAGTATTACAAGTTCATCACCATTCATTCTTTTATGGTTATAATGCGCTAGACCTCCCACATTAAGTCTACCACTTATGGATGTTGTATATGCCGGTTGGGTCCGGGCAGAGTTCTACCACAAGTCAGACCTAACCTCGTGTCTTAGCGTTGTCATATGTACATTTATGCTCTTAGACCTCTCACATTAGATTTACCACTTGTGGACGCTGGATTTGTCGGGCGGTTCCAGGCAGACTTCTACCACAAGTGTAATCTAACCTCGTGTCTATACGCGTTTACAATTTCTAATTATTGTAAATCTAGTCATTTTCATTACTAACCAATTTTCATGTTTATTATTCCCTAAATCCCCATCCGATCTGCAGTAGAAGTCATTCCCAAATTAAGGTTTAGATCAAGATATAGGTTATGCCACCAAATCCCGAGTTTTGGTTCAAGGTACAAATTATGCCCCAAATTTCCCAATCATGTTTAAAATATGAATTATGCCCCAAATTAATCATTCCCAATTGTTCACAAATTTGTACGTTCGCGTATTTCACCGATGGGATTAGGCTCGAAGGTAGCCTGGCTATATAAAAATAAAAAGGGAAAAAGGGAGAGAAGGGAACAAAAATAGGCATAGTAAATAAAACAGGCATATGATGACATAATTAGACAAACTAGCATAATAAGAACAAGGTGACACGATTAGGAAAACTAACTGAATAGGGATATCATGAATATGCATATGTGATCTAAGCAATAAATTAGGTATACAAGTAATGGAAAATCTGTTAAGATTCAGGTTACTAATAGGCATGGGCTTAGATCCAAACTTATAAATATGTCAAGATTACATTTTAGGTTTTTATATCTAAAAGAAACATAAACTCACTATGATTGGATATAAAGAACAAAGGATTAATCGTAGATGATGTAGCACATATCTTTGAATTCATATAACTTTTTGTTGAAGAAGAATAGGCTATTTTAATATAAGCCGAGGGCAGCACCTCGTTGTCGCCATTGATTTTGATGAATAAAACAGTGAGATTGAGGTCCTATTTATAGCCTAGGGTCAACGAATCAAGTCAACAAACGAGTCCATGTTCAGAAACTGAATTCTGCCCAGATCCAGCAGGGGTCAACTTGGGGGCCGACATGGGTGTCGATGCCCCTGTTATGGTGTCGACCCCCATAGGGGCGGGGTTGACCCCTAATAGGCCAATTTCCTTCCCCTTCCCATGTTGTCTGATTTTGAATTCTGAAGTAATTATATATATATGGCTTATATGTATATAAACTTCAAACCTTAATAACTTCTTCATATGGTGTCCATTTTACGCAAACTCGAAGGCTATCCTAAGTAGAATTCCGAGCTGAATGCAATGGCGCAGTTCATTTTACTTAATTATCAAAATTTAATTAAGTATTATTTAATTTTTTATTCTAATGTCTTAGAATTACGGGGAGTTACAATATTTGAAAGAAACAAAAGGATGTTATTTCTACAAACCTTATGAGAATAAATTGTTTATTGCTCGAACTGTTATTTTTCCGGAAAGAGGGTTAGTTTCTAAAAGTACTGATGGGAATAATGTAGAACTCGAAGAGATTCAAGAACCACAAGATACCATTGAACCTAAACTAGAAATTGAGCAGGAACCAAAAACTTTATGGAAACTGAACATGCTGAAATTACACAAGATATCTGTAGATCTAGTAGAATATGTCGTTATTTTGAAAGATATTTAGGATTTCTTATGACTCAAACTAGAGATGTAATGCTCACAGAAAGAGATGAACCTACTTCTTACCAAGAGGCTATGAATGGACTAAAATCTAAGACCTGACTTGAAGCTATGAAATCTGAAATGGACTTTGGTTGATCCACCTAACGAGGTAAAACCAATCAGGTGTAAGTGGATTTTCAAGAAGTAAACTAATATGGACGGTAAAGTACAAACCTATAAAGGCCGATTGGTGGAAAAGGTTTCAAACAAGTTCAAGGAGTTGGATAAGATGAAACCTTCTCTCCGGTGGCAATGGTTATATCCATTAGGATTATACTTGCAATTGCAACCTTCCACGATTATTAAATCTGACAAATGGATGTCAAAACTGCCTTCCTTAATGTAAATCTTATTGAGGATGTGTACATGACACGACCTAAAGGTTTGGTCAATCCAAAGATGCTAGAAAAGTATGTAAGCTGGAACGATCCATTTATGGATTAAAGCAAGCATCTCGGAGTTGGAATCTTCATTTTGATGAAACATCTAAAGAGTTTGGATTCATTAAGAATAAAGATGAACCTTGTATTTGGAATTTATATTTTATATATCGTAATAATCTGTTTTGGTATTAATTAACAAGGGGAAAAGAGAATGACTGAAAGAAAAGAAATTAACTAGTTATTCATTAAAGTTTAATTTGATTCAAACCAAATTTTGAGGAGTTGGTATCAATTTATGCCGGATTGCTCCACATATAGTTCCTCAAATCGAATTTTCTAAACGAACAAGAGCCAATATGAATTGATCTTGTAACAGATCTGCTACAGAACGAATATGTTTATTTTTCAAGTGATTCATATCGTCAAATATATTCCCAGTATTATATTTTGATGACATATTACTTATTAGGAATGATGTAAGTTCATTGCAAGTGATAAAGACATGGTTGGAAAAAAAATTCTCCATGAAAGAGTTGGGTGAGGCAACCAATATCTTAGGTATCAAGATCTATAGAGATAGACCAAGAAAGTTGATCGACCTAAGTTAGAGGACATATATTGACAAAGTACTTTAAAGGTTTGGCGTGCAAGAGGCAAATAGTGGACACATACCCATGTCACATGGTATAACACTCTTTAAGGCTCAATGTCCTAAATCATAATAAGAAAAGGAATGCATGAGAATGATCCCTTATGCTTCGGCAATTGGATCAATCATGTATGCAATGTCGTCCGTATGTCTGATACGCTTTAAGTATGACAAGTAGATTCCAATCTGATCCAATGAAAGTCACTGGACAACAGTCAAGAACATATTTAAGTACCTTAAAAGGACAAAAGACTCAATCTTGATATATGGAGGTAAAGAGGAATTAGTGGTAAAAGGTTACAAAGATTCTAGTTTCCAGACTAACTAAGATGACTATAAGTCACAGTCGGGTTATGTTTTTTTTCCTCAATGGTAGTGTTGTATGCTGGAAAAGTTCTATGCAAGAGAAAGTTGATGATTCCACAATGGAGGTTGAATACATTGCTACTTTTTAAGTTGCTAAGGAGGCTATTTTGATTAAGAAGTTCAATATTGAAATCAGTGTTGTTCCATCCATTGTTGTTCCAATAGGTCTTATTGTGATAACAATAAGGCCATTGCATAGGCCAAGGAACCTAGGTCGCATCATTGATCCAAATACATACTTAGGCGATACCATCTGATCTGTGAAATAGTTGACAGAGGAGATATACATATTTGCAAAGTATCAACAGATAATAATGTTGCAGACCCATTGACTAAGCTTTGTCACAACAGAAGAGCGATAGTTACATTAGTTTCATGGGTATACGATACATGAGTGATTGGCTCTAATGCAAGTGGGAGATTTTTAGAGTTTGTGCCTTAGAGGCAATCTATTTGATGTGATTAAATAATGTTATCGATGTTATGTTTTATTTTGAATAAATAATTCATTATGTTGTATTTACTTTGTAATATAAATATTAACATAATAGAAGTCCTTAGAATAATAATACAGAACAATATAGTTTCCAGTAAGTAACTTGAACATGAGATTATATAATATAACAAGTATTGTAGTTCTTAAAAGTCCATAGTCAAGTTTTGTAGTAAATACGACAATAATGAAACACTGAGACTAGTACGTTGATTGACTAATGATCATATCTCATTGATCATTAATATATGAGATGTTAATGTCAATGCATAAATACATGTTAGAGAACAGTGTATTGGGTAGACCCGACATGAGAAATCTTCATGGAACATGATTACTAGCATCATAAGTAATTCTCATAGTGACAATGATGTGATGGTCCTCAGAACTGAAATCATATAATTTTAGTCGAGGATTTTGTGCTTTGATATCATCAAAAGTTAATCTTAACAGAGTAAATGATAAAGGTGATTATTGAGCACATCTTGAATCGATTGAAAAAATATGAATGATCTAGATGGAATTTAACCCTATAATATAAGTAGTGATATCCACGGACCTCTTGATTGAGCGAGACTATGAAATGCATGGTCATGCTCAAATATAAGTTTGTTTTATATAGTCTATTCATAGATCAATATAAAAGAATTAAATTATAAAGAGGATGGTGCATTGCATGCCTTGAGTTTTAATCATGGATATGATTGTTAAAATGATTATATTACGTAGAAACATCGGTAGACAAGGCTATATCGAATTATTGATTTTACTATAATTTGGATAACAATGATGTATTACTAGATGTCGCTCACCATTTATAATTTTAAATGTAGTTTAGAATTATTGCCAACATTATAATAGTCTATATGGTTACAGGTTAAGAACGTTAAAATCAAAGAACCTAATTTTGAACAATTAAAATATCAATATGTTGATATTTCAAAATCACGAAAGAAAAGGTATTTTTGTTTTTATTCTCTACAATTTGTTTTCGTTTATTTAAATGGGTGTCTGTCTTTCTAAAAGGATATGCATAGATAAATGAAATCCAAATTGAAGAAATAAAACATCGGATCGTCTGGCTAGTACTTGATCTTCGATTCTTCGAAATCGTGTGAGGATTTAGGAGCCGTTCGTGTGGATAATGTAGAGCCACTATTGATTCAAGTATCGTTTTTGATTCGTTTGATTCAAGTGTTCATCAATTTTATGATTTCTGCAAAATCAAATTGGTACGTGTTTACTCAATTTATCGTTTTTTATCCTAATATTTTGGGTTTTGATTTTTGGTTTTGTTTTTCGATGTTGATTTATTCGAGAAAACCCAATAGTATAAGCCAAATTATGCCTAAATTTACTTTAGTTATGTCAAGTTGGGAAAAAAAATAAGTAAGGAACATGAATTATTCTGTACCGATTAAAATAGGAAGTTAGAATAGCGTAGATTGATTGATTAGAAAAAAAGAATATATTTTTATAGTATCATTTGTAAGAAAAATGAAAAACGTAAATGCAAGCATAAAAAGAAATAAAGGCATGGAATAGTGCGAAATTAGGATTTAGCTGTATTGCACACTTTCCAATAGCCTAAAAATGATTAAAAAGAATATCTCGCAATTATGACTTTATATTGCTACAATTACCTTAAGCTATGAAAATAGATTATTATATGATTTCAGTAACCAATCAAATAGGAATATGCCTAACTTCCTAATGAATAAATTGCAAAGATGAAAAGAAAAAGGGTAACATAACTGAAAGATGTTATGCAGAGAAAAGAAATTAAAAGAGGTTAATTGTAAACTTACAATTGTGAATTTATTTTTATGGGAATGGTGCGCAATTCTATAACAATGGTGAAAGTATGATTATAACACAAAATCTATAATTAAAAAAGTGAATTGAAATAAGGAAACATCATTATGAATAAACATAAAATTAGTAATTAAGTTAAAAAACCAAAATTTTCTATAGGGCCTTGTGATTAGATAATTCTGTGGTTCAATGGTGGCCATGTGATTAGGCAATTCTATGGTGACCTTGTGATTAGGTAGTTCGATGGTTTTATGGTAACTAATAAAGTTAAAAAACAAGTAAATAAAATTTAGATTAAATGTCTGAATAATATTGTAAATCAACAAAAAGAAAAGTAAGTAAAAGACACAACGATAAATTAGACATAGGGTCTAATTAAATAATGAACGATGTGCACTTGGACCAGTACGAAGAAAAGAAGAGCCCAACATGGCAAATCATTGAAGTTATCCGGATACACGGTAGGAGCACATCCAACTTAATATTTGACGGGACTGGAAGGATGCTCGAGGCTTCTACGGGACATGAGGTTACTATGCGATATTCCTCTGGGGTATCCTAACGAAATTGTATCCCAAGAGGCAGGTATGTACGGTTCCATCCATAGAGTATGCCTAGACTGCATTTATGTTAAAGGAAGGCAGAAGACTGATGAGATGATTTTTAGGATTCGGTTGTTGCCTCGTCTTTGAGAGCAGGATTCTTGGTCAGGACCCAACAAGAATAGTTCGATGTCAGATACCTGTCATCATCCATCAAAATGAGTATGGGAAAGACTGGCGCTAAACCATCAGGCCAAAGTTCTTTCACTATCGGGACATTGGATGAGAGACAACACCAATTTGGATGCTTAGATTCTTTGTAAGAGGCACAATCACTTAGTTCTTGGATTGGTCTTTCATTAGTTAGGGGAGCCGAGTAAGACATAACCATCGAGAAAAGAGACAGTCCAATCTATGGGTATATGTATTGTAAGTCTAATGAAGATGTCCTTTACGGGTATAGAAATCCCCCGACTGAGTTCCATAAGTGGAACTCAGATGATAGATAGTACGCTTTTGTAGCATAGCAATGGAGGCTTTGTAAGCTTGTGTACAATGGCCTAGTACACTTTCATAACATAGCAGCGGAGATCTAGTATGCTTTGTAGCATGGCGATGGAGACCTTTCGAGGAGGGTACTATGGGAGGTACCTTGATATGTTAGGCAAATAGCAACATATGTTTGATTTATTAGATTAATGTACTTGCGAGTGGATGGTTTGATAAATGGTAGAGATTTTACAGCTTAGATACACTTGTTGGTTAGTGTCATTATTATATTGAGTATTTATTTACTATTATATTTTATTTATCCCACTGTGAGATATTTATTGTAATCTCTGATATATTTATCTTTGCTTTTTTGTAGGACACCAGACAAATCAACCCGGGTTTCAGTGGACTTGGATACTAGCATTTTATGAAAATTCATCCGGTTGAAACTTGGGTTGTTACACATATTCACGGGTAGATCTAATTTTTAAGCAAGCTTCCCTATACGCTCGATAATCAGAAATGTCCCAACAAATCTTGGAACTAACTTGCCCTTCCTACCAAATCGGCCAACATTCCTCAAAGGTGAAACCATAGCAAACACCAAGTCTCCCACCAGGAATTTTAAACACTTTCTTCTCTTATCGGCATAGCTCATTTGATGATCTTAGGCTACCTTCATTCATTATTGAACAATTTCAATCTTATCTTTGATTTCTCTTATCTTTTCTAGCTCAAGTACCCACTTTTCACTAGTCTCCAACCAATAAGAAGGTGAATTACATGGTCTACCGTACAACACCTCATAAGGTACAATACCAATACTCGAATGAAAACTATTGTTCTAGGAAAACTCAACCAAACGAAGATTATGTTCCCATGATCTTCAGAAATCCAATACACAAGCTTTCAAAAGATACTCCAATACTCGTTTGATTCTCTCTGTCTTTCTATCAGTTTGGGGTAATAAGTCGTACTTATATGTAGCTCTGTTACCAATGCCTCTTGCAAACTCTTCCAAAATCAATAGGTAAACAAAGGATCTCGATCACTAACTATACTCTTAGATATTCCATGGAATCGAACTAACGATTTAATATACAACTCAACCAACATAGACGTCGTCCTTGTAGATTTGACAGGAATAAAACTTGTTCTTTTGGTTAAGCAGTCCACAGTAAACCATATACCATCATATCATGCCCTTGTCCTCAGCAATTCATTGATAAAAACCATTGATATGTATTCTCACTTCCGTGTAGGAACTTCTAATGGCTGCAATAATATGTGCGGCTTCTTCTGCTTTACTTTAACTAAATAACATTTCACACACTTCGAGACAAAACTCTCGACATCTGCTTTCATACCTTCCCATAATAAACTCTCTTCATATCTTAATACATCATTTTATCACAAGGATGAATAGTCAATCTAGAGTGATGACATTCTCTGTGAACCTCATCTCTCAATCCATCTATGTTGAGAACAATCATTCTTCCATCCTTGAAAAGCCAATCATCTCGACCGACTGTGTAACTCTTCAGTTATTTGGACTCGACTCTTATTTCCAATCAATGAAGAATCTTAACATGCTTATCCTTTCGCTTTTGGCTCTCGCCAATCCTTTTGACGAGAGTAGGTCTAATCGACAAGCTCGCTAACATTTCAGGCTCTAACGCACAGTGAGATCTGAAATCAAATCTATCCAAATACTCAAGTTTCTTCCATTCAGTAAACATAGCTCACAAACTCGTATGTATCCTACTTATCGCATCGGCTACCGCGTGTCCCTTTCCTGGAATATAGGCAATATAAAAATCATACAACGCCGGAAACCCTAACTGCTATTGTTGTTGAAGATTCAGATCATTTTAGGAGAAGAGATACTTCAATGACGTATGATTCGTAAATAGCTCAAATTTAACTCCCAACAAATAATTCCTCCATATCTACAGAGTAAACACTATCACCGCTAATTCCAAGTCGTGGGTTGGGTATTTCCTTTCGTACGACTTTAGATGACTCGCATAAGCCACAACTTTATCTTTCTGCATTAGCACTGCTCTTTTTCTAGCACCACATGCATCGTTATGCACCACCATATCGTCGTCCCATCTCGGAATAATCAGTACAAGAGCACTCATCAATCTCTCTTTCATGACCATAATATCGTGCTTGCACTTCGCAACCCATGCGAAGACCTGATTCTTCTTCATTAATCAAGTTAACGGTGTAACTATCTTCGTAAAGTATTTAATAAACCGCTGATAATATCCAATTAAACCAAGGAAACTCCTAATAATCATAGCATTCCTAGCACGATCCCAATCCTGAACTGCTGCAACCTTAGTGGATCTGCCGCTATTCCATGTCCTAATATGACGTGACCCAAGAATCTTACTTCTTTCTTCCAGAAGTGTCACTTCAAAAACTTAACTCCCAACTGATGCATTCGCAAGATTTCCAAAATGATTCTCAAATGGATCTTGTGTTCTTCCTTGGTCCTGGAGTAACTCAATATATCATCCACGAACACAAGCACGTATTTATTCAGCTGATCTCTGAAAACTCAATTCCTAAAATCCACAAAATATATCGTTGCATTGGTTAACCCAAATGGCATCACCAGCAACTCATAAAATCTGGATGGTGTCTTGAAAGCAGTCTTCAGTATCCTTAGCCACTCTCAGTTGGTGAAATTCCATCGCCAGATCCATTTGGGAAAACACCTTGGCTTTGTGAAGCTCGCTAAACAAGTTATCAAACTTCGTCAATAGATACTTTTTCTTCTTGGTTACCCTATTCATCTCTCAATAATCGCACACAACCTCAATTATCCATCGGCCTTGGTCGTGAACACAATTAGTGCACCCTACTCAAATATGCTTCTTTGAGTGAATTCCTTACTTAAAAGATCGTTCACTTGCACCTCTAACTCTCGTTGTTCCCTACGCGCCATCCGCCTAAGAGGCATAACAACAGGTCTGGCCCCATCCTTTACATCGATACAAAACTCAATTTTCCCTCGCGGGCGGTAGTCCCTTAATCTCATCAAATACTTCAAAAAACTCCTGAATTATTGGCATCAATGACAATCCATCTCATGAATCCCAATCAAATATAAAAAGCTAGCAAGGACCGCGTCCTCTTGCAGATAGTGTATCACAACAACCATTCAGCCTTTTGCATTCTCGATTGTCACCTCAAACCTCGCACAGTCCATAATAGCCACATATCTATTAAACCAGTCCATACCTAGAATAATCCGGAACTCAGAGGAGTTCAAATCAAAGCAATCATACACAAAAGTATAACCATGACTCGATAAAACTAGACCACGACAAAGTATAAAAAGACTAGAAGAACGCCCTATTGGGTTAGTCACAACCAATAGTCTATCAGTAATCTTAGGTTCTAAACCTAACTTGTGCACCAAGCTCATTAGATATAACAAATGAGAGTTGGTTCTGACAAAAATCATATCTTGCACAACCAAACCTTTCCCTTTCTCAGCTGCAGTCGGAGCTCTCAAAGAAGGAGGCACAATATCCAATGCATATGCTTTCACAACCTGCTTATCATTTGGTAGTTTTGGACGATTCTTCATCAAATGCCCAGTCTTATCGCAGCTATAACATTTCCTTTCTGCCTTAGGAGCCTTGCAGTCCTTAGATTGCCACTTCTCGTTACAATTAAAGCAGGTAACCTCACCCTTAGTTTCTACGAGCCATTTTCCCTTATTGTTGCTGCATCCTATTTTCGTTCCACTTTTTCTTATTATCACCACCTTGTTGTTGCTTCGACTCCTCTTTACTTTCAATAATAGATCCTCCTTTCTTTAGGAACCAACTCTCGTACCTTGAAGCTTTCTTGACCAACTTTTCATATGAATCCTCGATATGATTAGTCAACTGTTTTCCAAAACACTAATCCAATCCCATAATAAACTTCTTGTTCATCTAGTACGAAATCTCAATATAAGAACAAGCATACTTCGAAAAAGCTTTAAACTCCGATACATACTTAACCATAGGTCTCCCAACTTACTTCAGCACAATAAATATCTTGAAGAGAAACGACATATAGACTATAGAAATAAACTTATCCTCAAGCTTAGTCCTAAACTGATTTCAATAAGTCTGGTCCTACGGAGTCTTAAAAGTAATGGAGTTACACCAATTCGTCGCTCTTTCATAAAATTGCTACGTGTGAGCTTCCTCTTCATTGCGTCATCGATTCCCAAATCTCTAAAGATGCAAACACAAAAATCCAACCAATTCCTCACTTTAATTGTAGATTCTGTCCCACTAAATGGTTTTCCACCCAAAGAAGCATAGTCCTTGCACAGTGCAAAAATCAACAGCCCTATTGCCTGCACAAGAACACCATCATCCACTGCCGCCTTTAGAGTTGATATTCTCCTTAAAATCATTGTTATCGTATCCCTGAACATACGAGGAAAATTAGGTGTAGCAATAGCATCTTCTGATTAACTACCCTCGCCTACCCCTCCACTATCGAACTCGTCTATAGTAGATTCCTCATATTATGAGGGCCCGTTCTTTATCTGAGATAAGAATGATCAGTCTACATCAAAGAAAGGCCGCAATGGTGCTCAAGTGCTTATTAAAATACTGTACTATAAATATTATTATATAGTCATCATCTAAATAAAATTACAAGTACATCTCTCACACGCTGTTACGCTCTCAAACTTTAGGAAAATCGATTAAACAAAGCTCTAATACTAAGTGTGACAACCGCCCAATATCTCTTGCACTAAACTATAAGAAAGGTGCATTGCATGACATGCTAGGCTGATATGAGATGATCATCGAGGAAAATAAATTGAAATTGAACCTGATGTATAACCCACAACGCATGGACAATATAAAATAACAGCGTATACAACAAAATATAGTGGTGAAGCATAACAAAACAGGAAATATCATCTCCATAATGTTAGAATATCAAGTACAAAACATCTTAGAAACTTAATATCTGAATACGTCAGGCCTCACTACATCTCTCATTAGAGTATATAACAAGCACAATATCAAAAATAGTCCAAATAACTATATAGTAAGAATAGTAGTACGCCAGCCTCATGCACGTCACCGCACAATAATATCATCACCAACTTATTACTGGTACTCATTCTATTCATCAGCATCGTCGACAAGCATCCAAAGGTAATAAGAAGAGACATAAAATCTAGAGTCAGAGAACAGTCTGGTTTGAGCAATAAAAGACTATCGATAGTTGCATAGGATAATATGATAATAGGCAGTTCAAGCCTCACCTGACCTGTCCCTGCAACCAAAGGGTTAGCACATAATAATCTCAATTAATATGCTACTCGGACACATAGAAGTAGATATTAGTCATAATAGGATCCCTAATCTCCATTACTCTTCAGTATACTATGGTGATAGCCTACTTGGAAGAATAGAAGAGAATATACAAGAAAACATAGCATTTATAGATAACAATGACCTAGTTATCACCGAATAAAGCCTTGAATATGTTGATATCGAATGACCGGTTGCTGCCATCTGTCAAGGGCTAATGGAAAACCCCAATTCTAATTAGACTACCATATATCCCATGTGCATTGGGGTTCTCAAGACAACTAAATCACTTCCCAAGCGATCTAAGTACTCCATCTCTCAGATCTTAATAAGTGTTCCCATGATATCCCTGCTTCGAACCTTCGACTTATCAACGATTCCTTGGAACTTCCAATCATATAAGCCATCCATGACTCCATCTTTTATCTCGAGTCCTACTTGAGTCAGTCCATTATCTCGTAGCATCATCCCACCTTGAGTTTCCTATCACTTTCTCCTTGGACCACTCTCACTTGGTTCACAATCAATGGATAAACACCAATTTGATGATAGCTTCCACCTCGTAGATGCTATCGACTAACGAAGACCATTAACATGCTCCCAAATACCATGGCTTCTCACCCTAGGATCCTCGACCACCAACCATCAATTGTGATGGACTAGAATTGATCCATCCCTTATGGATCTGTAACACCCTCACACTTTACTACGCCTAAATTTCAACAAAAAATAAAACTCAAACACATCCAAGTATGGAGCTTGTAAAACAGGTACATGCAATAAACGAGTGTTGACAGCAAAAAATGTTGTAAACACCAAAGATTCCAATTACTAGGAATAGTTAATTTGGTTGCACGGACAAGAGTAGAAAGCAGTAAAATAACACAAGAGATTTATAGTGGTTTGGCCTCGCGAGGGGCCTACGTCCACTTTGAAGCGTTGTTGGAATATTATTGATCACAAAAGTTTACAAGGTTGAGACCCTCTCATGAAATCCCATCACATTCATTTCAAATCCATATGATGTCATCCCTAAGCTATATGATGTCATCTTTAAGGCTATATGATGTCATCTCTAAGACATGATGACATCATTATCATATATGATGTCATAATTATCATATATTTAATATACTAAGCAAAGGAAACTTTTGCCCTTCTTCTTCCTTAAAGGGGAGATGCCATTAAGGTCTCAAATTCCAACCCCTTTCAAGTGTGAAGTCATGGGGTATTTATAGGAAAATGGTTAGGTAGGAGTAGGTGGGAGTAGGTAGAAATAGGGGACCACACACAGAAATTTGTGCCTGGAGCCTGCACATGCCAAAAATTCGCACCCGGGCCTAGGGTGCGAAATTTCGCACCTCGTGGGTGTGAAATTTACGCCCCACGGAGGTGTGAAATTCGTGCCTCTTGGGGTGCAAAATTCGTACCTCAGGGTATGAATTTCACACCCCTGTTAGGTACGAATTTCATACCCTGCTGGTTGCGTATTTCGCACCCTGTTGGGTGCGAATGTCACGCCCATGGGGGTTTGAAATTCGCACCTCCCGTTGGTATGAAGTTCGCTTCACGAGGCGCATGAAGGCTGCAAGAATAGGTGTTTGGGGTGTCGTGAGGTCTCAGTTGGCGCGATCCCTCTTCATCCTATTTCCTTTGCTCCTAAGCGTCCGTTTCGGCTTTAGTTCCACACGATGCGTTGAGTGTAGCATTTCTTGTGTACTTTAAGGAATCGGACCAAAAAGTCGGTTAACATTTGCCCTCCAAAGTACATCCTTTGTCGGCGTGATTGATTTGGATTGGTTGAAGTAGTAATTGAGTTGCTGGTTTATCCTGTAAGTAAAAGGAAAACATATGTTAGTTAACAGGCTCGTTCATTATGGGATTGCGAGCGAGCCGTTGCTGGTGTGGCGCCGTGCTCATGTTGCTAAGTATTCGCAGTGCGTTGCCTCCGCGTGTTTGCAGGGTCAGTATGCGCATGGAATACGTGTACATGAGTTCGCGGCATGAAGCTTCGGACCCGGGGGTTCTATTTTTCCTTCTTTCTCTCTTTTTTTATTGGTGCGAAATTTCGAACCATAGGGGTTCGAAATTCGACCTACCGAGGATCAAATTTTCATGACCCGGTGGTTCGTAATATCGAACCCAGGAGGTTCGAAATTTCGAAGCCACGAGGCTCAAAATATCAAGACCACGAGGCTCGAAATATCGGCACCTCGAGGTTCGAAATTTTGGGACCTCGAGGTTCAAATTTTCGAAGCTCACAGATTCAAAATTTCGAACACACTGGCTCGAACCCGTCCGAAATACCAAGGGACTTTTCCTTTTTATTATAAATAGCCCCCTTTGCTTTTTCCCTTCCATTCATTTTCTATCTCGATCGCCATTATTTTAGAGCTTCTAAACCCAGAGCTTTTTCGAACTAGACTTAGGTAATGTTTGGGATCGAGGCGCGAGGAGGAAGGAGGCCGAAGGGCCAAGACTTGGAGGAGTAGTCCGCCATGAGGGAGAGAGGTGGAGGCTTCGAGCTGGGGTGGAAGTTCGAGCCCTCAAGGGGTTCGAGATTTCGACCCTCTGGGTGTCTGAAATTTCGACCCTCCTTGGGTCGAGTTCCCGAACCCTCAGGGCTCGGTTTTCTAGCCTTGGTAGTTCGGATTTCTATACCTCCAGGGGTCGGATATTTGCGCCTCTAAGTCTCAAAATTCCAAACCTTGAGGGTTCTAAATTTTTAAGGGGTTTGATTTTCTAGACCTCTGGGAGGTCAGAGTTTTGAACCTCTAAGGCTCGAAACTCCGAACCTCAAGTGTTCGAAATTTCGAACCCTAGGCAGTTCAAATTTCTATACCACCGAAGGTTGGAGTTTCGAACCTCTAGGGCTTGAAATTTTGAACCCGGGGGTTCGAAATTTCAAACCTTGAGGGGTTCGATTCTTCGAGCCTGGTCGGTTTTGAAACTTTTGAAATCTGAAGGGGGTTAGAGCCTCTTTTTCCTATCACGGTTTTCGGGTTTGCTGCTAGCCCAACTACTCTTTGCCATGCCTTAGTAGGGTGTTGTTTCCCTTGTACAGGACTTTGATCTCCTGACTGCCTATCTTTATATTTACATATTAATTGTATACTTACGCGCTTGGCGCCCATGCGTACGATGATAGTCAGTGGATAGGGATTTGAAATTTTTAACAAGGGATAGCGTATATATCTGCACTACGATTGAACTTGTTAGTTGTTTTAATTTCCTCTGTACCTCTTAATTTCTCATGACACCACACACACCTGTTAGTTTTAACCAACACGAGGGGTATAGGTTATTCCAATGCGATGTCAAATACTTGTGTGTTAAAGTATAGCTAGCCATGCAAACAAGATCGAAGACTGAAAAAATCTTGGAAGCCGAGGCTTTCCCATCATCATCACATTCATCTGATTCTACCAATAGCGGTAGCTCGAGTGGCAGCGAGCTTGAGACTACCGAAGGATCCGTTCCTTCTCAATCGAACAGTTCACCTGAAGTATCTGATCATGGGGAACAAATTGAGAGGCTACATTCTCCGGTCATAAATGAAGAGGTTGAGAATGTGGATATTATTCATGAAGATGCACCAGCAAGCCCAGTAGCTCCGGATATGTTACCCGATGCTGTTATCTTGGAAAATCCGACAGACTCGGTACCATCGCGCATGGAAGCTACAACAGTTCGGAAAATGGCGTTGAGATTCAATATACCGAAGGGCGATGCCCATGCACCAAGAGAGGGTGGCAGGGCTCATGCGCCACCTGAGGATCTGACCGCCTGGAATTGGCAAACTTGTTTTGCGGGATGCGTGCCCCCAGCCAATGACTTCACTCGGGACATGCTATCCTATTTCCACCTTACACCTTTGCAATTGCATCCAAATGTTTATTCATCGCTCTTAGGCACTCACGTTATATACCGAGAATATTTGCACATGAAACCTACCGGAGAGGACATTCAGTATTTTTTCAGTTTGAGGAGAACATCTAACGGGTCTCCTTCCTAGTGGTTCCTGGAGGCGACAGCCGCAACCCAATTCTTCGTCATGAAGTGGCCCAGACCGTCCGTGTTCAAACAAGACTGGTTCTTTGTGCGTTGCCCTCTTGGATTTGCAAGGAGGAAGATTGAAGGGAGTAAGTACTTTCAAACATCGTTCCTTGTTATAAAGTTCTTGGAGTCCGTATCTCATTATTCTTTTTCGATCGTAGAAGGACATCCAGAGGCACCCACCAGTGAAGAGTACAAGCAACGTCTTAGCGCCTTGCGGGCAATTCCCAAAGAGTCTCACAAAAATGACACTATGACAAGCCAAGAGCGCCTTCGCCATGTCGGGTTGCTTTTGGATGATCGGGCTATTATTAAGCCTGCTATTGCGAGCAGCGTACCGAGAGGGAAGGTGATGGGAGATCCCACGGCCTCTGGTCTGAAAAGGAAGGTGCCTTTTACTGGGCCAAGGCCCAAAAAGGTTGTCAAATTCCAGGGAAATGTGGGCGGAGGCGAGGCTAGTGGCATGGAGATAGTTACCCAGGATGAGGGTTCACTGGACGCTTCCATCCCGCCTCCGATGGAAGGAGCGGAGGGAGAAGCGTCGATCGATCTGCAGTCCCCTATGACTTCTCTAGAAGCTACCGCCCCGCTTGAGGCAATGGACCAGTTTGCTGGTTTGAATAAGGTTGCTATAGACATGTCTCTGTGGCCGGATATGACAAGTATAGAAGAACTAGCTCTTGCTGCGAGGGAGTTAATTCCTTCGAGCGGATCACAATCTGTTCCATTGAGAGAACACTTAGGGCATACACATTAACACTGCATGACACAGTGACTTGTCCGAGTGTGCGACTTGACTAACTTTGCGTTATTCCTTTGACAGGTGATATGACTAGAGGGCGCGGAGGATGAGGCTATGGACATGGAGGCCATCAACGCCCTAGGAACCCTTTCTTTGAGGGCTTTAGAAGAGGGACCGGCTTGTATGCTACTCCACCCTGCCAGGTCGCGGTAGTGAGCATCGAGGTGGGGATCGATCTCGACAATCTCCTCCTCCTCCGATTCGAGTGTTCAAGGGAGATTCTCGACTTAACTTGGGGGGTTTCAGGCATCCATCCTCGATAGCTCCTTCTCATACAACGCCCTTCGCTCCTGCTCTGCCTGCTAAGGGTAGAGTGCCATCATCCAGCCATTCGAGACTACCGGGAGTAACGGTAGTGGGGAGGCAAAACCCTACGGAGCCCGAGAGGCCAGAGCTTTCCATTGGTGAGAGGAGAGAGCTGCTAAAGCATGACTTTCCTCACCATTATTTTTATGAAATAAAGTTCATTCATGAGCTCCAACCGTCCTCTGTCAGGGAGTCTGGTGATGTTTGGATGCGTGTGAGGGAAGAATACCATCAGGCCGACCAACTTCTTAGTTACTACCGCTAACTCTCGAAGCTAATCAAGAATAAAAACCTGGAGCTCACCAACCGGGGTTATGCCATAGAGGCCTAACGGGCCACCATTTGCAATTTGAATACTGACATTGGTGAGTTTATTATTTTTATTGTGCACACGCCGTTTCTCATTCATGTGCCTTTAGATAATGACTTGTGGGCCCCGTCATTGCAGTGGAGATGAAGAAAGCGTATGAGGAACTCAAACGAGAAACTGATCATTCCTGCTCTTCTTTCATGGATACCGTAGCTGATTTGACCACCAAAAACACAACCCTTAAGATGGACAAGGCTGAGGTGGATAAAACATGTATCGAGTTGGAAAGGGAGATTGCAAGAGTCTTCAAACTGCAAAATGACTACAATGCTGTAAGAGAGGAGAATGACAGCTTGAAGAGGTAATTCGAGGAAATGAAAAGGGCCAAGTAGGACATGGAGGCCAGCAACCGGGATGTGTTGGGCACAATGGATGGACAGAGAGCAGCACATCTAAGAGAGGTGGAGCAACTGAGAGAGTAGCTGGGTACAATCGTCTGTGGAGGAAGACATCCAAAATATGTACGTTAAGGTTCTGAAATTCCATGGCCTCTCATGGGTTGACGACTATCCCTGGGAACTAGCTTGGACTTGGGAGAGGTTGGTTCCGTATAAAGCTTATTTGCGCCAAGTGGATATGAGTACCTTGGATGAACAACAGCTCATGACTGATCTCTTCACCGCTGAAGAGCATGAGAAGCTAAAGGAGGGTAAGAGGTTGTTGTTTGAGGATGCTGAGGGAGAGAGATTGGAGAGGCTCACTGCCGAGAAAGGGAAGGCTGCCATGGCTGAGAGCGTTGTGGTAGCGGAAACATTTGCCGAAGGAAGCTCCTATCGGCCACTGGCCCCTGAATCAGTTATGGTGAGCGATCCCACAGCTTCGATTTGGGTTTCAACTGAGTATGACCCTGAGCACCCGAGGCTCGGAGAGACCGGATTCACTTTACCTACCACCACAAGTACCCCTCTTGTCATCTCTACACCATCCCTGACCGGAGGTAAATTTCTTTTGCCATGCATCACCGAGGATGAGTAATTACCGAATTTACAGACCAAAAGGTTGTGTTTTCACTGTACAACCCTTCCTGGATTGACCATGGCATCAGGCCCTGCCCCCATGGTCCCACAAACAACTGAACCTAGGTTAGGACCTATGGTAGCACAATTTGGAGAAGGCGACGATCAGTTGGATACCTACTTGGATATAAGGTTAACTCCCAGCATACTTGAGAGCCTTATGGATGAAGGAGAGGTGGTTGACGGGCGGAGTGCAGCTATCCGAGGCCCAGTGGGGACTAATGTGCCTTCGATGGATGCTATGGTGGAGACCCAACAAGAAAAAACGGTGGCTAAGTGTGAAGCGGTGGAGGAGCAGCAGAGGCATGATGAGGTTGCTAGGAAGGAGGTCCTAATGAAGACTAGACATGATGTTGAGGCGAGAGCCGCTAAGATGGTTGCGAAGAGGAAAGCCGATGAGGAAGCCGAGAAGAAAAGGGCTGATGATGAGGCCTGAAGAAAAGGTAAGATGAGGAAGCACGACAGAGGGCTACTGAATCCCTTATTAAAACCAAGGCTGGTGCTGTCGCACCGCATAAGTCCTAGAAGCTTGCAGAGCAACGAACCGCTAGAGAGTCCAACGAGAAGGCTAAGCGGGAAGGCAAGGAGATACCAGAGAAGAGCAGCGTTGTAGTAGGCCTTGCTGCCGGAAGTGCCCCTATGCTTACGCCGCATACCACCCTTGTCGATATCACCGAGATCTCTAGTGGTGAGGGTGCGGACGAGAAGCGTCTCTCGGCTTTCATGAATCGACCACTTCTCAGAATGGTCAAGATGGAAGGAGTGGGTCTGGTAAGAAGAGGTCCAGCTTGAAGGATGAACCGTCAAGTGCTGAATCTGCAAAGAAGAAACACAAGGACAAAAAGAAAAGACACGGTTAGTGTTAGTAACTTAAGTAGAAGTTACCTCTCATTTTGGTAGTGTAGGCCGATAGTTTACATGAGTACGACCCTCGCTTTTGGTTTTTCAAGACACGGTGTGGTTCTCATGTACACCCTATCATTAGAAAGAAAGATGTTAGACACATAGTTTGTTTCAATCTGTGTGTGTGTAGAAATGAAATATGAATCAGTAAAGATCGCGATTTGTGTCGAGTGTTCGGATGTTCTACTTATGTTTTCTGGCAACCCGTACTTGCATAAGCATACTTATCGTTACACTTAACAAAAAAGTGATTGTGTGCCGTGCTCTGGGTCGATTATTCTCGAGGGTGTAAGAGAGCGCAGGTTTCTAGTAAGTTTCTCTCAGCTTAGGAAACCCGTAGTTTGCAAAGCCAGACTGAGCGCCTGCTGTTCTGGGTTGCCCGGGGTTAGTCCCAATTGTAGCGAAGGCGTATGACGTCGTGTTGTGCGGTCCCTCTGGTCTGTGGCTCTCCCATCGTTTATTAGGTTGAGGTGAGCCATAGGAGTCGTTTATTCGCCTGAGAAGAGAAGCCTGGATCATCAGTCCGTAGGGTCCGATCATGGCCATGGGCTACCCCTTCACCTTGAGAGCTTGGGGGAAGAAACGATTTAAGGGTCGGTCTCGGTGCTGCGCCAAGATTCGACCGGTACCCATAGCCATGGGAGGGATTTACATCACTCCTGCCTAGCTGTTGGGTGGCCCCAAGTCGCTTGGGACTTGGGCGCCGAATGATTTATCCTCAGTCTCG
Source organism: Allium sativum (assembly GCA_030737875.1). NCBI lineage: Eukaryota > Viridiplantae > Streptophyta > Magnoliopsida > Asparagales > Amaryllidaceae > Allium > Allium sativum. The sequence goes on along the minus strand of CM060927.1, from coordinate 55,992,098 downwards.
GCACGGGGCCGAGATTCGAGTTCGTGGTTATTTATACTCGGTCGCGCCGCGGGCCCGCGACTCGAGTAGCATTGCCGGCTCCCGTGCTTGGGGTGCCAGTCATAGCCATTGTGTTTTGGCCTCGAGGTTGGCTCAAGACTTGGATGGCGTTACCAACTCCCATGATCGGGGGACAATACGGCAGCCCACCATTTGAACATAAGCTAGTTGTCAAGATTAATCAAATGCGTCATGCGCGGAGTAAACACAAACAGGAAGAGATGGGAGTTTGAACATCATTTCCACTAATAACTTTGGCAGTAATAGCCTTTATGATGCCTTGAATTGCTAGAAAACAAAACATTGTTGGAAAGCATAAAATAGCTATGCACCAAGTTATGTAAAGTAGTGGCAGAGATGTTCACTGTTCCATGCCCTTGGGAGTTCAGCTCCGTCCACGGTCATGAGTTTGAAAGATCCATTGTTGAGCTTTTGTTGTATGGAGTGTGGACCTTCCCAACGAGGGGCGAGGCTTATCAGTGGAGGGAAGATTCGTTTTACGACGAGGTCGCCGACGTTGAGGTCCTTATGACGGACCTTGGAATTGAAGTAGCGACTCGTTATCATTGGGCAGCAGCTCGGAGATCAGCTTTGTTCCTTTTCTCTTCCAACAAGTCAAGTGACCCTAAAAGTAAATCTTGGTTTGTTTTTGGATTAAAATAGGTGACTCGATAAGATGGAAGCTTGAGCTCAATAGGAATGACGACTTCTGTTCCGTAGGCAAGGGCGAAGGGAGCATGTTTAGTTGTTGTCTTGTGGGTGGTTCGGTATGCCCATAGGGCTAGTGGAAATTCGTCCGCCCACATACTCCCAGCCTTTTCTAGGCGCTTCTTGATGACGGACTTAATAACTTTGTTGACCGCTTCGAACTTCCCTTTGGTTTGAGGATGAGCCACTGCCAAGAATCTCTTTTCGACACTGTGCCGCTAGCAGAAGTCTTTGAATTCGACGCTCTCGAATTGAGTGTCGTTATCAGAGATGATAGCTTGAGGGACCCCATATCGAGTAATGATGTTGCGTACAACGAAGTTGATCATCTTCTTGGTGGTGATTGTGGAGAGAGTTTCAGCCTCTGCCCATTTGGTAATATAATCAAATTCAACGATGGCGTATCGTGCCCCACCTCTGGCCATTAGAAGAGTTTAGATGATGTTGATTCCTCACATGGAAAAAGGCCATGGGATAATCATTTATGTCAGCTTTGTAGCCGGGGCTTTCGGGATCTTTGTGAAGCGCTGGCACTTGTCGCACTTGCGAGCGTAGTCTGCAGCATCTTGATCGAGTGTGGGCCAATAATAGCTATGTCTGAGTATTTTTCTGTCCAGGGTTTACCCTCCCGTATGGTTGTTGCACTCCGCTTCATGTACATCGGTTAAGACTTTGGTGGCGTCATGATGGGCTATACATTTGAGTAATGGGATGGAGAAACCTCCATGGTAGAGCACCCCATCCATAAGAAGATAGCGAGTCGATTGGCGGGTGAGCACTCGTCTTTCCTTGTAGCTCCTCGGAAGGGTCCCGTGTTGCAGGTAATTATTGATTGGTGTCATCCGAGAATCAGGTTCGGGTTCGGCGTTCATGGCCGCCTCAGTATGAATTTGCTTGACACTAGGAGAGTTGAGCACTTCGATGGGGGCGAATCCCAAGAGTTGCGGATCCTCGTAGCTTGCTAGTTTGGATCAAATCTGCTTTTTCATTATGTTCTCGGGGTATATGAGTGATGACGAAGTGATCGAGGTAAGTGAGTAATTCCTGAACCTTGGTTAAGTACAGGGCGAGTCGTTCCCCCTTAGCTTGATATTCCCGGTTTAATTGACACACGATGAGTTGTGAATCAGAGAAGATTTTGATTGTCTTTAGTTTGAGCTCGATCACGATTCTAAGTCCGGCTATCAAGGCCTCATATTCTGCGTTGTTGTTGTTAGCAGGGAAATTCAGTTTTAGCGCGTAACATATCAGGCGTTCCTCGGGGGTGATGAATACGACTACGACCCCAGAGCATCTATTGTTGGAGGACCCGTCCACGAACAATTTCCATTGAATACAAGGAGATTCCGTGTTCTTTGCCGGAGTCTCCTCGGGTGCAGTGAACTCTACTATGAAGTCAGCGAGAGCTTGGCTGAGGATGGCTCGACGGGGAATGAACGTTATCTCAAATTGTCTCAGCACCATACTCCATTTCAGTAGCCGTCCAGACGCTTCGGGTCGCTACAAGACTGGTCGTAGTGGCTGGTCGGTGAAAACCTTTATACGATGAGACTGAAAGTATGGTTGAAGTTTCCGAGAAGAAATGAGCAAGCAGAATGCAGCTTTTCCAGCTTCGGGTAATTCTTCTCTGCCCCTTCCAGTCATTTGCTAATGTAGTAGACAGGCCGTTAGATGCATTCCTTGAGGCGGATTAACGTCATGCTGATTTCTTGCGTAGAAACAGCCAAATAAATGTATAAGTCCTCATGGTCTATGGGCTTAGACAGGATAGGTGGTCACTCTAAGTGATCCAGAAGTTCTTTGAATGCATTATGGGGTCTACTCGAAATTCCATTTCCCTTTCCGAAGTAAATCGAAGAAAGGAATGCACTTGTCGGTGGCCTTAGATATGAACCGACATAAAGTAGCGACCTTTCCATTTAAACTTTGGACATCCTTGATGTTCTTGGGGATTTGGAAGTCCCGAATAGGTTGGATTTTTTCTGGATTTACCTCGATACCACGGGAGTTGACGATGAAACCTAAGAATTTTCCTGAAGCGACTTTGAAGGAACACTTCAAGGGGTTGAGTTTCATGTCGTATCTGCGGAGGATATAGAACATTTTAGAGAGGTCGTGGACGTGACTGCTTAAAATTTTAGATTTTACCAACATGTCGTCCACGTACACCTCCATGGACTTTCCGATTTGGCTTTTAAAGAGTCGATTAACCATTCGCTGATAAGTACACCGACATTCTTTAGGCCGAAGGGCATGACGCAATAGCAGTAAAATCTGAGGTATGTTATGAAGAAGGTATGATCTTGGTCGCAAAGGTTCATTGGGATTTGATTGTATCCTGAGTAGGCGTAAATAAAAGATAGTAGTTGGTATCTGGTGGTTGAGTCAACAAGTCGGTCGATCTTTGGGAGTGGAAAGCTGTCCTTTGGGCATACCTTGTTTAAATCAGAGAAGTCGACGCACATTCCCCATTTACCATTGGCTTTTTTGACCAGGATCGGATTGGAGACCCATTCGGGGTAGTCAGCTTTGCAAATAAAGTTGTTGTTGAGTAGACGGTCTACCTCTTCCTCGAGTGCTTTGGACCTTTCAGGTCCCAAGAAGCGGCGCTTCTGCTTGATCGAAGGCATCGTGGGATCAATGCTTAGACAATGGCATGTGATTGCAGGGTCGATGCCTCTCATATCGGAGTGAGTCCATGCGAACACATACAAATTCACCTTCAAAAAATCCACAAGATCTTCTTTGATTCCAGGATGGAGTTGCGATCCTATCTTCAACACCCTTGATGGATCATCGGGATTAACGAGAACATCCACTGTAGAATCGACTGGGGTAGCCATCTCGTACTCGGGCTCTTCGTCCTTCCATGGGTCGAGTTCTTCAAAAAGACGGCAGTGGCGCCTGAGCCAAGGCCCAGACGCCACTGATTGCTATGCTGAAATAGTCTTGGCGCAAGAAGGCGTGGGCACTGCTTTTCCCTTGTCCTTGTTACGTGCATGCTTCCATTCTATTGCATAACACTCTCTAGCGCTTATTTGGTCGCCTTTGACTGTTCCAATCCCGTTTTCTGTTGGAAATTTCATTAGGAGATACCTTGGCCACATGTAGACCCGAAACTTTGTGAGAAAAGGACATCCAAGGAAAGCGTTGTAGGAGGAATAAATGTCTATAACCACGAAAGTGAGGATTCGGATCCGGCTCCGATCCCCCTCGCCTAGCTCCACAGGTAAATCGATCACTCCCACTAGGGAACTAGAAACCCCATTGAAGCTGTAGATCGTGGCATGACATGGCTTTAAGTCATTCGTTCTAACCTCATCTGGTTGTAAGCAACTTTGAAAATAATGTTGACTGAGCTTCCGGAATCGATTAACACCTTTCGGACAGAAGCAACACTGATTTGAATTGTGATAACTAGTGGATTAGTGGTTGGGATTTCCACCCCATCAGAATCTCTTTTGCTGGAAATGATGTCGTCCCACATGGTCTTTTGGAGCTTGGCTGAGATTAATTCGTTGGGTGCGGAGCAAGTTTCGTAAGTAGCACACTTTATTGAACTAACATACTCTTGCATTTTTTAGAAGCTGTCATGTGTGGGATAAGGTCCTCCACATATGGTGTTGATTACGATCCCTTGCCTTAGGTTAGATAGACCTAGAGCTGCCTTAGCGGCTGCTTAAGGCGCTGGTTTCTGAGGCTTTGAATTGGCTTCGGGAGGAAAAGGTTCTTGTACATATTGCTCTGGTCACCTCTCATGGATGAGTTTTTCGATCGCGTCCCTGAACTGGCGACACTCATTGGTATTGTAGCCATACATGTCGTGGTATCAGTAGTACCTTCCAGTATTTTTCTCAAGGTCTGTTGATTCCCTAGTGTGTGGCTTCTTATATGGCAAAGTGTTGCATGTCTCCAAGTAGATCGTTTCTATATCCTCGTTTACCGGGGTGTTTGTCTCGAAGGCTCGGTAAGGGCTGGGCTTTCATGGCTCGATCGGGGCCTGATCGTTGTTCTGGCCACCTTGCCTGCCATTGTTCGGATTGTTATGATCAAAGGGCTCTCCTACTTGTTTACTTCTGAGGTTTGCACTGCCTGCTTGAGAGTCGTTGGGGCGACTGGTGGCTGAGAGTAAGTTGCGCCTTGCCTCCTCTTGGCATAAGTACCGATCCGCCTTCTCATAGAAGGCGTCGAGGCTTTTTGGCTGCTTCCGATCGATCCACGCCCCGAATTCGGAAGTAGGTAGGACACATTTGGTTAATTGAAAGAGTACGGTGCGAGGATCCGGTTCCTCAACCTCGGCGAAGGCAATGTTGAACCTGGAGAGGTAGCTTTTGAGCGACTCAGCGGGCCCTTGGTATAAGTTGGAAAGGTTGAGGGCATTCTTTGGAGTTGGTATACTCGTTCTGAATTGTTTGACCAACTGTGTCGCTAACTGGCCGAAGTTGTTAATGGAATCAAGTAGAAGGCGAGAGAACCATAACAAAGCAATTCCTGATAAAAAGATTGGGAAACACTTGAATTTGATCGGATCATTACCCCGACTTGAGTCCATTTGCCATTCATATCGATTTAGGAAGGTACAAGGGTCAGTGGGCCATCGTAGAGCGGCAATTGCAGCATGCTGAAGCGTTGCAGACATCCAGCTTCGTTTACCCTTCTTGTGAAGGGGTTACGCCTAATGTGCGCTTCCCATGAATCGTGCACATTTCCTCGCATTTCCCTCATAATTCTTCAGACCATGTCAGGAAGGTAAGTTGGATGAGGATCTGTCATTGGGACCCATGGGTTTTGGCGATGTTCCGAAGTTCTGTTGCGGGGCGTCTTCTATGATGGACGTTCGGATCGTCTTCCTCCATGTCCTCGACATCTATGGTCGGGTCATGGTGTGGACAGTGAGGTGGAGCAGGGTGATGCGGTCCCTGTTTTGGAGGAACGCGGGCCGTTGGAATAGCGGTCCCATCGTCATAACTAGAGACCCTCGGGTTGTGTCGAAAAAGAGGTTGGTTAGTAGGACCTGGTCTTTCATTGATGATCAGGTGAGTGCGGTCCCAGTGTTGTGCAACCTCGCTATATGTGATGGTAGTCTGGCGTTGTTCACGTTGCCGTTGGCGTAGCCATTGCCATTACCATTGTCGAGGGCATTGGTGCAGGCAGCGATGTTGTTGATGAGGCTAAACCTCCTCCTTTGATGCAGGCCCCTCGACTCGGAAGAGGAAGTTTCTGAGATAGTTGGTCGAGGTCGAGCATTGTTCCGAGTTAATTAAAGTCGAGCGACGATACGCTGATTTTCTTGTAGTTGTCGCATAAGGTCGACGTTATTCCTTAATGCTTGATTAAGCTTGATCGCTGTGTTCACATATTTTTCATTAAGCGCACGGATTTGAGTTTGTGTTGCGGGCGCTTCGGAGTCCACAATAGGAGGGACGGTTTCATTAGTGGCCAGGATGTCCGCCGGTTGAGGTTGTTCGGATGTACCGGCCTCGGCCTCGGCTGCGGCTGAAGAGCCGACCATTGCGTTCTATGGTCGCTTTGCCATCGTGAGCGGACTCGACGGCAGATTTAGCAAGGAACCTCAAGCTTGTCGGGGGTCGAGATGACAACCGCGATAAAGGCACAAAATCCGAGTTTCTCTCAATGAAAGCACCAAATGTTGACGGAAAAAATGTCATAAACACCAAAGATTCCAATTACTAGGAATAGTTAATTTGGTCGCACAGACAAGAGTAGAAAGCAGTAAAATAACACAATAGATTTATAGTGGTTCGGCCTCGTGAGGGGCCTACGTCCACTTTGAAGCGTTGTTGGAATATTATTGATCACAAAAGTTTATAAGATTGAGACCCTCTCATGACATCCCATTACATTCATTTCAAAGCCATATGATGTCATCCCAAAGCTATATGGTGTCATCTTTAAGGCTATATGATGTCATCTCTAAGACATGATGCCATCATTATCATATATGATGTCATAATTATCATATATTTAATACACTAAGCAAAGGAAACTTTTGCCCTTCTTCTTCCTCAAAGGGGAGATTCCATTAATGGAGCTCTCTAGAGGTCCCAAGGTCACAAATTCCAGCCCCTTTAAAGTGTGAAGCCATGGAGTATTTATAGGAAAAGGGTTAGGTAGAAGTAGGTGTGAGTAGGTAGAAATAGGGGACCACATCCAGAAATTTGTGACTGGAGCCTGCACATGCCAGAAATTCGCACCCGGGCCTAGGCTGCGAAATTTCGCACCTCGTGGGTGCAAAATTTCGAACCTTGTGGGTGCGAAATTCGCGCCCATGGAGGTGTGAAATTCGGGCCTCTTGGGGTGCGAAATTCGTACCTCAGGTTCCGAATTTCGCACCCTGTTGGGTGCAAATTGCGTACCCTACTGGGTGTGTATTTCGCACCCTATTGGGTGTGAATTTCGCACCCATGGGGGGGTGCAAAATTCGCACCTCCCGGCGGTATGAAGTTCGCTTCACGAGGCGCGCTAAGGCTGCATGAATAGGTGTTTGGGATGCCACGAGGTCTCTGTTGGCCCGATCCCTCTTCATCCTATTTTCTTCGCTCCAAAGCGTCCCTTTCGGCTTTAGTTCCACGCAATGCATTGAGTCGAGCATGTCTTGTGTAATTTTAGGAATCAGACCAAAAAGCTGGTTAACATTTGCACCTCAAAGTACGTCCTGTGTCGACATGATTGCTTTGGATTGGTTGAAGTAGTAATTGATTTGTTGGTTTATCCTGTAAGTTAAAGGAATATACATGTTAGTTGGAAGGCTCATTCGTTGTCGGATTGTGAGTGAGCCGTTGCTGGTGTGGCGTCGTGCTCATGTTGTTAAGTATTCGCAGTACGTTGCCTCTGCGTGTTTGTGGGGTTAGTATGCACATGGAATACGTGTACACAAGTGTGCGGCATGAAGCTTCAGACCCGGGGTTCGATTTTTCCTTCTTTCTCTTTTTTTTTTTGGGGTGCGAAATTTCGAACCATAGGGGTTCGAAATTCGACCTGCCGAGGATCGAAATTTCGTGACTCGGAGGTTCATAGTATCGAACCTAGGAGGTTTGAAATTTTGTAGCCACGAGGCTCGAAATATCAAGACCACGAGGTTCGAAATATCAAGACCTCGAGGTTCGAAATTTCGGGACCTTGAGATTCGAAGTTTCGAAGCTCACAGGTTCAAAATTTCGAACCCACTAGCTCGAACTCGTCCGGAATACCAAGGAACTTTTCCTTTTTATTATAAATAGCCCCCTTCACTTTTTCCCTTCCATTCATTTTCTATCTCAGTCACCATTGTTTCAGAGCTTCGAAACCCAGTGCTTTTTCGAACTAGACTTAGGTAATGTTTGGGGTCGATGCGCGAGGAGGAAGGAGGTCGAAGGGCTGAGACTTAGAGGAGTAGTCTGCCGCGAGGGAGAAAGGAGGAGGCTTCGAGCTGGGGTAGAAGTTAGAGCCCTCAAGGGGTTCGAGATTTCAACCCTCTGGGTGTTTGAAATTTGAACCTCCTTGGGTTCGAGTTCCCGAACCCTCAGGGCCCTCTATAGTCCTAAGTGCTCAAATATTTAATATACTAAGCAAAGGACACCTTTTCCCTTCTTCTTCCTCAAAGGGGAGATGCCATTAATGGAGCTCTCTATAGTCCTAAGTTCTCAAATTCCAACCCTTTTCAAGTGTGAAGTCATGGGGTATTTATAGGAAAGGGGTTAGGTAGTAGTAGGTGGGAGTAGGTAGAAATAGGGGACCACACCCAGAAATTCGCACCTGGGCCTGGAGTGCGAAATTCCGCACCTCGTGGGTGTGAAATCTGTGCCCTATGGAGGTATGAAATTCGTGCCTCGTGGGGTGCGAATTTTGTAACCCAGGGTATGAATTTCGCACCCCTGTTGGGTGCGAATTTCATACCCTGTTGGGTGCGTATTTTGCACCTCCCGGGGGTACGAAGTTCGCTTCACGAGGCACATGAAGGCTGCATGAATAGGTGTTTGGGGTGCCGCGAGGTCTCTGTTGGTGCGATCCCTCTTTATTCTGTTTCCTTTGCATCTAAGCGTCCCTTTCGGCTTTAGTTCCACGCGATGCGTTGAGTCGAGCGTGTCTTGTGTACTTTTGGGAATCAGACCAAGAAGCCGGTTAACAATGAGCATGAGCATAATCAGGGTATGGTAAGATTACTTGCAACAGAAAAAAAAAGGATAACTAGTATTAACTTAAGTAACTACCTTTTTCGAAGCAAGTCACTTTTCCAATATCGAGCATGAAGAGAACGAGAACCGAAAGCCAAACTTAAACATCCATGAGAACCCGACTTTCTCGAGGAAACTTGGGAGGTTGTAATGAGGAGGGGTGTTAGAACAACAAGTTATGGTGACTAAAGAATGTACAACACAGATTATAACACATAGATGTATCCCATTTGGTTCAATCAAAGATGTATGCCTAACAAGTGATTTTAGCCTAACCTTGTTTATGTTTACGCGATATAATACCGAGATAGAACGTTTAAGCATATATTTAGGAAGCCCCCTTTAAATAGTATAATTTAATTTGATTATTAGATCGAAAAGTGAACCCCTAACTGTGGAGTCCTCGCATACATATATACCTTTCATCCACTTTCCTTTTAAAATTTTCCGCCACACTATCAATGATAAATAGGGTGGATTCTCCAGATCAATTAAGACCCTAGGCAGACTCATTGACTGGTGGAATTATTAGTGACTTTATACCTCTCCATAGCTCATTCCATCTTTTTATATACTAGAGAGCACTACCTACAGACCCTTCTAGTTAAGGCTTCCGTCATCCATGCTCATACCCTTACCCCATACAAGATGAGAGATCGTATTTTAATGCTCGCTATACCTCTAGCTGACCTTATTAGATAACATCCTTAGCCGCTTACTACTTCCCGTAGGATAGATAGCCATATTGACGTTTTTAGTTTCTAGGTTTGGGGAGGCAATACTCGGACATGTCGTTTTATGTCTCTATACTGAAGGACTTATCCCTAGGTGGACTATTCGATCCTAGACGTTTAAGACCCAAGAAGTGGACTATACGCGAAGGTTACTAGGTTCGTCCCCCCATTAGCCCTTGATACCTTTCCTATTTGGATAAAGTGGGCTACGTTATTACATCCTTTCTATTTAGTCTCTCTCCACACTATTTATTATCGTCATAGGTTCCTATGGTTAATAATATTTCATATTACTAACCTACCAAGTCCAATTCGTAAATTCTATATTTACTAATTGTAAATAAGGGAGGTTATATCCTTTTTATCCTTGGATATTTATTTACTGCTTCCCTAATTGGTTTTAATATTTAATCGACAATTCAACACCCATATATCCCCTTTCTTCTTATCCATAGGTTTATGGCCCTTAATGACCGTAACAGTCATAGTTTTCCTAAGCTAACCCTTAATTATGGATATCCTTATTTATCAGTCCTGAAGTGTCTACTTGTTGTACCCAAAAATACATTTACTATTATTATTTATTTGTTAGTTTCCTGTTATACATACATATATATATATACACTTATGTACCAGGCCTCTCACATTAAGTTGGCAACTTGTGGATGTTGGATTTGCCGGTTATTTCCGGGCAGACTACTTCCACAAGTTAAACTTAACCTCGTGCCTTAGTACAATTTATGCATTAGACCCCTCACATTAAACTGAACACCTGTGGTTGCTGGATTTGTCGGTCGGTTCCGGGATGTCTTATACCATAAGTTGAGCTTAACATCGTAACTAAATGCGGTTATAATTCTGATTCCCTAATTTGGGGTTTACAACGTTTATCCTAATTAAATTAGGAATTGTACCCATTTCCCTATCATTTTCACTTCCCCAATCAATATTGGCTATAATTGTTATTTATTGATTTACGGTCCTATTTATGGTAATTAATTATATTGATTGCTACAAATGGTCACCACAAATATATTAATTCAATATGGATTACATTTATGCATAATTCCATGACTGAACCTTATCCAAACATTCCATACAATGTATATTTTACTGTTTTACGCTGATTTGATGGATAATATGTATATATGTATATATATATATATGTTTCTGTGCGTTCAACGTAGTTATTATATTTATTTATTTATTTTGGAAAAGCCGACGGGGTTGAGTGGTCCTCTTCCACTTTATCGATATACCAAAATGAGGAGTACATAGCAACATAGCAAGAAACATTAACAAAAGAAAACAGTGAGTACAATGGTATATCGATGCCTAATGAAGCTAACGAAAAATGAAAAAGAAAGAAAGATCAAAAATATAAATATCACAAGCCAAAAATTCCGGGATCATATGTAAATTTCAAGTACATGAGGCTTTCCCGGATGTCATGCCAAACCAGAAGTTTCCAATGACCGTAATTCATGCTGCGTGAGGGTTCAAAAGTAAGCAAATTTCTTTCCTTCAATATTGCAGCGACAATTCTCTATATAACATGGTTATACAGCCTTTACTTCTTATCCTTGACTCTAGCCTTCTTACGGATTGGAAGCCAATCAAAAACAAGTGCGGAACTGGAGTGTTGAATTTGCTGTTGCGCTTCAGTTCAAAGTTGCTTGGTCATGATACAACAAAAGAAAAGGTGGTATTGCGTCTCATTCTCTTGATTGCAGAACCTGCACGTCAGATCCAAAGTGATGCCGCGATTCACAAGTTTGTTTTTATTTTTATTATTATAACTTAAATGATTTGGTTTAATCAATAACCAAACATTCCTTTTCGCATTCAATCTTATCAAAATGTTCAAATCTTACAAAAAGACTTTTAGTCGTAACCGTTGTAAATTGTGCCTAATTAATGGAATTGGCATATTTCGAAATCACAAAAATATATGTTAATATTTAATTGGAATAGTTGATGCAAATTATGCACAAATATATATATATATATATATATATATACGTACATTTACACCTTTTTTCCCTTTTTGATCTTTTTATCACACCTCTTTTGATTTCAAAATAGTGCTTTTTTATGCAAAAGGAGGAAAACGACACATTTACAACAATTAATCAAAAACCCAACAATATTGAATATAAACAAGCATATTTCTTTTAACATTACAATCACACAATTTACCAATTTCATATTTTTACCAAAATTTCATTATTCAACACTGAACTAGAGATCTGGAATGCAATTACATCTACATGGTGTTTAAAAGATCTGATTTCCAAATCTACAGTGTTTTGCAATGTCCACAATACATTTTACCATATAATTGCAATATATTTCATAACATAACTGTACAAATATGTATAGAAAAGTTTAAGACTTCTACAATTGATATTAATTATAACCACAACTTATAATTTACAAGTTTTAACAATACCTATAATCAGATCAGATTGTTGTCAATAAATTCACAATACTTAAATGAACAGATGTGATAGGGAATAGGCCTAAAAACATAGATCGAATTCAAATGAAATAGATCGGTTATTATAACTATATTTGTAAATTTCTCGCTCACCTTATAGCCTCCAAATCCGAAGTTTGAACCTTTAGCCTACAATCCCCAAATTCTTATAAATCTACTCTTTATCTCGAAAGGGGAAATTCCAGATCTGCAGAGATGTAAGAAAATAGGAAGAGAGGGGAGAATCTGATTTGGAGCATCAATTTGCATTCTTTTCCATTAGATCTGTTAATCCTCTCAATTTCATATGAATTGGATTTGATTTATTTGTATGAATACATTTTTATGTTAGAAATTAGGCTTGGAGATGGAGGAAAATGGAAGAGCTCCGCTGCCACTGTAGGTTTATATGGAAAAGAATGAGGCCTTACCCCTTTATTTATAGGATTGGAAATGGCCTAGGACCGTTGGATTAGTTTTAAGTTATATATGTCCATCCGTTTTAATAATATTACAAACTAAACCCTAAAAACCTACCCGTCACTCGGCAAACTGGCGCAAAGTAGGTCGATCGTGGCGGTCGACCGCCTAGGCCTCAGATGCCTAGGTCGGCTTAGTTAAATACAGTGATATATAATTGTAAATTTTGATTTATTTATTTTCTGTCCATTTTTGTATTTCGTTCGTAACTTTTTCATATAGACTTCGTTCGCGAAACTCCAAACATGAAAATTGATCAGAATTCCGAAGTGAACGATTCAGTTAAAGTTTCATGGTCAAACTCCATAATTTGCATAAATTTCTATTTGAAATTCAAATTAATAATTTATATCGCCAAAATTCTGGGTTGTTACATTCTGCCCTCCTTAAAAGGAATTTCGTCCCGAAAATTCTTACGTCTATAATCCTATTATACATAACCAATTTGTGTACATCCACTTCGCAACCATGTATATTTGTGCATGGTGTACATAATGCAATTCAACCACAAAATATGCATGCAATATGATTCTAATCGAATCCTTATATATTTGCCTTAAATTTTTGAAATACTTCTGAAAACATGATGCGGATCATAAATATACTGGCTATTCTATATGAATGCAAATTTTGAAAAACCCTTTTTCATCCATTACCCTTACACAATTAAGAATAAAAGTGCAAAGCAACCAATTTTGCATCGAAACCCTATCATCCATAACATCATGAAATTTATCCTTTCTTATTTAACTTCTCCTAAACCAAAAAAAGGAAATTGAAGCGAAGAATTTTAACATTTTTCTCGCTTACAAATCTTCCATTTCCCGCCCTACAGTGGAATTTTCACCTCAGCTGCCCAAAATTCTCTAAATATTTCCATCTGTAGATTGTAATGGAGGCTTAAAACAAGCTCTAAAACATAAAATGAGTTAATTAATAACTCGCATGCATCATTGACAAGTTATGAAAACAACATTCCTAAGGCAAAAACAGCATTTTTCTTGTTACCTATAACATTTTTATCGTATCATCGATCCTACTGCACCGCTAAAACGTGCACACAATGTATCCAAAAATCTTCCTTATGCTATTCTTGTGACCAAAAATCAAAAAAATTCACAAAAATAAATATCTGCTTAAAAACTTCTTGTGTCTATTTTGAAAATTCCTTTTCAGTACTGCTTTACTTTCCATATGAGATTTATATGAAAATTAAAATTTCAGTAACATGCATTTTGTGCCATTCAAATCATCTACTTTAATGTAAAGTAGACGTTTAAATATGCACAATTTGTTATATCTAAATTTTGCGTTTTCGCACAAACCAAAAATAAAAAAAAGTAATTTAGTTAAAAAATTAAAAAGGTAAAAAGATTTTTTCCAAACAACATTTTCCAAAAGATTTAAAAATGTATTTTGCGGAAACTTAAACGATTCAAGTCACATATCGGAGAAGAAGGAAGTCAGTCACGCAAAAATGTGAGAACTGAAATCACCCACAAAAGACCAAAATAAATTTTAGTTTTAACAAGGAACAGTGGTTTATTTATTTATATACCCGTGACATAGAACTAGTTCTTCACTAAAATTTATCCAACACAAAATTCTATTCTTTCCAACTCTAGGACAATTTTCTAGTTTATGAACGAGATTTCATTTAAATAGGCATGCACCAAACATAGAAATCTAATTAACAAAAGTCGTGTGAATTTTCATTACTAGCAGTTACAAACACAACACTACTACATCAAAGAAACATAAAAATGATGGAAAAAGGATCACACGATACAACATGCACAAGGCATGTACTAATAACAAAAACAACGACTAACACTACCCACTGTAGGATGGTCTATCTCCGCAGCTGGAGCCTGATCCATTACCACGTTTGCGCCAGGCGTGCTGTATAGCGGAGACACAGCCAGTCTCATGTGCCTGTTGGCACAGCTCTTCGTGAACTTCTTGGAGCTCGGCCTACATAACACGGATGGCAGTGAGCTCAACGATCTCGTGACCGGGCTGCTGGGGCAGCTGAGGCTGCTAAGCTGGAGTGGGTGGTGCAGGAGCAGGAGCATCGGGCAGCTGAATGCCCATCTTTAGGAGAGTTGCGCGACTGATGGCCGTCAGTGCCTTCCTCACTGGCGTTTCTCCGGAAAGTCTTACCTGGAAGTATCAGAAGACATGGGTAAGAAGATGGCTATAGGGAAAATGGCTCTATGTGGTGGCGACGAAGGGCTCATGAAGATGGATCATAAGTACACATGCCCAATTGACGGCTTTGCCGCTAATTATAGCGTAGGTGGCACGAGGAATAGAAGGATAAATCTGATCCAAGCTTCTTGTTTTCGGGATGATGTTGTGCTGTATGATGTGCACAACTATGCGAGAAATGGGTCGCAGATTGGCGGCGGTCCAGGCTTCAGGCTCTCCAACAAAGATACGCTGAAGGATCAGAGGGTCCTCCATCTTAATAGCATTAAGCTCAGCTCCGACTGCCGAGATACCAAAAATCTAAGCCAAGTCATCGTCACTGAACTCGATGTGGGTGTCCATAGATCTGATGACGCCGGACTCATCATCGATGTCAGCATCCATCTAAACATCGATTAGACGGACACAGTGCGGATACAGGTCACGCTCAAAAGTGTCGAAGTACAGGATCATTGCTAGGCCTACGACGAAAAAAAGCTCCGCTAAACCAAATGCGACGAAGTCGGCGAACTTCATCGGTTAACCAATCTGGAACTCATGACTGGCCATAGCTAAGTACTGCTTAATCTTCGCCTCATCGCGATCTAACCAAACGGCTTCCTGAGGCATGAAACCGGGGTGTAGGTTGCGAGGTTACATAGAGGAAATGGCGAAATGGGCAAGAGAAACTGCAAATCCGGAGTATAATAAGGTAGAGAACAGCATGAGAAGGATTTTGGTGGTAATTAGTGGTGAAACAGAGCGGGGGTTGCTCGGATTGGAGCTTGGGGAGGAGGAGGGTTTTGGATTTTTGGTGGAATTGGGGTTGGGGAGAAGAGTCAGCTGAATGATATATATATATATATATATATATATATATATATATATATATATATATATATCGTTCGGTCGATTCGGGTCGAGTCAGGCCACGTTCACCGTGGGTTAGCGGTCAACCACTTTTCCCATAGTGGGCGCGTTTTGAACCTCGGCCTAATGGCCCGTATAAATTATATATAAATTAATAAAATTTTCTATTATGTCGAAACAACTTCTACTCCCAACCGAATTCTTGTATCGACTACCACCACCCGTCGAATCAAGAAATTTAATTTTTCCAATGCCTTTCCCTGACTCCAAAGTAACCATCGAAACGAATGGACTTAAAGCATGAAATCAGCTAGAAATCCAAAATAAAATTTAAAATGGATTTTCCCCTTACTAGCCAACATAAACTAAGCGATTCAAATTCAAATACCCTAAAAAAAGGATGAACGATTTTCTTAGCCTTTTCAAAGAAAAATCTAAAACTTTTAAAAAATGGAATGTATTATAAACTAATGGTTTCGTATTTATATATCCACATTATTATTATTATTTATATTCCATTTTTTTTTTTCAAACTGCAAAACCTTTTCGTATTCAAAAATATTGGATCTTTAAAAATAATCAAGATTTTTGATAACTTTAATAAATTATCCAATATATATAGGAAAAGGGATTCCAAAAATCACAAGGAATAGATATTTATTATTCTTGAGTTTTAGTGGTATATTTCTTGTCATTTCTAACTCCTTTATTCCTACCAATCGGATTACAACTAACAAATGGCCCTATAAATTTTGAAACATGAATAGATTAAAATTTAAAAACCATATCTTTATAACCTGGGCCTTTTTAAAACCATTTTCCGAAACCGTATTTCATAACTTTCAAAACCCTTTTTTATTTTTCTAAATAGTTTTAAAATAAAATTTCCTCGAATACAAGGCCTAGAACTCAATTTAATGTTTCAATAAAGGTAGATTCAGAATTTCAACGAAGTAACACATAGATATACCTCGTAATTATATTCCCAAAATAGATACGACATACTAATGTGAACTTTCACAGTTTTGGATCGAGCAATGGTCTTGACCGGAACTACCAACGAAAACAAAAACCAGATATCGTGCCTATCTCGGTTGTAGCTTGTTTTTTTTCCAATATCCAAACCCGGACCAATGGACTCCACCATATGCTGTCCTCGGGCTCTTCACGACGAGATTGTTGATGTACTGCGGGGTATGACAGAATTGGTTAGAAATCCGAACTCAACATATTTCAACTCTTAGTCCTTTAACGTCCATTTTATAATTAGGCCCACAACTAATTCATTATTGAAATAAATTAAAGTTGAGTAAGAAAGATGAAGAAAACAGTAAAGAAAACTGAATTACGTTCTATCACGAGTCCTAATTTAACTAATTACTCTGATCGTTTAACCTAAGCTTTGATACCAAATGTAACACCCAACACTTTAGTACGTCCAAATTTCAACAAAAATCGAAACTCAAACATATCCAAGCATGGAGTGTGTAAATCTAATACGTGCAATAAATGAGCATGAGCATAATCAGAGTATGATAAGATAACTTGCAGCGGAAACAAAATAGGATAACTAGTATTAACTTAAGTAACTACCTTTTTCGAAGTAAGTTGCTTTGCCAATACCGAGCATGAGAGAGAACGAGAACCGAAAGCCAAATTTAAACATCCATGAGAACAAGACCTTCTGTAGGAAACCTGGGAGGTTGTAATGAGGGGAGGGGTCAGAACAACAAGTTCTGGTGATTAAGAAATGTACAACACATATTATAGTACACAGATGTATCCCATTTGGTTCAACCCAAGATGTATGCCTAAAAAGGTTAGTGATTCTAGCCTAACCTTGTAAATGTTTATGCACGACTCTACCACCCTTTCCAAAGTGATATTCTAAGATATAATACCAAGATAGAACATTTACGCATATATTTAGAAAGCCCCATTTTTATAGTATTTTTTTTATTAGACCAAGAAGTGAACCCCTAACTATCGAGTCTTCACATACATATATATACCTTTCCATCCATTTTGCTTTTAAAAATTTTACCTTACTATCAATGATAGATACGGTGGATTCTCGCGATCACTTAAGACCTAAGGCGGACTCATTGGTTGGTAGATTTATTGGTGACTTGATATCTCTCGATAACTCATTCCATCTTTTATAAACTAGAGAGCACCAGCTATGGACCATTCTAGTTAAGGCTTCCATCATCCATGCATATATCCTTATCCCGTATAAGGTGAGAGATGGTATTTTGATGCTCGATATACCTCTAGCTGACCTTATTAGATAACCACCTTAACCACTTACTACTTCCCATAGGGTTGGTAGCCATAACCGACGTTTTCAATTCCCATATTTAGGCTGGCAATACTCACACAGATCGTTTATTACCCCTATACTAAAGGACCTATCCCCAGGTGGACTATTCAACCTTAGCTGCTTAAGACCCAGGAAGCGGACAACATGCGAGGGTTATTAGGTCCGTCCCCCCATTAGCCCATGGTACCTTTCCTATTTGGATAAAGTGGGCTACATTATTGCGCCCTTTCTGTTCAGTCTCTCTCTCCACACTATTTATTATCGTTATGGGTTCTTACGGTTGATAATATTTCACATTACTAAGCTACCAAGTCCAATTCTTGAATTCTATATTGACTAATTGAAAATAAGGAAGGTTATATCCTTTTATCCTAGGATATTTATTTAAGTGCTTCCCTAATTGGACTTAGTATTTAATCGACAATTCAACACCCATATATTCCCTTTCTTCTTATCTATAGATTTATTTCCCTTTATAACCGTAACGTTCATAGTTTTCCTAAGGCGACCCTTAATTCTGAATATCCTTATTTTATCAGTCCCGAAGTGTCTACTTGTTGTACCCCAAAATACATTTGTTATTATTTATTTATTTACTGTTGGTTGATTGTTATATATACATATATATATATACGTACTAGGCCTCTCACATTAAGTTGACAACTTGTGGATGTTGGATTTGCCGGTCGGTTTCGGGCAGACTTCTACCACAAGTTAAACTTAACCTTGTGCCTTAGTACATTTATGCATTAGACCCCTCACATTAAGCTGAACACCTATGGTTGCTGGATTTTCCGATCGGTTCTGGGCAGGCTTATGCTACAAGTTGAGCTTAACCTCGTGTCCGAATGCGGTAATAATTTAAATTCCATAATTTGGGGTTAACAACATTTATCGTACTTAAATTAGGAATTGTAACCATTCTCTATCATTTTCATTTTCCCCAATCAAATTGGCTACAATTGTTGTTTATTGATTTGTGGTACTATTTATGGCAATTATTTATATTGATTGCTACAAATAGTCACCATAAATATATTAATTCAATATGGATTACATTTACATATAATTCCATAAGTAAACCTTACCTAAACATTCAAACATTCCATACAATATATATTTTACCGTTTTACGCTGATTTGGATGGATAATATGTATATATTTATGTTTATTTTTTCGTACGTTCAACGTGGTTATTATTTTTATTTATCTTATTATAACATAAATGATCTGGTTTAGTAAATTATCAAACATTCCTTTTTGCATTCAATCTTGTCAAAAGGTTCAAATCTTACAAAAAGACTTTTAGCCATAATCATTATAAATTTTGCCTAATTAACGGAATTGGCATATTTCAAAATCACAAGAAATATATGTAAATATTTAATTTGGAATAGTTGATGCAAATTACGCACAAATATATATATATAAAAAAGCCAGGTTCAATGGCACCCGTAAATGCGTAGCACCCCATTTGCCCCCATATTTCCACCAATTATTTCCCCCTCTCTCTCCTCACTCACTCTCTCACTTCCCACTCACTTTCTTTAATATAAATGTGGGGCTGATATCAGAGGGCATTTGAGGTGCTCCATTTTTGGGGTGTAACCGAACGCTTGCATATATATATATATATATATATATATATATATACGTACATTTACACATTTTCTCCTTTTTGATCTTTTTATCACGCCTCTTGTGATTTCAAAATAATGCCTTTTTATGCAAAAGAAGGAAAACAACACATTTACAACAATTAAGAAAAAGCCCAACAATATTGAATACAAACAGGCATATTTATTTTAACATTACAATCATATAGTTTATCAATTTAAATTTTTTACCAAAATTTCATTATTCAAAACTGAATTAGAGATGTGGAATGTAACTACATCTACAAGTTGTTTATTGGGACTGATTTTCAGATCTACAGTGTTATACAATGTCCACAATACATTTTACCATATAATTACAATATATTTCATAACATAGCTATAGGAATATGTTTAAACAAGCTCAAGATTCCTATAATTTATATTAAGCATAACCACAACTTATAATTCACAAGTTTTAACAATACTTATAATCAAATCCGATGGTTATCAATAAATTCACAATACTTAAATGAACAGATCTTATAGGGAATAGGCATAAAAGCATAGATCTAATTCAAACAAATTAGATAAGTTATTATAACTGTATTCGTAAATTTCTCACTCGCCTTAAAGCCTCCAAATTCCAAGTTCGAACCTTTAGGCCTACAATCCCCCAATTCTTATAAATCTACACTTTATCCGGAAAGGGGAAAATTCCAGATCTGTAAAGATGTAAGAAAATAGGAAGAGAGGGGTGAATTTGATTTGAAGAGTCATTTTCCCATTAGATTTGTTAATCCTCTCAATTTCATATGGATTGGATTTGATTTGTTTGTATGAATATATTTTTATTTTAGAAATTAGATTTGGAGAAGGAGGAAAATAGTAGAGCTTCACTACCACTGCAGATTTATGTGGAAAAGAACGAGGCCTTACTCCTTTATTTATAAGGGATGGAAATAGCGTAGGACTGATGGATTAGTTTTAATTTATATCCATCCATCCGTTTTAATAATATTGTTAACCCATAAAATATGTTCCAAAAAATAATGAGCATGTTTTGGTTGATTTATGATTTTAGGTCGTTAGGCCCTTTAGTTCGTTGTGTCCTCTCTAGCTCAATGAGTTCCAGAACTCACATGAGTGCTCTAGTTCGTTATGGCATCTTAGATGGTTCGAATAATATGTTCTGTTCACGAAGCTTTGGCTCATTTAACATCTTAAGTCGTTGGGGCATCTTGGTCCACTCAAAGGCTAGCTCGCAGGGTTCTTGGATCGCTAGCTCGTTAAAAGTTTTAGCCCATTTCATCAATGCCCAAACTGCTTCATTTTGGTTTAGCCTGTTCCGAGCATGCTTGGGTCGTGCCGCTTTGTCCAAGCCCACAGTGTCACAACTTAGCCTGCTTCGCGTCATTTAGCTCACACTACCTTCAGCTAAAACGAGTTGTGTCGCTCTGCCTTGTTTAGCACGTCCCGCCTTGCTTTGGACCATGTAACGTCCATTCTAGCCCGCCTATGACCTAAAACAAGAGCACATTATTTACATAATTGCCACCTGGTTTGAACTCCACTTATAAATACCCTCACCCCCCCCTCCACACATTCCTTCACTAAGGGGGGAGGAGCTTTTGGGTCACGAAGTGCTACCGAAACTTTTCTATAACTATCCTAAGCAATTCTAAGCACTTATTCTCCAAAATAAAGTGAAGATCCTTGGTGAATCCGAATAAGATCTATGTGGGAAAGAGTGATAAATTTGTTGTAAGAGAGAAGTAAATCTTGTAATCAACATATCGATAATGGAATCTCTTTTGAAAGTGGACGTAGATCCTCATTTAATCAAACCACTATAAAAAATTGGTGTTATTCTTTTATGTTTTTTTATGTTTTTGATCGCAGCCTCACTTTGTTCTTCCTTACCAGTTTGGTGAAGTGTTTTGACACACCCTTGGTGTTGAATCCAATTTCAAGATCAACATTTGGCACCCACCGTGGGGCCGTGTTCACGTCTCCTACCTCTTCTCACGCCTTGCCGTTAAGGTTCTAAGTCGCATCCTTCTTCAACGTTATGGCTAAATCTAATAAGATCACTAACAAAACCATGGTAGAAGCCAATGATGTTGCTAATGAAGAAACACCACTAACGAATCGCTTTGAAGTTAGTGAAAATTCAGAAAGTGGGGCCGGTGTGACCAGAAACGAATTAAAAGTCGTTATTGCCAACGTCAACAGCCGAATGGATGCCTCTACTAAAATAATGATGTAGAAACTTGACGCCATCCTTAACGCTCAATCAAATCCAGTTCCTCTGAAAGTGCATACAGATCTCGAAGGGAATGACAAGTCGCTCGCTTCCGATCATAACTGCAACAACAATATGGAAGACGGATATGATGATGCAAGTGACATAGATGAAGCTAATATCGTAGAATCGGGATCAAAAGCTAATAGTCATTCTGAAATGAATGCTCGAAAGGTCATTAACCCTGTCGTGGGGGAACCCTCGGCGAGAAGGCAAGACACCTAAGCTCTTTAATCACGACCGTATTCTTGGACGAACATTTGGTAAAGAGCTCAGCTTCGCAGAGCATCATAGCACCAAAGAATACATCTCGGATATGATAGAACGGGCTATGAAAAAGAATCAAGCTAGAAAAGATGATGAAAGGGAATGGGACTTCTCCCCCGATAGGACTCTATTCACCGAGAGAATCCTCGAAGCAGAATGCCCAAAGAAGTTCAACCCACCAACTCTGCCTCCGTATAACGGCCTCGTTGACCCGAACTACTTTTTGTTCAAATATGAACGGCATATGAGTGCGATTAAGGCAACGGATGAGATGAGATGCACGTATTTCCCTTTCTACCTAGAAGGAGCTGCATCGCTCTGGTTCACAAAACTACCTCCTAAATCTATCGGTTGGTTATCCGATCTGACCAAAAAGTTCAAATAGCAGTTCCGCTTATATGCTACCAAAGCCAAGGACGCTATAACACTCTCAGCCATGAAACAGAAGTCAGGAGAAACTGTCAAAGCCTTCCTTAGTTGATTCAACATTGCCTTATCTGAAGTGAGGAATCCAAATCCGCTCATAGTCCTTATGGCTCTACTCTATGCTTTAGACAAAACGAGCGAATTCGGAAGGTGGATAAATATGAAAGAACCAACTACACTCGACAAGTTCTATAAAAAAGCAGAGGAATATATGAGGATAGACGACAATCCTATGCCCCTTCAGATAATTGACAGTAACACACTTCTTGAGGCTCCCACAAGTGCGTCCATGCAATCCAACTAAAAGAGTATTCAGGGGTAGAAGCGAATCAGTGGCGGAAACGACAACAAGGCTACAAAGAAGTCTCGCCTTTTCAATTCGTCAGAGCTAACTCCTTTGAACGACACTCCTGAAAACATCTATCTGGAAACCAAGAATTCTGAGGAGTATGCAGAGCCAAACCTAATGAGGATAAGTAACAAAGCAGCAAACTCGAGAAAGTTCTGCAGATTTCACAACCAACCTGGTCATAACACTAATGAGTGCCGACACTTGAAGAACCTCATTGAGGAATTGATTAGGAAAAATAGGTTGCAGCAATATGTAAAGAATCCTCAGGCTTTGAATCCTTCTGCAATTCCTCATGGGCCAGGGGAATCGAATGATCAGTCTGGTCCAAGCAACATAGCTTCTGTTCAAGCCAATCCAAGACTGATTATCAACTAATAGTTGTTGAGGGTGCTCCAACTTGGGTGGCTTGGAATAAGCAATCGGCATTGCTATATCCTTACTTTATGCTCTACTTCTTGCCTTAGTTCATGCTTTGCTTCGCATTTTACTTTCTGTAATAATCTGCAGGTGATACACTGAACATAAGCTCTGCGACTAAGAGCATACATGTTTGAATGAGTTTCTCGCTTGTGAAGTCATATGTCAAATCGAAACTTTCGTAAAAAGTTGATTTCATATTGCAAATCAGTTGTCGAGTGCTTGCTCTTGTATCATTGCGACTCCGACAATGCTGGTTCAAGGGCTGAATGCTTTGAATTCCCAAAATGCGCGAATGCAAAAAAATATATGGAAAAATACTACCTTGAAAAGTAAATGGAAAAGTCACAAAGATTTAAACAGTGAGCAAGCGCCACGACAAATAGATGAAAAAGCTGCAACTTTTATCAAAGGGGCACCTCCCTAAATGAGGGGGTCCAAAGCTTCATCTCCTAAACCATAATAACTTGCTAAGTCAAGCATATGGTAAAGGGACTGATAGCCACCCCGCGAAGCGATTGAACAGCCAAAAAGTTCACTTATTTAGCATCTGAAATCTCATATGTGAAAAGTGTCGAACTATTCGCATAACATTTGAAATGTCAGATGTGAAGAATGAAAAAGTTCACTAACATAGCATCTGAAATCTCAAATGTGAAAAGTGTCGAACTATTCGCGTAATATCTGAAATATCAGATGTGAAGAATGAAAAAATTAACTTACGTAGCATCTGAAATCTCATAGGTGAAAAGCGTCGAACTATTCGCGTAACATTTGAAATGTCAGATGTGAAGAATGAAATAGTTCACTTACGTAGTATCTAAAATCTCAGATATGAAAAGTGTCGAACTATTCGCGTAATATCTGAAATGTCAGATGTGTAGAATGAATAAGTTCACTTACGTAGCATTTGAAATCTCAGATGTGAAAAATGTCAAACTATTTGCATAATATCTGAAATGTCAGATGTGAAGAATGAAAAAGTTCACTTACGTAGCATCCGAAATCTCAGATGTAAAAAGTGTCGAACTATTCACGTAACATATGAAATGTCAGATGTGAAGAATGAAAAAATCCACTTACATAGCATATGGAATTTCAGATACGAAAAGTGTCAAAAACATGCATATGGGTCTTTAGAGTGATAACCTATAGTCAACCTAAGTTGACATGTCAACTTTAAGCGTTAAACAAATTTGAATTAGAATGCTACGACTATGCGAACAATATTTGATGAGTTTTGAACCGTCAGATAAGATGCTCCTAGGCTAGCATTTAGGTCAACGCAAGTCAAAGTTCGTTATAGTTCTTCTCTAACTAATCCGTTATCAACATGGATAGTTGATAAAGAGTATTAGTCTAAAATCATGTAAAGGTTTGACTTAAATGCAGAATAGGAAGCACGAGACGAATGAATTCAAAATCAAAAGATCGCCACAGCAAATAGTTTTCGATCTTAATATAAAGGCTTGAAGTGCATCAGGCAAAATACAGTTCCATCACTACATCACAAGTCCAATACAGAGACATTGGACGCAAAATATCATAAGTATGTTAAGCGAGGACCGGCACTCGCATATACAACTGGTCTATAGCATGAGCACATAAAAGATAAATAGCAAAAGACAGACAAGAGAACTACTTCCTTTCATCAATATATCATTCCCCGCCTTGAGTGGGAGGAGGAGTATCAGTCATCTCTGCCTTGCCTCCAGGACTTGATAGTTCAGCAATGATCTCATCCTAAGACCTAAGAGCCTGAATAAGCGTGGCCTTGTCCTTCTCCAAAGTGGTGATGAGTTTAATGTTCTCCCTGTTCAGCCTCTAAAGCTCGCAAGCAAAGGGGTTCCAGACTCCTAGTTTGCGCGCGTAATATTAACCAATTTCCTCAAGGCGCTTGTCCATACAAGTCCTAATAGCATCGAGTTGCGTTAGCAAATGATTCTTTACAATGTTCAAATCTTTGAAGACTGTTCGATTGTCAGACAGAAATATATCCAAGCCAAACTGGTCAAAGTTCACTCCTTGAAGACACCAACCTTCGAAGCGGTCAGCAAGCTCAGAGGTGTGTGGTTTGGAAACATAACTAGTCTTGTCTATGATGGCTTTTAGCTCGGCCAAACTAGGGGCAACAGGTGTAGTTTCAGTCTCTGACATCAGAAGTTTTTCCAACCTGCGGTGCTTGCGAGTTGTGTCCTCGCTTAAGGTCCCTTCAGTTCTTTTAGACATCCTGTGCAAATTGCAATGTTAAGAAGTAAACAACAAATCAGAAGGCAGCTTATTTAAGATATATCAGATCGTTCCTACCAGCCTTAGAATCTTAGGTCATTCTGTATGGTATCAGACTTTAGGTCGTTCTACACAACCAAGAAGCTTTAGGTCACTATAACCATCCGGTTCCTCATGAAGTTTTTTTTACTTCAAGTTTTTAAGTCATGAACAACCCAAGACTACAAGGGTTCAACGAACCAAAGTTTAGGATTGAAATGACGACCTAAGGCCTTGAATTATCACAATGACCTAGAGTAGGGTTGCGGTCTAAAACCTGAAAGTGGTTACAACGACCTAATTCAACAAGAGCCATTACAAAACAACGACCTGAGATGTACAACCAACAGAGGCGCTTCAACTTTGAAATGAACAGAAAGGCATAATATTGCAAATTAATGACGTTAGTGAACTATGGAATTCAGCAAGGTTATTATTATAGAGTACATGATTCTTAGCAGTTAGAGGCACGACCAAACTGTGAGAATTTGTACATGAACGTTATGCTAAAAATCATCACAAACAGGCAAGCTCAAGGTCACTAAACTCATCAACATTGTCATCAAACGCACAATTGAAATTGTACCAAACAATAATCTCACAAAGTCTAATAGTATCAAGTTCAACTTAAAATGTACATATATACACATTAAGTAAAAAGCCTTGAATCGCACCTGGTTCTTGCTGATGAGGAGCTTTGAACTTGATTATAAGACTAAGGGATTATTTGGACTTCAATTGCTTTGATGATGATGTGAATCGGTGGATTTAGTTGATGTTGGCCGCTATTGACGAGGGTTTCTAGCTTAAGTGAGGGTTTTAAGAGAACGATGACTTGAAGAGGAGATAAAGGGGGGTTAAACAAATAAACCAAGTTCGCAGGGCCCCACAACGGTCTAATCCCAAGGAAAATACCAATGGACGTTTATCGATGCGTGACCCAGAAGCCGTGATGACTTGAAACCATATCACGACCTAAGCAGCTGGACGACCTAGGATAAAATACTCTAAAGGCTCACGCGATCTGAAGGCCCAAACGACTTAAAATCTTAAATTGCATGCTAAGCAAACCAAATTCGAAGCCCGTATTATTTTCAATAAATAAGAACTTCGAGGGGAAAATGTTAACCCATAAATATGTTCCAGAAAATAATGAGCATGTTTTGGTTGATTTATGATTTTAGGTCGTTAGGCCCTTTTAGGTCGTCGTGTCCTCTCTAGCTCGATGAGCTCCTTAACTCACATGAGTGCTCTTGGTCGTTATGGCATCTTAGATCATTCAAATAATATGTGGTGTTCACGAAGCTTTGTCTCGTTTGAACATCTTAAGTCGTTGGGGCATCTTGGTCCACTCAGAGGCTAGCTCGCAGGGTTCTTGGACCGCCAGCCCATTGAAAGTTTTAGCCCATTTCATCAAAGCCCAAACTACTTCATTTTCGTTTAGCCCGTTCCGAGCTTGCATGGGTCGCGCCACTCTGTCCAAGCCTGCAGTGTCACAACCTAGCCCACTCCGCGTCCTTTAGCTCACACTACCTTCAGCTAAAACAAGTTGGGTCGCTCCGCCTTGTTTAGCATGTCCCGCCTTGCTTTGGACCATGTAACGTCCATTCTAGCCAGCCTATGACCAAAAACAAGAGCACAGTATTTACATAATTGCCACCTGGTCTGAACTCCACCTATAAATACCCCCCACATTCCTTCACTAAGGGGGGAGGAGCTTCTGGGTCACGAAGTGCTGCCGAAACTTTTCTATAACTATCCTAAGCAATTCTAAGCACTTATTCTCCAAAATCAAGTGAAGATCCTTGGTGAATCCGAATAAGATCTATGTGGGAAGGAATGATAAATTTCTTGTAAGAGAGAAGTAAGTCTTGTAATCAACAAACTGATAATGGAATCTCTTATGAAAGTGGACGTAGATCCTCATTGGATTGAACCACTATAAAAACTTCGTGTTATTACTTTTATGTTTTAGATCGCGACCTCGCTTTGTTCTTCCTTACCAATTTGGTGAAGTGTTTTGACACAACCTTGGTGTTGAATATAATTTCAAGATAAACAAATATTATAAACCAAACCCTAAAAACCGAGCCGTCACTGGGCAAACTGATGCCCAGTATGTCGACCGTGGTGATCGACCGCCGGTCAACCGCTATGGTGGACAGCCTAGGCCTCATATGCCCAGGTCGTCTTGGTTAAATAAGATAACATATAATTATGAATTCCGATTTATTTATTCTCCGTCCATTTTTGTATTTCGTCCGTAACTTTTCCATACGGACTCCGTTTGAGAAACACTAAATATGAAAGTTGACCAGAACTCCGAGACGAACGCATGAGTTAAAATTTCGTGGTCAAATTCCATCATTTGCAGAAATTCCTATTTTTGAAATTCAAATAATCAATTTATATCACCAAAATTCCAAGTTGTTGCAGGATCGGTACCGGTCCATAAACTTATCCAATTTTTGGCTAAGTGTTGGACCACTTCATTTACCCTCTTGAATATATCCGTCAGGTCTGTCCACATCTCAAATTGCCTTTACGAAGCTTCACCTGCCAGTCCATCGACGAGTATTCTGTCATTTGCACTTCGACCCATCTAATTATCACCAGAATTTGCTCATGACTTGTTATTAACTTTATTAAGCCATGCACAAAGTTTTGTCGATAATCATGATGGATCAGTACCGCTCCATAGCCTATGGACCGGTATCGGTCCATATGCTTAGTTTATTTTTTGGGGAAAATTTTCGAGCACCATTTCAATGCCCTCCAAAGCCCCTCCACCATTTTTTTCTAAATTCAATCGTCTGAACCTCCGAATTGCTCTGTTATTTGTATCTAAGTCCTATGACATACAATTCTAAACAAACAAATCGCGCATAATATAAAATTAAACCAATCAAATAGCATTTTAACTAATTTCGATCATGGATAGTCATATGAACATATACAAGCATGATTTGTATCATAATCACCAGCATAATTTGACATTAAAACACATAAAGCATGATAAATCTAGTGAATTACACATTATACGACCAAATTGGATTATCCTAGTATGTCTAGATCTGAATTAAACATGTATAATCGAGTTTTAGGTGAATTTAGCATACAAGGTGTTTAATTAATCTAATTAACATATATAATCCATAGTAAGCATATGAGAGATCTCTAAAACTCACCAAAACCAAGTTCTTATTCAATATAGAGGAAATCAATTTTGAATAGCGAAGAGAAAACAAAGAAAACACTTGAATTCGATGAAAAATAGAGAGATCTAGTCTTCTCCGATATTGATCTTGCCTCTAGATGCGATATAAAATGATTGATGAAAGAAATTAGGGTTTAGGGTAATCGGGTTGAACCAGAGATTCATATATGCTCAACTTAATGTATGGAATAAGAAGAACAACTCAATTCTCTCATCAAACCCTTATTTATAATCTCAAGTCATTAGACAAATAGGCTCACTAATCAGCACATTAGCTGCTAATGAATGTAACAAATAGAAAAAAAACTTAAGACGATGATTCCTCCTAAATCGCTGGGACAAATCTTTAGTGTATGCAGTCCATGGAATGACTAGCCACCATCCCGATCCAGTGAGACCAATTATAGCAACTGATCCAGTCCCGAACAAAGTTATAGATAAAAGAGAAAGACGTAAGGGTAAAATGATCACAAAATGATTCCGTAAAAATCATGGACATGTCTCATACTCTCATGAACAATATATTAGAATATGAGGATGATTCGACAACTAGAGAATAAATTATAAATTAATTTGACATATAATTAGGATAAATATGTAAACAGATTGTTAATTTGACAAATTTGTATGTATACACAGAAAATATTTGTTTAGAACTATCTTTAAGAAAATATAGGACATGAGAATTAAATAAAGGAAAAATATGCCGATAGTGAAAGTTGAAACCTTGATCTCTCAAAGGGCAATATAATGCATTAACCAACCGGGCTAAGGAGCTTTTGTGTTAAACTTTTGAGAGGATTATTACAAATAAACCCACTTATGTACAAATTTACAATAAATATGTCAAAATTTTGGGAAATATATTTAGAATAGGAATCAAATGTATACCTTTAAAATAGAAAGTTAGGAATAGCCTTGATTGGTTGGTTAAGAAAAGGAGATATATTCCCATAGTTTGGTATGTGAGTAAAATATAAAACGTAATTGCAAGAACAAAAGAAAAAGGACACAGATTAGTGCGAAATAAGGATTTAATCGTATTGCACACTATCCAATAGCACAGAAATAAATAAAAAGAAATATCTTATAATTATGAATTTCTATTGATACAATTGTCTTATGCTATGGAAATAGTTTTTTGTACATTTTCATTAACCAAACAATCAGAAATAAGCATAACTTCCTAAAAGATAAACTTGCAAAGACGGAAAATAAAAGAGTAACATAACTAAAAGACGTTATGTAAAGAAACAGAGTAAGAAATCAAGGTAGCCGCTTGATAGCTAGAAAGAATGTAATCTATTATGATAATTGTACGAACAAAAAAATTGGTATAATAGACAAACCGAACATGTTGGCAAGAATAATATTATGATAATTGTGTAGATACAAAAATGAATTATAATAGGCAGTTTTGGCATAGGCGTATGCAAGATTATAATATGATGGTTATAATCAAAAGTGAAATGAAGGCTTATTATGCGTAAACTTACAATTGTAAATTAATCTTAATAAGCATAATTCTATATTAGCCTCGTAAATAAGCATTCTATGGTCCTATAGTGGCCTAGTAAATAGGCCTTCTATGGTTATTCTATGGTTCTATGATGGCCAGTACAGTTGATAAAATAGTAATTAAATCTCATATTTAACAAATTGAATGATAATATTTATTAGAAAAAGGAAAAGTAAGGTAAATGCATAATGGAGGATTAGACATAGAGTCTAATAAAATAGCGAGATGCATTTGGACTAGTTCGAAGGAATTTTGAATGAAGAGCCAATGTGGTTGATCATCAAGGTGTCTGGAGACACGATGGAAGCATGTCCAACTTAATATTCAAGGAGACTAGATGGAAGTTCTAGACTTCTACGGGATGCGGGGATACTCTTAGATGGCCCTTTGGAGTGTTCTCATGGTCAGCTACCCTAGAGGAAGGTTTGTACGGTTCCATCCATAGAGTATGCCTTAGATGCATTTATGTTGAGTGCAGTCAAAAGACTAATGTGATGATTTTAGGATTCGATGATTTCCTCGGCTCCAAGAGAAGGCTTCGTGGTCAGGATCCAATCAGGATAGTAGATCGTCGGATACTTGTAAGAGAAAGCTTGGAGCTAAACTAACAAGCCAATGGTCTTTCACTATCAAGATATTGGATGAGGAACAACACCAATTGGATGTTTAGATTTTTTTTTTTGCTAGGGGACTGTTCACTTAGCTTTTTAAATGGTCTTTCACTAGTTAGAGGGCGAGTGGTGCCATTTCCACCAAAAAAAGGCAGACTAATCCATCGATATCTAAGCCTAACGAATTTGTTCATTTAAAGATATAGAGACCCCCTGATTGAGTTCCATGCAATTATTTAGCCTGATAGTGAAGCTCAGATAGTAGGGAGTACGATTGTGTGTAAGTCATTGGTGTATGCACTAGGTGGTACATTATGGATGTCTGAGTATTAGTTCCTTGAAAGGGTTTAGGTGTAACACCCCACATTTTTAATGAAATTAAAAATGTGGAAATGTAGAAATATGTATATATTGTCTGCATAAATATATTTTAGAGAGAAATTAAATAATGATAATAAAATTGCATGTAATAAGTTAATGTAGTTAAATGAAGAAAAAGATTAATAAAAGAAATTACATGCAATACATGAAATGCGAAGAAATGCATGCGAACATTTAAAAAGAAATAAAAAGGAGAATTTGAAGAGCCTAAAAAATTTGGTCATGAAATTAGTGTCATTGCGTTCGTGGCGATTTTCTGATCAACTTAGACCTATAGTTTGTAGAAAAAATGATTTAAATTGAAGAAGATATCTTTAAATTAAATATTGCAGCAAAACATAAAAAAGAGGAATGCGAAAAGAATAATGGGTAGCATTGTCCTAAGTCTTATTAGCAAAAGACTTAGTAGCTCATTTGGTTAGTACATGTGACTTGTACACAAGAGGTACAGAGTTTGATCCCCACCAGCGTCATATTTTTGTTTTTAGGGGAATGACTAAAAAGTGGCTTAGTGTGAACGCAGTTCAAAAAGCAGTTTAGTGTGAAGAGGGTTAATTGGAAAGATAATTAAAAAGAAAAATAAATAAATAAATATATAAATATAAATATATATATATATATATGACATGTGGGTGTCAACACCCTTGCTGTTGCGCATCATGTTGCACACATGACGCATTTTTGTTGGTTAGTGACGTTTTTGATGGTTTTAGGGCTTATGTGGCTTGTTTCGATTGGCCTGATGACGTGTCTTTTTGGTTTAAAGGGTTTAGATGAATCCTAGACTAATCTAAAGACTCTGATTAATCAAATTCTTCTATATAAGCACATATAAACCTAAACTTTAATCAAAACTAAATTCATAAGCCGCCATGCTGCTGCATCCTAAACTAAGTTAGTCTCTTCTCCAACAAATTAAAGCTTAGGAATTGTGACAAGGGATTCTAGAACAACAATGAACAAATCTATTCTTTCTTTTATCACTGTGAGTACAGTCACTTTCATAAGATAATTAATTAAAATAATTATGATAAGTTATGGTCTGGACTGTATGAATATGCATGTTGAATCATATCCTATTAGCCAGTTCTGGTATCATCTATTCTATTAATATATGCCAGTTTTATTATCATATGTAATTAGATTCATTTTCTGATGTTAATTCCTATGTCTAGTTACATATGCTTGATTAGATTCATTCTATGCAAGTTATGTTTTGATATATGCAAGTTATGTTTTGACCTATGCAAGTTATGCAAGTTTATAAGCAAGTTATGCAAGTTTATATGCAAGTTATGTATTGATCTATGCAAGTTTATATGCAAGTTATGTTTTGATTTATGCAATTTTATATGCAAGTAATGTTTTGATCTATGCAACTTTATATGCAAGTTATTTTTTGTTCTATGCAAGTTATGCAAGTTTATATGCAAGTTATGTTATGATCTATGCAAGTCTATATGCAAGTTATGTTTTGATCTATGCAAGTTAATATGCAAGTTATGTTTTGATCTATGCAAGTTTATATGTAAGTTATGTTTTGATCTATGAAAGTTTATATGCAAGTTATGTTTTGATCTATGCAAGTTATGTTTTGATCTTTGCAAGTTTATATGTAGGTTATGTTTTGATCTATGCAAGTTTATATGCAAGTTATGTTCATCTATGCAAGTTCATATGCAAGTTATGTTCATCTATGCAAGTTTGTGCTTATATGTTTAGATCTATGCCAGTTTATATATTTAGATCTATGTCAGTTCACATTGCATATGTTAATTGGACCTATCTTATATGCTAGTTCATGTTTATATGTTTAATTAGAATTATGTTGTTCTATGCCAAGTTTATGTTACACATGCTTAATTAGATCTATATTATTTTATGCCAGTTTGAATGTCATATGTCTCTTTCCTTTCCTTTTTCTTATGAGTTTGGCTAACAGCGAGCCTAACGTATTATGTGAATTATACGTACGAACAACGTAGGAATGTTGGGGAATAGTTTGGGAAAACATTAATATTGGATACTATGTAATTGGCATAAAATGGTTAGTAACCATGTAATTAACTTGAGACATAAATTGGTATATACACATAAATTATGGACATAATTTAGATGATAATTATGAACATAACTTGAATTGACTAAACTTGTGGATAATTGACATATAAACTTGGACATGAATGGTAAATATGTAAACTGATTAAAAGATGAACATGTCTAACCCGAGGTTAGATTGAGTTGTGGTGTAAGACTGCCCGGAACCACCCGGCACATCCAGCAACCGCAACAACAGGTCTAATGTGAGAGGTTAGCGCATCAAGCCCAAAACCCAAAACCCAATGTTAGAATGAGTTTGCGGTAGAAGTCTTCCCGGAACCGCCCGGCACATCCAGCAACCGCAAACAACAGTTCTAATGTGAGAGGCTGGTGCATTAATAAATCAATTAATGCCAATGAATAGACATGCTAAGAATGGTAAGGTTAAGTAACATATGAATAGGCGACACTTAACCAATACAACATGTTAACTAAACAAATGGGTGGGGTTAAGTTAAATTGAGAACACTTAACCGTTATAACATATTGGTTAGGAAACCCTAGTAAAGGGGACCCATTTCAGCAGTAACCCACATAGATGTATCACGGTACCCTGAACTAGGCAGGGTGGGGCACGATTACTGGGCTAATTATAAGCGGTCAAAATAGCGGTAGGTGGTGCATCAGTGTAGGTTCCGACGGATTACGGGCGTGCACGTGCTCCAAAGTGGAAAAACAGGCACTAGGCATCAGTAGTTATACACTGTGCAACTTGAATTGTGTCGGGTTGCCATCATAGGGATTGATGCATCCCTTGGTGGAATCAGCACAGGTATCTACAAACAAGTGGGGCCAAATGACACAAGTAATAAATACATACGAGTTAGCGAGCCGATCGCATAGGGAGGGTAGTGGGTACAACTAGTGGAGATAGGAGCAGGCGGCACCTATGACAGCAGCTAGGGGTACACGAAACTACCATTATTATTATCATTATGATTAGTAAGAGGGATCAACTTTCAGTATGGGACTAGTAATGGTGTGGTGTATTTAGCATTGGTGCAGTGTAATAATTATCCTATAGTGATTAGAAGCGCAATCAATGTTTATCTTATTCATCTTGCCTACCTTGTCATGCATGCTTATGTTACAGTCATTTCTTACTTTCCAGTTTATGTTCTTATCCTGTTACTTTAATAATTATATTGTTAAAGTTACTGGACTTGCCAGACTTTATGTCTGACCTCGTTTGTTTTGCCTTTTTTCTTTCCGTTTCCCCCTCCCCTCCCCCCCCCCTCCCCAAGTTCTCAGGGTGGGCCTAGTGGAGCGTGATTTGGATGTCTTTCTCTCTCTTTTGGAAGTGCTTGGATTGGTGAAAGTAAAGTTCAACTTATCTCGTTTTATGGCTATTTATGTTGGAGTTATGCTTTTTGTTTTATATACTCAGAAAATAAATTGTCAACATGGATATTAAGTGTACTTGGTTTTATTGTTGGTTTTGGAGTTGTAATCAAACTATTTTTCCGCTGCAATGAAGTTGTTTTAAAATTTTAAAGTACCAATACATGTATATGTCTTGTTATATTATGTTTTATACACTTATAATACTCCATGATAGTTAATGCATTCCCTTTGTGAGTGATATTAATGGACGAGGGGTGTTACACGTGGTATCAAAGTATCAAAGCTGAAGGTTACCAGAACAGATAAAAGATTTTGAAAACCGTTTTCAAAAGCATTTTTTTATATAGAAGTATTTTCAAAAACATGTTTTAAAGGAGTTTTCAAACATAATCCCCAAAAGCCATATATCTTTCTTTCGATTCTTTGTTTCGAATCTCTTTCCTTTTTCCTTCTTGAGTCTCTTTCTCCACATGTAGATGCTTTTTCTAAGATATGTAAAGACTTTCATGCGATGGGTGGAAAACCGTTTCAAAGGACTGGGTTGTTTGTCGAAGCTAGAATTGGCTCAAGGAAGTGGAGGACTCGTTTGGTATGTTTGAGATAGACAATGGAAGGAAGGTTCAACTAGCTGCTTGGTCGATGTGGGAGTTTAGGCATAGGAGCACAACCTAAGGATGGGGAATTTGTTGATATGGCTTTAATCCACGAAGGAAGTGGAAAGAATAATTAACCCCGTAACAAAAGAAAGGCGGTAAGAATAACAAGGGCCAAAAGAAAAGGAAGAGCCACAATTGTGGAATACCTGACCACTTAAAGAAAGATTGTAGAAAGAAGAAGACTGGCTATTACCATTGTGGTGAGGCAGGACATATGATTTAGGATTACCCGAGGAGGAAAGGGCAAGGGCAAGGACAAATGGCAGGATCTTCAGGAGGGCAGGTTGTGTTCTCGTGGTCAGTATATCGGAAAGAGATAGGAAGTTTTAGTTGAAGATTTGATTTCTTTTTCCTAAGACTCTTTTCGACTCCTGCGCTTTGCATTCGTTTATATCTGCTTTGTTAGTTGAAACACTGCACCTAAATACTAGTTTAGTTATGGATCCCATTGTAGTCTCAAATGCTATTAGTGGTTCGGCTCATTTATCCATGGTCTGTCGGGATTTGAGAGTGTCTATCTTGGGCGTTGGGTTTGAATGCAATGCCTACATTCTTGGTTTCATGGGCTATGGCTTGATTCTAGGCATGGATTGGCTAGCCAGGTATGGTGCCATCCTAGACTGTGGAAGGAGGGTAGTTAGATTGTTCACTCATTGTGGAAGAACCCTTGATATTTCTTGTGACCCTAGAGGTCCGGTGACGCTTAGCTACCTAGAATCTCTTGACGCATTCATCGATGATTTGGAATTTGTTCGTGTAGTCCATGAGTATGGTGACGTCTTTGATGAGGTTCGGTGTTTGGCCCCGGGGCGCGAGATAGACCTCCATATATACTTAGTAGATAATGCAAAACCAATTGAATTACCAGTGCATCACATGGCTCCGAGAGAGAAGAGGGAACTTTATAGGCAAGTGGGGGAGCTACTTGGGAAGAGGTTTGACAGGTGAATCATATCAGGATGGAAAACCTATTAAAGACAGTCCTTGAGGAAGCCCATCAATCTAAGATGACTATTCATCCAAGTGGCAATAAAATGTATAGAGTTCAAGGAAGTGGGGCCAAACTTGCGAAAGGAAGTAAAAGTAGAGAAGACAATGAGAATGCGACTTGGGAGACTGAAAATAAAGATCACGCTTCATACCCTTTCCTTTAGGACTATGTTCTTTACTTCTTTTTCCAAAGCTTTTTATTCGTACTTGTTTCTATCATTTGAGTACATCTTACCCATAGCATTTTTCCATCTTTAGATAGGAAAATCCTATGGTTGTAAACATGTGTTTAAGACATGTTATGTTGGGTGGATGCAAGTGGATGCAAGTGTTTGCTAGTGGTTGCTCGTGGATGCATTTACACACATATTAGGCACTAGATCGGCTCAATCACTTTCATATTGCATATTGATAAATGTGCATACTTAAATAAATGGGTGTATATTGATTGGGTTATCATATGGATGCTGCATTTAGATGAATGATTGTGCACGCATGTAGAATTAATATGTATCATTAGGATTCTTTTGCACACATAATGGACGCATGGCACTATCATGATTTGCATTAAGGAGGTCAACTGAATCAGTAGACCGCCTGATCTTTGCATTAGGTAAGGGACATATACACACACTTTTGCATATGTTCATATAGCATTAGAAGTCTTTTAAGGACAATGGATGCTTGTGGATGATGGGTGAGTAGATGGATGATGAATGGTAGGATACATTCTTCTTAACTTGAAGATTTTGGGGAAGAAATCCTTTAAGGAGGGGAGAATGTAACATCCCGCATTTTTAATGAAATTAAAAATATGGAAATATGTATATATATTGTATGCATAGATATATTTTAGAGAGAAATTAAATAATGATAATAAAATTGCATGTAATAAGTTAATGTAGTGAAATGAAGAAAAAGATTAATAAAAGAAATTACATGCAATACATGAAATGCGAAGAAATGCATGCGAACATTTAAAAAGAAATAAGAAGGAGGATTTGAAGAGCCTCCAAAATTTGGCCAAGAAATTAGTGTCATTGCGTTCATGGCGATTTTCTGATCAATTTAGACCTATAGTTTGTAGAAAACCGATTTAAAATGAAGAAGATATCTTTAAATTAAATATTGTAGCAAAACCTAAAAAGGAGGAATGAGAAAAGAATAATGGGTAGCATTGTCCTAAGTCTTGTTAGAAAAAGACTTAGTAGATCATTTGGTTAGTACATGTGACTTGTACATAAGAGGTTTAGAGTTCGATCCCCACCAGTGTCATATTTTTGTTTTTAGGGGAATGGCTAAAAAATGGCTTAGTGTGAACGCAGTTCAAAAAGCGGTTTAGTGTGAAAAGGGTTAATTGGAAAGATAATTAAATATATATATATATATATATGACATGTGGGTGTCAACACCCCCACTGCTGCACATCATGTTGCACACATGGCGCATTTTTGTGTTAGTGACGTTTTTGATGGTTTTAGGGCTTATGTTTCTTATTCTGATTGGCCTGATGACGTGTCTTTTTGGTTTGAAGGGTTTAGATGAATCCTAGACTAATCTAAAGGCTCTGATTAATCAGATAATTCTATATAAGCATACATAAACCTAAACCCTAATCAAAACGAAATTCATAAGCCGCCATGCTGCTGCATCCTAACCTAAGCTAGTCTCTTCTCCAACAAATCAAAGCTTAGGAATTGTAAAAAGGGATTCTAGAACAACAATGAACGAATCTATTCTTTCTTTTATCACTATGAATACAGTCATTTTCACAAGATAATTAATTAAAATAATTATGATAAGTTGTGGCTTGGACTGTATGAATATGCATGTTGAATCATAAGCTATTAGCCAGTTCTGTTATCATCTATTCTATTAATATATGCCAGTTTTATTATCATATGTAATTGGATTCATTTTATGATGTTAATTCCTATGTCTAATTACATATGCTTTACTAGATTCATTCTATGCAAGTTATGTTTTGATCTATGCAAGTTTATATGCAAGTTATGTTTTGATTTATGCAAGATATGTTTTGATCTATGCAAGTTATGAAAGTTATGCAAGTTATGTATTGATCTATGCAAGTTATGCAAGTTTATATGCAAGTTATGTTTTGATTTATGCAAGTTATGTTTTGATCTATGCAAGTTCATATGCAAGTTATGTTTTGATCTATGCAAGTTTATATGCAAGGTATGTTTTGATCTATGCAAGTTTATATACAAGTTATGTTTTTATCTATGCAAGTTTATATGCAAGTTATGTTTTGATCTATGCAAGTTTATATGCAAGTTATTTTTTGATCTATGCAAGTTTATATGCAAGTTATGTCTTGATCTATGCAAGTTTATATGTAAGTTATGTTTTGATCTATGCAAGTTTATATGCAGGTTATGTTTTGATCTATGCAAGTTAAGTTTTGATCTATGCAAGTTTATATGTAGGTTATGTTTTGATCTATGCAAGTTTATTTGCAAGTTATGTTTTGATCTGTGCAAGTTTATATGCAAGTTATGTTTTGATCTATGCAAGTTATGTAAGTTTATATGCAAGTTATGTTCATCTATTCAAGTTCATATGAAAGTTATGTTCATCTATGAAAGTTTATGCTTATATATTTAGATCTATGCCAGTTCATATGTTTGGATCTATGTCAGTTCACATTGCGTATGTTAATTGGACCTATCTTATATGCTAGTTCACGTTTATATGTTTAATTAGAATTATGTTGTTCTATGCCAAGTTTATGTTACACATGCTTAATTAGATCTATATTGTTTTATGCCAGTTTGAATGTCATATGTCTCTTTCCTTGCCTTTTTCTTATGAGTTAGGCTAATAGCAAGCCTAACGTATTATGTGAATTATACGTATGAACAACGTGGGGATGTTGGGGAATAGTTTGGGAAAACATTAATATTGGATATTATGTAATTGGC
Organism: Allium sativum; assembly: GCA_030737875.1. Classification (NCBI taxonomy): domain Eukaryota; kingdom Viridiplantae; phylum Streptophyta; class Magnoliopsida; order Asparagales; family Amaryllidaceae; genus Allium; species Allium sativum. The sequence goes on along the minus strand of CM060927.1, from coordinate 55,952,708 downwards.
ATAAAATGGTTAGTAACCATGTAATTAACTTGAGACATAAATTGGTATGGTTTATATGCACGCAAATTATTGACATAATTTAGATGATAATTATGAACATAACTTGAATTGACTACACTTGTGGATACTTGACATATAAACTTGCACATGAATGGTAAATATGTAAACTGATTAAAAGATGAACATGTTTAACCCGAGGTTAGATTGAGTTGTGGTGTAAGACTGCCCGGAACCACCCGGCACATCCAGCAACCACAACAACAGGTCTAATGTGAGAGGTTAGCGCATCAAGCCCAAAACCCGAGGTTAGAATGAGTTTGCGGTAGAAGTCTGCCCGGAACCTCTCGGCACATCCAGCAACCGCAAACAACAGTTCTAATGTGAGAGGTTGGTGCATTAATAATAAATTAATGCCAATGAACAGTCATGCTAAGAATGGTGTGATGACCCGAAAATCCCCGCCCTTTGGACCGACCATAAACCACACAGGTCTGACCCAAAAGTTAGAAATTCTCGAATGCATTAACTCTGGGCATACAACACATCAGAACAATAACAGCAGACTTTTATTACATCATGATAATATAACATCAGAGTACAGAATATATCAGAGTACAATGAAATAAAATTACAGCGGAAGATAAATTACAATATGTTTAATACATTGCAGCGGAAACAATAAAATAGATACAGAGGAAGATAACTATGCTCTGGACACAGCTTTAAGCTTCAATCCAGCATCCTGCTCGAGATAAGGACCTGTAGATAAACTACTCGACTGCCCGTGTGGAGAAGAGGGCACCCGAGTTTGTAAAGGTGGAAATAAACAACGGGTCAGTCATGGGACTGGTGTGAGAATTCTTAACTAATTTAACTAATAGTAATAAGGCAAATCCATGGACCACGCCGCTAATGCGGAACGGGTTTTATTCCAATGGATTGTCGTGCATAACTTAAAGTAAATCGTAAAACAACGCAATGCTTTTTAGAAAAATGAAATCACCATAAGACTCAAGTCCCATCACACAATGCAACGCACACCAGAGGATAGAGTTTTACCTTATGGTGATTAAACATGCTTGATACGTTAAAAACGAATTTGATATTATTATTATTAGTGTGTATATGTTTTAAAAACAATTTCAATCATAATGTATCAATCCTAGGAAGCATAGGTACCATATGCTATGCCTCCGTACTAGTAATACAATCAAAACCGAATGGGGCGTATTGGAAATTGAGTTTCCATCATGAGTCAAGGCTAGGGAGGAGCTCCTTACCGATTCGAGACACTCTAGCTAATGTCTCAGGATTCCCCGCAGTTAACCCTTGGATCCTGCAGGGCCGGTCCACACATACAGCTTCGTGGATTGGCAATTCCTGAACACACGTTTCCCGGTCCTATAGGACCTATCCGAGACGCCTCATTCCATCATCCACATAAGTAAAATGTCAGGGCTGGTAGGTCACTGACACCACTCTAGCTAGAAAGAAACGTGCTGCTCTCCCTGCGTTCCCTTCTCCCGTTTTAGACTCCGCCGGTGTGTGAGGCTCGCGAAGTCACGCTATACACAAAGCTATGCCTAAACAGACTATGCTTTGATCGTCCCACAAGGCCTGCTTTTCAACAAAGTCTTGATCATATGCATCTTAGCATGCCACATCATCACTCCATATCACACTACCAATCCTTTGCCGAAATATATGAACGGGTGTTAAGCAAAAGAATAAATTCTCCGCCACCAAACATCCATACATTCGACAGAAGATTAATAACATGATATATAATGGAGTACGATGTCAGACACACAATCCATTTATAAGCTTATGCTCTGGGTCTGAGCGAAAGCCAAATCCGTACAAATCAACACTACGTCTGGGCAACTCCTACTATTACCTTATCATGGTAGCGAGCCATTCTAAGGCAACAGTCATCATCGTCCATTCGATGTGGAGATTTGACGGTCTTCAATCGCCGTCTTCCAATCTTGGATTTTTAAACGTCGTTTAATTATTTGGAATGAGATAAACTCGGACTTTCCAAATAATCCTCGTATATATATATATATATATATATATATTGAAAATCCTTCTTACACATTAATAATTATTTTTATTAACGATTCATTCCTATTTTAATTATTTAAAATAATTAAATTTTTATATAATGACGCCTTAAGTCCATGGGCGACTATGGCGCTGCATTCAACCAATTTTGATTTTTATATTTCTCAGAATCTAACCGTTGGATCTTAACGTAATATATATCATTGGAAAGATTTTTCCAAGACGGTCCTAACGGTTTCAGTTTCAAGAAAATCCGACGGTCGGATCTTCTTGTATAGTCATTTAAAAGTACGATTTCAAAACGCGAACTACCACGCCCTATTCGTTAAATTTTGATTATATACATATATATATATATATATATATATATATATATATATAATCATTGAATCGTAATAACGTCGTTTGATTAAAACAACGCTCCACACAATTACCGATACTTACTAAATTTTAATTCATTTGAAAATGAAGATAATATTACCGCATCCTAAATTCATTCTTTCCTTACATTGAAAATGTAAATAATATTACCGCATCCTTTAATTGAATAGAAAAATGTAGTTTTGTCATACGGTATACTTTCCTATAGACATTACATATAAAAATGTAATATTTAACACACAATGTAAATTCATGTTTTAATTACATATAAAAATATAAATTTTATCCTACGGTGTAATTCTCTATATTATTTACATATAAAAATGTAAATTTTCACATACGATGAAATTTCCATGTTAATTACAAAGGAAAATGTAATTTTTAACATACGGCATTAATTCACTTTATAATTTACATATAAAAATGTAAATTTTGACATACTGTGAAATTCAATATATTTACATTAATAAAAGTGTAAATTCCTCATTCGGCGAAATTCTTATTAACAAAAATGTAAATTTATATTCCATGTCATATTCTTATTTTATTTACATTAAATAAAATGTAAACTTTCATTCTTGTCGCATTCTTATTTTATTTACATTAAATAAAATGTAAACTTTCCATACGGTGAATATTTCTTTTATCTACATTAACAAAAATATAAACTTTGTCCTACGGTGAATATTCTAATAGTTTGCATTAAGAAAAATGTAAATTTTGTCTACGGTGAACATTCATATATATTTACATTAAGAAAAATGCAATTTTTGTAAACAGTGAACATCCATATATATTTACATTAGGAAAAATGTAAATTTCGTCTACGGTGAACATTCATATATATATACATTAAGAAAAATGCAATTTTTTGTATACAGTGAACATTCATATATATATATATATATATATATATATATATACGTTAAGAAAAATGCAATTTTTTGTATACAGTGAACATTCATATATATATATATATATATATATATACATTAGGAAAAATGTAAATTTCGTCTACGGTGAACATTCATATATATTTACATTAAGAAAAATGTAAATTTCGTCCACGGTGAACATACATATATATATACATTAAGAAAAATGCAATTTTTTTGTATACAGTGAACATTCATATATATATACATTAAGAAAAAATGCAATTTTTTGTATACAGTGAACATTCATATATATATACATTAGGAAAAATGTAAATTTCGTCTATGGTGAACATTCATATATATTTACATTAAGAAAAATGTAAATTTCGTCTACGGTGAACATTCATAAATATCAAAATAAAATGTTATATAATTCATGCGATGTAAATTCATTTTACAACATAAAATTTCATTCTTTTACTTACAATGTAAAAGCATCAACTTTTTATTCACAATATAAAAGTATCTACTTTTATATTTTCAATGTAAAAATATCAACTTTTTATGTTTTACAATGTAAAGACATCAACTTTTATATTTTGCAATGTAAAAATATTAACTTCTCTATTTTACAACGTAAAAATATAATCTTTTCTATTTACAAATGTAAAAATATTACCTTTTCTACTTTACAATGTAAAAATGTAATCTTTTTATTTTCAAATCAAAGATGTGATCTTTTTATTTTCAAAACAAAGATGTGACCTTTTTATTTTCAAAGCAAAGATGTGATCTTTTTTATTTTCAAAACAAAGATGTGATCTTTTTATTTTCAAAACAAAAATGTGATCTTTATTTTTTATTCTCAATATAAAAAGATCGTCTTTCTATTTACATCGTCAAATTTTCATCTTTTAATTTTCAATATAAAAAGATGATCTTTTTATTTTCATCGTCAAATTTTCATCTTTTAATTTTCAAGATAAAAAGATGATCTTTTTATTTTTATCGTCAAATTTTCATTACCAATCCAACCACAACGATAAAAGATAATCATATGATCTATTACCAACTCAAATCTAGCACTTCAATTTCATATCTAATATCACATCATCCAAAAACAATTCGAATTCACAACATAGAACAACATCCATCGCATATCAATTTATTTTCACCGTTCAACATTAAGCACCAAAAGAATAATAATTAAATTAATTAATATTAAATTAAAAATAAATTCTCACCTTGCTTGTTTCTGAAATGGAGGTGATTTCGATCAGATCTCGTGTTCGGAGTCACGGCGGTTTTGGATCTGAAAGATCTAAATTTGAAATTCATGTGTAAATTAGAATTCTGACTTTTAACAACTGGCACTGCGACATTTAAAAGCGTCACAAAATCTGAAATAAATTTTTACCTAATGTTCAAAACTTTGAATCGAGATAACTCGAGCTACGGTTGACGGTTTTACGAACGGTTTGTTGGAGGTCGAAGAGCTAGGAGAGGTGCATCCACGCCGGGAAGTATGGGGGGTGCGGCGGCGCTATGTGGTGGTGGCGGAGGCGCAAAGGCCGCGGGTTTGGGGACGGAATTCGAGAACTACAGGCGACGGGAGGTGGTGATTCTTATCGGAGATTGAAGAGCACGAAAATCTCTTCGAAACGTGTATTTACACGAAGGATTTCGTTGAGAATTGAGGGAGAAATCGGAGAATGAAAATTTGAGTGGTTATGGGTTCATGCGGCTGAAAATGACGGGAGGAGGAAGAAGAACCCGTGCGTGGCTTTTATAATATTATATTAGCGTTATTTAATTATTATTTTATTAGCCCGTTTAAGCCAGTTTTGGTCCGAACTCAGAATTAGTCCTGCTTACTGTCGTTCTTAGGGTTTTGACGTATTCTGAGCGCAATGGGCTATGTCTCGGGCCCCAATTCTGATGTCTGTAGCGTTTTTTATTTAAAATCCTATTAAAAATTAATTAAATAAATATTGACCGTACATGAAAATTCACCGGGGCCACAAATTAACTTCAAAAATTCCCGAAAAATATATTTAGCTATGTTTTGACGCTGCGGACCTAGAAAAATTAGTTTCGTTCAATTCTGAGCTCGTATGAATTTTTAATGAATTTTTAAAGTCAAAAATTGTCCGTTTACACTGAAAAATCAATTATAATTATATTAATTCTAAAAATTACCGAAAAATCATTTTTAGCTTTGTTTTGACGATATGAACCCAACAAAATTATTTTTGTCGAATTCTGAGACTGTTTGAAAAATGGCTATTTTTCAGTCGATTAAAATTCACTATAAATTGACAGAACAGAAATCTTTTTGCCACGGCCACAAATTAATTCCAAAAATTATGAAAAATTAAACTTAACAATATTTTGACATTCCAGATCCAACAAAAGTGGTTTCGTCGAAAACGGAGGTCGTTTGCAAAATGACTATTTTTAAGGCCAATATATTTAATATTAAAAATACATTTTTAAACAAATAATTTCCAAAAGTCGAAATATATAAGTGTTTACTGTTTTTCAATGTAGAAACATCATTCCGAACTCAATGGAAGTGGTTTCGAGTCGAAATTCCTACATATGTGAAAAGTAGCCTTCCGGGCCATATATAATATATATATAAATTCTACAACGACCTTTCTAAAAATTGAATTGGCCATAACTTTTGATTTCCGCTATGAAATTTCAATTTTTCGGATTCGTTGGAAAGATATTTTTAAATAGATTCTAATATTTTTGGTTTCACTAAAATCCGTTAAATTTTGCGTCGTGTATGGTCAGTCAAAGTTCAAGTTTGACTTTTCAACTACCGCGCTATTTCTAACTCTTTTTATAATTAAAATTAAATTATTCATTCTAACTTCGATTTAAATCAAATTTGTGATCATTATTATTTAAAATAGATTATTTTAAATATCAAAACTCATTAAAATCACTTAAAATAAATTTTAAATTGGCCCCAAAATTCAGGGTTGTTACAAATGGTAAGGTTAAGTAACATATGAATAGGCGACACTTAACCAATACAACATGTTAATTACACAAATGGTTGGGGTTAGGTTAAATTGAGAACACTTAACCGTTATAACATGTTGATTAGGAAACCCTGGTAACGGGGACCCATTTCAGCAGTAACCCAGATAGACGTATCTGGTACCCGAAACTAGGCAGGGTGGAGCACGATTACATGGCTGATTATAAGCGGTCAAAATAGCAGCGGGTGGTGCGTCAGTGTATGTTCCGACGGAGTACGGGCGTGCACGTGCTTCAGAGTGGAAAATTCAGGCACTGGGCATCAGTAGTTATACACTGTGCATCTTGAATTGTGTCGGGTTGCCATCATAAGGATTGATACACCATATGGCGTAACCAGCATAGGTATCTACAAACAAGCAGGGCCGAATGACACAAGTAATAAATACATACGAGTTAGCGAGCCGATCGCATGGGGAGGGTAGTGGGTACAACTAGTGGAGATAGGAGCATGCGATACCTATGACAATGGCTAGGAGTACACGAAACTACCATTATTATTATCATTATGTTTAGTAAGAGGGATCAACTTTCAGTATGGGACTAGTAATGGTGCGGTGTATTTAGCATTGGTGTAGTGTAGTAATTATCCTATAGTGATTAGAAGCGCAATCAACGTTTATCTTATTCATCTTGCCTACTTGTCATGCATGCTTATGTTACAGTCATTTCTTACTTTCCAGTTTATGTTCTTATCATGTTACTTTAATAATTGTATTGTTGAAGTTACTAGACTCGCCAGTCTTTATGTCTGACCTCATTTGTTTCGCTCCTTTTCTTTCCGTCCACTACAACAAAACGACCATATTACAACGGTGGAACACCGTTGTAATATACATTTTACAACGGTGGGCTAACCGTCGTGTATAAAGAAGTTGTAATAGACTAAAATATTTTACAACTTTTCTGCACTGTTGCAACACTGTTGTAATATGTGTATTTTACAACTTTTTTCCACCGTTGTAATAAACTTTATTACAACATTTAAGCACTGTTGTTGTTATAATTTTTACAACTATAAATAACCGTTGTGATACATTTCATTACCACTTTTATTTTACAATTGTAATATATCCACAAATTATATGCATAAGAATATATATATATATATATATATATATATATATATTTCACATGGACAAAAATAAATAGATAAATAACACAAGAAATAAATGTAAGTTTAAAGGTATCATAATCCATTCATTGATAAAAATCACAACTTTTTTTAAACTACAACCTTTTTGAAACAAATTATATAGCATTTAGGCAGACCAATAAGAAATGTACTCGCTTACATATGTGCTTCTAAAATACTTGTACATACACTCATTGACATATTTAGCTTCCTAAATGTTTCTGATGCATTTGGAATGTGGAGAAAAGCTGAAATATGAATGTTTGTATGATCTCCAAAATTCCATAAAGACACACCACCTGCATCATTGGTGTTAAAGCTAACAAGGACTTAGCTGTTGTTCTCTGCTCCTCGCTAGCTTTCCATTTATGAGCTTATCAACTATGGGAAGCCTAAGTGGAATTGGATTGAGACATCTCTCATGAGCTGCATTATGTACCTCTTTTAGTAGAAAGCTGATGGCTGCATTGTCGTCATCAAATTCTTTTACAGGATTTTTCACCAACTGAATCTGCTAGTATCCACTCCGAATAAATATCTGGAGACGTACACATTCTTGCAAGCTCTTCACACAAAGCTTTACAACAGTTGATATCCATGACTCCTGCAAATAAAACAGATAATGTGCCATTTCAGTTGATAAAATTACGGTACCATAAAATTTGTAAGGGAAACATTGTGCTTAACGAGTTTTAGTATAAAGAAAACATGTCTGCGCTAGCAGCTTGTGCACAGAAAGTGGCTCTTTTTTTTCTTTATTGGATACGAGTTTAACAGATTTTACAAACCATTTTGGACAACTTGTCATCGCATTATTTAAGTACAGGTCAAAATTGGACTAATTTCATATTGTAAAATTGTAAATCTTTTAACAATATTGGGAATCTTGGACATCAGATGCAATAAAACTTTTCAAACACTTATTCCAGTGTCGAATTTCTGCATCAAACGAAAAGTTCAAGGATATTACTGAACCTAGAACTGCCAAGGATTTATTACCGTTGCTGAAGAGTACAAAGTAATGCTAATTTTCAGAATTTATTTTTTGCATGTACAACAAAAGACATAGGAAGATCAAATAAATCTACTACATTAAAACTGGATTCATGCCAACAGAAAAGAAAAAGGATTCACTAAAGAAATTTTGTAACAGAGCTCCATTTTATTTATTTTATTTTTCACATCTTAAAGAGAGGATACTGTTTTGTATGTCAAGCCAAGTACACTTACTTGTGTATATTCAACTTTGGTGAAAATCTCCATTTTCTGCTCAAATCAGGACGCTTTCTAGAAGTTGGCTTCTTGCCCACTGCGTGTTTGTGTAAATTGTCTTCACGCAATGGATGACTTGATTCCTCAATCACCATCATAACTGCAGCGAACAACCTCGCCTTCATCATCTACCTCTGACCACTTCTCTTCAAATCGATATGACATCATTCAGTCAGCAACCCTAAATTGAAACCGAGCCAAATACTCCAGATTCGACTCAAATTGAACTTGGAAATAAATTGAAATTGACAAAAAATTGAACTTGAATCGACTGTTTTTGGCAACGATAATCAATGTTTTTCTTTCTTTTTTTGGGTTTGCGAAATCGGTTGATTGTTTGAAGGGAAAAATTTATAAACTGGGAATAAAGTAGGAGGCGACTCATTTTTTTTTGGATCTGGGGAATTGGAATAGGCAAATGAATAGGGGCACCGCTTTATTATTATTTAATGTATCTGGGGAGGTTGGGCGCACACAAATCAGCAACAAAAAATACTTGTTATGGAGAGAAAATGGCGATTTTGAGCCAGATTTTTCAGCAAAGTAGCTGCGTAAATGTGTTAGATCGGAGGGAAAATTTAAATTTGAGTCTAATTTTCAATTTTGGGGTGAAATATTTGGGGAAAGTCAAACTTCTCCTATTATAATTGAAAGAATACTAACATATACAAAATAGAATATGTTACTAAAGAAAATCTTAGATGAATATAGAAGTAATAATTTGCAACATAATTTTTACATTTCTCAAATTTTTAAGTTTTTATCATTTATGAGTTTTTTTAAATTTGAATATTATATTTAGTTTAAATTTACCTAAAGTTCTTTTTGCTTTACGAAAATTTCAAAATTTTATTTATAAATTTTATGAATATTTCAAAACTTATTTTAACAAACTTCGAAATTCCTAAAATAATAAAATATAATTAACAATATATTTAGCAAATAATAAATAAGAAATTAGAATTAACATGAGAAAATTAGTTACTAATTTGATTATTTACAATTAATTATTACATTTTATTTATAATTAATTTAGTGTTAGTTATTAACAATTATATATTACGGATTGATTATTAATACAAATTACTAATTATTACTTCCTAATTGATTATTAATAGTAATTATTAATTATTACTTCCTAATTTGTTATTAATAGTAATTATAAGTTATTACTTCTAATTGATTACTAAAAACTAATTTTTATTTATTTATTTTTAATTTCTAATATTAATACATAATTATTATATAGCGAAAAGAAATTATTAATATTAGTTATTACATATTTTCAAATAAACTATTTATTATTATTATTAAACAACAGTTATTAGGTATTAATATTTTTATTAATTATCGAATTTTTATTAATTATTAATATGGTATTTTTGTTGTAATGTAGTCATATATTACAACAGTCAAAAAATAAAAGTTGTGATAGGCTTTTATTACAACTGTCAAAATAGCACAGTTGTTAAAAATAAGTTTATTACAACTTTTCTGGAAAAAGTTGTAAAAAACATTTATTACAACGGTGATTTTACCACCGTTGTAAAATTAAAGTTGTAATATGGTATTTTTGTTGTAGTGGTCCCCCCCCCGGTTCTCAGGGTGGGCCTAGTGGAGCTTGATTTGGATCTCTTTCTCTCTCTTTTGGAAGTGCTTGGATTGCTGAAAGTAAAGTTCAGCTTATCTCGTTTTATGGCTATTTATGTTGGGGTTATACTTTTTGTTTTATGTACTCAGAAAATAATTTGTCAAGATGGATATTGAGTGTACTTGGTTTTATTGTTGGTTTTGGAGTTATAATCAAACTATTTTTCCGCTGCAACGAAGTTGTTTTAAAATTTTAAAGTACTAATATATGTATCTGCCTTTTTATATTCTGTTCTGTACACTTATAATACTTCATGAAAGTTATTGTATTCCCTTTGTGAGTGACATTAATGGACGTGGGGTGTTACATTAGGCAGATATTGTAACTCATATGGTAGATAGTATTCTTTTGTAGCGTAGCGATGAAGGACTAGTACGCTTTCGTAGCATCGCAGTGGAGGCTTAATACGCTTTCGTTGCCATGGCAATGGAGACTTAGTACGCTTTCGTAGTGTGGTAATGAAGATCTAGTATGCTTTCATGGTGTGGCGATAGAAACCCTTCAAGGAGGGTACTATAGGTAATATCTAGATATTGAGCATATAACTACATACATATGGACTATTAGGTTTGATCTATTGGGAGTAGATGGGTATGATTTACGCGTAGAGGCATGAGTGTTAAACCTTAGCAACCTAAGAAAAGTAAATCGGTGATTGAATGGTATATTAGGTTATCCTTAAGAAGTGTAATTTATCCATTCACTAGAACCTTTGTATAGACCGCTCCTCACAACAAACCCACAGGTTCAATCGGTGGCAGAGATTATATAGCTTAGATACACTTGCTAGACAGTGTCATTATTATGGTAAGTATTCACATACTACTATATTTTGTCTTTTCCACTGTAAGATAATTATTATGAGTTCCAAGATATATTTTTTCCCTTTCTGCAGGATACCAGACCATCCAATTTAGATTTCAATGGACTTGGATTTTTAGCATTTTGCAAAAAAACGTACCCATTACATTAATGGGTTGTTATATCTGTTATCAAAGCTTAGGTTAGAATCCTTATATAAATAGTGAGTGTGCATATTTGTATTTTCAAAATATAAGTATTATATATACCTAGATCCATAGAGGAACCTACTAAATAAGAAGAGAAACAGATTGAAAAATTGAAATATCAGTTTCGTACGCTAAGGAAATAGTTATGGAAATTTGAGAATAGTAGGCCCATGAGTGGCTAGAATGTAAAGTGTAAAATTTATTTTGAAATAAAAAGTAGAGCTCATGTGTTAATATCTAAATTTCTGGTATTTCAAATTAGTGGGTTGGGCAGTAGAGCCTTGTAAATTGAGAAAGAGTAAGAAGAAAAATGCATTAGAAATACACACACACACATATTTGGTGTAAGAAAGTGTCATTAGACTCAGATTTCAGTTTATACATAGCTATGGAGGAATTAGTCTGGAAGAGAATTTGGATGAAGAAAAATGATTTTGTAAAGAGAATAGGGGAATGCAAAATTGAGAAACCACTTTTTACATAGCCCCGTTATTACACTTCAAAAAGAAATATAGATATAGAAAAAGATTTCTAGAAGAGTTTTCAAGTTTTAAATTTAATTTTTTATAGTTTTAAAAAATACACTGGTTTAATATTGAGATTTACATAAAAATAATTCTTGAGAAAAGTATATAGATTTGACTTCAAAAGAATAAGTGTGTAATCAATTGTGGGGTTAAGAAATTCAAGTGGCTAAGGAAAAGCACAAATTTAAATAAAATATACATATATGTTATGCATGAATGAGCCAGAGATGGGTTTCAGTATAAAAATAGATGATCATGAAAAAGAATATTGAAGATATGTTTTGAAAAAAAAAATATAAGAGTTTTTCATAAAGAACGGGTTGTGATACATTTTGACTTAGAACTTTAAGGAATTATTAAATCATGTGCTTGAATACTAAGTAGAGCTTTAGGAATTATTTTGGTATGTGAAGAAACCATAAAAATTCAGTGGCAACTGTAAAACCTTAAGAGAGGAATTAAGAAGTAGAAACATGAAATAGTCAACATTCAACGGTTACAAAAAAATATAAGGATTGAGAAAAAATAAATTTTGAAAAGATGTCTCCCAATTGGTTACTATTTTATTGGATAAAAGTTGAAATTTTAAGACTTATATGGTTTATGTGGAAAGGATAAAGAGAGACGAATTCTGCATGAATACAAATTTAATCAAGGGTACAAGTTAATAGAAAGAAAAAAAATTAGTACACATGAGAATTTGGCTCTCATGAAAGTCGGTAATATATGGTAAAGGGTTAAATTCTCAAGAAAAGGCCTAGACTTAGATAATTGAACTAAAGGAGAAATGGATTGGAAAGAGCAAGTTTAGATTTTTACTAGTGAAATTATGACATGGCTTGTAATTAATGGAAATCCTTTTTCACTGCTTCTTGAGGAAATATAAGGTTTGGAATGTTGTCTTACTTTATGGTAGAGTAAGAAATAGGCTTAAGAATACGAGTTACTTTATAATGAAGTAAGGAATGTCACATTTATATCTACTAAGATATTTAGAATAGTTATCCTATCAATATCAGTATATGATTAGTAGGCAATTGAGGATGACTCATAGAACTAGCGAGTACGTGGCATGAGTTTGCAGAGAGTGTCAGGTGGAAAGGAGGAACGCCATGGTTGTCTAAATTCAGTGATTAGGAACTTTTTATATATAGAGATACATGATCCTAGACCTCCTTGTAGTAAGAGATAACCACATTTAGTCGTTGTATCTTTTGCATAGCAGTAATTGCTATAGAACATGTTTTCTTTTAGTATGGAATTGCACTCCTATGTAGTATTCTATTTTATTACTACAAATAGAATAGTTTAGTGTGACATTCTCTTTTTAGGTGTTTGTGATGATCACTAGAAAAGAATAAAGACATAGGATATTATAAATAAAATGAAAGCAAAAGATTAATATGTTAAAGAAGAACGAACAACATTTACAGAAAGCAATGAAAACGATAACTGCAATAAATGATAATATCAAGAGAAAATAAATTCTACTAAAATAAGTTTGTGAAAGTTGAAAGAGATATTCTTCTACTGTAAACTGTGCTTGGAATAGAAAATAGGATTTTTTTTTAAGTAGCAATAAAGGTTTCCAAATATGGGGAAAATGGTGTATATGAGTAAAGTGGAAAATAAAGAATTTTCCACTTTCTACCTTTTCTAACATAAAAAATCAATTTTGAAAAATTATATTTTTCTAAAATTCAAACATTTAAAGTTGATTAGTAAGGTTTGGATGAGTCATGCCCTTACCTAGTAAGAGTGTGGGAAAAATTGGATGAAAAGATATTTTTATTTTAAAAATTATTGCATTCAAATATAAATTATCAGTAAATTTAGGTTGTATGCATCATGTTTTCAAAAGATTTTTGAAAGAGAAGAGCACTCATATAGTAGGTACCACTTAGGCATTCATTGCATTCATAAATTTTTATTATGTATTGCACTTTGCATAAGTACACGTATGGTTGCGAAAATTGGATGTATGCATGATGGTTGTAAATTATGCGAGGAATTACATAATTTTACCCATACCAAACTTTAGGGATGAAATTTCCTAAAGGTAGGAGAATGTAAAACCTCGCTTTAATTGAATGATAAAGTAAAATTTGTAAAATTTTCAGAGTTTTGGGCATGGAACTAGCAATATTGCGTCCATGGCGATTTTCTGATCAACTCAGACCTTAAGTTTGTAGAAAATAAACTTAAAACGGAGAAGTTATAATGAAAAAATTTCTAAACAAACACTTTTAACTATATTAGATTTGTCGACTTATACCATGCCCGTGTCAATACACACAAAACCTGGGAATTAATTTGTCCACATACAAAGCAGTGACGCTGTATTGCTTAAATGGCTTAATTTTATTAGCCTATTTTCAAATCTAAGATGACATGGCAAATTTTTATTAGTTGATCGATGTGACTGGCCTTGATTTAATCTAGGAATTCAACAGTCTAAGATCTCTAGCCTAACATATAAATAAACCTATAGATCTTGCTAATTATTCATAATATAGTCTCTTCCCCACTTGGTTTAGTCTCATATTTTAGATACAAATAAGCTTAGTCTTTTTTCGTAAATACGGGCCAACCTAGAATTTAAACTTTTAGGGGAAAGAGCTTTTTAAATAAATATTTACACAATTCTATTTTAGAAGTGGATTCTCAACAGGAAAGGATTTAAGCTTAGGATGACGGGTGAGTGGACTTATATTATTCCTTTTAGTAATGGTATATATTATCATTTTAATTCGTGTTAATTTAGATTAATTTATAATTAGGCTTATTTATAGTAGTTTAATTTCTACTGTAGATTAATTTGACATATTATTATTAAGATTATTTAATGTAAATATGTAATTAGATTGTAAATTCGACAAAAATGCATGTACACATAGAAATTAATGGTTTAGAATTATTTTTTTACAAAATAGGATATAAGATATAAGAATTAAATAAAGAAAAATATGATGATAGCGAGATTCGAACCCTCGACCTCTCAAAAGTTGTATAATGCATTAACCAACTAGTTTAAGAAGCCTTTTTGTTAACCTTTTGAGAGGAGTATTACTAGTATAAGCACAACTATGTACAAATTTACAGTAAATACGTCAAAATTTGAGAAAATAAATTAAGAACATGAATTAATATATAACTATTAAAATACGATGTTAGAAATAGTGTAGATTGGCTGGTTAAGAAATGGAGTATTTCCATAGTTGGGTATGTAAGTAAAATAGAAACCATACTAGTAAGAACAAAAGAAAAAGGACACAGATTAGTGCGTAATAAGAATTTAGCCGTATTGCGCACTATTTAAGATCATAAAAATAAATAAAAAGAAATGCCTAGTATTTATGGATTTCTATTGAGACAATTGTCTTATACTATGGAATTTTTTTTTTGTACATTTTCAGTAACTAATCATATAGAAATAAGCATAGCTTCCTAAACGATAAATTTACAAAGACGGCAAGTAAAAGAGAAACATAACTAAAAGATGTTATGTAAAGAAAAAGAGTAAGAAATCAAAGGTGATGCTTAATAGCCAAAAAAGAATTAAATCAACTATGATAATTGTATGAGCACAAAAATAGCTCATATTAGACAAACCGAACATGTTGGCAAAATAATATTATGATAATTGTGTAGACACAGAAATGAATCATAATAGGAAGTTTTGATATATGAGTAAGCAAGATTATAATATGAAGGTTACAATTAAAAGGGAAATGAAGGCTTATTATGAATAAACTTACAATTGTAATTAATTTTATTAAGCATAATTCTATGGTGGCTTCGTAAATAGGCATTCCATGGTTCTGTTGTGGCCTTGTAAATGGGCATTTTATGGTTTATGGTGGCCTCGTAAATGAGCATTCTACGGTCCTATCATTCTATGGTGGACAATAAAGTTGATAAACAAGGAATTAAATTTCAAATTTATATATTTAACAATAATGTTAATTAGCTAAAAGAAAAGTATGTTAAACACATAATAAAAGACTAGATATAGGGACTAATAAAATAGAGATGTGTTTGGACCAATCCGAAGGAATTCTGAATGAAGAGCCCAATAAGGCAGATCATCGTAGGTGTCTAGGGATACGATGGAAGCACGTCCAATTTGATATGCAATGTGACTGGATGGAAGTTAGAACTTATATGGGATATGAGGATACTATGAGATGGACCTCTTGGGGATTCCCGTGGTTATCTACCCCATAGATAGGTCAGTATGATTCCATCCATTGAGTATAGCATGGTTGCATTTATGTTGAGCGTAACTATAAGACTAATGGTATGACTTTTTGGATTCAGCGGTTGCCTCGTCTCTGATAGCAGGCTTCGTGGTTTGGAACCAATAAGGATGGTAGATCATCAAATACCTATTTCATCGTTGATCAGATCGAGTACGAGAAAGACCAAAGCTAAACCAATAGGACAATGGTCTTTCACTATCGAGGTATTAAATGAGGGATAATGCCAATTGGATGTTTAGATTGTTTTTAAAGGGATCGTTCACTTAGCTCTTGGAATATTCTTTCATTAGTTGAGGGGGTTGTGTAGCCATAGCCACCGAGGAAAAGAGACAGACCAATTTATGGATATTTGTATTATAGGCCGAAGCTGTCCTTTATAGATATAGAAATCCCCCGATTGAGTTTCGTGCAAGGGTTTAGGATGATAGCAGAGCTCAAATAGTAGGCATTACGATTGCGTGTATGTCCTTAGTGCATGCACTGGATGGTACATCATGGATGTCCGAGTATTAGTTTCGTACATGGGTTTATCCTGATAGCGGAACTCAGATGATAGATAGTACGCTTTTGTAGCATAGTGATGGAGACCTATTACGCTTTCACAGCATGGTAATGGAGACCTAGTACACTTTCGCAGCATGGTGATGGAGATCTAGTACGCTTTCGTGGTGTGGCTGGAGACCCTTCGAGGAGGGTACTATGGGTAGTATCTAGATATTGAGCATATAACTACATATATATGGACTATTAGGTTTGATCTACTTAGAGTTAGTGGGTACAATTTACGCACAGAGGAATGAGTGTTAAACCTTAACCAAATAAAGTAAATCGGTGATATAATGGTATATGTAGTGTTATTCTTAAAATGTATAACTTGTCCATTCACCAGAACTTTTGTTCTGGCCCATTCTCATAACAAATATATAGGTTAGAAATGTAGTAGAGATTATACAGCTTAAAGATACTAGCTAGAGAGTGTCATTATGAGGTAAGTATTTACTTACTATAATATTTTATTCGTTTCGTTGTGATATATTTTTTACGAGCTATGATATACTTATATTTTCCTTTCTACAGGATACCAGACAAACCAATTCATTCAATGGATCTAGTTTTTAACATTTTGCGAAAAATTCAGACCCACTAGATTAGTGGGCTATTAAAAAGATGGTTCGCTATCTTGCCTTATCTAATACCTATGTTGAATTTCCATCTTAACTTGATGTCCTATGTAGTTGCTCGATTAAGTAAGCCAAGCCAAAATATCAGAGCACGTGCATTGATCCAGGTTGTAGCACAAGAGCCGATCCAGACTGGGTTGAGTGATAGGCCAAACAGAGGCCATGCGTTAGGAGGATCCAGCGCTAAGCTGGCCCATCCAATTTGAAGCCACAATCAAAGTCTTTGACTGATCCAGTGACATGAACTAGGCCGATTCGGATTGAAATTATCTAAGTCATAAAGTATATTTCATTCCATCACTTAACCTAAGCTTTTTTGAGTTTGAGTAAGTCCGTACTGAAGTCCTAAGTGATCCAGTAATTAGAAGTCTAAAGCATGACTATTTGTAAAAAAAGGCAAGTCTATACATATGCAGTCCTTGGATAAGAGGGCATGCTTATCTCAATAGTAAGCATGGATTCACATTCATATTTTACATTATATGCTTGATTGTAGTTTTGGCAGAAGTTTGATAGGCCTATAGTAATAGATGAGATTCTTATGTCCAATTCCATTTTTTTGTCTAATCATTCCTCATGTAACGTTTTAGTGGTCTTATTAGCTGCCAATTTTGCCTTATTTGCTTTGGAATGAGGTACCGATGACAACCTTTTTTGTGATTTCATTTCCACTACAAAATCAAGTAAATGCTTCTGTGAATTAAGTTCCATTGTTGGATATTATCTTATATAGAATCCCAAAAAGGGTGAAAATGTTTTTAGTTACAAATTTGAGGACTTTCCTAGATATAAGCTTGGAAAGGGATTTTTCTCCACCCCTTTAGTTAAATAGTGGATAACTATTATTGCATACTTAGATCCTTCTTTGAAAATATGTAATGGATCTTATTGAACTGATTCCTCATACATCAAAGGACCATGGCTTGAAACTGAAGCTAATTCAATTGAAGGAAAGTTAGGGATTTTAGGAGAAAAAATGATTTTTACACATCTTTTCATGTAATTAACCGCATATTTATTCATTTGAGGGAAATAGAGACCCTTTCTTATAAATTGTTGACTAATTATTTCCATTAAAATAGTGGCCACATAATTCGTCAAGGGTTTCACTCAGAAGTCGTAGCTCGACTTCTGAATTTACAAATCGTACGTACGGGAGTGAGTTTCCCTTTTTATATAATACTCCATTTATGATGATGGAAGTGGAAGCCTTACGTTCTAGTATTCTTGCTTTCTTTTTATCATTTGATAGCTCTATATTGTAGTAGGTAGCCAGCAATGCGTGTCATCTAATTACTCATAAGTTATAATCCATTTTAATTAAGGGTGGTTGTTTTCAATGAACAATTTTTCATCTTCTTTTTGTTTAAGCGGTTGAGCTTAGGACCTAGTTATTACCATTGATTTTTTCCTCCATTAAGCACTTTTCCACATAAACTGTGATTGGCTTTGTAGCTCATTGAAATAACTTTGGCCTTGGGTGCTCCTCATGAGCTGACTAACTTAACCATGGAATAGTTCTATAAATTTTATCCTTGGATATTTGGCATATAGAAAAATATTGAAACAAAGTTAACCTCTTTAAAATTTTCTTAAAGTACAATGCTAATCTTGCACCTTTCGTTTTAAAGATCAGTTTCAACCGACTTACTATTAATTGGGAATCACCTAAACAAGAACCTTCAGTTGTAATGCAAGGGGAAGCACTACAATCATTGATTCATATTCAACTGCATTATTCGTGGCCTAGAAACCTAGTCTTATTGCATAACGTAAGCAATGCCTATCAAGGGTGATAATGATGTAGCCAACCTTAGTGCTTTATGCATTTGAAGCTCAATACATAACTATCTATTGCCTATTTTTGAGATTTTTTTTCTCCAACTACTTTACAATACATCCAATCAAAATCAGCTACCACTTGACCCTTGATGATTTTCCAAAATAGTAAGTTGATGTCATATTGGCTCAATTATATTCCCCATTTAACTTACCTCCTTGAGCTTCCAGGTTTATTGAAAATCTTCTTGAGTGGAAAATTGGTTAGAACTTAAACAGATAGGCATGAAAATAAGCCGTTAATTTCCTAGAGGTAAGAACAAGATAATAAGCTAACTTTTCTATCATCGAGTATCTGGCTTCTACATCTTTCAATCTTCTACTTGTATATTATACTAATAGCTGAATTCCTCCCATTTCTCTTATTTAGATCAAACTAATTGCAAGTTCAGATAAAGATAAGTAGAGTAAAAAAAAATCCTCTTTTACTTGCCGGATAGAATGGGTGGTTTCTTGCAATGATCTTTTAGCTCTTTAAAAGCCCTCTAGCATTCCTCCTCCTACTCGGAATTCTTTCTCTTCTTTACCATATTGAAGAATTGAACATACTTGTCATTTGCTTTCCAAATAGACATGCATAATGCTACTACTTTCCATTTAAACTTATCACATTCTTGCTTATCTTGGGCTCTATGATTACTCTAACGAATTCGATTTGTTTTGAATTGGTCTCAAGATCTCATACACTGACAACATAGCCTAAAAATTTTACAAACTAGATTCCAAAAGAAATTTTATATAAATTAAGCTTCATTAGGTATTTTCATGGTACTTCGAACATCTCCCCAAGGCTAGATAGACAATTATTTTCACTTTTAGATGTTTACGAACATATCATTAAATATATTTCCATTTTCCAACCAATTGCTCTTTAAACATCCGATTTACCATTCTTTGGTATGTTGCTCCACCATTTTTTCCGCTAAATAGCAAGACTTGATAGCATATATTCCTAATTCTATGATAAAGCAAGCGTTTTCCTCATCTTATTTGAAAATGGAAATCGTGTTATATCAGAATATGCATTCATAAAGGATAGGAGTTTGTTTTACTCAAGATTGTTTTGTTCGAAGTAATAAGAAAAGAATGATCTCATTTGTATTTCTCAAGCATAACAAAGTACATTTCCCATGAAGTGAACTGCTCTCCTGTTGTTGTTTCCTAGCTGCTTTTGGTCAAAAATTTCACCATCAGATGCTTTGGTGAGACAAAAGTGTTGATCTCATCCAAAGTTGATTTATTGAATAAGGTAGTGAAATACGACGGCTGCTCTTATGATGACAAAAATAGTTTTGGGAGCTTGAGTTCAAGGAGGTATTACTAGTTGCACCAAAAGTTCTATTTTTCTAAAGAACTATTAAACTAGGCCTTTTATTGTTAAAATCTAAAGATTGGCTCAAATTCGGCTTTAGCTTATACTTAGGAATTCCCATCTAACCAAATGCATGTTTCAAAACCACATTGATCACGTTCCAAGTGTCTACCTGAATTTTATCCACCATAGACAATCCAATTTGCGCGATTATCGTAAGTGAATCACTATACGGTTGTAGCCCTATACATTTCCTTTAGAGTAATGGTTAAGCATCTAAATCTACACCTAGATATACTTAAATAGTGGTTCTTCTTGAGTAGAGAAGATTCTATCTTTGGCTAACTTATATAGAGATTCCTTGCACCTTTATTAAGCCTAGCCAGATGGAGGCTTTCATGAATAACATCAACTCTATTAAAGAAGGAAAAAATCAAGTGTTAATCTCCATAATATTAGTCATTCTTCTCGAGAGTCTCTAGTTTTCGTTTTGTTAGTGGCTATAATTTTGGTTATCTTTGGTAAATTCCCTTAGGTTACCATATTGAATCAAGTGTTGAATTAACTCTAACAAAAATCAATACTCATCGATCTTGCGCACATTTGACTAATGGTATGCACAATAGTATTCTACCTTCCAAAGGTCAGAAGTAGTTTTGACTTTATTTGTTTTTGGAAATTCTCCTTTTTCCTCGGCTAACATAGGCGTATGATAGAGGCTAATTCAAAGCGAAATGATTAGTGACTAGTACCTTTCTCTATCTTTGTCTTTTATGGTCACTATTAAAGCCAATTATCCCCACATTTTACTTTGGTTAATTCCTTTTCCTTGCATGAAAAATCTTATCCATACAAATGCATCTGTCAGCTTAAAAGTGGAAATCTTGCAAATCTTTGGAACAAAGAATGTAAATATCCTTCCAAAATAGAGCTTGCTTGTGATAACCGCCCGTAAATCCTGCACTTAACAAGAGGAATACTGCACTAAAGAAATGCCAAGCAGCTATGGACGATCATCAACGTAGAATAACACATGCTGAACCTGTCGTATAATTCGCAGCGGGAGGATAAAGTATAATAGAACATATACAACTTGCAGTAATAATGAAGCAAAATTGAGAAGAATCTTAAACTTTCCATATCATCATTAATTATCCATACAACACTGGAATACATCATAAGAGTTTGTACAAAGTGCCTCACTATAGGTCACTCAGAGAATACACCAAACAGTGGAAAACAACAAATAGTAGATAGTAGGAAATAATAAGCCTGCATCATTCTCGTCGTCGCTCAGTAGCATCATCCTCATCAAGATCTACTACCTGTCACCCGCTACTTAGTCTTCTTATTCATCACATGAATGAAAATCCCAAGGTAATAAGAGAAAACATAAAACCTTGAGCCAGACAATAGTCCTAATGAGCGATAAAACAACTATCTAACATCATCAATAAAGTATATGAGAAATAGGTAGATCAATCATCTAATCTACCAACACATCAGAGAAGAACCCAACTCGTCTCCTCCACATTCGATACTGATAGCCTTTACAACAATTAGATAGAAACAAACAGTACATTTGTGGAAACCAATTATCAAGCGTAGACCATCCTAATTGAACTTGACATCTCCCAAGCACAAGCCCCGAAGGCCTAAACCAACATCAGACAAACACCCAAGAGATATCTCCTTCGACGTTGGACAATCTACAAAAGATGATACAAGAGAAAAAACATCATCCATGACAATAGCTATCACTGCCAATCCTACTTTGAAACCATCGTTAATCGTATGACTGGTCAACCTTACCATCGATCAAGGGCCAATGGTAACCCCGGTTCTAGACAGATTGTTGTATGTCTCACGTACATTTGCCTCCCCGAGACAACTAGACACATCATGACTGCTCAGGGTACTCGACTAGTCTCACAGTCTTTTAGGCGTCCCTATTATACCCCTGCTTTGAGCCCGCTAGGACCTACTACAACGATAATCTCTCATCCTTCAATATCTGTAGCCGTCCAACTTGATGACTATCCATAAGCTCAAGCGACTTCTCGAGCAACCATTATCCATGAACTCACAATTTTGAGTCGTCTTCACATTCATTGCATTTCTACGATCAACGAACACTTCGAATATTTCATCTTGAATTCACTTTGAAGCCACGACCATCATCGAACCAAAAACATACCTCGTTTGGTCGATATTTGATTCACAACATTTCACCTTTTTGCTATGAATCTCGAACCACAACATTTAATTTTCATTTTACAATGTTTACAAAATGCTACGGTTACTCTGTTATGCCTGATCCATCCGATCACTCAGTCCATCAGTGATCCCCTTGCTCGATCAAGCTTTTCCACGTGCGCACTCCATCTGATCACTCAGCCAATCCATGCTCGATCCATCAATCCACAGTGTTTCCAAAAATCTATGCCCAGAGTTGCCAGATCCATCAGATCCACTGTAACAACCCGTATTTTTGAATAACATGTTATAACATAAATGGAGGCAGAATTAAACTGTAAAATCTGAATCAAGGGAAACGGGCTGTGCCATTGCGTTCGTCTCGGAAAAATACGCGAAATAGAGTCCGAGTTTTTGAAAATCGGAGTCCGTATGACCAAGATATGGCCTCGCGAAGTTTCACGAAAAATTCACAAATTAAAGTATACTTAATTAAGTGAAATGGGTTGCGCAGAGAAATATATATATTGATATATATATATATATATATATATATATAATTGAAAATTTAATAAATAAATATGCAAAAATGTTCAAAACAGCGAATTGGGAGAGGGGAATAACCGAACCGGCCGATTTTTGAGGTCGACCCGAGCTCGCTGGGCCGACTAGGGGTTAATCCAGGGTGTTTGGCTGTCAACCCGTGGGCCGATTCGCTCAAATGCAGATTTTGCATTTGAATGGTTCTCATGGTTCAGCTTTAATATAAAGGCCCTAGATGGTTCCTACACTTGACTTCTTCCCTAAGACATGCTTTGATGGCTTGGATTGAATCTAGGGTTAATCCTATGGCTAATACTATCCTAAAACTCTATAAAAAGACCCCTAAACCTAGTCTAAATCACCATTATTCAATCCTACAACTAAACTATGCCAAATTTGTTCCTCTCATGGCCTCCACTCTCATGCTAAAATTTCTAAGTTAATTTCTATGAGAGATTTTGAGTTCATACAAGTGTTTTCAAACTTGTATGAGTGTTCTTAGCTTGCATTCAAGTCAAGTTGCAACATTTCTATTTCAAAGCAAGGGTTTTTATTGAATTGGCTCAAGGGTTTTCATTTGGAGCTTGCATATTTGGGTTTTTGGTGCTTGCATAAGGGCTTCGTCTCAATCTTTATAATAAATATTTATTTGTGTCTTCATAGCATTGTAAGCCCTTTTCTACTTTCTTTCTTTGAACTCTAAAGTTAAATGAATGATGCAAGTTTGGGGTTGATCATTATATGCAAGTTTGGTTGATCATTATATGCAAGTTTGGATGATCATTATGCAAGTTGGTTTAATCATTATGTATGACACATGTTGCTATGTTATGCAAGTTTGGGTTGATCATGTTATCATGTTATGCAAGTTAAACTTGAGGTTTTGAGCATAAAGCTCCAAGCTTTATATTAAAGGTTGCATTTTGGCAACATGAAAGTTATCATATCCCTTATGATAACTTGCATGTGAGGCAAAATGCGAACTTCTAGCAACTTCTACATGTTATTTATCACCATGTATCACTCATATGCTAAGTTTGGTTTTATGCATGCTTTTGAAGCCTAATAATGCAATATGCAAGTATATGAACATATGTACATTTCATATGCCACCATGTTAAACTTGTGGCTTCAACACCTATATGTCAAGGTTATGCCAAGTTCCCTATTTTATCCTTTATGCGTTGTTGCGATTATGTAAACGATGGGATTACGTTGGGGTTGGGTAACATAATGTCATGAACATGATTTTTGTAACATGACGTGATATGTTAACTTGTAATTATGTTTTGGAAACATAATGGACATGACACTTAGAAAATATGAGTGTGGCCAACTCGAGGTTGGGTTGAGTTTGTAGCATAAATCTACCCGGGCCCGCCCGGCTTAACTAGTGGCTACAAACAATAGGACCCAATGTGAGAAGTTGGTCATGTTGTGCTCGAACCCGAGGTTAGACCTAGTTGTGGTGTAAAGCTACCCGGACCCGCCCGGCTTAACTAGCAACCACAACAAAGTCTAATGTGAGAGGTTAAAGCGCATTAAGTTAATTAATGCCTCCTGTTTAGGGTTAAGTCATGGTCCACTTAATACTTAACCAATTTGGGCTTGATGGATTAATCGAGGTTAAGTCAGGAGCCTTGGGTACTCTTAACCGATTTAATCCACGTTTGGATCGGGTTAACCACATTTAACCCGTTAAGAAACCCTAGTTGCGTGGTCCTTTTCAGCAGTAACCTTCTAGATGTATCATAAGACCCTAGGACTAGGCTAGGGTGGGGCACGATTACTAGGCTGATTGTAAGAGACCAAAAGAGACGGCTAAATGATGCCCCGGTTGTTCAAGCGGACCATGGTCGTGCACATCAAGTCCGGAGTTGAACACGGGCAACGGTAGGTTTGGACTGTGCATCATGGTATGGTGTCAGAGGGTTACACCGTAGGGCCAGATACACCCTAGGGTGGACCCTGCACAGTCAACTACATTACATGATTAAGCCGCATGACACCGACACTTGACGAGTTAGGCTTATAGGGAGCCGATCGACTAGACTGAGTAGTTGGACCTTGATTTAGGTCATCTCATGATGTTGGGCCAAGCTTGGGCCAAGGGATCAATTCTTGTTTTTACTTGACATGTTAGAATGCTAGTACACCCGTGGTGCAAAACTTAACCTTAATTATGCGATGACACCTTTATCTATCTTGTTAGTTAATCATCATGCCAGTATGTTGTTATCCTTATGTTCATCTCAGCTTCTCATGCCAGTTAACTTTACTAGTTCATAGACAGATAGTAGTAGGGCTTACCAGTCTTTTTGACTGACCTGTTTTCTTTCGCCTCTTTTCTTCCGTTTCCCCCCCCTCAGGTTCTCAGGGTGAGAACATTGGAGCTTAGCTTGGATCTTTACAGCTTGCTTACTGGATTTGCTCATGTACGGTTTTGGACATTGAGCTAGCTATGGTTTATCACTTCATTTTGGGGATAGTACTTTATGTATTTCAGTTTTTCAGTTTATGCTTTTATCTAGACTTTGTTGTTGGAAAATAATGACCAAGTACTTTATTGTAACTTAATTGTGGTTTTGGAAATGCATGTTTTATCCGCTG
The DNA here is from genome assembly GCA_030737875.1 of Allium sativum. Taxonomy (NCBI): domain Eukaryota; kingdom Viridiplantae; phylum Streptophyta; class Magnoliopsida; order Asparagales; family Amaryllidaceae; genus Allium; species Allium sativum. Next base: position 55,926,790 of record CM060927.1, on the reverse strand, counting down.
TTTTACTACTCTGTTTTACTTATATGTTCTGTCTTGTGATATCTGCATGCATGTTTACCTTGTTTAAACGCCCCTCCAAAGCTAGTGTCCTTGCAAGAGTGGCACTGGCGGAGGTGGGGTGTTACATTTGGTATCAGAGCATAAGGTTTACAAGATTTGAGCAAAAGTGTTTTTGAAACTTACCTTTTGAAAAACTATTTTCAAAACCAATTAAGTATTTTCCAAGAAAAGTCTAGTTATTTAAAAAAAAAGGCTATTCCCCAAAAGCCATAGCACTATCCTTCGTTTCTTCGTTCTGAATCTATCTTTTTCTTCGTTTTAGTATGGCCGATCTTAACCTTCCCGAGGGAGTGACCATTCCCGGATGGTTCCGGAGGTACTTGGAAGCTAGGGCCAACGATGCGGGCCCAGCGACTACCCCCAACGTAACTGAAGTTCCTCCTCCTCCTCCTCAGAATCCACAAGCGGATTTCGCAAAAGTTTGCAAGGACTTTAAGGCGATGGGTGGTAAGAACTTTATCGGAACGGAGACTTCCGTGGAGGCAAGGAACTGGTTAAAGGAAACTGAGGACCTCTTTGCTATCTTTGATGTGGAAGATCGTAGGAAAGTTCTGTTGGCGGTATGGCTATTAAAAGGGGACATGACCGTTAGAGAATACGTGGATAAGTTTAATCAACTTGCTCAGTTCGGTCTAGAATGGGTTAACACCGCTCAGAAGAAGGCCCCACGCTTTGCTCTAGGATTGAATGAGCCATTGCGCGGTTTGACCATATCTCATATACCCCTGAGGGCGACCTTCGAGGGTTTGGTGAATATGGCCCTACTTCAAGAGGAAGATAAGAGTGGCAAGAAGGAGGTCAAGGCAAATGAGTCCCAAGGCAAGAAGGAAGATACCGAGAAAAGAGATAAGAACAACAACAAGGCAAGAAAGACAAGAAAGTGCAACTTCTGTAGGATCACTGGGCACATAGCCAAGGATTGCAGGAAGAAGAAGAGGAAGTTAGGCAAGTGTTTTCATTGCGGAGAATCTGGACATCTTAGCAAGGATTGTCCCAAGAAACAAGGACAAGGGCAAGGACAAACTCAGCAAGTAAGACCCTCTGGAGGGCAATTGCAGGCTCTACTCGCTCTTCCAGCTTTTGATCGAGGTAGAGTTTTTATAGAAATTCATTTTACATTTCTGATTTTCCTGTTCGCACCTTATTTGATTTTGGCGCATCGCATAGCTTTATCTCTTCTGATATTGTTGAAAGTTTGCACCTAAGTACTAGCTTAGTTGAGGATCCCGTTTGTGTTTCAAATCCAAGTGGGGGTTCCGCCCATCTACCTGTGATTTGTGTGGATTTGAAAATATCTATCTTGAGCATAGAATTCATGTGTAATGTTTAGGTTCTCGGGTTTATGGGATACGGGTTGATTTTAGAGGTGGATTGGTTGTCCAGTTATGGAGCCATTCTTGACTGTGAGCATAGGGTAGTGAGGCTCATGACTCGCCTCGGTAATACCCTAGAAATTTCTTGTAACCCTAGAGGTCCCGTCATGCTATGTTATCTTGAATCTCTCGACTCGTCCATCGATGATCTGAAATCTGTAAGGGTGGTCCGAGACTATCCTGATGTCTTTGAAGAAGTTAGGGGGTTGCCTCCTAAACGAGAGATAGATTTCCGCATTTATCTAGTCGATAATGCCAAGCCAGTATCATTGCCCGTTAGGCACATGGCCCCACGAGAAAGAAGGGAGCTCAGTAAGCAAATCAAGGAGTTGCTTGAGAAGAATTTTATTAGGCGAAGCATTTCTGAATGGGGTGCTCCGGTGGTATTCGCTACTAAGGCGGATGGTTCGCTTCGCCTATGTGTTGATTATCGAGAGTTGAACAAACTGACAAAGAAGAATAGGCACCCTTTACCGAGGATTGGTGATCTCTTTGATCAGCTGGTTGGTGCTTCTGTTTTCTCTCAGCTCGAACTAGCCACCGGATTCCATCATCTTAGAGTAGCTGAGGATAGTACTGATAAGACTGCGTTTAGGACTCCGGATGGATTCTTTGAATGGCTTGTCATGCCATTCGGTTTGACCAATGCACCCGCCTACTTCGCAGATTTGATGAGTAGGGTGTTCAGGGAGTTCCTTAACAAGTTCATGGTTGTCTTCGTGGATGATATTCTGATCTTCTCAAAGGATGAGGAAGAGCATGCTAGGCATCTCAAGGAAGTGATGGTTACGCTTAGAGCGCATCAGTTGAAAGCCAAGTTCTCCAAATGTCATTTTTGGAGAAGGGAAGTTCGGTTTCTTGGACATATAGTCTCTAAGCAAGGCATAGCGGTGGATCCCGCGAAAGTGGTTGTGGTTCAAAACTGGAAGACTCCTAGGAATGCAACCGAAGTAAGAAGCTTTCTTGGTCTGGTGGGCTACTATAGGAAGTTCATCAGGGACTTCGCTAAGATTTCAGCCCCTCTTACTAAGTTGACGAAGAAGAACTTAGTCTTTGCATGGGACTTGGAGTGTGAGCTTGCTTTTCAAAGGCTCAAGAGAGCCCTTGCCTCAGCTCCAGTTTGGCAATGTGGATTGGCACATGTTTTCAAGAGATAGTTTTCTGCGTGGGATACCGTATAGTATGTACACGGGATCCAAGATTCACTAACGAATTTTGGAAAGCCTGCATGAAACCATGAGTATGCAGTTGGGTGGAAGCCAAGTATTTTAGGCAAAGGATAAGTGGAAGTGGAACGAGAAGCAACGGTGAAATGAGTTCTAACTCATATTTTGGGAACAAGAATTAAGAACTACGGAATTGCGAAGATAAAAGACGGTCAGGGCACGATGGGATTAAGCACAAGAAAATGCGGCTTAGAAGATTGAAGTCTAGATACGCGCATTTAATCTCTTTCTAAGAGTATATCCTTGATCCCTATTGTTCCGTAGAGCTTACTCGCATGCTACCTTTTAAGTATATCCTCTCAGTCCTATCCTCAATCTTAGTTCTGTTACAAACCCCCTAAGGAGTATGACTAGCCTATTTGTGATATATGGTTGGGGTGAAGAAGTTCGCCACCAAACTATTTGGGCTTTATGGGATATGGGTAATAATTGATAGATTTACAAAGAGAGCCCATTTTATTCCGGTGGAAAGCAAGAGGACCGTATCATGGCTAGCGTCTGTTTATCTTCGGGAAATAGTGCGGTTGCATGGAGTTCCTTCTAGAATAGTTAGCGATCGCGACCCAATTTTCACTAGCCAGTTCTGGAACAGTTTGCAAGAAGCGATGGGTACGCGATTAAATCTGAGTACAGCCTATCACCCCCAGACGGATGGCCAAACCGAAAGGGTGAATAGGGTACTAGAAGATCTCTTGAGACTTTGTGTTCTTGACTTCGGTGGTACTTGGGAAGACCACCTTCCTCTTGTAGAGTTTGCATATAATAATAACTATCAAGCCAGCATAGGGATGGCACCATTTGAAGCTTCGTATGGGAGGCCGTGCAAGCCACCAACATGTTGGTGGGAAGACGACGGATAAGCTTATAATTGAGCCCGACATGATAAGGGACACATACGAGAGGGTTGACTTGATTCGAAGACGGATAAGAATGGCCCAAGACAGACAGAAATCCTATGCAGACAAGCGAAGGACAGACTTGGAATTTAAAATTGGAGATATGGTCTTTGTGAAGATTTCTCCTTTGCGAAATATAGTTCGCTGACACCAAGGATCATAGGACCCTTCCCTACTATAGAAAGAGTCGGGAAGATGACTTATAAGGTGGAATTACCGAGAAGCTGGCCGGAGTGCATAATGTCTTTCATGTCTCGCATCTCCGGAAGTGTTTGCACAGACCCGCCAAAGTGGTTGAACCAAGTATTCGTGAAGACATGGAGGTAGAGGATGAAGCAACCCTAAGACGAGCTCCGATTCGTATCATGGAAATGAAGACAAAGAAGCTAAGAAGCAAAGAAGTTAAGCTTGTTAAGGCGCAATGGAGTGAAACAGAGGGAGACGCAACTTGGGAAACCAAGGAGAAGAGGCGCGTGCTTTATCCATTTCTCTTGGAGGATACATTTTCAATCTCTTTTCCTAGATTGGTATATCTTCCCTTTACTATCCATGCTTATCTAGTTTATCTTGTTTCGTAAATCTTGTCATGAGAACCTTAGGTAGAAACCCTTGGTTGAAACATGTATTTGAAACATGTATTTGAAACATGTTATGTTTGATGTTTGCAAGTGGTTGCAAGTGTTTGCAAGTGGATACTCGTGGATGCATAATACACGTTAGGCACTAAGATCGGCTCACACACTTTCATACCGCATATGCATGAGTGTTTATGCTTATTCATGGATGAAAACTTGTTATGCTATCACGTGGATGTTGCATATGGATGAATGTTATGTGCACTCATGTAGAGATTATAAATTATGTTAGGAATTTGCATACATATGGACTCATTTCACTAACATATTTTGCATTAAGGGGGTTTACTGAATCAGTAACCTCCTGATTTTCGCATTAGATAAGTACATATACACACACCTTTGCATATGATCATACAACATTTAGAACCTTTTAAGGACAATGATTGCTCGTGGATGATGTTTTGAGTAGATGGATGATGGATGGTAGGATACGTTCTTCCTAACTTGGAGATTTCGGGGACGAAATCCTTTAAGGAGGGGAGAATGTAACAACCCGTATTTTTGAATAACATGTTATAACATAAATGGAGGCAGAATTAAACTGTAAAATCTGAATCAAGGGAAACGGGCTGTGCCATTGCATTCGTCTCGGAAAAATACGCGAAATAGAGTCCGAGTTTTCGAAAATCGGAGTCCGTATGACCAAGATATGGCCTCGCGAAGTTTCACGAAAAATTCACAAATTAAAGTATACTTAATTAAGTGAAATGGGTTGCGCAGAGAAATATATATGTATTGATATATATATATATATATATATATATAATTGAAAATTTAATAAGTAAATATGCAAAAATGTTCAAAACAGCGAATTGGGAGAGGGGAATAACCGAACCGGCCGATTTTTGAGGTCGACCCGAGCTCGCTGGGTCGACTAGGGGTTAATCCAGGGTGTTTGGCTGTCAACCCGTGGGCCGATTCGCTCAAATGCAGATTTTGCATTTGAATGGTTCTCATGGTTCAGCTTTAATCTAAAGGCCCTAGATGGTTCCTACACTTGACTTCTTCCCCAAGACATGCTTTGATGGCTTGGATTGAATCTAGGGTTAATCCTATGGCTAATACTATCCTAAAACTCTATAAAAAGACCCCTAAACCTAGCCTAAATCACCATTATTCAATCCTACAACTAAACTATGCCAAATTTGTTCCTCTCATGGCCTCCACTCTCATGCTAAAATTTCTAAGTTAATTTCTATGAGAGATTTTGAGTTCATACAAGTGTTTTCAAACTTGTATGAGTGTTCTTAGCTTGCATTCAAGTCAAGTTGCAACATTTCTATTTCAAAGCAAGGGTTTTTATTGAATTGGCTCAAGGGTTTTCATTTGGAGCTTGCATATTTGGGTTTTTGGTGCTTGCATAAGGGCTTCGTCTCAATCTTTATAATAAATATTTATTTGTGTCTTCATAGCATTGTAAGCCCTTTTCTACTTTCTTTCTTTGAACTCTAAAGTTAAATGAATGATGCAAGTTTGGGGTTGATCATTATATGCAAGTTTGGTTGATCATTATATGCAAGTTTGGTTGATCATTATATGCAAGTTTGGTTGATCATTATATGCAAGTTTGGATGATCATTATGCAAGTTGGTTTAATCATTATGTATGACACATGTTGCTATGTTATGCAAGTTTGGGTTGATCATGTTATCATGTTATGCAAGTTAAACTTGAGGTTTTGAGCATAAAGCTCCAAGCTTTATATTAAAGGTTGCATTTTGGCAACATGAAAGTTATCATATCCCTTATGATAACTTGCATGTGAGGCAAAATGCGAACTTCTAGCAACTTCTACATGTTATTTATCACCATGTATCACTCATATGCTAAGTTTGGTTTTATGCATGCTTTTGAAGCCTAATAATGCAATATGCAAGTATATGAACATATGTATATTTCATATGCCACCATGTTAAACTTGTGGCTTCAACACCTATATGTCAAGGTTATGCCAAGTTCCCTATTTTATCCTTTATGCGTTGTTGCGATTATGTAAACGATGGGATTACGTTGGGGTTGGGTAACATAATGACATGAACATGATTTTTGTAACATGACGTGATATGTTAACTTGTAATTATGTTTTGGAAACATAATGGACATGACACTTAGAAAATATGAGTGTGGCCAACTCGAGGTTGGGTTGAGTTTGTAGCATAAATCTACCCGGACCCGCCCGGCTTAACTAGTGGCTACAAACAATAGGACCCAATGTGAGAAGTTGGTCATGTTGTGCTCGAACCCGAGGTTAGACCTAGTTGTGGTGTAAAGCTACCCGGACCCGCCCGGCTTAACTAGTAACCACAACAAAGTCTAATGTGAGAGGTTAAAGCGCATTAAGTTAATTAATGCCTCCTGATTAGGGTTAAGTCATGGTCCACTTAATACTTAACCAATTTGGGCTTGATGGATTAATCGAGGTTAAGTCAGGAGCCTTGGGTACTCTTAACCAATTTAATCCACGTTTGGATCGGGTTAACCACATTTAACCCGTTAAGAAACCCTAGTTGTGTGGTCCTTTTCAGCAGTAACCTTCTAGATGTATCATAAGACCATAGGACTAGGCTAGGGTGGGGCACGATTACTGGGCTGATTGTAAGAGACCAAAAGAGACGGCTGGATGATGCCCCGGTTGTTCAGGCGGACCATGGTCGTGCACATCAAGTCCGGAGTTGAACACGGGCAACGGTAGGTTTGGACTGTGCATCATGGTATGGTGTCATAGGGTTACACCGTAGGGCCAGATACACCCTAGGGTGGACCCTGCACAGTCAACTACATTACATGATTAAGCCGCATGACACCGACACTTGACGAGTTAGGCTTATAGGGAGCCGATCGACTAGACCGAGTAGTTGGACCTTGATTTAGGTCATCTCATGATGTTGGGCCAAGCTTGGGCCAAGGGATCAATTCTTGTTTTTACTTGACATGTTAGAATGCTAGTACACCCGTGGTGCAAAACTTAACCTTAATTATGCGATGACACCTTTATCTATCTTGTTAGTTAATCATCATGCCAGTATGTTGTTATCCTTATGTTCATCTCAGCTTCTCATGCCAGTTAACTTTACTAGTTCATAGACAGATAGTAGTAGGGCTTACCAGTCTTTTTGACTGACCTGTTTTCTTTCGCCTCTTTTCTTCCGTTCCCCCCCCCCTCAGGTTCTCAGGGTGGGAACATTGGAGCTTAGCTTGGATCTTTACAGCTTGCTTACTGGATTTGCTCATGTACGGTTTTGGACATTGAGCTAGCTATGGTTTATCACTTCATTTTGGGGATAGTACTTTATGTATTTCAGTTTTTCAGTTTATGCTTTTATCTAGACTTTGTTGTTGGAAAATAATGACCAAGTACTTTATTGTAACTTAACTGTGGTTTTGGAAATGCAAGTTTTATCCGCTGCTTTACTACTCTGTTTTACTTATATGTTCTGTCTTGTGATATCTGCATGCATGTTTACCTTGTTTAAACGCCCCTCCAAAGCTAGTGTCCTTGCAAGAGTGGCACTGGCGGAGGTGGGGTGTTACATCCGCCCTCCGATCCATCGTGTTCTGCACGCCCGATCCATCTAAAATAGTGTGCTCGATCCATCAAATTTCAAGTGCCCAATCCATCAAAAGCATAGTGTTTCAGAAACGCTGTCAAACCATGAAAATTCTTCCCGATCCATGCCAAACCCTTGCCCGATCCAATTAAATTGCATGTCGATCACTGTTTTTTGAAAGATGGTCGATCCATACCTTTTTGCCTACCTATCCATCGATGTTCACGTCTGATCCATGCCAGTATGGAACCTTCGATCCATAATTTTGGCATTGCTACCGATCCATAGCGTGACCGATCCATGCTAAACGTGGCCAAATCTTACCCGATCCATCACCATTTTTTGCTTCCCAAGTAATGATCCAAGCAAGCAACCGATTAACCAAAATTTGTGGCCGATCCATCACCAAACTTGATCCAAAACCAATCAATTCCAATCAACTAATCAATAATCAATTCAAGCAATAATTAACAAACATTAATACATCAAATAATCATCATTCAATTATGTGAAATTCACCAAATCATGATAAAATAATGAATGATCATATATATAGATTCACCAAATCATGATAAATTAACATATGAATTTACCGATTTAAGTTGCTAGATTAGATCCTATGGTGACATAAATGAAAATATACTTATCATGATGTAAATCTAGGTGAAAACAAATTGAAATGTTGAAAATAAGATCAAACAGACCATATACTTGATTGAATCTGTATGAGAGATGCTTATCACTCACCAAATCCACAAAATAGCTTTAAAACGATGATCTACAAATCTGGACAGCGAAGAACTATTTGGTTGGAGTAGGGAGAATCTCAAACCCCAACCAAATAGAGAAATAAAGAAACCAAACAATTCTCATTGCCTCTACCCCCTATTTATATCCATATAAACATCCCACTAATGGGCCACACCAAATAAGCCCACTAATGACTAGTTAGCCTATTCAGAAAATGTGTAGCACTAAGACAACGATTTCTCCCAAATCGCTAAACCAAATCGTTAATGCGACCACACTCTGCGAAATTGGAAACACCATTTCCTTTCCAATGAAATCGATATCAGCACCTGATTCGATCTAGTCAAAAGTTATTTCCTAAACAAAAACAACAGGGGAAAAATAGTCACAAATAAAATTGGTAAAAATCATGGATATGTCCCACATCCCCAGGAACAACATATCAGAATATGAGAATGATCCAAATCTCGGGGTATTAAATAGAAATATTATATGATCCTATGATACGTAAAATGCGGGTCGTTACATTCTCCTCCCCCTTAGGAATTTCACCACCGAAATTGCAAGCAAACACAAGCAACTAAAACAACTCTACATGCCTATCATCCACGAGCAGCCAATTTTCCATTTAAACTAGCATCCATAGCCTTAACCTAGCATGCGGAATTTTAAAGAATAGTACAAGTTACAATGGTGTAAGAGTGACACGAGTTTTAATGGGTCATACCAACGAAGAGTTCTGGATGGATCATCTTCATACTTTCTTCCGTTTCCCACGTACAATCGTCATCATCCTCACTCCATTGCACCTTGACTGACTTAACTGTCTTTCTCCTAGGCTGTTTCGTGTCATTCCTCACAATGCAAAGCGGTTTACGTGGTTTTGAAACTATGAACTCGACTTCTAGGTCTACGTACTGTTTCTGGATAAAACACCACATTCGAATCATGCACTTACTTCCGTAGAAATGACACATGGAAAACATTGTGCACACTCGACATCTTCTCAGGTAAATCCAATCTATATGCAAGCTTTCCAATTCGCTCGACTATCGGAAACGGTCCAAAGAACCTTGGAGCTAACTTTCCTTTATTTTCAAAACGGACAACATTCTTCAAAGGAAATATCTTTAGGAAAACCATGTCACCAATGTCGAACTCCAATTCCTTTTGACGTTTATCGGTGTAACCCTTCTAACGATCTTGTTGCCAAACGATCTCGATATAGTATGAGGTCCCTTTTATCATATCTGGCCCAAGTATCAACTTATCTCCCGTCTCTAACCAACATGCCGGAGAATTAGAAGGTCTACAAATACAACGCCTCGTACGGTGCCATCCCAATGCTCGATTGGTAATTGTTATTATATGAGAACTCAGCCAATGTAGATGGTCTTCCCATGATCCCCCGAAAGTCCAATACACAAGCTCTAAGGAGATCTTCAAATACTTGGCTGACTCTCTCTGTTTGACCATCAGTCTGGGGATGATAAGTTGAACTCAAACACTACCCAACTCCAAAAGTCTCTTGCAAGCTCTTCCAAAATTCACTTATAAACAATGGATCTCAATTACTCACTATGCTCTTCGGAATACCATGGAATCGAACTATCCATTTTATATACAGCTCAGCCAACTTTGATATTGTCCTAGTCGATCTGACAGGAATAAAGCTTGTGCTTTTGGTCAAGCGTTTGACTATGACCCAAATTCCTTCATTTTCTGCCTTAGTTCTAGGTAGTCTATCGATACTTGCTCCCATTTCCATGTAATGGCTGAAGCAACCAACTAGGCTTTTTCTGTTCATCTTTCACTAACTGACAGTTCATACACTTGGAAATAAACTTTCCAACATCCCTTTTCATCCCATCCTAGTAGTAGGCTCAATTCATATCCGGATACATCTTATCACCACCAGGATAAATTGTCAACTTCGAGTGATGACATTCCCTCAGAATCTCATCTCTTAATCCATCAATATTAGGAACAACCGGTCGTCCTTTCTTTCGAAGCCAACCCTCTCGATCAACTTCGTATATCTTATCTTCTGGTTCCAACTTCTGGATGATCTCGACAAGCTTTATATCACGCTTTTGGTCCTCGCCAATCCTTTCGATGAGAGTAGGTCTTATCGATAAGCTTGCTAACATTTCAGGTTCCAACTCACACTGTGGTATGAAATCAAATTCCGCCAAATACTTGAGGTGCTTCCATTCCGAAAACCTAGCTCCCAATCCTTCATGTCTCCGACTTAACACAACTACAACTGCGTTACCTTTACCGGGAGTATAAGCTATACCAAAATCGTACGATGCCAAAAACTCAACCACCGCTGCTGCCGAAGATTCAAATACTTTTGGGAGAAAAATGTTTCAATGACTTGTGATCCGTAAACAACTCAAATTGCTCCCAACAGGTAATGTCTCTACATCTTCAGAGCAAACACGATTGCCGATAACTCTAAATCATGGGTCGGATAATTCCTTTTGTGCGGCTTCAGTTGTCAACTTGCATATTCCACAACTTTATCTTTCTGCATCAGCACTGCTCCCAGCCTAGTACTGCATGCATCGGTGTATACCACCATTTTCTCATTCCTACTCAAAATAGTCAAAACTAGAGCACTCGTCGGTCTCTCTTTCAGGATTCCAAAAGTTTGCTCACACTTTGCATCCCATGTGAACACTTGGTTCTTCTTCGTCAATCCTATTAATGGTGCAGCCACGTTGGAGAAATCCTTGATAAATTGTCGATAATATCCCACCAATCCAAGGAAACTCCTAATATCCATCGCATTCTTAGGTCTATCCTAGTCCTGGGTTGGTGCCATATTAGTGAGATCCACCGCTATTCCATTTCCAGAAACAACATGGCCTAAGAACCTCACATCACTCTTTCAGAAGTGACACTTCGAAAACTTTGCTCTCAGTTGATGCTTTCACAATATTTCCAAAACAACTCGCAAGTGCGTCTTATGCTCTCCCTCATTCTGTGAGTAAACCAGAATATCATCCACGGACACAAGCACAAACTTTTTCATCTGATCTCTGAATACCCTATTCATAAGATTCATAAAATACGTTGGCGCGTTAGTCAACCCAAATGGTATCACTAACCACTCGAAGAAACCGGATGGTGTCCCAAAAGCAGTCTTTGGCATACTACCCTTCGCCACCCTCAATAGGTGGAACCATGTTGCCAAATCCATCTAAGAAAACACCTTAACATCATGAAGCTGATCAAACAAGTCGCCTATCCTCGGTAATGGATACTTGTTTTTCTTGGTCACCTTGTTCAGCTCACGGTAATCCACATACAATCTCAAAGATCCATCGGCCTTGGTTGCAAACACAACTGGTGCACCCTATTCGGACATGCTTCTCCAAATGAACCCTTTTCCCAAAAGGTCAAGAACTTGCACCTCTAACTCTCACTATTCCTTAGGCGCCATCTGCCTAAGAGGCATGATGGTAGGTCTAGCACCTTCGACCAAATCGATCTTGAACTCAATCTCGCAATGCAGCGATAACCCTTTGACCTCGTCGAAGACATCATCGAACTCACTAGCGATTAACATAGATGACAAGTCTTCCCGTGGAATCACAAGCGAATACAGATAGCTTTCTTCTGGCTTACATCGAATCACTACCATTCTCCCTTCCATACTCCCACTACATCGAGCTTTTCGCAATCTACTTTTTTCACATACCTATTGAGCTAGTCCATACCCAAAACGATCCCAAACCCATCGAAGTCAACACAAGGCAATCATACACAAAAGAGCAACCATGACTCGATAACACTAGACCATGACAAAACATACACAAGATGGATGAACCCCCGACTGGATTAGTCACAACCATAGGTCTATCATAAATATCAGGTTCCAAACCCAAGCGACATACAAGCTCATTATAAATGAAAGAATGTGATGCTCTAGTATCAAACAATACTCAAACTGAAACACCTCCAACAGAAAGCGTACTTTGAACAACGATACTCTTCCCTTTCTCATCCACCGTAGGAGCCCATGAAGAAGATGACACGGTTTCCAAAGCATATGCCTTCACAATCTGCTTTCCCTTAGCTTGTTCTGGACAATACTTATTGGTGTGCCTAGGCTTCCCACAGTTGTAGCATTTCTTCTTAGCATTCAGATTCTTGCGATCCCTTGAATAATGGCCCTTCTGATTGCAGTTAAAGCATATCACCTCATTTTTGTGCTTCCTCTGACCATCTTTTCCTTTTTGTTGTTGCTGCTTCATCCTTTTGTTATTACCGCTCTATTGTGGGTTTGCTTCCTTTTTAGCTGTAACAACAGTTTCTTCCTTGGGAAACAAAATCTCATGCCTTAAAGCTTTTTCCACGATTTTCTTATAAGTACCATCCAGATGATCAACCAACTGAATCCCAAAATACTTATCCAAGCCCACCACGAACTTCTCGTTCTTATAATAAGGAGAGTCAATATACAAATGAGCATACTTGGACAAGACTTCAAAGTCAGAAACATAATCCAACACCCGTCAACCATTTTGCTTTAACTCAACTAACCTCTTGAATAATACTGACTTCTAAGTGGTTGAAATGAACTTCGTCTCGAACTTGACTCAGAACTAATCCCAAGTGATCTTATCTTCTGGAGTCTCAAGAGTGACAGAGTTTCACCAATCCATAGCTCTGCCCTGTTGCTTCCTCGATGCAAGCTTCATCTTAGTCGCATCATAAATACTCAGGTCTCCAAATATCTGAATGCAAGTATCTAGCCACCCTTGAATCCCAACAGTCGGCTTTGTCCCTTTAACCAGCTTCCCACCAAGAGTAGTGAAGTCCTTATATAGCTTTGCGAAGTCAACCACCCTTGGTACCTGCACCTGAAAACCAACATCTACCGCGTCTTCTCCAAGAGTGGGTACCCTCCTCGTGATCGCTACCATTATAGACTCGAACATAGCCGGGTAATCTGGTATACCACCATCACCCCCTCTAGGAATAGTCTCCTCCCTAGCAGTATGTCTCGACGATTGATGACTCATCCTAAATCTGAAAAATAGAATAAATAGTACACACCTGAGAAAAACTGCAATGGAGTTCATATACACTAATGTATAGAATACATCTATAAAAAATCAACAAATACATCTCTCATACATTATTATGCCCTTGAACTTTGGCCAAAATCGATTAACCAGAGCCCTGATACCAAATGTAACGACCGTTCATAATTCCTGCACTTAACAAGAGGACTACTGCGCTGAAAGGCATGCTAGAAAGTTGTGGACGATCGTCAGGGTAGAACAACACACGCTGAATCTGTCGTATAACTTACAGTGCAAGGATAAAATATAATAGAACATGTACAATAGGCAATAATAGTGAAGTAGAATTAATAAGAATTTTAAACTATTCATATCATCATAAATTATCCACACAACACTGGAATACATCATAAGAGTCTGTACAAAATGCCTCACTATAGGTCACCCCAAGAATACATCAAGCAGCGGAAAACAACAAATAGTAGACAATAGGAAATAATACGCCATCCTCCAGCTCGTCGTCACTTAGCATCATCGTCCTCATTAAGATCTACTACCTATCTCCTGCTACTCAGTCTACCCGTTCATCACTTGAATGAAAGACCCAAGGTAATAAGAGGAAATATAAAATCTTGAGTCAGACAATAGTATTAATGAGCGATAAAACAACTATCTAACATCATCAATAATGTATATGAGAAATAGGTAAATCAATCATTTAATCTACCAATACGTCAGGGAAGAACCCAACCCGTCTCCTCCACATCCAACACTGATAGCCTTTACAACAATAAGATAGAAATAAAGAGTACATTTATGGAAACCAGTTGCGTAGACCATCCTAATTGAACTCAACATCTCCCAAGAACAAGCCCCGAAGGCCTAAACCAGCATCAGACAAGCACCCAAGATATATCTCCTTCAACGTTGGACAATCTACAAAAGACGATACAAGAAAAACAATCAACATCCTTGACTCTGGCTATTATCGCCAATCCTGCATTGGAACCATCGTTAATCGTATGACTGGACAACCTTGTCATCGGTCAAGGGCTAATGGTAACCCCAGTTCTAGATAGACTGTTGTACGCCCCACGTACATTTGCCTCCCCGAGACAACTAAACCCATCATGACTACATAGGGTACTCGACTAGTCACATTAATCTTTTAGGCGTCCCTATTAAACCCTACTTTGGTCCCGCTAGAACCTACGACAACGATAATCTCTCAGCCTTCAATATCTCTAGTCATCCAAATTGAAGACTATCCATAATCTCAAGCAACTTCTCAAGCAACCACTATTCACGAACTCACAAATTTGAGTCGTCTTCACATTCGTTGCACATCGACGATCAAAAGTTACTTCTCTAACCGCTTGTATTAACAGTGAACATGCCGCTAATACTTTGTTCAAACCTATTTCTTCAACATAGTATCACCGAAGGTCGATCCCCTTTCAGCTGATGCCACCTCAGACCTAGGGCGTTGGACTACCCAAATTCTCCACTGCAACCACTGCATTCCCTCATGCTTCCCATCTTGACCGACCTCGCCTCCTCCGGTGATCCACAGACCATCGACGACTCCAAAAACCGCAACCTACCTCAAAAATTGATCATGCCCACCGTTCTCCGACCACACGGCACCAGAAACTACCCTACCACC
Organism: Allium sativum; assembly: GCA_030737875.1. Classification (NCBI taxonomy): domain Eukaryota; kingdom Viridiplantae; phylum Streptophyta; class Magnoliopsida; order Asparagales; family Amaryllidaceae; genus Allium; species Allium sativum. Next base: position 55,911,594 of record CM060927.1, on the reverse strand, counting down.
ACTAAATAAACTTCCATGCTCTACCTTAGCCACGCCTTAAATAGTTCAGGTCATCTCTTCCCTAAATTGCCAGAATCTCCATACTTCTGGCCTCCGTTTAACTATGCAGACCCGCCGCCTCAGGCTGCCATGTCCCCTCGGTCCCCTACCTCTTGACTTGCCACTCTCCTTCCTACTTTTCCTCTTCAGGATCCAACCCCCATTGTGGATCCTATTGGCTATAAAAAAAATCCAACCCACTCTACTGCCTTACGAAATCCACCACCAGGAAATTCTAACGCGACTTCTGATATGAATAACCACCTGAATCCCTCCCTTCGTGCATTTCAACGAATCCAAAATTTATTGATTCGTTTGAATTTTATTTTGATTTTGAATTAATAAGGTTTTTAATGTTTTGATTAATTTTCACTGGAAATAAAGAACGGCATTGAAACGAGATTGGTAGGAACTTTTTGAGGGAATGAGGATTTCTGAGGTTAGGGGCTAATTTATAGAAGTTTATATTATTTTTGTTCGTGCCCATTGGCAACTCCACACGTCGTTTATTGATTTGTATAACCACAGACGAATGTCGTACGTGACGAAAATGGACGTCAAGGTATAATTTGATTTTACGATCCTAACGGATCTTGTTTCGCAAATTCTGAGTTCGCTTGCTCAAATGGCGCTTGTTTAAACTTAAATGATCGAATTATTTACATTTAAATTAGCTACGCTCACAAAATAACTCCAATTGACGCGAAACTTGAAATATAGAAATAATAAGTCATTACGGTCTTAATAAAATTTGTTTCGTTGAAAACAGAGGTCATTTAAATAATAGCCCTTTTTAAGGGTCCAATTTAAATTAAAATAAACCAATTTTAAAATACCTCAATACAATAATAGTAAAACATTATAATTGGCCATACTCGATTAGAACTTCATGCACTTTCATAATAAAATAATCTGGGTTGAGTTCCATGCTAAAACGATATTAAAATATTAAATACCCTTTATTTTTATATAATAAATCATTGTAATTTATAAACAAATTCCATGGTGACTATTTGAAAATTTGATTTGGACATAAAACAAAGTCTACAACACGAAAACTCGAATTTTCTCTTCTAATAGAAAAATATTATCCAATAAATTCGGACGTTTCTTGTTTTGAAGAAATTCGACTTATTGAATTCTGTACGTTCAATTAAAGTTCAAAACGTAATATTACGAACTACTGTGCCGCTGCAGCTCGTTTTATAATAAAATTATAAATTATACATTCAAACATCATTTAATAAACGAAATCGTTAATATAATTCAACTACAAGCTGAATTAAACCTTTTTATATTACCAATGTATATAAAACTGAAAATCCAACATATTCCGATTACTTAGGAATTAAATTATAAAATTATTATTTACATTAATATAATATTCAAAATAATTGAATTCAAGTCATTAACCTCCAAATGACTGTTTAAAACCAAATTTAAATATTTGGTTAAATGGTTAAAATTCTGGGCTGTTACAGTCCTTCCCTCTTAAAAGAATTTTGTCCCCGAAATTATTAAGGTAGGAAAAATGCTACGAACCCATTATCTTTTCACAAAAATCTATTTTAGTTAAAACAGAAACCAAATCATCTCTACTAACAAAATTTTCAAAAGTATTGAAAAAAATTCTAACACTAAATTTTGGAAATTTTTTGGCAGAGTCTCACCTATATGGAGGGACTTCTGCAATGTTGCAGGAACGAAATTAAATTCATCAACCCACACGGCCGGAAAATCCAATTCAAAACCCAAGTCAAAAAACCAAAAAAATATTTTGTGTAGACGTACCTTTTTGCGAGCGTTATTATGCGGTTAGCAATAGATTGATTATACTAAATTATTATGCAATTCTAATCAACTAGATTCAATCAGCTCTAGAATTCTCTTAGAAAGATTTAAAAATGGATTATTTTCTGCACCTACTCTTATCTCAGACAGAATTCATCAGATTTCATAACGATGGCAATTAAATCCAAACATCCAAGCCATCTATTCCAAACAATTTCGACTTATTCATTCTAGATGGGTTTCAATCAAGTTCAAATTTATATCCATGCAATCAATTTCAACTATATAACCAAACTAATTTCCGACATTCTAATTCATTAATTTGCATATATTTTTGTTCCCTATTCAAGTCAAATCCCTTATCGACTTATGTTAAATTTTAATACTCAGGTTCAAATTTAACTTATACGATTTATTTAACCCAATATGAGTTAAATTAATCTTTGCACTCACAGATTTCAGATTGGGAATTCATAATCAAACTTGAGTTCTAATTCAAATTCAATCATAACTTATAATATTCATCTATTCTTAACATAAGTTAAATTAAATATTCATATTTGAAATTCACTTTTGGTTAAATCTTTTCAATTCCATAATCAAATCCATTCAAATCAACCAATCGAGCCAATACAAGTTTCAAACAACCAACCAATATTTTGAGAGAATTATTTTCCTTTTTCTATGCGAAAATATGTTTTAGGTAAAATTATTTCATTTACCCTCTTTATAAAATAATTAAAAACAATTTTATATTCAAATTACAAATATGACATGACTTCAAGATGAAGAGAATGACCTGACTTCGAGATGAATAGATTGTTTCTCATGGTACTTCCTATACCACTTATCCAGACTTTGCCTTTATTATTTCTCTTCTCCATTTTTAGTTAGGTCCAGTTTAGGTAGGACTGGTTCTTCTTCTCCATCTATTCTAATCTATTTCTATTTAGAATTACTGAACCTAGATTTTATAATGTATATGATTCAATATTGATCCCTATACATACATGATATTTCACTAGAAAGAAACAGAGTACGTTTGTTAGAAGCTACAATATAGAGTTAGGTTTATTTATGGTTTTCTTCTTCTATCTGTACTTTGAGCGGGAATTGTAACAACCCGGAAAATCAGATGCAATTTAAAATCTTTATTTTGGCAATTTTACTGAATTTTGAATATTTAAAATGAATTATTTTAAATAATAATGATGAGAAATTTATTATGAATAGAATTAGAATGTATATACTTATTTTAATCGACGTTAGAATATAAATATTTATTTTAATTATAAAAAAAATTGGAAATGGCGCGGTAGTTTGAAAATTCGATTTCAAAATTCAAATGAATGTACAGAATTCACAATAAATCGGGTTTTAGCGAAACCAAAAATATAAGAATCTATTAGAAAATATCTTTCCAACAAATCCGAAAAATCCAAATTTCATAGTGGGAAAAAAAGTTATGTCCACTTGAAAATTCAGAATAGTCGCTATAGAAATATACCCCTTAAAAATGGCGATTTTGCAAACGACCTCCATTTTCTACGAAACCACTTTTGTTGGATTCGGGATGTCAAATTATTGCAAGATTCCAATTTTCATAATTTATGGAATCAATATGTGAGCATGGCGAAAGAAAACGTGTTTGAACAGTTTTAGTCAATCTGGATAGATCAGAAAATGGCCATTTTTCAAACGGTCTTCAAATTCGACGAAATTAGTTTTGTTAGGACCGTATCAAAAATACGAAGCTAGAAATAATTTTTCTAGAATTTTCAGAGTCAGTTTGTTGGCCCGGTAAATTGAAATGTGCGTTCAAATTCAATATATTGATTTATATTTTAATTTTGATAAAAACTGATCATAACAGCCGAATTGACTTACGAAACACATCCCATTGTGTTCGGAATGTGGGTAATTAGCTAGGGACGCCAGTCGTTGGGTCTCATTTGGAGTTCGAATTAAAAAGTAGCTTTTTGGAAATATATTAAATAAAATATATATTTATATAAAATAGCCCCCATCTCCTTTCTCCCTCCACCGTTGACTTATGAAACAAAATGAAAAAAAAAGAAAACAAAAATCACGCCCCAAATCAATCTGACCCCGTCGCCCAAAACCCCCCTAGCCGCCTCCGATGAACGCGCGCGACCACCTCGCCTCACCTCCGGCTCCTCCTCCATGTTATCTCTCCTCTTCTATCCTCCAGCGCGACGTGGAACCCCCCTCATCTATTCCCAAATTAAGAATCGCACCCCCTTCCAGGCGCCGCCACCTATAGCCGTGCACCCCATACCCTCCGGCAAACCCATCACCTCCCCCGGACCCCAGACTGACGTGGAACCCCCTTTTTCTTCAAAGAATCAATCTTTACATGTAAAATCCCGTAACTTCCCCGTGAAGGAAAGAGCGGATACTTTGAGAACAACACACAAGAGAACGCAAACGGAAGAACATTTCATTGTTTATTACAACAATTCATCAGATTACAAGAATATACAGAGTATAAATCAATATTACACATTTACCAAATATCAGAGATTACAATAAATTACATAGCAGCGGAAAATAATACAATACACAAACTGAAGGAGATATACGGATACAAAGCTTTCCGGATATCATTCCAGCTGTAAACCAGGATCCTGTGAATATAAATCTGCAAAATCAAAACTACTAGCTGCCCGTGTCAAAATAAGGGCACCCAGAGTTTAGGTTAAAACAATAAACTCCAGGTCAGTCATGGGACTGGTGTGAGAACTAAAGCAGTTATTTAAAACTTTACTTTAAATCAGATATATCAAGGGACCACGCCGTATAACATGGAACGGGTTTCCTCCCAAGAATAACAGTGCATATAACAAAACAACGCAATGCTTTTTGGAAAAAATGAAGCTATTATAAGACCCAGGTCCTATCACACAATGCAACGCAGGCCGGGGGATAGGGTTTTCCCTTATAATAGCCAAACATGCTTAGTACGTTTAAAACAAATCGTTTGATACTATAATAAGTGCATAGTGTATAAAACAATTTCAAATCATAAGTATCAATCATAGACGACATGGGTACCATATATCATGTTTCCAATACTAGGCTTTACAAATAAAACCGCAAGGTCACGTATTTGGAAATTGGATTTCCATCTGTGTACCGAGGCAAAAGATAGTCCTCTACCGATTCGAGACGCTTTAGCCCGTATCTCAGGAACAGAACGGATCGTCCCTTGGATCATCAGGGCCGGTCCACCGATGTGGATTAAAATGCCTGAACACTGCGTTTCCCCGCCCTTTGGGGCGTAGGTGAGCCAACTAAATGACTCCATCGGTTCGAGAACGACCGATATATCCGAGGCGCCTCGCAACAGCAACAACCACATAAGTCAAACTCGTCAGGGCATGTAAAACCACTGACGCCACTTCTAACTAGAAGGAAACGCATGCCCTCCCTGATGTCCTCTCCGGTTTTTGGTTCACCACCGGGGTGTGAGGCTCACGAATCAACGTTACATAAAGCTATGCCACACGGGCCGTGCTTTGATCATCAACCACAAGACTCTGCTTTTCAACAGAAGCCTTGATCATTTGCATCTTAGCATGCCACACAGGCAAACCATTCTATGCAACCGATATCAGTCACACAGAATGAAATCCGATGTCAGACAAACAGTCCATTTACAAGTCTGTTCTGGGTCTGATTGAAACCGGAGGCACCTAGTACCCCGCATATCCATCGATCTCCAAGTACGTCTGGACGACCACCAACTGATTCCCTCCTCTTGGGTGTACGGTCCAATCAAGATCATCAGTAATTATCCAAACGACGTGAAGACCTCCGGTCTTCGACCACCGTCTTCATCTTCGACTTATCGTCGTATCAGTTATTCAGAATGGGGTAAACCCAGTCTTTCCGAATAACTCGCGTATATAATAAACAAGTGTTACACAAACACAACATACGCCTCATTCCAATTCATCAGTCACTAACCGTAAATTAACAAGAGAATAATTCCCCAAATATTAACCCCGAAGGCCGAAACCAACATCATATCAATATCCAGAAAACCATTCTGCTTAGCTAATCGACAGTTAGTTTCTAAATTTCACATTCTTAGGGAAAGGTTCCCATTAATTTTATCAAAGATAAATCCTTTAAATTTATTCTTTAATCTACCTTTGAATATCAATTCAAACTAGTCGGGATTAACAAACCTTACCGAAGTAATCGTTCGTTTTAATTTCCCAATCCCAACCTATTCATCCCATGAAGTAAAACTGGTCTTACTTCATATCTAACACCACGGTGTTATCGGTAAATTCAATTACCATTTCACGTTAAAATCTAATTAAAGATTTAACTATCGCCTGGAGCAAAACTGGTGATACTCCATTCTCGACCTTTTCAATCCAATTAAAGATTCATTAAAACTCCACTTAGTTTTAATCTGTAACTGGGTTAAAGAATCAATGTCATTTAAAACACGGTTCACGATAAACCCAAAATCACATCACATTTCAATCAGTCCCTGACCGTAAATTAGCAAGTGAGCAATTCCCTAAGTATTAACCCCGAAGGCCGAAACCAACATCAGATCAATACCCAAGAAACCATTCAACTTAACTAATCTCCAGTTAGTTTCTGATTTTCTTAACTCCGTGGGTCTAAGAACAGTATTATTGAAGATACCGTTCACGACAACCCAAAATCACATTTGATATTAAATACAAGGCTCTGAATAGAAAATATATCGGCTTATATTCAATATCAAATTCTACGACCAACAAATATCGTATTGGAAATAACGATATATATATCTTTCAAATTCCCATAACAATATCTGTATCATCACGAAATCCAACATCGAAATATTCCAAAGACAATTTTGATTCAAATCTATTCCAATTCAATTATTGGAAATTCTGGTTACTTTTAAAACCCTTTCCAAATTCAATCTATTTATTTCAAAAATAAATTGATTTTTAATTCTAGTTCAAAACTAGTTCATTTCGATAAAAATCTATTTTTATCTTTTCAAATTTGGAGTTTTTCATCCCAATTCTTCCCAAATCATTTCTTATGATTTTACACAAATTATTACTATTTTTAATAATTTTATCAAGGCCCGTACAGTCGATTTCCATCAACGGCCATCGAACTGCACTTACAGCGACCTTTTCCAAATTTGATTTGGACATAATTCCAAATCCAACCGTTATATTTCTAATTTCTAATATCCGTTAGAATGCTCTTTTCGATACGAACCCAACGGTTCCGGTTTTAGGAGAATCCGACGGTCGGATCTCCCGCAATATCCATTCGAAGTCAATGGTCGAAGTTCACGAACTACCGTAGCGCGGCGCGTTCTATTCAGGCCATTATATTATATATATAATATATATAATATATACTTCATCGATTTCCCTTTAAAACGCATTATATAAATCGTTTTAAATTCGTTTTCAAAACGATTTCAACATGTTTTCAAATTCAAATCAAAATTGAATTTTTCCTCGTAAATTCGTTTTAAATTCATTTCAAATTGATTTCAATTCAAATCGATTTTTAATTCATTTTCAGTTCGTTTTCAATTCAATTCAATTTCAATTCGAATTCGTTTCTATTCAATTTCAATTCGAATTCAATTCTATTCAATTTCTATTCAAATTCAATTCTATTTGTTTCAATTCGAATTCGTTTTCTATTCAAATTCAATTCTATTCAATTTCAATTCGAATTCATTTTCTATTCAAATTCAATTCTATTCAATTTCAATTCGAATTCATTTTATTTTCAATTCAATTCGAATTCTAATTCGCTTCAATTCGGTTCGAATTTCAATTTAAAATACTCTATTTTGAAATCACTTTTCAATATTCCTTATAAAACGAATACAATTGATATAAATATCGCTTACATCAAAATGGCGTCAATCTAATCAACACGGCTTCGTATATTTCTATATTCAAATATTCTATTTCAAATATTTCTATTCAAATATTTCTATTCAAATATTCCTTTTTCAAATATTCTATTTAAATATTTCTTTTTCAAATATTCTATTTAATTATTTCTTTTTCAAATATGGAATGAGGCCCAATCAATTACCATATAATGTTAATTATATGGATTTTCTACAACACACATATATAACAGCAACGATAAATCATCGACCATCATCCAAAGTGCGTTCTACACTGTATAAGCATCAAATATAAATATTTAACGCTTATAACGGTCTGTCAATCAATCGATCAACATACAACTAATTATTGGAATTAGTGTATGTCATATATCATTCCAATACCCGTGTGGGGTTTCAAACAATCAAACACAGATTTTATTTGTGTAGTTGGGCGATGTGTAAAATTTATCGTCCCAATCAATATCAGTCAAATGTGTGTATATAAACAAATCGTTCGATTTGTTTATATTAATTTATTTTAAATACACGTTAAAAATTCTATTTTATACTATAAAATATTTTAACTATATAAATATTTTATTTCATTTCACATCACCTCACACAATCAACTACACATCAAAATCAAACAAACAAGCATACAAGCCGTCCATGGTCTGTGGATGACGGCTGTCGGGTGCTACTAAACACCGTCTGCATCCTAGTATATATTTTAACTAGAAAATTAAATTAAAAGTGAGAAGTTCCCGCCGAATAGCTAAACCAAACGCCACGACTCTTCATATGTAGGAAATCTTCGCCGTGTTTCTTCTTTCATCACTTTCGTCATCTGTATTCACTACATATATAAAAATCGAATTTTTACTTCGCAATTCAATATATAAAAATCGAATTTTTACTTCGCTATTCAATATATAAAAATCGAATTTTTACTTCGCTATTCAATATATAAAAATCATATTTTTTACTTCGCTATTCAATATATAAAAATCGTATTTTTATCTTCACTTCGTTATAAAAATTATATTTATATATTGCTCTTCTCCTAATAAAGATTTTATTTTTATTACTCTAAATGAATAAAAATCATATTTTTAATATGCCACTAGTATAAAAATTATATTTTTATATTGTTTTCCATATATGATAACTATATTTTGATCTTCGACTATAATAAAAATTATATTTTTATACCATAAACAAATATGTAAATTTCAGATTTTTAAACTTATGCTATTTACATTATAAACTAAACGAAAATAAGAAATAAAAGGAAAGGGAGAACTCACATTTTCTGTAAATCAAACAAAATTGAGTCTTAGCTTGAGGAGGGGCCCACAGCAGCTGTCTCGAGTTGGAGGAGGGGGTGCCGAAGATCTGCAGGCCGCGGGGGTGGGTGTTTTGGCCGTGGAGCTTCGATTTAAAAAGGGGGAAGGGGGAAATCACGCGCCAGGAGGGGGAAAGAGGTTCGAAGGCGAAGGGGAGGGGGTCGCAGTTGGGCGCGGTGGCCTCCGTTGGTGGCGGCGTGGCTGAGGCGCTTAGGGCACGGCGGATGCTGACTGGGTGCGTGGTTTTGAGGGCGTGGAGCTTGAGCGAGAAGTGGAGAGAGAAGGAGGAGGACGGGGGAAGGAGCGGTGGCCGCGACGGCCGGTGGTGGCCCAAGGAGGAGGCGGCGGGCGGGTCTTCGATTTTTCTTTCTTTCTTTATTTTCTTCTGAATGAAATAGAAACGGGGGGAGGGGGTATATGAGATATTTATATTATTTTTATATTATTTAATTTCAAAAAGTTGACTTTTTCACTCGAACTCGAAACGAGGCCCATCGCCTGTCGTCCATAGCTAATTACCCCCATTCCGAACACAATGGGATATGTATCGTAGGCTGATTCGATCGTTTCGATCAGTTTTCATCAAAATCAAAATATAACTCTATATATTGAATTTGAATGCGCATTTCAATTTACCGGGGCCACATATTAACTAGAAAAATTCCCAAAAAATATTTTATAGCTTTGTATCGACCATACGGTCCTAACAAAACTAATTTCGTCGAATTCCGAGACCGTTTGAAAAATGGCCATTTTCTAGTCGATTAAAATCAACTGAAATTGGTCAAACGCGTTTTCCTTTGCCACGTTCACATATTGAATTCAAAAATTATGAAAGTTGAAACCTAGCAATAATTTGACATCGCGGATCCAACAAAAGTGGTTTCGTCGAAAACCGTGGTCGTTTGCAAAATTTCCATTTTTAAGGGCCAGAATTCCATAACGACTATTCTGAATTTTCAACTGGACATATCTTTTTATCTCCGCTATGAAATTTCGATTTTTTGGATTCGTTGGAAAGATATTCTCAATTAGATTCAAATATTTTTGGTTTCGCCAAAATCCGTTTTATTCTGCACCCGGTATGTTCGATTGAAATTTGAAATCGAATTATCGAACTACAGCGCCATTTTCAATTCCTTTTATAATTTAAAATAAATATTTATATTCTAACGACGATCTATATAAAATATACATTCGAATTCCATTCAAAATAAATTTCTCGTCGTTATTATTTAAAATAATTCATTTTAAATATTCAAAATTCGCTAAAATTGCCAAAATAAAAATTTTAAATTGGCTCAGATTTCCGGGTTATTACAATCTCCCCCACTTAAAACTTTTCGTCCCCGAAAAGGAACGAAGCCGAAAGTTGTTTAACTAATCAACTCAACTTTCATTATTTTGACTACGGCTTAAGTTCTTCAACTTTTCAGTTTCTAAGAACTTTTCAAATTTTTCAAAAATTTGGCTAACACCCTAAATTTCCGAAAAATTTCGCTATAACCTCTCCTGCACCGGGAGCATCGGGAAAATCCCGAAATTTCCATACAGGCCCTCTGATCTCAAAAAGAAAAAGAAAAAGCCAAGCGGCTAGCCAATCAGCTCATAAAATCATCATCACCCAAACAAAACAGTAAATTATGGTAAACATGTACCTATTTGTCGGGCAAACAATTTTATTCTTCTGCTCTAGCCTCTTTGCTATGACCTGTTCAATGTAAGTACATGTATATGCATGCAAATGCGACAAATTTTCAATACAATTCACTATTTGATTCAATTTGGTTATAGGGTACTAATTTTAATTAATTAACCAATAATAAACAACACAGCCATCAATCAATTAGTTGATTAGCTTTTCAAATTTATAATTTTGATATATAGCCAAAAATCACATTTTTGATGTCAAATCATAACAATAAGCCCTATCTAATTTCGGTTCTCGCACCAGTCAATTGGAAATATATAGAAATCTCACTTTCGAAACTCGAAAATAAATACTGGCGATGGTGCCCCGCCACCAGAATTATCCCCGGGCACTAGAGTGCGATTCTATAACTATCCAATACATTAAAACTTCGAATACACATTTGCAAGACATATATGCAAAATCTTTATATATTGGATTGTCCAAATTCAATATAAAATAAATAATCAAATACGAATAATTGATTTAAATTTTCAAAACAAAACTTGTTTTCAATTTTAAAAATATACTCTTCGCACTCGTTCTAGGATACTACTGATCCCATCTCTAACGAGTTATTCCCATTGGATATTACTAATCCAATTTCTGATGAATTCTTTCGTATGGTTCTAATGTGTCTTGTTCTCTGAGCTTTGTAAACCAAAGCTCTGATACCAACTGTAGAGTCCCGTAACTTCCCCGTGAAGGAAAGAGCGGATACTTTGAGAACAACACACAAGAGAACGCAGACGGAAGAACATTTCATTGTTTATTACAACAATTCATCATATTACAAGAATATACAGAGTATAAATCAATATTACACATTTACCAAATATCAGAGATTATAATAAATTACATGCAGCGGAAAATAATACAATACACAAACTGAAGGAGATATACGGATACAAAGCTTTCCGGATATCATTCCAGCTGTAAACCAGGATCCTGTGAATATAAATCTGCAAAACCAAAACTACTAGCTGCCCGTGTCAAAATAAGGGCACCCAGAGTTTAGGTTAAAACAATAAACTCCAGGTCAGTCATGGGACTGGTGTGAGAACTAAAACAGTTATTTAAAACTTTACTTTAAATCAGATATATCAAGGGACCACGCCGTATAACACAGAACGGGTTTCCTCCCAAAAATAACAGTGCATATAACAAAACAACGCAATGCTTTTTGGAAAAAATGAAGCTATTATAAGACCCAGGTCCTATCACATAATGCAACGCAAGCCGGGGGATAGGGTTTTCCCTTATAATAGCCAAACATGCTTAGTACGTTTAAAACAAATCGTTTGGTACTATAATAAGTGCATAATGTATAAAACAATTTCAAATCATAAGTATCAATCATAGACGGCATGGGTACCATATATCATGTCGCCAATACTAGGCTTTACAAATAAAGCCGCAAGGTCACGTATTTGGAAATTGGATTTCCATCTGTGAACCAAGGCAAAAGATAGTCCTCTACCGATTCGAGACGCTCTAGCCCGTGTCTCAGGAACAGAACGCATCGTCCCATGGATTGTCAGGGCCGGTCCACCGATGTGGATTAAAATGCATGAACACTGCGTTTCCCCGCCTTTTGGGACGTAGGTGAGCCAACTAAATGACTCCATCGGTTCGAGAACGACCGATATATCCGAGGCGCCTCGCAACAGCAACAACCACATATGTCAAACTCGTCAGGGCGTGTAAAACCACTGACGTCATTTCTAACTAGAAGGAAACGCATGCCCTCCCTGATGTCCTCTCCTGTTTTTGGTTCACCACCGGTGTGTGAGGTTCGCGAATCAACGTTACACAAAGCTACGCCACATAGGCCGTGCTTTGATCATCAACCACAAGACTCTGCTTTTCAACAGAAGCCTTGATCATTTGCATCTTAGCATGCCACACAGGCAAACCATTCTATGCAACCAATATCAGTCACACAGAATGAAATCCGATGTCAGACACACAGTCCATTTACAAGTCCGTTCTGGGTCTGAACGAAACCGGAGGCACCTAGTACCCCGCATATCCATCGATCTCCAAGTACGTCTGGATGACCACCAACTGATTCCCTCCTCTTGAGTGTACGGCCCAATCAAGATCATCAGTAATTATCCAAACGATGTGAAGACCTCCGGTCTTCGACCACCGTTTTCATCTTCGACATATCGTCGTACGAGTTATTCAGAATGGGGTAAACCCAGTCTTTCTGAATAACTCGCATATATAATAAACAAGTGTTACACAAACACAACATACGCCTCATTCCAATTCATCAGTCACTAACCGTAAATTAACAAGAGAATAATTCCCCAAAATTAACCCCGAAGGCCGAAACCAACATCAGATCAATATCTAGAAAACCATTCTGCTTAGCTGATCGACAGTTAGTTTCTAAATTTCACATTCTTAGGGAAAGGTTCCCATTAATTTTATCAAAGATAAATCCTTTAAATTTATTCTTTAATCTACCTTTGAATATCAATTCAAACTAGTCGGGATTAACGAACCTTACCGAAGTAATCGTTTGTTTTAATTTCCCAATCCCAACCTATTCATCCCATGAAGTAAAACTGGTCTTACTTCATATCTAACACCACGGTGTTATCGGTAAATTCAATTACCATTTCACGTTAAAATCTAATTAAAGATTTAACTCTCGCCTGGAGAAAAACTGGTGATACTCCATTCTCGATCTTTTCAATCCAATTAAAGATTCATTAAAACTCCACTTAGTTTTAATCTGTAACTGGGTTAAAGAATCAATGTCATTTAAAACACGGTTCACGATAAACCCAAAATCACATCACATTTCAATCAGTCCCTGACCGTAAATTAGCAAGTGAGCAATTCCCTAAGTATTAACCCCGAAGGCCGAAACCAACATCAGATCAATACCCAAGAAACCATTCAACTTAACTAATCTCCAGTTAGTTTCTGATTTTCTTAACTCCGTGGGTCTAAGAACAGTATTATTGAAGATACCGTTCACGACAACCCAAAATCACATATGATATTAAATACAAGGCTCTGAATAGAAAATATATCGGCTTATATTCAATATCAAATTCTACGACCAACAAATATCGTATTGGAAATAACGATACATATATATATCTTTCAAATTCCCATAACAATATCTGTATCATCACGAAATCCAACATCGAAATATTCCAAAGACAATTTCGATTCAAATCCATTCCAATTCAGTTATTGGAAATTCTGGTTACTTTTAAAACCCTTTTCAAATTCAACCTATTTATTTCAAAAATAAATTGATTTTTAATTCTAGTTCAAAACTAGTTCATTTCGATAAAAATCTATTTTTATCTTTTCAAATATGGAGTTTTTCATCCCAATTCTTCCCAAATCATTTCTTATGATTTTACACAAATTATTACTATTTTTAATAATTTTATCAAGGCCCGTACAGTCGATTTCCATCAACGACCATCGAACTGCACTTACAGCGACCTTTTCCAAATTTGATTTGGACATAATTCCAAATCCAACCGTTAGATTTATAATTTCTAATATCCGTTAGAAAGCTCTTTTCGATACGAACCCAACGGTTCCGGTTTTAGGAGAATCCGACGGTCGGATCTCCCGCAATATCCATTCGAAGTCAATGGTCGAAGTTCACGAACTACAGCAGCGCGGCGCGTTCTATTCAGGCCATTATATTATATATATAATATATATAATAAATACTTCGTCGATTTCCCTTTAAAACGTATTATATAAATCGTTTTAAATTCGTTTTCTAAACGATTTCAACTTCTTTTCAAATTCAAATCAAAATTGAATTTTTCCTCATAAATTCGTTTTAAATTTATTTCAAATTGATTTCAATTCAAATCGATTTTTAATTCAATTTCAGTTCGTTTTCAATTCAATTCAATTTCAATTCGAATTCGTTTCTATTCAATTTCAATTTGAATTCAATTCTATTCAATTTCTATTCAAATTCAATTCTATTTGTTTCAATTCGAATTCATTTTCTATTCAAATTCAATTCTATTCAATTTCAATTCAAATTCGTTTTCTATTCAAATTCAATTCTATTCAATTTCAATTCGAATTCATTTTATTTTCAATTCAATTCGAATTCAAATTCGCTTCAATTCGGTTCGAATTTCAATTTAAAATATTCGATTTTGAAATCACTTTTCAATATTCCTTATAAAACGAATGCAATCGATATAAATATCGTTTACGCCAAAATGGCGTCAATCTAGTCAACACGGCTTCATATATTTCTATATTCAAATATTCTATTTCAAATATTTCTATTCAAATATTCCTTTTTCAAATATTCTATTTAAATATTTCTTTTTTCAAATATTCTATTTAAATATTTCTTTTTCAAATACGGAATGAGGCCCAATCAATTACCATATAATGTTAATTATATGGATTTTCTACAACACACATATATAACAACAACGATAAATCATCGACCATCATCCAAAGTGCGTTCTACACTGTATAAGCATCAAATATAAATATTTAACGCTTATAACAGTCTGTCAATCAATCGATCAACATACAACTAATTATTGGGATTAGTGTAAAATTTATCGTCCCAATCAATATCAGTCAAATGTGTGTATATAAACAAATCGTTCGATTTGTTTATATTAATTTATTTTAAATACACGTTAAAAATTTTATTTTCAACTATAAAATATTTTAACTATATAAATATTTTATTTCATTTCACATCACCTCACACAATCAACTACACATCAAAATCAAACAAACAAGCATACAAGTCGTCCATGGTCTGTGGACGACGGGTGTCGGGTGCTACTAAACACCGTCTGCATCCTAGTATATATTTTAACTAGAAAATTAAATTAAAAGTGAGAAGTTCTCACTGAATAGCTAAACCAAACGCCACGACTCTTCATATGTAGGAAATCTTCGCCGTGTTTCTTCTTTCATCACTTTCGTCATCCGTATTCACTACATATATAAAAATCGAATTTTTACTTCGCTATTCAATATATAAAAATCAAATTTTTACTTCGCTATTCAATGTATAAAAATCGTATTTTTACTTCGCTATTCAATATATAAAAATCGAATTTTTACTTCGCTATTCAATATATAAAAATCGTATTTTTTACTTCGCTATTCAATATATAAAAATCGTATTTTTATCTTCACTTCGTTATAAAAATTATATTTTTATATTGCACTTCTCCTAATAAAGATTTTATTTTTATTACTCTACATGAATAAAAATCATATTTTTAATATGCCACTAGTATAAAAAATATATTTTTATATCGTTTCCATATATGATAATTATATTCTGATCTTCTACTATAATAAAAATTATATTTTTATACCATAAACAAATATGCAAATTTCAGATTTTTAACCTTATGTTATTTACATTATAAACTAAACGAAAATAAGAAATAAAAGGAAAGGGAGAACTCACATTTTCTGTAAATCAAACAAAATTGAGTCTTGGCTTGAGGAGGGGCCCACAGCAGCTGTCTCGAGTTGGAGGAGGGGGTGTCGAAGATCTGCAGGCCGTGGGGGTGGGCGTTTTGGCCGTGGGGCTTCGATTTAAAAAGGGGGAAGGGGGAAATCACGCGCCAGGAGGGGGAAAGAGGTTCGGAGGCGAATGGGAGGGGTCGCAGATGGGCGCGGTGGCCTCCGTTGGTGGCGGCGTGGCTGAGGCGCTTAGGGCACGGCGGATGCTGACCGGGTGCGTGGTTTTGAGGGTGTGGAGCTTGAGCGAGAAGTGGAGAGAGAAGGAGGAGGACGGGGGAAGGAGCGGTGGCCGCGACGGCCGGTGGTGGCCCAGGGAGGAGGCGGCGGGTGGGTGTTCGATTTTCTTTCTTTCTTTATTTTCTTCTTAATGAAATAGAAATGGGGAGGGGAGTATATGAGATATTTATATTATTTTTATATTATTTCATTTCAAAAAGTTGACCTTTTCATTCGAACTCGAAACCAGGCCCATCGCCTGTCGTCCATAGCTAATTACCCCCATTCCGAACACAATGGGATATGTATCGTAGGCTGATTCGATCGTTTCGATCAGTTTTCGTCAAAATCAAAATATAACTCTATATATTGAATTTGAACGCGCATTTCAATTTATCGGGGCCACATACTAACTAGAAAAATTCTCAAAAAATATTTTCTAGCTTTGTATCGACCATACGGTCCTACCAAAACTAATTTCGTCGAATTCCGAGATCGTTTGAAAAATGGTCATTTTCCAGTTGATTAATATCAAATGAAATTGGTTTGCCACGTTCACATATTGAATTCAAAAATTATGAAAATTGAAATCTAGCAATAATTTGACATCGCGAATCCAACAAAAGTGGTTTCGTCGAAAACCGAGGTCGTTTGCAAAATTTCCATTTTTAAGGGCCAGAATTCCATAGCGACTATTCAGAATTTTCAACTGGACATATCTTTTTATCCCCGCTATGAAATTTCGATTTTTCGGATTCGTTGGAAAGATATTCTCAATTAGATTCAAATATTTTTGGTTTCGCCAAAATCCGTTTTATTCTGCACCCGGTATGTTCGATTGAAATTTGAAATCGAATTATCGAACTACCGCGCCATTTTCAATTCCTTTTATAATTTAAAATAAATATTTATATTCTAACCACGATCTATATAAATTATACATTCGAATTCCATTCAAAATAAATTTCTCGTCATTATTATTTAAAATAATTCATTTTAAATATTCAAAATTCGCTAAAATTGCCAAAATAAAATTTTTAAATTGGCTCAGATTTCCGGGTTATTACATTACACCAAAGTGAGTTTTTAATTATTTTTAATTTCTTGATGTGATTAATTTATTTAATACAGTAATTAAAACATTATTAGAATTGTTAAAAAAATATAAAAGATAAGATTTTTATTAAATGAATAGTTTATATTTTTATATGCGAGAAAATGAGATTTTTTTTATCGAAAAGATTAGATTTTTGAAATCGAAAAATTAGATTTTTTGAAATCGAAAAGATTAGACTTTTGAAATCGAAAAGACTAGATTTTTGCAATAGAAAAGATAATATTTTTGAAATTGAAAAGATTTGATTTTTGAAATAGAAAAGATTTGATTTTTATATTTAAAAAGATACGATTTTTATATGTGTTACGAAGGTATAAAAATTAGATTTTTATATATATAATAGCATCATAAAAATTTAATTTTTATACATGTAATAGTGTTATAAAATGTGATTTTTATATATGAAGTAGCGGCATAAAAATGTAATTTTATTTATCTAGAGGGCGAAATAAAAATATGATTTTTTATTGTACGAATAGCGTATTAAAAATGCGATTTTTACTATGAATAGCGGGAAAAGATCGCATCGAAATTTTGGGCAAATCTGAACTGTTCAAAAATAGATAATGGAGAGTGGATCCCAAAGGTGAGAACTCCTCACTATAATTTCCTTTGTATAGTTATTTATTTTATAATTGCATGTATGAACTACTACCGATCGTCCACAGACCTTGGACGACTTGTTTGGTTGATTGTATTGTGTTGTTGTGATTGATTGTGATGTGGAATAGAATGTAAAATATTCATCAGTTGAAATAAAATATTTTATCTTTAAAAATATAATTTTTAACGTATATGTGAATAAAATAAATATTCATTTGCAAATCGAACGATTTGTTTATGTACACCCATTTGACTGATATTGATTGGGACGATAAATTTTACACATCGCCCAACTACACAAATAAAATCTGTGTTTTTTGTTTGAAAACCCCACACGGGTGTTGGGATGATATTTGACGTACACTAATCCCAACTGTTTGGTTGTATGTCAATCGATTGGTTGACATACTATTGTAAGCGTTAAATATCTATATTTAATGTTTATACAGTGTAGAATGCACTCTAGATGATGATTGTTGAATATGGTTGTTATATACGTGCGTTGTATGAAATCCATATAAATAACATTATATGCTAATTGACTGTGTCTGGTTCCAGTTCAGAAAGAAGGAATATTTTAAAATAACGATTATTTTAAAATAATGAATATTTTAAAATAATATCTAGTAAAAGATCAAAATCTGACTTTAATGTCCGATTTGGGATGGACACGAATATATTTAAATATATCAAGCCGTGTTGATTAGATTAACGCCATTTTAACGTGAACGATATTTATATCGATTTTATTCATTTTTATAATGAATATTGAAAAAGAAGTGATTTCAAAATCTAATGTTTTGAAAATATTATCACTTATATATTAATGATATGGAATATTCAATTTTGATTTAAAGTTGAATATGAAGTTGAAATCTATTTTAAAACGAAGTTAAAACGATTTATAAAATACGTTTCAAAAGGAAATCGACTAAATATACACAATATTATATATATATATATAATGGCCTGAATAGAACGCGCCGCGCCGCGGCAATTCGCGAATTTCGACCATTGACTTCGAATGGACATTACGGGAGATCCGACCGTCGGATTCTCCTAAAATCGGAACCGTTGGGTTTGTTTCAAAAAGAGATTTCCAAAGAATATTAGAGATTTGAAATCTAATGGTTGGATTTGGAATTATGTCCAAATCAATTTTGGAAAAGGTCACTGTAAGTGCAGTTCGATGGCCGTTTATGGAAATCGACTGTACGAGCCTTGATAAAATTATTAAAAATATCAATAATTTGTGTAAAATCAAACTAAATGATTTGGAAAGAATTGGGATGAAAAATCCCATATTTGAAAAGATAAAAATACATTTTTATCGAAATGAACTAGTTATTAACTAGAAAAATAATTTATTTATTTTTAGAAATAAATAAATTGAATTTGGAATGGTTTTAAAAATAACCAGGATTACCAATACATGAATTGGAATGGATTTGAATCGAAATTATCTTCGGAATATTTCGATGTTGGATTTCATGATTATACATATATTAATATAGAAATTTGGAAGATATATTTATATAGTTATTTCCCACATGATATTTGTTGGTTGTAGAATTTGATATTGAATATAAGCCAATATATTTTCTATTCAGAGTCTTGTATTTAATATCAAATGGGATTTTGGGTTCGTCGTGAATGGTGTCTTCAGTAACACTGTCCTTGAACCCCATATGAGGAGAATAAATCTTTTAATTAAGATTGTTAGAGTTTCCAATTATATTTAATAATTGGAATAAAATGGAATGTGAATTGGGTTTATCGTGAACTATGTTTTTTAGCGACATTCGTTCTTTAACCCGATTTACAGTGAAATGTGATTTGGAATTTATAAATCTTTTGTTAAGATTTAAAGGAGATTTTCCAAAGTAAAGTTTTCCAATTTAACATATTAAATTGGATTTGAATGGAATTCGATTTGGAAATAATCGAAGTGAGCTTCTGTAGAGGAAGACTGTTAATATATATGGAATTTAAAAGGCCTTATGGTTATTCCATTTATATTATTGGTTGGATATGGAAGTTCATATCGATTATATATATTGATCTGTTTTCCGTGAAGATTCCATTGTTAATGGAATGTGATTTTGGGTTTATCGTGAGTTGTGTTTTAAGTGACATTAGTTCTTTAACCCAGTTAAAGATAAGATTAATTTCTTAACTTTGAATAATCATTAAGTAACGATTTTTGGAAATTAAAACTGAATTAGAGTTTTAATGTATCTTTAAATAGATTGAAAGGTGAACTTGACAACTCAAATTATCAAATTCAAGAAATGATCGAGAATGGAGTATCACCAGTTTTGCTCCAGGCGATAGTTAAATCTTTAATTAGATTTGAACGTGAAATGGTAATTGAATTTACCGATAACACTATGGTGTTAGATATGAAGTATTACCAGTTTTTCTTCATGGGATGAATAGGTTGGGATTGGGAAATTTAACAAATGATTACTTCGGTAAGGTTCGCTAATCCCGACTACTGGTTTGAATTGAAATCCAAAAGAAGATTATAGAATAAAGTTAAAAAATTTATCTTTGATAAAATTAATGGGAAACTTTCCCAATGTATAAGAATATTTAAATAAAGGAATATTCTGGATTAAAATGAGGCGTATGTTGTGTTTTTATAGCACTTGTTTATTATATACGTGAGTTATTCAGAAAGACCCGGTTTATCCCATTTTGAATAACTAATTCGACGATTAGTCGACAATGAAGACAATGGTTGAAGACCGGAGGTCTTCACATCGTTTGGATGATTACTGATGTCTTGATTGGGCTGTACACCCAAGACAAGGTAATAAGTGGTGATCGTCCAGACGTACTTGGAGATCGACAGGATATGCAAGGGCCTCTCTCCTGTATTGGACATAAGGGACGAGGAATAAGGTGCCTCATATTTCGTTCAGACCTAGAATGAACTTGTAAATTGATGTGTGACTGACATCGGATTTCATTCTGTGTGATTGATAGACATCGGTTGCATAACATGAAATTGCCTGTGTAGCATGCTGAGATGCAAATGATCAAGGCTCTTGTTGAAAAGCAGAGTCTTATGGTTGATGATCAAAGCATGGCTTTAATATAGCTTAGCTTTGTGTAGCGTTAATTCGCAAGCCTCGCACCCCTGTGTGAACCAGAAACGAGAGAGGACTTCAGGGAGAGCATGCATTTCCTTCTAGCTAGGAGTGGTGTCTGGGTTTTGCACGCCCAGGCGTTTTACTTATGTGGATGATGGATAGCGAGGCACCTTAGTTATATCAGTCTCTACGGAGCCGATGGATGGTATGGTCTTTATACAGACCAATTTTACGCCCCATAGGGCGGGGAAACGTAGTGTTCAGGCATTTTAATCCACATCGAGTGGACCGGCCCTGACGATCCAAGGCTTGTCTGCGCGCTTGCCTAAGGCTCGGGCTAGAGAGTCTCAAAGCGGTAAGGACGATCCCTTGCCTTGGTTCACATATGGAAACTTTCAATACGACATTATGTGGTTTTGATTGTAAAGCCTAGCATGGCGATATAGTGGGATGGGGCACTCATGCCGTCTATGATTGACATATTTATATTCGAAGTTGTTTTTGACACTATACACTTATAGTAATAATAAAATATGAAATTTCACGTACCAAGCATTTTTGGCTATTAAAAGCTAAAAACTCTATCCTCCGGCTTGCATTGCACTGTGTGATGAAACCTGAGTTTTATAATTGCTTCATTGTTCTTTATTTAGCGTTGCGTTGTTTGTTTTATGCACCGGTATTCTTAGGGGTAAATCCATTCCGTGTTATACGGCGTGGTCCCTTGATATACCTAACTTTAAAATAAGATTAATAGTTGTTTTAGTTCTCACACCTGTCACATGACTGACCTGGAGTTTATTGTTTTAACCTAAACTCTGGGTGCCCCTATTTTCCACATGGGCAGCTAGATGTTTTGGTTTTGCAGATTTATATTCACAGGATCCAGGTTTACAGCTGGAATGATATTCGGAAGTATCTGTTTATTTCTTTCAGATGTTTTATGTATAATTTTCCACTGCTATGTAATGTATTTTAATCTCTGATATTTATCAAATGTATAATATTTGTTCATACTCTGTATATTTTTGTATTCTGATGAAATTGTTGTAATAAGCAATGAAATGTTCTTTTGTTTGTGTTCCGATGTGTGTTGTTCTCAAAGTAATTCGTGCTTTCCTTTACGGGGAGGTTCGGGTCGCTTCAGGAATTCTTTTAAGTTTACCTATTTTTATATAATTTTTAGTATGAATCTGGATTCACCATGACTACAAGAATTTGGGGTTTCATGAAAACAAAACATATTAAAATACCCCAACTATATAGTAATTTAGAGATGGTCAGTTTATTTATTTATTTGGGTTTTTGATCATTGATGTAGATAAAGATGATTTATATTGTTTTTGGGTGTGTATTAAATTCATTTTCTAGTGTGTTTCGCTTTCTTTTCTTTTTGTTGTAAATCTTAAATTAATGAAAAAGGGTGGATTTGGGTATTGTAACTTATGTATGTTTAAACCTCTATTTTCATATAAAATAGTCGGTTTGGGCATAATAAAACATGTATGACCAAAATCCATGCCTTCTTACTAATCTCACAGGTCGAAGTAAAACAGTATAAAAAAGAATATACATATAATGTTATTTATTCACCTTGTCCCTTTTTATTTATTGAGATAATCTTAAAAGCCTAGGCTACAAGTTATCTTTCATTTTGCTTTATTTATTTCCCTCTTATTGCTTCAAATTTGAAATGAAGATTTATGTGCTATATTGTGGAACTTGGAAAATCTCTCTTTTGTATCTTTATTAGAAGAAAAAGAATGACAATTCAATGCTTAGTTTGCTTTCTTTACTTGCGCCGCTAATTATGCCTTTATATATATTTATATTTATTAAGTAGCATAATTCATGTATCATAAATGTGTAATTAATGCGTTAAATTAGGAAATTCATACTAAATGTCCCTATTAGGAAAATTTTGTATTGTGTATGTATTAATGGCCTCTTAAAAATATTAAATGACATATGGACGTGAGGTCAACCCTTACTTGTAATAGAAGTCTGTCTGTAACCGCTTGGCAGATCCTGCAGCTATAACAAGTCGGGTTAATATATGATGTCGAATGCCAGGGCCATTTAGTGTGTGGTGGGCCTACTTCAAGAAGGTATCAAGTGGCTAATCCGCCTTATTTGGGTATTAAGTGGACATGACTTAGTCCGCCTAGTGTTCATCCCTTGGGTTTGGGCTAAAGTTATGGGATCTGCCCTTATTAGGTATTAAGCGGTTTATGGGTCTTCCTTTCTGAAATAATTATAAGGTATTAAATGTCTTAAATAAGATATTAAACAGTGAATGAATGGGGTAGTTCTCCGGAATTTTTCCACTTCTTATCTAGGTGTTATGTGAGAACATACTTAAGAATGAGCCATGGACCTATCTAAGGAAAGTATTAAGTGACTACAAGTTCACTCATAATGACAGCTAGATTGTAATGTAAAATCCACCGAGAGGGTCTTAAATGGCTTTAGTGTCTACCTAAACCCGATATAAAGTGATTGATTACTATCCCTTAGATTATGTTGAGAGAAACTTTATGTAACTGTAATATACTTGGAAACGAGGTCTTAAGTGACTAGGATCCACCAAGGGTATTAAATGACCATAAGAATCCGGTCATTTTTATAATAGCCTTAAGTGATCAGAAAGGTTCGCCTATTTCCACTAATAGTATAAATTTGTACATGTATGGTATATGCGTGTTTATATTTATTTATTTAAAGGACGCGCGTCTCTATAAAATAGTATATATAGATCCTTTTAGGAAAGGCATTACCTTAATTTCTAGAAATACCCTAGAAACCATACATGGATTTAGCAACTTCCTTATCAATTTAGAAACCTATAAGCACATAACGGCAGTGGAAACCACAAAGTTGGGAAAGTGGAAAGAATTGAAAACTCCATATTTAATAGGCAATAAATGAAAATTAATTTAGTAGCTTATGTAACGACCCGCATTCTACGGATAGAAGGACCATAGAATATTTATTTCTTTCTCATACGAAGTCGTATGGTCATGTAACTTTGGGGGAACGACTATTGGGGTCATTCCCCATATTCATGATTTTTGCCGATTTTTATATGACTGTTTTGCCCCTAGCTGATCTTGTTTTGGCCATAACTTTTGATTGGTAAGGAATTTTGACCTGAAACCACTTCCATTGAATCCGAATAATGGTTTACCTTTTTGTAGAGTGGTCACATTAGCCAAACGGACTTACCGTTTGGGAGATATGGCTGAAACAAGGTTTAGAAGGTGAAAAACAGCTTAACCGGGCCTAATTAGGGTGATTAGCAAGAGGGCCCATAACCCATTTCGGGATTAGGGTTATGGGGAGGCTGAGAACAGTTAGGGAACGAATTTTATTTCATTTTTCAGCCGCCTAAAACATTTCTCTAACCCTAGCCATGGCCTCCACCTTCTAATTTCATCCCAAATCGCTCCTAATCGCTTTCTAATTGAAGATTAAGTCAAGCTACGTCAAATCAAGGGCTAATCAACACCAAATCAGAGTTGGAGCTGCTGTGTTGCTTAGGAATTCGACCCAAACAGTAGAGTTTCAGATATTATATCTTAATTCGTGGCAAAGGCGAATGATTTGCATCGTTTTTCACTAGTTATGGTTAATTAGTGGTGATTAGTGAAATCTTACATAATAAAATTTTGGAAAAATGTTTATAAATTCTTAAATATTATTTTAAGCCTCTGTTAGAAATTTGGGTTAATTTGGATATGTTTTGCTAATCCTAATGTTAGATTTGATTAAGCATGATTAAGGGGAAAACATGGGTTTTGGGTATGTTTGATCCATAGTTGACATGTTATATTGATGTTTTGGTGTTTATGGTCGATTTTATATGTTGCTATGACTATTTGGAATGTTTTGTGATTGCATAGAAAAGTTAGATTGGTCGAAAATGCCGTCGTATGGCGTAAACAGCTCGCTATGCAGGAAATTATACAAAACCCGTTCATGAAGCACCTACTCCTCACGACTCGACCCCTAAGATCGTGCATCATCCGCACACCACGATCCCTAGGATCGTTGTAACAACCCGGATTCCGACAGACCAGTTTTTTTTTTCAAAAATCCAATCTATCGAAACCCGAGTTGGGTGCTCTGGTATCCTACAAAAAAAATAGAGATAAAGAAACGTATCAGAACTCATAAAGCATCTCACAGCGGAAGGAATTAAAATATAATAGATTTAAAAATAGCTTTACCTTATATATCATACCGTCTAACCAGTATCCAAAGCAATACCATCTCTGTCATAAACCTAACCTGGATGTATGTAATGACGAGGGGGTCAGAACATAAGTTCTGGTGACTGGACTTAGAATAAACTTCTGTATAATCCGACATATACCGTTCAGTTATATTTTCTTGCTTATTAGGTTATTCGCGATATTAGCTCTCTAGGCTATACTCATGTCCCACTAGTAGGTTAACCTAATACAACGTATATGTAGATACCCCCAACTCGTCTAATCCTTTCCATGTATATATACAGTCCCTTGTCGTATGTCGTACGGGCTTCATCATGTAAATCTATACTACTTTAGTGTAGTGCCACCATTCTCGAAATCATTTGGACTGCCACTCTCGATCTTGCTAGATTCTGTGTATCATCTAGATCTAATATAAGGTTTACTCTTAAGCGCTTCTTAGATTCAACCAGGGTTTATGCTACCCAGGGCCACTAGGGTTTATGCTACCTATTGAACGCTTCTCGGATTCAAGGTTTACGTGACCAAGGTCCAACTAGGGATTATGCTACCTATCGAATGATGCCCCTAGTCTAGGACACACTACCAGAGCGATATATGTTCCTAGACTTTCCCCACGTACGTGTCATGAATCGTTATCGATGTCTAGTTGCACATGTCCTCTATATGTGCGGCCCGAGTCTCGTGGCAGAGCTAATCAAGAAATACTGAACTCGGTCGTGAGCTTTAAGTTATCTGCCAACGCAGATGCTAAGGTCTGGTTTTATCTGTGTGTGGCTATGGTCCCACTTGACCCCTCCCTCAACTAATGAAAGGCACCCAAGAGAATCAAGAACGAGAACTATACGCAGGCCCCTATGCCCCCACAAACCTATTGGCCAAACCTCACCCATAACTAGATAGCAAGTATATGGTCTGTTGGAGTTCTCCGCCTTTCCGCTTCACGTACTCGATTGACTCAAGATGGTAGGTAGACGACGACGTGCTATCACAGGGCTAAACAAGATATCGTCGCCTCACGCTGGTCCATCCTAGTCTTTAGGTTGTTTATATTGCAACCAAGGCATACTCTTGGTTCTTCTAACGCAGACCTTAACCTCTGTGAGCCCAGGAGGATCATCTGCAGCCTCATAGAGGGTACCAATAGTACCATCACGTCCCCTCGAAACCGCGTGCTTCGTAACCCAGACCGTTGGAGTCTTCTTCATGATCAGATGGATATTCGCTCCTCCTCGTGTTCTACTTGGTTTTCTTGACTAAGGTTTACTACTTAGTTCTCTTAACTAAGGTTTACTACTTAGTTTCCTGAATCGTTCGTTAACTAAGGTTTACTACTTAGTCCTCTTAACTAAGGTTTACTACTTAGTTTCTCTTAATCGCTCATTTTCTTAACTAAGGTTTACAACTTAGTCCTCTTCACTAAGGTATACTACTTAGTTCTCTTTCTCGTTATTTACTTAGTTCTCTTAACTAAGGTTTATTACTTGGTTCTCTTAACCAAGGTTTGATACTTAGTTTCTGTTACTTAGTTCTCTTAACTAAGGTTTATTACTTGGTTCTCTTAACCAAGGTTTGATACTTAGTTTCTGTTACTTAGTTCACTTAACTAAGGTTTATTACTTGGTTCTCTTAACTAAGGTTTGATACTTAGTTTCTATTGCTTAGTTCTCTTTAACTAAAGTTTGTTACTTAGTTCATTTTAACTAAGGTTTACCTATGAATTCAAGCATGACTTAAGTTCTTTATCAAATAATAGCGTGTGGGTGTTCTCCCACATTTCCAGCTTAGATTCACTTATTTCATGGTATAAGTCGTCCCACCCTTCGAGTCTTGTATTACATCTTAAGTCGTATTCATTTCTTATCCCTAGGATAAGTTTATCTATTATTTAATCTTATCATTCCCGGCTTTTCCTTGCTTTGATATTGTTATATTGGTTAAGTTTGCCCATGTGTACAAGTTGACTTAACCCCCAATCACGTATTCAATTCAACCCATGCGTCATGTCAAACTGGTTAAGTGTTATCCAACAGTTCATGTTGACTTAACCCACCCATTTATCGAGTCAAATTGGTTAAGTGTTATCTAGCAGTTCACGTTGACTTAACCCACCTATATATCATGTCAAATTGGTTAAGTGTTATCTATCAGTTCGTGTTAACTTAACCTACCTATATACCATGTCAAATTGGTTAGGTGTTATCTAGTGGTTCACGTTGACTTAACCTACCCATATATCGAGTCAAATTGGTTAAGTGTTGTCTAGTATTTCATGTTGGCTTAACCTTACCATACTAGCATGTGTCATTAGCATTAATTAATTATTAATGCCCAACCTCTCATATTAGACCTATTGTTGCGGTCACTGGATGTGTCGGTTGGTTCCGGGCAGGATTACACCACAACTCAATCTAACCTCGGGTTTCAAGCATGTTATGACTAACTTCTCACATTATAACCTATTGTTTGCGGTCACTGGATGTACCGGACGGTTCCAGGCAGGATTAGACCGCAAACTCATTCTAACCTCGAGTTAGCCATGTTTCATGTTTAGTTCATGTCCATTCTAGATGTCATATGTCAACTATCAATTCACAAGCATGTTCGTGTTTATTCTAGATGTCATGTGTAGAGTTCCATAAATACATAAAAACATGGTTTTTCCAACATATTCTATTTTTAATTATGTTTTTAGGATCTTAACAGCATATCCAATTTTCAAGTCTCAAACTCAGGCTTTACCCAAAAACCCCAATTTATGTTCATGCTTATAATCTCATTAATAGGCTATACCTATTATTCCAATTTTTCTATACATGAGTTCCTAATAGGTTACTATCATTCCTCATATGTTGGTTAAGTTTATTCTCAAGTGCTACTTAACCCATTTCTACTTTGCTTATACAATCATTCGTGAAATAATCTTTTTACCCAAATTACTCAATTATAGCCAAATTCACCAATTCCATGTTATTCATATCCAAACATGCCAATTTCCAAAATCCCTTTGTACCCAATTTCATAAAATCAATATTTTCCCAATATATTTCCCCATATTTATACATATAATCTAATTCACCTTTTAGGCTTAATTTCAAGCCACAAACAAATTCATCCAATTGTCCCAATATTTGCGATAATAATTGTTATGCCACAATTCCCCAAATTTCAGATTATATTCCTTGACTGCATAAAATAGATTATGCCCAACATTCCCATATTCCAACCATACGTATGTATAATAAGATTTTGTCTAGGTTCGAGATAACATAGATCCAAAAATAAAAAGGGGAAGGAGAATAAAAGAACAATTATTATAACATGAATCTTGAATTGAATTTATAACTGGGGAATGATGAACGATAATAATACTATTATACAACAAGTTTATTATAATTCCACTCAACTTGACTGGATTAGGGAAAATAAACGATTTGTTGCTATAGAACGCTGATTTAATCTTCTTATTTGATTGTTGGTGAAGAGCATGAATTGTTGATGAAGAACTTTACTACTTGATTTGATTAAACTCCAAAGTTGATGAAGAATCCGCAATATAATTTATAGTTTTGGGCGGCGACCATGTATGGTTGAAGTTTGGCGGCATGGAGGTGTCTTAAGGAATTGTTATGAATTAGGGTTGTGTCTTGCTATGTATTTATAGGTATAGAGAGTGTTTTAAAGCACTTAGATTGACCTACAAGCCATCCGACCCGTACATCACATCAAAACACGTCACAGGAGATGAAATCGCCCAGATCTGGGGATAGGTCGACCCCCAGGTCGACCTGCCTGGTTTTGGCGGGAAATTTCCCACCTAGCTGCATGGATCGAATTTTGAACTGTTTTGAATTTTTGTTGAATCTTCTAAAGGCCATAACTCCTTCATACGGAGTCCGATTTACGCAAACTTGGACTCTTTTCCAAACAGAATTTCGAGACGAACGCAATGGTGATGTCCGTTTTACCTAATTCCTAATATTTAAATTAAGTATCCTTATTTTATTATCTTTTCCGTTATGCACACTGTTATCGAATTAATTTTTCCTTCTCTTCCATATATTAATTAATTTTTCATTGTACATCACCATTATTTACCTATCTATGCATATATACATATTTTTATGTATTTTTAATTATATTAAAAATGCGGGGTGTTACATTCTCCCACCCTTAAAGAATTTCGTCCCCGAAACACGATAAGAGTAAAATAGATAAGCCCTCGCAATACCCATCCATCAAGTGTGCATCCAATTGTTGCAAACATTGTGCACATGTGCAAAGTGAGATACATTATAGTAAAGTATGTATGCCTAATTTGGATCCACCTGTATGTATGCAAATTTTAAAAACTCTTTCAAAACATGATGCTCACATCCTAAATATACTTGTAGTTCTATATGAATGCAATATTCTTGAAAAATCAAAATATTTTTCATCCAAGTTTTCCCACACTCTTATAGAATAAGAGCATAGTTCACCTAGTCGTCGCATCCAAAACCCTACCATCCATCATTAAATTCGAAATTTAGAAAAATTTAATTTTCCAAATTTGATTTCCTTATGTTACGAAAAGATATAAAACGGAAAAATTCACATCCTCCATTTTTCTTTTCTAATCGTACTTGGATTTTTATATGACTATTCTATGAAGATTTCCTAGTTTCCTATCCAAGCACAACCACATCAGAAAATTTCTTCTCTTTTTCCACTTATCTTGGAAAATTTTCATATTTATTCATCTTTTTCTTAAGATTTCCATTTTCTTTTCCCGTCACATTTGTTGCCTTGCAAATTTATTGTTTCTTGTTAGGTAGGCTTTTCTCTTTCTTAGCTTATTTGACTTAATCCAATTACTTAAGTTTATTATTTCAAATAAGCTTTTTCTGTTTTCAACTCAAACAGCATCCTACACAGCTACTACTATGGGCCAAGAATCTTAGGACTTTGTCATCTCAGACAATTGCGAGTCCACACAACAGGATCTACCCACTTACTTGCCCTTCACTACTTAGTAGTCGCTACTAGTCCTTGTTGTGTATTACTAGCCTATCCCTTTTTTTTTCTCCAGCAACAAACCTAGGTTTCTCAATACTTATGCATTCTACGGGAAATTTTCCATTAGTTTAATATTAGCTAATCCCTGACTGTAAATTGGCAAGAGAGTAACTCCATAAATATCAACACCGAAGACCAACTTTATTTCATTCTTTCTAGGCCTTAATCCTTAACTACTACATTTTTAAAACATGGTTTGGCATTCTTTCTTTTTATTACATTCTTCTTCCAAAAACTAAAAGTGGTAAAACTTTTATTCTTTTCTCAAAAACTTGCTTTTGCCAAACCATAAAAAAAACATGTCACAAAATAAAATGCAAAACATTTTCTTCAAATCACAAAACTGGAGTAGACAAGGACAACTATCAAGGTTACATTGTTCCTATTTACAACGTTAACTTTGGCTGCTAAGGTGCAAGCATCTACTCTATTCTTACACTCTACCGCTTATTTTGTTCACCCAACAAAAATTTCTTTGTAAAACAATAATCAAAATTTATTAATAACAGAATAGAATTTCAAAACTTCTTTTCATATATGAAAACTAGCAAGCTATTTGTGCTCCATAATATGCACCTTTTCATGAGAGAATTCTTTTAAAATAAGAAATCATTGTTTTACACAATATACCCCACTTTACTTTAAAACCCAACATGCATCTATCAAAATACTTTTAAGATTAAATCTTGGAAAATACCACAAATCCTTTTACAAATTCAAGTTTTAAAAAGTTTATCATTGGGTTAGACTCAAAGCGGGTCTTCAACTCAACTAGGCTTTCCTAGGCACTTTCACGAATTCAATTCTCTTAACTATATATATTCCTAATCCATTTTCCATATTTCTACCTTTTCTAGTTTCTAAGGTTTCATTTCTAAACCCACTAATCTGAAACACTAATATTTCAGTTCCCATCCTATGGGATACTTTTCTTTCTCTAGCTTCAAGTCATATTGTACACTTTCCCAACCACCTAATGGTTTCCAAATTCCTATGTTCATTCCTTGAGTGTACAAACTAGATATCCTTACTCTTTTCATGTCTAGTGGGCTACTAAATGGATTTAGGTTTATATATATAATATATTTATATTTTAGAAAATACAAATACATTAACTCATTATCTCCCTAAGGTCCCTAAACCGAAGCTCTGATACCAGATGTAACAACTCGAATTCCGACAGACCGATTTTTTTTCAAAAATCCAATCTATCGAAACCCGAGTTGGGTGCTCTGGTATCCTGCAGAAAAAACAGAGATAAAGAAACATGTCAGAACTCGTAATGCATCTCAATGCGGAAGGAATTAAAATATAGTATATTCAAAAATAGCTTTACCTTATATATCATACCGTCTAACCAGTATCCAAAGCTATACCATCTCGGTCATGATCCTAACTTGGAAGTATGTAATGTGGAGGGGGTCAGAACATAAGTTCTGGTGACTGGACTTAGAATAAACTTCTGTATAATCCTATATATACCGTTTATTTATATTTTCTTGCTTATTAGGCTATTCGCGATATTAGCACTCTTGGCTATACTCATGTCCCACTAGTAGGATAACCTAATACAACGCATATGTAGATACCCCAACTCGTCTAATCCTTTCCATGTATATATACAGTCCCTTGCCGTATGTCGTACGGGATTCATCATGTAAATGTATACTACTTTAGTGTAGTGCCACCATTCTCGAAATCGTTTGGACTGCCACTCTCGATCTTGCTAGATTCCGTGTATCATCTAGATCTAATCTAAGGTTTATTATCAAGCGCTTCTTAGATTCAACCAGGGTTTACGCTACCCAGGGACACTGGGATTTATGCTATCTATCGAATGCTTCTCGGATTCAGGGTTTACGCGACCTAGGTCCAACTAGGGATTATGCTACCAATCGAATGATGCCCCCTAGTCTAGGACACACTACACATAGCGATATATTTTCCTAGACTTTCCCCACATATGGGTCGTGAATCGTTATCGATGTCTAGTTGCACATGTCCTCTATATGTGTGGCCCGAGTCCCATAGCAGGGCTAATCAAGAAATACGGAACTTGGTCGGGAGCTTTAAGTTATCTGCCGAGGCAGATGCTAAGGTCTGTTTTTATCTGTGTGTGGCTATGGTCCCACTTGACCCCTCCCTCAACTAATGAGTGGCACCCAAGAAAATCAAGAATGAGAACTATACGCAGGCCCCTTATGCCCCACAAACCTATTGGCCAAACCTCACCCATAACTAGATAGCAAGTATATGGTCTGTTGAAGTTCTCTGCCTTTCCGCTTCACGTACTCGATTGACTCAAGATGGTAGGTAGACGACGACGTGCTATCACAGGGCTAAACAAGATATCGTCGCTTCATGCTGGTCCATCCTAGTCTTTAGGTTGCTTATATTGCAACCAAGGCATACTCTTGGTTCTTCTAACGCAAACCTTAACCTCTGTGAGCCCAGGAGGATCATCTGCAACCTCACAGAGGGATACCAAGAGTACCCTCACGTCCCCTCGAAACCGTGTGCTTCGTAACCCAGACCGTTGGAGCCTTCTTCATGATCAGATGGATGTTTGCTCCTCCTTGTGTTCTACTAGGTTTTCTTGACTAAGGTTTACTACTTAGTACTCTTAACTAAGGTTTGCTACTTAGTTTCCTGTATCGTCCGTTAACTAAGGTTTACTACTTAGTCCTCTTAACTATGGTTTACTACTTAGTTTCTCTTAATCGCTCATTTTCTTAACTAAGGTTTACAACTTAGTCCTCTTAACTAAGGTTTACTACTTAGTTCTATTTCTTGTTATTTACTTAGTTCTCTTAACTAAGGTTTATTACTTGGTTCTCTTAACCAAGGTTTGTGTGACGATCCCAAAATCCGAGGGGCGGTATTAAGGATAATCATTAGGAAATAACACATTAATCATCATAGCAGAGTACAGATAATAGCAGAAACAATAAATAAAATAATTTTACATGGATATGACAGCGGAATCACAACATGTAGGAATATCAGAATAGCATAACGTGGGATACACTTAGTAAAAAGAAAGGGAAGTGATCAGTCATCATCGCCAGAGGCGGAATACATACATGCAGTGACATAATAAGAGTACCAGTCTACATCGCCGAAGGCGGAATACATATACATATAGTGCGAAATACGGAAAGTAAATCAGTCTGCATCGCCAGTGGCGGAATCATAATATACACAGTAATGGCGGAAAATATCTAAGTCATCGCTATGAAGTCAGCCTCGCCATGAGCCAAAAGTGCATGCTATGCAGCAGTGCAGAACCAAAAACCACCTGTCACCTGTGTACTAGGCTGCCCGTGTGAAAATAAGGGCACCCGCGTTTGCAAAGTGAAACAAACAACGAGTCAGTCATGGGGACTGGTATGAGGAATCTATTTAATCAGTTAAACAACAATAATAGCAAATCATAGGACCACGCCACTTTCGCGGAACGGGTTTACTCCAGTGATTGCTAGTGCATTTAAAACAAGGTAAATTCTTTTAAAGACAACGCAATGCTTTTAGAAAGAATGAAGCTATTATAAGACCCAGGTCCCATCACACAATGCAACGCAAGCCGGAGGATAGAGTTTTACCTTATAATAGCCAAATATGCTTGATACGTATAAAGCAAAGTCATTTGATATTATTACTAGTGCATATATGTTTTAAAGCAAATAGCATCATAAATATCAATCATAGGCGGCATAGCTACCATATACTATGTCACCATACTAGTACTACAATCAAGTCCGTTATTTCGTATTGGAAATTGGATTTCCGTCATGAGTCGAGGCAAGGGGCAAGCTCCTCTCCGCTTCGAGACACTCTAGCAAATGCCTCAGGATTACGCACACTGGGTAACCCCTGGATTCGGCTGGGCCGGTCCTCACTTACGTTAGAGGATTATTTATTCCTGAACACACGTTTCCCGGTCCTTACAGACCTATAATCGAGGCGCCTCGCATTCCAACAACCACAAAGGTGAAAAGTAGATATATATGTCAGGGCTGGTAAGTCACTGACACCACCATAGCTAGAAAGAAACGTCGTGCTCTCCCAGCGGTCCGTATCCCGTTTTTAACTCATACCGGGGTGTGAGGTTCGCGAATCTATGAAATACACAAAGCTAGGCCACGTAAGCCTTGCTTTGATCATCATCCACAAGACTTTGCTTTTCAACAGAAGCCTTGATCACAGCATCTTGGCATGCCACATAAGCAGTCCACTCCATACGATTGATTTCCATCGATATATAACCTCTAAGCTCGTACGTCTCAGAGAAGGGCGTTAAGCAAGAGAATAAATTCTCCGCCGCCAAACAGATATATATTTAACAGAGATCAATCAATATAGAACAAAATCCAATGTCAGACACACAGTCCATTTACAAGTCCGTCCTGGGTCTGAACGAAACCGGAGGCGTCAAATTCCTCGTATATCCGTCCAATCAACATATACGTTCAGACGGCTACTACTTCCGTCCCTTTCCGGTAGCTACTCCGGTTA
Source organism: Allium sativum (assembly GCA_030737875.1). Lineage (NCBI taxonomy): Eukaryota > Viridiplantae > Streptophyta > Magnoliopsida > Asparagales > Amaryllidaceae > Allium > Allium sativum. The sequence goes on along the minus strand of CM060927.1, from coordinate 55,876,467 downwards.
GGAACCTCAGTAGCGCCCATCCAACCGATACGAAGATCGTCGGTCTTGAATCGTCTTTGCATTTTCCAATTCGAATCGCTCGATGAATTATTTGAAATGAGGGTTAGCTCGGCCTTTTCAAATAATTCACGTCATTAGAATTTAAATCGATTCTTTATATGGTTATATTATTCGACATCCATCCTTCAGTTATTTAGTGTTATTTTCATGTCATACACATACAACCATCAAATATCAAACAATTCAAGCCCAATTGGTTTATTTGCAACCTATGTTGCTTATAATATTTTATAACAATTTTTCGCCATTTTTATTTATTTAAAAATGGCCATATTTAATTAAACGACGTTTCAGGTCGTTTCGTGTCACTGGCGCTGTTTTTCCCTTAATTTGTTTTACACATATCGGAAAATCTAACCGTTGGATCTTCACAAATTTTACATCATTAGGAAGGTCTTTTCAAAACGAATCCAACGATTCCAGTTTTGGGAAAATCCGACGGTCGGATCTTCCACACTAACCATTTGAAGTTACGATTTCAATTTACGAACTGCAGCGTCGTTATTCGATTAAATTTAATTATATTTATATATATATATAAATATAATCGTTTCTGGCGCTGTTTTTCCTTAATTTTGAATTAAACATTCCAGACAATCCAACCGTTGGATTTTTACAAGGTTGGTGCCGTTGGAAAGATTATTCCAAGGCGAACCCGACGGTTGAGGTTTCGGGAAAATCCAATGGTCGGATCTTCCGCACTAGTCATTTGAAATCATGGTTTCAAAATACGAACTACACGGCCTCGTTTCGTTTTAATTTTATTTATATTTATATATTTATATAAATATAGTTCACTCGATGATTTCTATATCGTTTTTCACTTCAAATATTTTTCTAACACCTTAAATTTTGGAAAAATTTCGCCATAACCTCCCCTGCACCGGGAGCATCGGGAAATCGCAAATAGCGTTCCCGGTCCTTCTAATCTCAAAAAGAAAAAGAAAAAGCCAAGCGGCTAGCCAACAGGCTCAAAATCATCACCCAAACAAATCAGTAAATGTGTACCTATTTGTCGGGCACAAATTTTATTCCTCTTCTCTAGCCCCTTTGCTATAACCTGTTCAATGAATATGCATGTACATATATATACAGTTCTTATCAATTATCATTTTCTATTCAATTCCATATTTGATTTCTGTTTGGTTTAAAAACACCATTCATTCTAATGTTACATAAATAGGTGCAAATCATTTCATTGGCTAATTAATGAATATTTCAACTCATATATGTTTATTTTGAACAAGTGGCTATTTTTAACATTTCACATTTCAACGATTAAGGCATACAATAAAAATGTGATTTTTATTATCGAACGGTTTATTTTAAAATATGAATATCATTCAACACATGAATGTTTTCTATAGTTTCTATATATAGATAAAAATGTGATTTTTGTTATCGAACAGTTTATTTCAAAATATGAATACCATTCAACACATGAATTTCTAAACAACGAATGAATATCAATTCAACACATGAATGTTTTCTATAGTTTCTATATATAGATAAAAATGTGATTTTTATTATCGAACAGTTTATTTCAAAATATGAATAGCATTCAACACATGAATTTCTAAACAACGAATGAATATCAATTCAACACATGAATGTTTTCTATAGTTTCTATATATAGATAAAAATGTGATTTTTATTATCGAACAGTTTATTTCAAAATATGAATAGCATTCAACACATGAATTTCTAAACAACGAATGAATATCAATTCAACACATGAATGTTTTCTATAGTTTCTATATATAGATAAAAATGTGATTTTTATTATCGAACGGTTTATTTCAAAATATGAATAGCATTCAACACATGAATTTCTAAACAACGAATGAATATCAATTCAACACATGAATGTTTTCTATAGTTTCTATATATAGATAAAAATGTGATTTTTGTTATCGAACAATTTATTTCAAAATATGAATACCATTCAACACATGAATTTCTAAACAACGAATGAATATCAATTCAACACATGAATGTTTTCTATAGTTTCTATATATAGATAAAAATGTGATTTTTATTATCGAACGGTTTATTTTAAAATATGAATATCATTCAACACATGAATTTCTAAACAACGAATGAATATCAATTCAACACATGAATGTTTTCTATACAATGAATAAATATAGTTTAAGCATATGAAAATAATTCAAACACAAGAATATTATTCAAAATTTCGGCAGCATAACAGCAGGGTAGTTACACCGGCACCGTCCCTAGTACGGCTCCTCGCTCTACCTTAAAACCTCGCGGTTTTTGACAATGGGAATCATGCATCTAATTCGCACGCAGGCGGCATGTTTATATATTTTTTTCATTTCCACAAACTAATCCTATGTGGTTTCAACCAAATATTTTTCAACCACAATTGGGTATTTTTCAACCGCAATCAACCAATATCAATCACAAACAATCCCAAACTATCAATCAATTTTCACAACAATTTCAACCAATAAATATCGTCCATGGTTTGTGGACGAGGGGCGTATATATATACATATATATAGATATTTATATATAGCAATTCACTTTCATTTTCAACACATATATGTTTATTTTAAAGAAATTGAAGAGTGAGAAATCCTCACCAATAGCTATCCACTAACACGATTCTTCCTTAATAGAAACTTCGCCTACTTCGCCTTCTTGTTGCTTTCGTTGACTGTATCCTCTACATAGGTAAAAATCGAATTTTTACTAGGTTATTCAATATATAAAGATTGCATTTTGCCTTTTCTATTCAATGTATAAAGATTATATTTTCATTATTCCCATGATGTAAAAATTATATTTTTATTGCTTTAAAAATATAAGAATCATACCTTGCTCTTTCTACCTAATAAAAATTCCATCTTTTCTATTTTTAAAAAATATGATCTTTATTTTCAAGTTCAAATCTTTTTCTATTAAAAGATCAAACCTTTTTCTTTTAAAAAATTAAACCTTTTTCCTATTTTAAAGTTCAAAATAAAATCAGTTTTATAATTCCTTTTAAAACAGTTTTTATTATTCTTTTAAAACTGCTTTTATAATTCTTTTAAAACTGTTTTTAGTTTCTATCAAAACAGTTTTTGCCTTTTAGAAAAATCAGTTTTTCTTTCTTTAAAAATTACAGTTTATATATTTAAAAAAAACAGTTTTTAAAACCTTTAAAAAAACAGTTTTAAAACCCTAAAACAATCAGTTTTTAATTCTTTAAAAATGCAGTTTTTATCTTTTTTTTTTTTTAAAAATGCAGTTTTTATTTTCTTTTCAAAACAGTTTTTGTTTTCTTTTCAAAACAGTTTTTGTTTTCTTTTCAAAACAGTTTTTAAATTATTTTTCAAAACAGTTTTTGTTTTCTTTTCAAAACAGTTTTTGTTTTCTTTTCAAAACAGTTTTTAAATTATTTTTCAAAACAGTTTTTGTTTTCTTTTCAAAAATTCTGTTTTTAAAACTCTTTTATAAAAATGCAGTTTTTACCTTAGTTAAAATGCAGTTTTTTTTCTTCTTTTAAAACAGTTTTGCCTTTTTAGAAAAAAACAGTTTTAACTCTTTAAAAATTCTGTTTTTATTTTCTTTTTAAAAAATCAGTTTCTTTTTCTTTTTAAAAAATGCAGTTTTCAATTTCTTTTTAAAAAAAACAGTTCATAATATTCTAAAAAGAATCAGTTTATATTTCTTAAAAAATCCAGTTTTCAAATTATTATATAAAAATACAGTTTTAAAACTTTACTGTAAAACAAAAATAAAAACAAAAACAAAACAATTTAAAAGCTCACCGAGATTTCGAAGTGGAGGAGGGAAGAAGAACGTCGGCGGTGGCTCGTGGTGTCGCGATGAGGCGTTCGATGGTGGAGGCTCCGATTGGGGGGAGGCTGCTTCGATTGCGTCGCGATGATGTTCGAGGGTTTCGTGGTGAAGGCGGCTTCGAGGTGGGGGCGGCGTCGAGGGTTCGTCGGCGGCAAGGATAGAGCGGCGGCTCGATTTAGTTATTAGGTTTTTCCTTTTTTTTTCTCTTTCTGATAAATGATCGGGGGGGGGGGGGGCAATGAAGGAGAAAAAGGGGGAAAGTATGTTTTTTTTTATTTTATTTTATTATTTAATTATTTAATTATGCACAAGGGTTGACTTTTATATTCGACCTCGAAACGAGGCCCACCGCCTGTCGTCCATAGCGTTTTACCCCCATTCCGAACACAATGGGATATGTATCGTTAGCTGGTTTGATCGTTACAATCAGTTTCCGTTGAAATTACATTTAAGTCCTTATATTGAATTTTAAACGTACATTTCAAATTACCGGGGTCACATACTAACTAGAAAAATTCCAAAAAAATATTTTCTAGTTTCGTATTGACGATACGGTCCTAACAAAACTAGTTTCGTCGAATTCTGTGACCGTTTGAAAAATGGCCAATTTCCTGTCGATTAAATTCAACAGAAACTGGTCAAACGCGTTTTCTTTTGCCACGCTCACATATTGATTCGAAAAATTATGAAATTTGAAACCTAGCAATAGTTTGACATCCCGGACCCAACAAAAGTGGTTTCGTCGAATTCCGAGGCCATATGCAAAATATAAATTTTCCAGGCCTTTATATTCTATATATCGACTCTTCTGAAAATTCATTCGGCCATATTATACACAATTCTATATTTTATGGAAATAGGCTATTTTAATCATTCAAATTTCTTGTTAATAACCTAATTTAAAAATTTTAAACTGGTTCACATTTTCCGGGTTATTACAGTTTGATACTTAGTTTCTGTTACTTAGTTCTCTTAACTAAGGTTTATTACTTGGTTCTCTTAACCAAGGTTTTATACTTAGTTTCTGTTACTTAGTTTTCTTTAACTAAGGTTTGTTACTTAGTTCCTTTTAACTAAGGTTTACCTATGAATTCAAGCAAGACTTAAGTTCTCTTTATCAAATGATAGCGTGCGGGTGTTCTCCCACATTTCCTGCTTAGATTCACTTATTTCATGGTATAAGTCGTCCTACCCTTCGAGTCTTGTATTACATCTTAAGTCGTATTCATTTCTTATCCCAAGTATAAGTTTATCTACTATTTAATTATATCATTCCCCACTTTTCCTTGCTTTGATACTATTATATTGGTTAAGTTTGCCCATGTGTCCAAGTTGACTTAACCCCCAATCACGTATTCAATTCAACCCACGCGTCATGTCAAACTAGTTAAGTGTTATCCAACAGTTCACGTTGACTTAACCCACCTATATATCGGGTCAAATTGGTTAAGTGTTATCTAGCGGTTCACGTTGACTTAACCCACCTATATATCATGTCAAATTGGTTAAGTGTTATCTATCAGTTCGTGTTAACTTAACCTACCTATATACAATGTCAAATTGGTTAAGTGTTATCTAGCGGTTCACGTTGACTTAACCCACCCATATATCGAGTCAAATTGGTTAAATGTTGTCCAGTATTTCATGTTGACTTAACCTTACCATACTAGCATGTGTCATTAGCATTAATTAATTATTAATGCCCAACCTCTCACATTAGACCTATTGTTGCGGTCACTGGATGTGCCGGTTGGTTCCGGGCAAGATTACACCACAACTCAATCTAACCTCGGGTTTCAAGCACGTTATGACTAATTTCTCACATTAGAACCTATTGTTTGCGGTCACTGGATGTGCTGGGCAGTTCTAGGTAGGATTACACCGCAAACTCATTCTAACCTCGAGTTAGCCATGTTTCATGTTTAGTTCATGTCCATTCTAGATGTCATATGTCAATTATCAATTCACAAGCATGTTCCTGTTTATTCTAGATGTCATGTGTCGAGTTGCATAATTACATAAAAACATGGTTTGTCCAACATATTCCATTTTTAATTATGTTTCTAGGATCTTAATGGCATATCTAATTTTCAAGTCTCAAATTCAAGCTTTACCCAAAAACCCCAATTTATGTTCATGCTTATAAACCCATTAATAGGCTATACCTATTATTCCAATTTTTCCATACATGTGTTCCTAATAGGTTACTATCATTCCTCATATGTTGGTTAAGTTTATTCATATGACAAGTGCTACTTAACCCATTTCTACTTTGCTTATACAATCATTCGTGAAATAATCTTTTTACCCAAATTACTCAATTATAGCCAAATTCACCAATTCCATGTTATTCATATCCAAACATGCCAATTTCCAAAATCCCATTATACCCAATTTCATAAAATCAATATTTTCCCAATATGTTTCCCCATGTTTATATATATAATCTAATTCACCTTTTAGGCTTAATTTCAAGTCATAAACAAATTCAGCCAATTGTCCCAATATTTGCAATAATAATTGTTATGCCACAATCCCCCAAATTTCAGATTATATTCCTTGACTGCATAAAATAGATTATGCCCAACATTCCCATATTCCAACCATACGTATGTATAATAAGATTTCGTCTAGGTTCGAGACCACATAGATCCAAAAATAAAAAGGGGAAGGAGAATAAAAGAACAATTATTATAACATTAATATTGAATTGAATTTATAACTGGGGAATGCTGAACAATAATAATACTATTGTACAACAAGTTTATTATAATTCCACTCACCTTGACTGGATTAGGGTAAATAAACGATTTGTTGCTGTAGAACGCTGATTTAATCTTCTTATTTATTTTTTGGTGAAGAGCATGAATTGTTGATGAAGAACTTTGCTACTTGATTTGATTAAACTCCAAAGTTGATGAAGAACTTGCAATATAATTTTGAGTTTTAGGGCGGCGGCCATGTTTGGTTGAAGTTTGGCGGCATGGAGGCATCTTAAGGAATTTTTATGAATTAGGGTTAGGTACTGCTATGTATTTATAGGTGTAGAGAGTGTTTTAGAGCCCTTAGATTGACCTACAAGCCATCTGACCCGTACAGCACATCAAAACATGTCATAGGAGTTGAAATCGCCTAAATCTGAGGATATATCGACCCCCGGGTCCACCTCCCTAGGGGTAGGTCGACCCCCAAGTCGACCACCTGGTCGACCTGATGCCCAGGTCAACCCCCAGGTCGACCTGCCTAGTTTTGGCGGGAAATTTCCCGCCTAGCTGCCTGGATCGAATTTCGAACTGTTTTGAATTTTTGTTGAATCTTCTAAAGGCTATAACTCCTTCATACGGAGTCCGATTTACGCAAACTTGGACTCTATTCCAAGAAGAATTTCGAGATGAATGCAATGGTGATGTCCGTTTTACTTAATTCCTGATATATAAATTAAGTATCCTTATTTTATTATCTTTTCCGTTAGGCACACTGTTATCGAATTAATTTTTCCTTCTCTTCCATATATTAATTAATTTTTCATTATACTTCACCATTATCTACCTATCTATGCATATATACATATTTTAAATTATATTAAAAATGCGGGGTGTTATAATCGTGCCTCATCCCCACACCACGACCACTAGGATTGTGGAGTATCCTCACGACCCGACTCCTAGGATGATGACGTATCCTCACGACCCAACCCCTAGGAAGGGGGCGAACCCTCACACCCCGACCATGTGGAAGATGGCGAGCCCTCACACCACGAGCGTTAGGAAGATGATGAACCCTCACACTACGATTGTGAGGAATATGGCGAACCCCAGGATGAAGAACCGTGAATCGTGCCAGGAAGGAAAGAGGATCACGAGACAATGCAAGGTGGACCACGAGCAGACCCAGACGGAGACCACGAACTGAAGCCGGGGTTATGAACCGAGTCAGACCCGAGGGGACCACGGGTCGACTCCTACAACCTGGTCTGGAGCATCACGAACCACACTAGGAAGTCGCGTACCGAATGGAGATCGAACCAAGATGATGACCAAAACCCGAGATGCAAAGGTAGCCCAAATGAGAAGTTAGAACTCAGGATCCAGATGGGAACCAACGAGTTAACTTCACGGTTGGAATTTGCTGCGAGACGTGTGCAAAGTGGTTATCGGTATCCATAACTTTGGTTCACTACTGAGAGACGGATGGTGAGCTTGTAGTGATAGTTGTACGGGGTTGGACTCCGCCATGGCCAGAGGATTTGGTGACCAAAGTAGTGGATATCGCATGCTTTACGCATTGAGTGAGAGATGTGAGGATGGTTGCTATGCTTGATTGTTTGCCATCACTAGGACATGCACACCCCCTCCCCCGTATCTTTATACAATGTTTTAGTGTCACCATAGAGTATTGTACAACTTGTTGTGCTAATTCGTTGGTTGCAGGTCCAGGTTCAAGTATGATTGGATTATACCTGTTATTGTTCTGTTTTGTCGCTTATCGCTCACACCAGCCTTTTGTCTGGACCAGACTTTTATGTCTCATCTTATTACTCTGGGTGCTCCTAAATGAGCAGACTAGAGACACGTTAGCTGGTTGTGCACGAGTAGCTGTCCAGAGACGAGCAGGAGGCTTACACGTATTATTCTCTTATATTCTCCCTGTGTAGCTAGTGGTCACTACTTTGGGCATTAGTAGTGTACTTTCTTACTTTGCTTTAGAGACATTTTAAAAGTTGTAATAATGATTCGAACCATAAGCTGTATTTTTGATTTCCGCTGCTATGAAGGTTACGATGGTTTAGTTTTCAGCTTATGTACTTTCTCTCCTGTTTTATGTCAAAGTTATGTTATTATTATATTTTATTCCATGCGCTGTGAGATATACTACAGGTTCCTTTGGCAGTTTTAGCTTCACACCATTTTTCTTTGGCGACCGTCCCGTGCTAGTTGGACATCGACACAGCGCATTTCAGGAGGAAATTTCGGCTGATGCGGGGCGGGCCGTCACATTTGGTATAAGAGCTCTAGGTTGCGTAGTTAGCCTAGGGAAAGACACCAGGGAGAGATAGTGTACGTATATGAGAGTGGTATTTGTGATATTTTGGTTTTCAAACGCTATATAAATACTATTAGTATATCTAAATGGAGTCGCACTGCACTGGCACCACTATGGAGATGGTTAATCGTTTTCTCTTTACAGACTGAACGATGACCCGGTATACGAGGAGTACAAGTTCAGGAGCAAAAAATAGGGATGTTCCTGATATGAGGACGATGTTTACTACCTTCATGCGAGAGATGCTTTGGGATGCTTGGGGAGCAGTTCCTAATGCTGCTAACGGTGGTGGTGTAGTAGTGCATGCGCCTAGGGCCGATTTCGCCAAGCTTAACAAGGATTATACTAATCTTGGCGGGAAGTCGTTCCACGAAACGGATTCGGCTACGGATGTTCAAGATTGGTTGGATAGTTGTGAGCGCATCTTCGAGGACTTGGGAATTGATGATGCCATGAAGAGAAAGTTAGCATCGCGTTAGCTGCAAGGACGAGCTATGAATTGGTGGAATGCTATTAAAGCAGCTACTCCTGAAGATCAAGTTACTTGGAATCAGTTTATGACTCGTTTCAGCGAAAAGTTCATTCCAGCTGCTCACAAATCTGAATTGTTTAGGAAATTTTTGGAGCTTAAGCAGAATGGTAGGGCACTCTCGGAATATATTGCTGAGTTTGATACTTTATCGAAGTATGGATTATCTCTTATCGACACTGCCGAGAAGAAGAACGAGAAGTTCATAACCGGCTTAGATGAGTACTTAGGGGAAAGGCTGATAAACCACATCGACGAGACGTTCGAGTCTATAGTGGGGAAAGCATTGAGATCAGAGAGTCTTTACCCTAAGCCAAAGGTCGATGTTGTTATTGCATTTGTAGAGGAACCAAAGCCGCAAGCAAGCGGTGGAGGTAAGAAGGAGTCTCAGAATAAGAGAAAACAGGATCAGACCAAGGGTGGTCATAAAAAGAAGGACAAGAAAGAAAAAGAGTGCTTTAGTTGTGGCAAGAAGGGCCGCTATGCTAGAGATTGTCAGGAAAAGCCTGGGGAAAGGAAGTGCTTCAGTTGCGGCCAAGTGGGACATCACAAGGATAAATGTCCACAACCTCCTAAAGAGAAGCAGATCGCGAAAGCTTATGCTATCAACGCTGTCCCTTCTTCGTCGAATGCCCCAACTATGGCAGAGAAGGGAATGGGCATCGTTATTCGAGGTATGCTTTCTATTTTTGATGTTCCTGTTCTAGTTTTGTTGATAGCGAGGCATCCTAATCCTTCATATCTAGTGACCTGGTAGATAAGTTGAGACTGGAACTTGAGATAGTCAATAGACCTTTAGTTGTGATGAACCCGATAGGTAGTTCGACTAGCCTTTACATGATTTGTTGTAATGTGGTCTTATCAAGTCATGGATGTATGTTTGCTTGTGATTTCTTAGTTGCTTTGCTAGTATCATCTTACGTAGATTGTCTGAATTCGGAGAAGACGTTCCTTGAGTGCTTGTCTGATATTGGTTTAGGCCTTTGGGGCTTGTGCTTGGGGAATGTCGAGTTCGACTAGGATGGTTTGCGCGAGAGATAAATAGTTGTTGAGATTTTTCATTGGATGATATCTTGGTTTACTCGGGGAGTGATGGGCAGCGTGACATAATAAGATTATTCAATGGTATGGACTGCCCCGAGTTAGACTCGATAGGGTTATGAGATGACTCGAGTGGGACTCGAGAAAGATGCAAAGTAATGGATTGTTTAGGACCTTATGTTAATGTCCTTTTTGAAGCAATAGGATGTGTTCGTTGATCATGGAAGATGCAACGAAGGTTAGGACGTTTCAAGTTGGACTCGAACTCGTAAAAGAAAATAGGTGTTCGTTGATCTTGGAGATGCAACGAATAGGGAGACGACTCATGCTGGATTAGATTTTGTCGGTAATGGATACTCAAGACCGGGTCTGAGTTTATGGGTAATAGATTGACTCGAGTTGGACTCGAGAAGGCTGCAAGGAAATGGATTGGCTCGAGTTGGACTCGAGAGGGCAGCAAGATAATGGATAGACTTAGATGGGACTCGAGTGTTTTAGGCGGACTAGAAGCAGGGGTATCTGGAGACGCCCGTTACCTTGGATCCGTTGGACATGATTTAGTTATCCTTGGAGGATAAGCGTACGTTGGACGTACGTAGTCTGTATGGAGGCGGGGCTTCCATTAGCCTTGGGATTGGTTGGACCAATCAAGTAGGCATCGATGTATGTATGGAGGCGGGGCTTCCATTAGCCTTGGGATTGGTTAGACCAGTCAAGTAGGTATCGACGTACGTATGGCTTTAACAGGTGATAGGTAGGACATGTTTGATGGATGCTATGGTTTCTATGTTTGTTCCTATTTTTACTCCCTTGAGTAGACTATCACCGAACCTGTAGGATTATGGTAATAGAGAACGAAGAGATGACGGTATACACAGATGCATGTGGTACCAGACTAGGTGCTGCACTGATGCATTGAGTAGGAGACATGCCGGTTTAATTGCTATGTTTCTTGAATGAAAGTAACTGGATTATATCGTGGGACATGATTTCAGACCTAAGTATGGACTCGATCCAAAAATGTTAACAAATTTGACGATCAAACCGACTTTGATTGAGAGGATTGGTTCCAGTCAGAGGGACAATCCTAATCTATTGGAAATCATCTCTAAGGTAGAGATGGATATCGATGGCGAGAGAATGATCAAGTAAGGACTTGATCGAGAAGGATTGGCTTCAAAAGAATGAGAGGTTGGTTGTACCCAACATAAAAGGATTGAGTGATGGAGAGAGACATTGGGAAGTTTATCTCCAAGTGCATGAATTGCCAGTTAGTTAAAGCTGAGAAAAAGAAGCCTAGTGATTTGTCACAACCGTTGGAAATTCCCGAATGGAAATGGGAACAAGTCTCAATGGATTTCATTGATGGTTTACCAAGGATTAGATCAGGTTGTGATGGTATTTGAGTGAATCGTGTATTAGAGGATCTTTTGAGGACTTGTATATTGGATTTTGGAGGGTCATAGGATGACCATTTGCATTTGGTTGAGTTTGCATATAACAATAGTTATTAGTCCAGTATTGGTATGGTTCCATTTGAAGCTTTGTATGGAAGACCCTGCAACTCACCATCATGTTGGTTGGAAACTGGTGAGAGGTTCGTGCTTGGATCAGAAGTTATAAGAGAAACTTCAGATAAGATCAAGATTATCCAATAGCGAATGAAGGCTGCCCAAGATAGACAGAAAAGATATGTTGATAAAAGACGAAGAGACTTGAAGTTCTCAGTCGGCGACTTAATATTCGTCAAGATCTCTCCATTAAAGAATGTTATTCGATTTGGAAGGAGAGGAAAGCTGGCACCAAGATTTGTTGGTCCTTTCCCAATCCTCGAGCAAGTTGGGAATTTGGCATATAAAGTTGAATTACCAGAGAAGATGGCAGGAGTTCATAACGTATTTCATGTTTCCCAGTTAAGGAAATTCGTGCACGACCCCGATATGACTATTTCACCTAATCAGTTGGATGATATCGAAGTAGAACCCAGGCGGTTGGGAACCGCAAGCCGATTCGTATTTTCGAGTACGATATGAAACAACTTCGAAGGAAAGCGGTGAATCCAGTCAAAGTTCAATGGGGCAAGAATGAGAATGACTGTACTTGGGAGACAGAGGAGAGCATTAGGAAGACGTATCCAGAACTCTTTGCCTGGTAAGATTTTAATTGCAACTTAGTTTTCCGCATGCTAGGATAGACATGTTTGTTTTTGTATGTTTGGTTGTTGTGAATGGTTGATAGGCATGCGGGATCCTTTGCTTGCTTCTTAGTTAAGGAATTTCGGGGGTTAATTTTTTAAGGGGGGAAGAATGTAACGACCCGCTACGCATCGAAGGATCGTAGAATATTTATTTCTTTCTCATACGAAGTCGTATGGTCATGTAACTATAGGGAATGACTATTGGGGTCATTCCCCATGTTCATGATTTTTGCCGATTTTTATATGATCGTTTTGCCCCTAGTTGATCTTGTTTCGGCCATAACTTTTGATTGGTAAGGAATTTTGACCTGAAACCACTTCCATTGGATCCGAATGATGGTTTACCTTTCCTTAGAGTGGTCATATTAGCCAAACAGACTTATCGTTTGGGAGATATGGCTGAAACAAGGTTTAGAAGGTGAAAAACAGCTTAACCGGACCTAATTAGGTTGATTAGCAAGAGGGCCCATAATCCATTTCGGGATTAGGGTTATGGGGAGGCTGAGAACAGTTGGGAAACGAATTTTATTTCATTTTTCAGCCGCCTAAAACATTTCTCTAACCCTAGCCATGGCCTCCACCTTCTAATTTCATCCCAAATCGCTCCTAATCGCTTTCTAATTGAATATTAAGCCAAGCTACATCAAATCAAGGGCTAACCAACATCAAATCAGAGTTAGAACTGCTGTGTTGCTTAGTAATTCGACCCAAACAGTAGAGTTTCAAATCTTATATCTTAATTTGTGGCAAAGATGAGTGATTTGCATCGTTTTTTTACTAATTATGGTTAATTAGTGGTGATTAGTGTTAATAAGCGAAATCTTACATGATAAAATTTTAGAAAAATATTTAGAAATTCTTAAATATTATTCTAAGCCTATGTTAGAAATTTTGGTTAATTTGGATATGTTTTGCTAATCCTAATGTTAGATTTGATTAAGCATGATTAAGGGGAAAACATAGGTTTTAAGTATGTTTGATCCATATTTGACATGTTATATTGCTGTTTTGGTGTTTATGGTCTATTTTATATGTTTCTATGACTGTTTGGAATATCTTGTGATTGCATAGAAAAGTTAGAATGGTCGAAAATGCCGTCGTATGGCACAAACAGCTCGCTGGAAAAGTTGCAGGAAATTATACAAAACCCGATCGTGAAGCACCTATTCCTCACGATCTGACCCCTAGGATCGTGCATCATCCCCACACCACAACCCCTAGGATCGTGCCTCATCCCCACACCACGACCCCAAGGATGGTGAAGTATCCTCATGACCCGACTCCTAGGATGGTGATGTATCCTCATGACCCGACCCCTAGGAAGGGGGCGAACTCTCACACCTCGACCGTGTTGAAGATGGCGAACCCTTACACCACGAGCGTGAGGAAGATGACAAAACCTCACACCACGACTATGAGGAATATGGCGAACCCCAGGATAGCGAACCGTGAACCGCGCCAGGAAGGAAAGAGGACCACGAGACGATGCAAGGTGGATCACGAGCGGACCCAGACGGAGAACACAAACTGAAGCCGGGGTCACGAACCGAGTCAGACCCAAGGGGACCACGAGTCGATTCCCACGACCTGGTCTAAAGCATCACGAACCACACTAGGAAGTCGTGTACTGAATGGAGGTCGAACCAAGATGAGGACCAAAACCCGAGATACAAAGGAAGCCCAAATGAGAAGTTAGAACTCGGGATCCAGATGGGAGCAACGAGTTAACTTCACGATTGGACATTGCTGCGGGATGTGTGCAAAGGGGTTATCGGTATCCGTAACTTTGGTTCACTACTGAGAGACGGATGGTGGGCTTGTAGTGATAGTTGTACGGGGTTGGACTCCGTCATAGCCAGAGGATTAGGTCACCAAAGTAGTGGATATCGTATGCTTTACGCATTGAGTGAGAGATGTGAGGATGGTTGCTATGCTCGATTGTCTGCCATCACTATGACATGCACACCCCATCCCTTGTATCTTTATACCATGTGTTAGTGTCACCTTAGAGTATTGTACAGCTTGTTGTGCTAACTCTTTGGTTGCAGGTCCAGGTTCAGGTATGATTGGATTATACCGGTTATTGGTCTGTTTTGTCGCTAATCGCTCATACCAGACTTTTGTCTGACCTAGAGTTTTATGTCTCTTCTTATTACTCTGGGTGCTCCTAAATAAGAAGACTAGAGACAAGTTAGCTGGTTGTGCACGAATAGCTACCCAGAAACGAGCAGGAGGCTTACATGTATTATTCTCTTATATTCTCCCTATGTCGCTGGTGGTCACTACTCTGGGCATTAGTAGTGTACTTTCTTACTTTGCTTTAGAGACAGTTTAAAAGTTGTAATAATGATTTGGATCATAAGCCGTATTTTTGGTTTCCGCTGCTATGAAAGTTACGATGGTTTAGTTTTCAGCTTATGTACTGTCTCGCTTGTTTTATGTCAAAGTTATGTTATTATTATATTTTATTCCATGCGCTGTGAGATATACTATAGGTTCCTTTGGCAGTTTTAGCTTGACACCCTTTTTCTTTGGCGACCTTCCTGTGCTAGTTGGACATCGGCACAATGCATTTCAGGAGGAAATGTCGAATGGTGTGGGGCAAGCCGTCACAGCTTATTTATTATTTATTGTGGAGATAAAAGAGAAATAAGGAGAAATAATTTGAATAGATGTATGTTATGCTAACCATTAATTAGAACAAAATAATGTTTGTTGCAAATTAATATGTTAAGTTTTAAGGAAAGCGTTAGTACATCTATTATTAATGGTATATATTTTTTGTGTTAAGAAATATGGAAATTTGAAAAGGGTACTAAATGGTCAATAGATAAAACGATATTAGAAATTGAAGGTATTTATAATGCAATATGGCCACTAGTACGAAAATATGAATATTTGACTTTGAATAAGAAAATAAATGTCCATAAGAACGAGTGTTACTTAAATAGATAAAATGAACATAGAGGATACTTATAAGGACTAACATTTACGAATATCAAAAAGTGAAATAATAGAAATATGGAAGAAAGGATTTAAGAGGAGACAGACTTCCAAAAAAAAGTGGACGTCAATCTCTATCGGAAGGATAGTAGCTAAAATAAGAAAGTTTAGATGAAAAGAACAAATATGTTAGGAAACCTACAACAATGGATTTTTTGATAACACCACCAAATTATTTGTAAAAATAAAATTTTATATGAAATGTGAAACTTTTTGTGGATAAAGATTAGGTTATGAAAGTGTTCCTATTAAGGAGGAAGTTGAAAATAAGATTTTGGAAACAAAAATATTTCTTAAGGACTTTGGAAAATTTACCATTACTTCTGATAAACAAACTAGAAATGTAAATTTTTAAGAAAAATGAAAGATGAATTATTAAAAAAGAACAAATAACTAAGGGTAAACTAAAAGGAAAGTCTGCATTCATGAGCTTAGGAAGAAGTGAATTGAAATGTAAGTTCTTTAGAAAGCAACCAATAGTGAATAATTTTGATGGTAGATTTATAACTGTCGCAGCTTTCATGAAACAACTCTTAAAATTTAAACAAGTTAAAAAGGTTTCAACTTCTTTATGTTTTAATAATATTTTCTATGCTAAGTTTCACATGAAATAAATGAATTTAAAAAGATTTTTCCCTTCAAGACTTTGCACTAAGTATGACAATGAATTTGAGATTTAATTTCAAACAGAGAAAAGATAGGAAATTTATTATTGGAATTTAGGTTGGAAGGGAATGGTTAATTCCAGTAATCAAGAGAAAGCAATAATAGGAGTAGAACAAATGGAAGTTGACTACAAATAAATAAATATAGTAATTTATTACTGATTTATGACTATTAAATTAAATTTTGGAAAGCAACCTTAAGATGCAAATAAATTAGAATGAAAATTTATGTCCTTAAACACATCTTTAATGATCGTAAAACTTTTCAAATTCAAAACATAGATTAATGTGATATTTAATATGAGTAAGCGCATGGCAATAAATGTTTTAAAATATAACTATAAAAAGAAGTTATTAAACTTTATTGCTAAAAAGAATACATACTTTGAATAATATCTTAAAATATATTTAAAAAGTTACAACATAATTTAAAAATATAGCAATAAATGTTATTAAAGGACTTAACTATCGCTTAATTTGATTTTCGATGCTCAATTGTTAAGGTTTTGTTTTCAAAATAAAATGAGCATTTATTTTATGAAACCTTAAAGCGTTTGTCCTTTTTGAGAAGTATTAAAACTGACATTCAGAATGTTAGTGAAGACAAGTGTTAAAAAGAAGAGAAGTTATTTTAGACTTAATTCAGAAATTATGAACATTTAATAAATGTTTTTGAAACTTTACAAATATAAAAAGAGGTATTTATTGTTCAGTAATGGAACAAATACATAAATTCTTATTAAAGAATGTTTTGTTTAAAAAGATGCATGTAACTACATTAAGGAAACAAGGAACATTAAACTATTTGAAAAAGTAACATTTTAGGAAAAAAATTAATACTTCAGCTTTTAATGAATCATTAAATACTCACTTTTGGATTCAATAAATTTTAGTGAGTTGTTCGAATATATGATAAAAATAATAATAGCATGTAAATATATTTATCTTGTAAAACCACTAAAATTGTACTTTTATAAAAGAAATAACCCAAGAGTAAATAAGGATAAGTATGACGGCCCTCCCCGAACTAGTCGACATTTTCCTGAAATGCGCTGTGCCAATGCCCGACTAGCACAAGACGGTCGTCAAAAGAAAAGGGTTTGAAACTATGAATCACCAAAGAACCTGTAGTATATCTCATAGCGCATGGAATAAAATATAGTAATAACATAACTTGACATAAAATAGGAGAGACAGTGCATAAACTGAAAACTAAACCGTCATAGCAGCGAAATCCAAATACAGCTTATGATCCAAACCATCATTATTACAATTTCAAAATACTGTCTCTAAAAGCAAAGTAGAAAAGGTACACTACTAATGCCCAAAGTAGTGACCAGCAACAACACAGGGAGAATATATGTAAATCGTACGCGGAAGCGTTATGCTCTTCTCCGGACAGCTACTCGTGCATTACCACCTAACCTGTCTCTAGTCTACTCGTTTAGGAGCATCTAGAGTGATAAGAAGAGACATAAAACTCTAGGTCAGACAAAAGTCTGGTATAAGCGATAGCAACAAAACAATAACAGGTATAAATAATCATACCTGAACCTGGTCCTGCAACCAAAGAGTTAGCACAACAAGATGTATAGTACTCTAAGGTAACACTAACATAAAGTGCAAAGCGGAAGTGTGCATGTCATGGTGATATCAAACATCAAACATAGCAATCATCCTCACATCTCTCACTCAGTGCGTAAAGCATAAGATGAAACGACCTGAACTTCCCCGTGAAGGAAATCCCGGATTGAGTTGAGAACACGACAAATCAAAACACAAACATAAGAATATTTCATTGCTTATTACAACAATTTACATAAGAGTACAAGAATATACAGAGTATGAACAAATATCATCAAAAAAATATCAGAGATTTACAAATTACAATGCAGCGGAAAAATAATACAAAACACACCTGAAAGGAATATACGGATACAGAGCTTTTCGAATATCATTCCAGCTGTAAACCAGGATCCTATGAATATATATCTGCAAAACCAAAACTACTAGCTTCCCATGTGGAAAATAGGGGCACCCAGAGTTTAGGTTAAAACAATAAACTTCAGGTCAGTCATGTGACTGGTGACTAAACAGTTATTTAAAACTTCACTTTAAAATAAGATATATCAAGGGACCACACCGTATAACATGGAATGGGTTTCCTCCCAAGAATACCAGTGCATATAACAAAACAGCGCAATGCTTTTTAGAAAAATAAAGCTATTATAAGACCCAGGTCCCACAATGCAACGCAAGCCGGAGGATAGGGTTTTCCCTTATAATTGCCAAACATGCTTGGTACGTTAAAACAAATCATTTGATACTATTATAAGTGCATAGTGTATAAAACAACTTGAAATATAAATGTAGCAATCCTAGATGGCATGGGTACCATATATCATGTCGCCGATACTAGGCTCTATAATTAAAACTGCAATTGTCACGTATTGGAAGTTGGATTTCCATCTGTGAACCAAGGCAAGGGACCGTCCTTACCGCTTCAAGATAATCTATCCCATGTCTCAGGGCCCAGACTCCGGTGGGCCTTTGGATCGTCGTCAGGGCCGGTCCACACAGAGTGGATTAAAATGCCTGAACACTACGTTTCCCCGCCCTATGGGGCGTAAAATTGGTCTGTATAAAGACCATACCATCCATCGGCTCCGCAGAGACTGATATAACCGAGATGCCTCGCTATCCATCATCCACATAAGTAAAACGCCTGGGCGTGCAAAACCCAGACACCACTCCTAGCTAGAAGGAAATGCATGCCCTCCCTGAGGTCCTCTCCTGTTTCTGGTTCACACTAGGGTGCGAGGCTCACGAATTAACGCTAAACAAAGCTATGCTATGTTAAAGCCGTGCTTTGATCATCAACCACAAGACCCTGCTTTTCAATAGAAGCCTTGATCATTTGCATCTCAGCATGCCACACAGGCAATTCACGCTATGCAACCGACGTCTATCAATTACACAGAGTGAAATCCGATGTCAAATACACATCCATTTACAAGTTAGTTCTGAATCTGAACGAAACCAGAGGCACCTTATTCCTCATCCCGTATGTCCAATACAGAAGAGAGGTCCTCGCATATCCGGTCGATCTCCAAGTGCGTCTGGACGATCACCACTTATTACCTTTTCTTGGGTATACAAGCCAATCAAGACATCAGTAATCATCCAAATGATGTTAAGACCTCCGGTCTTCAACCACCGTCTTCATCGTCGACTTATCGTCGAATCAGTTATTCAGAATGGGATAAATCCGGTTTTTCTGAATAACTCGCGTATATAATAAACAAGTACTATAAAAGCACAACATACGCCTCATTCCAATCCAGAATATTCCTTTATTCAAATATTCTTATACTTTGGGAAAGGTTCCCATTAATTTTATCAAAGATAAATTCTTTAAATTTATTCTTTAATCTTCATTTGGATTTCAGTTCAGACCAAATTATGGTTTATCCAAACTAGTCGGGATTAGCGAACCTTACCGAATTATTCATTTGTTAAATTTCCCAATCCCAACCTATTCATCCCATGAGGTAAAACTGGTAATACTTCATATCTAACAACGCGGTGTTATCGGTAAAATTAATTACCATTTCACGTTCAAATCCAATTAAAGATTTAACTATCGCTTGGAGCAAAACTTGTGATACTCCATTCTCGATCATCTATTGAATTTGATAATTTTAGTTATCAAATTCACCTTTCAATCTATTTAAAGATTCATTAAAACTCTAATTCAGTTTTAATTTTCAAAAATCATTACTTAATGATTACTCAAAGTTAAGAAATTAATCTTATCTTTAACTGGGTTAAAGAACTAACGTCATTTAAAACACAGCTCACGATAAACCAAAAATCACATTCCATTAACAATGGAATCTTCACGAAAAACAGATCAATATATATAATCGATATGAACTTCCATATCCAACCGATAATATAAATGGAATAACGACAAGGCCTTTTAAATTCCATATATATTAACAGTCTTCCTCTACAGAAGCTCACTTCGATTATTACCAAATTGAATTCCATTCGATTCCAATTTAATATGTTAAATTGGAAAACTTTACTTTGGAAAATCTCCTTTAAATCTTAACAAAAGATTTATAAATTTTAAATCACATTTCACTGTAAATCGGGTTAAAGAATGAATGTTGCTAGAAAAAACAGTTCACGATAAACCCAATTCACATTCCATTTTATTCCAATTATTAAATATAATTGGAAACTCTAACAATCTTAATTAAAAGATTTATTCTCTTCACATAGGGTTCAAGAACAGTGTTACTGAAGACACCGTTCACGACAAACCCAAAAACCCATTTGATATTAAATACAAGACTCTGAATAGAAAATATATCGGCTTATATTCAATATCAAATTCTGGACTCAACAAACATCGTATTGAAATAACGATATATATATATATATATCTTTTAAATTCCCACACAATGCTTGTATAATCATGGAATCCAATATCGAAATATTCCGAAGATAATTTCGATTCAAATCCATTCCAATTCAAATTCTAGTTATTTTTAAAACCATTTCAAATCCAATTTATTTATTTAAAAATAATTGGATTATAATTTTAGTTCATAACTAGTTCATTTCGATAAAAATCTATTTTTATCTTTTCAAAAATGGAATTTTTCATCCTTATCTTTCCAAATCATTTCTTATGATTTTACACTAATTATTGATATTTTTAATAGTTTTATCAAGGCCCGTACAGTTGATTTCCATAAACGGCCATCGAACTGCACTTATAGCGACCTTTTCCAAATTTGATTTGGTCATAATTCCAAATCCAACCGTTAGATTTCAAATCTCTAATATTCGTTGAAAGCTCTTTTCGATATAAACCCAATGGTTCCGACTTTAGGAGAATCCGACGGTCGGATCTTCCGTAATGTCCATTCGAAGTCAATGGTCGAAATTCGAGAATTACCGCAGCGCGGCGCGTTCTATTCAGGCCATTATATTATATATATAATATAATAACCCAGAAAATACGAGCCAATTTAAAATTTTTAAATTGGTGATTTCAAAGGAATTTGAACAATTGAAATAGAATATTTCAATAAAATAGTGAATTAGAAATAGTGAGTCAGTTTGAAAATTTGAATTCAAACTTTGACTGACTGTGCAGGGTGGAAAATATAACGGATTTTGGCGAAACCAAAAATATTTAAATCTGTTAGTCAGTACCTTTCTAACGAATCTGAAAAATCAAAGTTTCATAACGGGAATCAAAAGTTATGGCCGAATGAATTTTCAGAAAGGTCGCTATATAGAATATATAGCCCTGAAAAATTGATATTTTGCAAACGACCTCGGAATTCGACGAAACCACTTTTGTTGGGTCCGGGATGTCAAACTATTGCTAGGTTTCAAATTTCATAATTTTTGAAGCTAGTATGTGAGCGTGGCAAAAGAAAATGTGTTTGGTCAATTTCTGTTAAATCGGATTGACCAGAAAATGGCCATTTTTCAAACGATCTCAGAATTCGACGAAACTAGTTTTGTTGGGACCGTAGCATCAAAACATAGCTAGATTTATTTTTCTGGAATTTTTCGAATCAGTTTGTGGCCTTGGCAAATTGAAATGTACGTTCAAAGTTAAAAATTAAATGTTTTATACTTTAATTTGAAAAATAACTGACTGTAACAGTCGAATTGGCCAACGAAACCTATCCCAATGTGTCCAGGATGGGGGTATTTAGCTGGGGGCGACAGTCGTTGGGTTTGAAAAGGAGTTTGTTGGAGAAAACACTATTTAAAATTTTAATAAAACCATCGACCAATCATATTTCTCCGTTCATAAATAAAAAAAAACATCAGAAAACCCCCGACCCCCCCTCCCCGACATCGACGACGGAACGCTTCCTCCCCTTCCCTGGCGATTTCCGATCGCCACAGCCCAAATCAGCCCCTCCCCCAATTCAACTTTTTGTAGTTCTCCTTCCCCTCTTCAAATCCATATAAGGAGCTCCCCCTATCGTTGCTCCTACGTCGAGATATCTCCCTCCAAAGTCCCGACCTTCCCACCGCCGCCGCGAGCTCTGGGCCCCACCGAGTTGCCTCCAACCGCCGCGCGCCTGTAGCCCTCTCCTCCCTCTTCCACGTCCAACTCGCCGATCATCCCCTCGTGCCTCGGTTCTCGCGAAAACCGCAAACCTAGTTTTTTACCATCGTGAAAGGTGAGTTATTTTTGATGTTTGCACTTTGAAAAATCATATCTTTTTGGTGTTTCGACGAAATTCGATGAAACAGAAAACATCGGGACCGCAAGGAAGCTCTCTACCACATAGAAGAAGCCGCGGATTTTTCTGAGTCATCTACGATTTATAGCACTCCGCAAACCAATGTGAGAAATCTAAATTAAATAAGTTTGAATGGAAAATGTCGTGTATAAATTATATAAGCGAAATATAAACTACACACGTGTTGTATACCTCATGTACATGCGTGGTGTAAGCTATATAAGCGAAGTATGAATTTTACATGCATAGAATAATTGATATATGTGTTGAAATGCAAGTGAAATATAGCAATAATATATATATATATATATATATATATATATATATATATATATATACTCCCCTCGTCCACAAACCATGGACGATATTTATTGTTGTGAATTGGTGTGAAATATTGGATGAAAAATGCGAATGGTTGAATAATTGTTTGTGGTTGATATTGATTGGTTGTGGTTGAAAAATACCCATTGGTGATTGAAATATTTTGGAAATATTTGTGGAAATAAAAATAAAACATGTCGCCTGCGTGCGGATTAGATGCATGAATCCCCATTGTCAAAAACCGCGAGGTTTTAAGGTAGAGCGAGGAGCCGTACTAGGGACGGTGCCGGTTTTAACTACCCTGCCGTTATGCTGCCGAAATTTTGAATAATCTTTATGTGTTAGAAT
Source organism: Allium sativum (assembly GCA_030737875.1). Taxonomy (NCBI): domain Eukaryota; kingdom Viridiplantae; phylum Streptophyta; class Magnoliopsida; order Asparagales; family Amaryllidaceae; genus Allium; species Allium sativum. The sequence continues at coordinate 55,853,160 of CM060927.1, read as the reverse complement.
AATTTTCATATGTTGAAATTATTTTCATGCGTTGAAATTAAAGCCATATGTTGAAACTATATCCATGTGTGGAAATGTTCATGTGTTGAAAAGTGATGTGTGAAAATTAAGTTCATGTGTGAATGAATGAAGTGTTTAAATAATAAAAATCACATTTTTATAATATATATGAAGTATGAAAAATATTCGCCTTATATATAAATAGTTTCAACAATAAAAATTCCATCTTTCTAATATGAACAATATAAATAAAATATCCATGTGTGGAAATGCTCATGTGTTGAGAAGTGTGTGTAGTGGAAAAGTTCATGTGTTGAATAAAAAGATCGAACAATAAAAATCACATTTTTATTGAAACTATGAAGTTTTGAAAACATCCATTTGTCGAATAAATATTTTAAATGATAAAAATATCATTTTTATCATATATGTGATATGCTAAAGATATGCGGACGTTGAAATAAATATTTGTGAATGAAATATTATTTTTAACATGCATAGGAACTAAATAAAATAGTCATGTGTTGAAATCTATTTTAGTTCACCAAAATTATCATCTTTGAAATGTGAAGTGTTAAAAATAGCCACTTGTTCAAATAAAGGTGCATGAGTTGAAATATACATTAATTAGCTAATGATATGATTTTAGCCTATGCATGCAACATTAGAATGAATGGTGTTTTTAAACCAAAGTAAATTGAATATGAAGTTGAATGGAAAATGATAAGTGATAAAAATTGTATATATGTACATGCATATTTATTGAACAGGTTATAGCAAAGGGGCTAGAGAAGAGGAATAAAATTTTGTGCCCAACAAATAGGTACACATTTACTTTTTGTTTGGGTGATGATTTTATGAGCCTGTTGGCTAGCCGCTTGGCTTTTTATTTTTCTTTTTGACATGAGACGCCCGTGTGGATATTTGGGAATTTTCCCGGCCCCTCCCGTACAAAGGAGGTTATGGCGAAATTTTCCAAAATTTAAAGGCGTTAGTGAAATAATTGAAGTGGAAACGATATAGGAATTTTTGAATGAACTATATTTATAGAAATATATAAATATAAATAAAATTAAAACGAAACGTGGCCGTGCAGTTCGTGTTTTGAAACCGTGATTTCGAACGACTAGTGCGGGAAATCCGACCATTGGATTTTCCCGAAACCGCAACCGTTGGGTTCGCCTTGGAAATATCTTTCCAACGGTACCAACTTTGTGAAGATCCGACGGTTGGATTGTCTGGAATATTTAATTCAAATATGAAGAAAAACAGCGCCAGAAACGATTTTATATATATATATAATTAAATTAAATCGAATAACGACGCTGCAGTTCGTAAATTGAAATCGTAACTTCAAATGGCTAGTGTGGAAGATCCGACCGTCGGATTTTCCCAAAACTGAAACCGATGGATTTGTTTTGAAATGACCTTCCTAATGATATAAAATTTGTGGAGATCCAATGGTTAGATTTTCAGATATGTGTAAAACAAAATTAGTGAAAAACAGCGCCAATGCATCGATACGACCCGAAACGTCGTTAAATTAAATTTGGCAGTTTTAAAATAAATAAAAATGGCGATATATCGTTATAAAATACTATAGACGATATAGAGTGGAAATAAACCAATTTCGTTGTGTTTGCTTGATATGTGATGGTTGAATGTATTTAACATGAGAATTATAACTAAAGAACTGAAATGTGAATGTTGAATAGTCCAACCATGTGAATAATTGATTTGAAAATCTAAATATACGTGGATTATTTGAAAAGGACGAGTTTATCTCATTTCAAATAATCGATCGACGTTGAGAAGTCGAAGAGTCGAAGACGGTTGAAGACCGACGATCTTCACATTGGATGGATGGGCGCTACCGATGCTCGTGATTGGAGTAGCTACCATGAAGGAACTGAAGTAGTAGCCGTCCAAACATACTGTTGATTGTACGGATATGCGAGGAATTGGTGCCTCCGATTTCGTTCAGACCCGGAACGGACTTGTAAATGGATTGTGTGTCTGACATTGGATTTTGTTCTGTGCTGATTGATCTCTGTTAAATATATATCTGTTTGGCGGCGGAGAATTTATTCTCTTGCTTAACGCCCTTCTCTGAGACGTACGAGCTCAGAGGTTATGTATTGATAGAAATCAGTCGCATGGAGTGGATTGCCTGTGTGGCACGCCTAAGTGGCATATGATCAAGGCTTCTGTTGCAAAGCAAAGTCTTGTGGTTGATGATCAAAGCATGGTCTGTGTGACGTAGCTTTGTGTATAACGTGAATTCGCGAGCCTCACACCCCGGTATGATTCAAAAACGGGAGACGGACCGCTGGGAGAGCATGATGTTTCTTTCTAGCTAAGGTGGTGTCAGTGACCTACCAGCCCTGACATTATATATACTTTTCACCTGTGTGGTTGTTGGAATGCGAGGCGCCTCGATTATAGGTCTGTAAAGACCAGGAAACATGTGTTCAGGAATAACTAATCCTCAAAAGTAAGAGAGGACCGACCCAGCCGATTCCAAGGATCAGAGTGGGGTCCTGGGACATTTGCTAGAGTGTCTCGAACGGAGAGGAGCTTGCCCCTTGCCTCGACTCATGAAGGAATCCAATTTCCAATACGAAATATGCGGACGTGATTGTATTACTAGTATGGCGACATAGTAGATGGTAGCTATGCCGCCTAGGATTGATATTTATGATTGAATTTGCTTTTGAAACATATATACACTAGTAATAATATCAAACACTTTTGTTTTATTCGTATGAAGCATTTTTGGCCATTATAAGGTAAAACTCTATCCTCCGGCTTGCGTTGCATTGTGTGATGGGACCTGAGTCTTATAATGGCTTCATTTTATAAAAAGCATTGCGATGATTTAATCATTTACTTTATTTCATGCACTAGCACTCATTGGAGTAAACCCGTTCCGCGAAAGTGGCGTGGTCCTTTGATTGGCCTTATTATTGTTGTTAACAAGTTAAGTAGATTTCTCATACTAGTCCCATGACTGACTCGTAGTTTGTTTCACCTTGCAAACTCGGGTGCCCTCATTTTCACACGGGCAGCCTAGTTACAGGTTTCTGACGCACCTTTTGGCTCATGGCGAGGCTTGACTACACCGTGCTGACTTGGATTTTCTCCGCCATTATTGTATCTATATTATGATTCCGCCATTGGCGATGTAGACTGATATTATTTTGTGTACTCTTTATGTATGATTCCGCCTCAGGCGATGGTGACTGACTATGTATCATTATGCACTAAGTTGTATCCTGTACTGTGCTTCTCTGATGCGATGATATCTATATGATTCCGCTGTCATATGTGTGTAAATTATTCTATTTTCTGTTTATGCTATCATCTGTGATCTGCTAATGATGATTAATGTGTTATATTCCAATGATTATCCTTAACACTGTGTCACGGGGTTTTGGGATCGTCGCAGCTGGTATCAGAGCTTTGGTTAACCTTAGTTATGGAGTCTAACACATTAAACACTTCGTCAAAATAGAATCAGTAGTATTCTAAGGCAAGTCGCTCATTAGATATAGGACTAGTAAAGTCCTAGAATGAGCCGAGCAGAATAGCAAAAACAATTTGATCAGTCCATCGTTATCTTTCCGTAAATTTTCTGCTTAATCATGCAATAAACTATCATTTCTGTTAGTTGACTCTTTTCTTGCTTATATAGAATTTGACAAATGGCTACCAGAGCAGCCGCCGCTAGAGGAGGCCGTGCCGGCCGAGGCTGAGGACGGGGAGAAGCCCCAGTTGAAGAAGGACCTTTGATACAACCTCCGGCCGCTCAATACTTCGAGCTAGACCGTGTAGCTAAGAGATACAAAAACTTAGGAGGCAAGACCTTCTCGGGAACTGGCACCATAATAGAGGCCCTTGCATGGCTCAAAACATGCGAGAAAATTCTTGAAGGCCTAAGGCTGGGAGACCAAGATAAAGCTGTTATGGGCGCCTGGCTTATGCAGGAACAAGCTGAACTATGGTGGGAATCTCTCACCGCCGGGAATAGAGAAGCTGGAAGAACATGGGATGGATTCAAAGATCTCTTCAAGGAGAAATATGTCCCAGAACAAGCTCTAGAACGAATGCACGATGACTTCGCCAACCTCCAGCAGGGGGATCTTTCCATGCAGGATTATCTGAATAAATTTACACTGTTGTCGCCCTATGCTCCGGAGCTCGTCGCCACTGCAAAGTCCAAAAATAAGAGGTTTATCCTTGGGCTAAGGCGACAGTATCATGATAGAGTCATGGCCCATGTCAAGCTGGAATTCAACGAACTGGTGGAAATGACATGCAACTACGAAGACCTTGACCATAGGCATCTGGAGAAGGATCGCGCTAGAAGCCAAGCCGGGAACAAACGCAAGCCTGCTGCGAATCAAGCTGAGTCAAGCCAAGCAGCATCTTCAAAACCTCAGACTGACAAGCCGCTGAGAGGAAGTTGCTTTAACTGTGGCAAAGTGGGGCACTACTCTAATGTGTGCACAGCCCCGAAGAGGCAGAAGACAAATTCACAAGGTTCAAGCCAGGGTTCTCAAAACCCTCGATCCTGCTTTAATTGCCGCAAGACATATCATCTAGTCAAGGACTATCCTTTGCTGAAGAAAGCCGCAGTAGCTCACGTATATGACGGGTCGAGCCCGCCAGCTGCTTCCGATGGAGCAGGTAAACCCGATGTTTTGGGAGGTACCCTTACCATTAAAAATATTCCTGTTTCTGTATTGTTTGACACAGGTGCGTCGCGTAGTTTTATTGCTAGTAACACAATGCACAAATTAAAGTTAAAACAGAGAAAGCTTAAAGAATCGGTTGTTGTACATAATCCGATAGGAGGTTCTATTACCCTCAGTTCGTGTTGTAAGGTGCCTACTTCTTTCTCCCGATACCAGTTTCCTTTCAATTTAATCGTTATGGATTTTCCCGAATTCGACGTTATCCTTGGGTTAGAATGGTTAACGAAATACGAAGCCGAAGTGAAGTATGCGGAAAGAATCGTTAAAATTCGAACGAAGCTTGGATATATTACGGTACCCTGTCATGGTTCGAATCCAAATAGAGAAGAATTTTGGTCAGCATTAAAACTTATCCCCACTTCCATAGAAAAGATTCCGATTGTTAGAAACTATGCGGATGTGTTTGAAGAAGTTGAAAACTTACCTCCGCAAAGAGAAATAGAATTCCGAATCGATCTAATTCCCAATGCCAGACCAGTGGTACATCCAATTCGCAGAACGACTCCGAAGGAAAAAGAAGAATTAGGCGATCAAACTCGTCAACTGTTGTGGAAGGGTCTAATCAGACCTAGTTTTTCTAATTGGGTGTGAAAACCCGTAACTTCCCCGGTGAGGAAAGCGCGGATAGTTCGAGAACAAGCCACAAAAGAACGCAGACGGAAGAACATTTCATTGTTAATTACAACAATTCCATCAGAATACAAGAATATACAGAGTATGAATAAATATTACACAGAAATATTAGAGATTTAAATTACATTTAAATACATAGCAGCGGAAAATAATACAATACACAACTAGAAGAGATATACGGATACAAAGCTTTCCGGATATCATTCCAGCTGTAAACCAGGATCCTGTGAATATAAATCTGCAAAACCAAAGCTACTAGCTGCCCGTGTGGAAAATAAGGGCACCCAGAGTTTAGGTTAAAACAATAAACTCCAGGTCAGTCATGTGACTGGTGTGAGAACTAAAACTGTTATTTATCTTTATTTTCAAAGTAAGGTAAATCAAGGGACCACGCCGTATAGCACGGAACGGGTTTCCTCCCAAGAACACCAGTGCATAAAACAACAGCGCGATGCTAAATAAAGAAAAATGAAGCTATTATAAGACCCAGGTCCCATCACACAATGCAACGCAAGCCGGAGGATAGGGTTTTTACCTTATAATAGCCAAGAATGCTTGATACGTTTAAAACAAATCATTTGATACTATTATAAGTGCATATTGTATAAAATATCTTCAAATCATAAGTATCAATCATAGACGGCATAAGCGCCCCATCCCACTATGTCGCCATACTAGGCTCTACAAATAAAACTGAAATACACGTATCGGAAATTGGATTTCCATCATGGTGGCTCCTGATTCGAAAGATCGATCGCGTAATGCAATTCCCCACGGCTTACGTCCCAACAAGAGAAAACACCGTCTGCACATCCGCACATTTGGGACCAGAGTATCACCGCGACTTACGTCCCAGCGAGAGAAAACACCGCTTACTCTATATATCCCTGAGCACTAAGCTCATCTCGGTCGACCGAATCCACGACACCACTAAGGTGCCCATCCACTAAAAGCATACTGATCAAACCATCAGTTTACCACCATACCGGGGTGTGAGGCTCGCGAATCAACGCTAAACACAAAGCCATGCTATATAAAAGCTGCGCTTTGATCATCTTCCACCAAACTTTGCCTTTCAACAAAAGTCTGGATCACTGCATCTCAGCATGCCACACTATCAATCCATATCGTACCACTGATTTCTGCCAATATATAACCTCTGAGCTCGTATGTCTCAGAGAAGGGCGTTAAGCAAGAGAATAAATTCTCCACCGCCAAACAGATATATATTTAGCAGAGATCAACGAATAAAATATAAAGGAATACAATGTCAGACACACCATCCATTTACAAGTCCGTTCTAGGTCTGAACGAAACCGGAGGCACTTTCCTCGCATATCCGTCGATCTCCAAGTACGTTTGGACGACCACCAACTGATTCCCTCATCTTGGGTGTACAGCCCAATCAAGATCATCAGTAATCACCCAAACGATGTGAAGACTTTCGGTCTTCGCCCACCGTCATCATCTTCGACTTATCGTCGAATCGGTTATTCAGAATGGGTATAAACCCGGCCTTTCCGAACAACCCGCGTATATAGTAAACAAATGTTACCTAAACACAACATACGCCTCATCCCAATTCAACAGTCACTAACCGTAAATTAGCAAGAGAACAATTCCTCAAATATTAACCCCAAAGGCCGAAACCAACATCAGATCAATACCCAGGAAACCATCCTTCTTAGCTAACCTACAGTTAGTTTCTAAATTTCACGTTCTTAGGGAAAGGTTCCCATTAATTTTATCAAAGAGAAATTCTTTAAAATTTATTCTTTGATCTTCCTTTGGATGTCATTTCAAACCAAATTATGGTTTTCCAAACTAGTCGGGATTAGCGAACCACACCGAAGTAATTATTTATTTTATTTCCCAATCCCAACCTATTCATCCCATGAAGCAAAACTGGTAATACTTCATATCTAACACCACGGTGTTATCGGTAAATTCAATTACCATTTCATGTTCAAATCTAATTAAAGATTTAACTATCGCCTGGAGCAAAACTGGTGATACTCCATTCTCGATCTTTTCAATCTAATTAAAGATTCATTAAAACTCCACTTAGTTTTAATCTTTAACTGGGTTAAAGAATCAGTGTCATTTTAAAACACGGTTCACTATAAACCCAAAATCACATTACATTTCAATCAGACCCTAACCATAAATTAGCAAGTGAGCAATTCCCTAAGTATTAACCCCGAAGGCCGAAACCAACATCAGATCAATACCCCAAAAACCATTCAACTTAACTAATCTCCAGTTAGTTTCTGATTTTCTTAACTCCTCTGGATCTAAGAACAGTATTATTGAAGATACCGTTCACGACAACCCAAAAATACATTAGATATTAAATACAAGGCTCTGAATAGAAAATATATCGGCTTATATTCAATATCAAATTCTGCGACCAACAAATATCGTATTGGAAATAACGATATAAATATATCTTTCAAATTTCCATAACAATATCTGTATAATCACGAAATCCAACATCGAAATATTCCGAAGACAATTTCGATTCAAATCCATTCCAATTCAATTATTGGAAATCCTGATTACTTTTAAAACCCTTTCAAATCAAATTTATTTATTTAAAAATAAATAGAATTTTAATTCTAGTTCAAAACTAGTTCATTTCGATAAAAAAACTATTTTTATCTTTTCAAATATGGAGTTTTTCAACCCAATTTTTCCCAAATCATTTCTTATGATTTTACACAAATTATTACTATTTTTTATAATTTTATCAAGGCCCGTACAGTCGATTTCCATCAACGGCCATCGAACTGCACTTACAGCGACCTTTTCCAAATTTGATTTGGACATAATTCCAAATCCAACCGTTAGATTTCAAATTTCTAATATTCGTTAGAAAGCTCTTTTCGATACGAACCCAACGGTTCCGGTTTTAGGAGAATCCGACGGTCGGATTTCCCGCAATGTCCGTTCGAAGTCAATGGTCGAAATTCACGAACTACCGCGGCGCGGCGCGTTCTATTCAGGCCATTATATATATATTATATATATTTTGTCGGTTTCCTTTTTAAAACGAATTTTATAAATCATTTCAAATTTGTTTCAAAAACAATTTCAACCTTTATTTCAAATTCAAATCAAAATTGAATTTTCCCTTATAAATTCTTTTTCCATTCACTTCTATTTGATTTCAATTCAAATCGATTTCAATTCTATTTCAATTCGTTTTCAATTGAATTAAATTCGAATTCGTTTTCTATTCAATTCAATTCAATTCAATTCAATTCAAATTCGTTTTCTATTCAATTCAATTCGAATTCGTTTTCTATTCAATTCAATTCAATTCAAATTCGTTTTCTATTCAATTCAATTCGAATTCGTTTTCTATTCAATTCAATTCGAATTCGTTTTCTATTCAATTCAATTCGAATTCGTTTTCTATTCAATTCAATTCGAATTCGTTTTCTATTCAATTCTTTTCAAAATATCAGATTTTGAAATCACTTTCGATATTCATTATAAGATGAATAAAATTGATATAAATATCGTTCACGTCAAAATGGCGTCAATCTAATCAACACGGCTTCATATATTTCTATTTTCAAATATTCTATTTCAAATATTTCCTTTTTCAAATATTTCTATTTCAAATATTTCTATTTCAAATATTGAATGAAGCCCAATCAATTACCATATAATGTTAATTATATGGATTTTCTACAACACATGTATACAATAACAACGATGAAAAATCAACCATCATCCAAAGTGCATTCTACACTGTATAAGCATCGAATATAAATATTTAACGCTCATAACAGTCTGTCAATCAATCGATCGACATACAACTGAACTATCGGGATTAGTGTACGTCAAATATCATCCCAATACCCGTGTGGGGTTTCAAACAATCAAACACAGATTTTATTTTTGCAGTTGGGCGATGTGTAAAATTTATCGTCCCAATCAATATCAGTCAAATGTGTGTATATAAACAAATCGTCCGATTTGTTTATTTTTATTTCATTTCATATACACGTTAAAAATTATATTTTTAACTATAAAATATTTTCCACTATATGAATATTTTATTTTATTTCACAGCACATCACACAATCAACTACACATCAAAATCAAACAAACAAGCATACAAGCCGTCCATGGTCTGTGGACGACGGGTGTTGGGTGCTACTAAACACCGTCTGCATCCTAGTATATATATATATATATATATATATATATATATATAACTAGAAAATTAAATTAAAGAGTGAGAAATTCTCACAGAATAGCTTATCCAACGCCACGACTCTTCTTAGGTAGAAATCTTCGTCGTTCTCGCCTTTTGTCACTTTCGTTGCCCGTAGCCACTACATAAATAAAAATCGAATTTTTACTTTGCTATTCTATACATAAAAATTGAATTTTTACTTTGCTATTCAATATATAAAAATCGAATTTTTACTTCGCTATTCAATATATAAAAATCGAATTTTTTCTTCGCTATTCAATATATAAAAATTGAATTTTTACTTCGCTATTCAATATATAAAAATCGAATTTTTAATTCGCTATTCAACATATAAAAATCGAATTTTTACTTCGTTATCATATAGATAAAAATTCTATTTTTACAACGATGTTATATAGATAAAAATTCTATTTTTACAACGATGTTATATAGATAAAAATTCTATTTTTATCACGCTATTCTTCATATAAAGATTTCGCCTTTTCATAACATGAAAATTTCGTCTTTCATAACATAAAAATTTCGTCTTTCAAATTTCAAAAATCTAATTTTTTCTATTTAAAAATCTCATCTTTTCTATTTTATAAAAACCGAATTTTTTTTCCTTCTTCTAAATGATAAAAATCGTTCCTTTCCTTACTTAAAAAAAAACCAAAGCCCACTTTGCCTTAAAAATCACTTCTTTGTTATAATAAAAATCGCAACTTTGATAAGGTAAAAATCATGTCTTTGAAATAAATAAAAATCTTGTCTTTATTTACTATGATAATGAAAACTGATTTTTTTTCTTTTCTTTTAAACTGATTTCAGAAGAAAGCAATAAAGAAGATGAAATCCACTGTATGGTTTACATTTCAAAAATCGACACCTTAATTAAATCAGTTTAATTTAATCACCTTGCTTAAGAAGAAAAACCCTGGCCGCCTTCTCTGTTAATCGACGCCTTCATGAACCCAAAGCTCCATCCCTTTCACCAAAATCGCACGCCAAACGAGGGGGTTTGGGGATCATCGCTGTGGAGGTTCGGAGGCGCAGAGGAGGGGAAGTTGCGGGTGTAGGCGGCGGAGGTGAAGTCGAGCGGAGGTGGGGCGAACGGTGGGCTAGGGCTTGCAGTCGCGGGGAATGAGAGGAGATGAGGGAAGAAAGGGAGGAGGGAGGCGCCGCGAGGTGGGGGTCTGGCCTGGGGAGGTCGGCGTCAGCGCGACGGCGGCGGCGAGGAGGATGGGCGGGATCGATGTGGAGAGGCACGTTTTTTTTTCATTTTTACTGTTAGTCGACTGAAGAAAGGGGGGCCATAGGGATTTAAGGAGAAAAGTTTTTTTTTTCTTTTTTTTTCAAATAGTTGACTTTTACATAAGACCTCTAAACGAGGCCCACCGCCTGTCGTTCATAGCTAATTACCCCCATTCCGAACACAATGGGATATGTATCGCCAGCTGATTCGGCTGTTTCGATCAGTTTCCGTTAAAATCAACATATAACTCTATATATTGAATTTGAACGTGCATTTCAATTTACCGGGGTCACTTACTAACTCGAAAAATTCCAGAAAAATATTTTCTAGCTTTGTATTGACGATACGGTCCTAACAAAACTAATTTCGTCGACTTCTGAGACCGTTGGAAAAATGGCCATTTTCCAGTCGATTAAAATCAACTGAAACTGGTCAAACGCGTTTTCCTTTGCCACGCTCACATATTGAGTCGAAAAATTATGAAATTTGAAACCTAGCAATAATTTGACACTACGGACCCAACAAAAGTGGTTTCGTCGAAATTCGAGGTCGTTTGCAAAATTCATATTTTTAAGGGCCTGAATTCCATAGCGACTATTCAGAATTTTCAACTGGACATATCTTTTGATTTCCGCTATGAAATTTTGATTTTTCGGATTCGTTGGAAAGATATTCCCAAATAGATCCTAATGTTTTTGGTTTCGCTAAAATCCGGATTGTTTTGCACCCGGTACATTCAATTGAAGTTTGAAATCGAATTATCGAACTACCGCGCCATTTTTAATTCTATTTATAATTATATATATTCTAACGACGACGTATATAAATATATACGTTCGAATTATATTCAAAATAAATTTCTCGTCGATATTATTTAAAATAATTCATTTTAAATGTTCAAAATTCGCTAAAATTGCCAAAATAAAAATTTTAAACTGGCTCGCATTTCCGGGTTATTACATTGGGGTGCAGCTGTTGTGTTTGTCCCAAAGTCAGACGGTACTCTTCGATTATGCGTTGATTACCGAGACCTCAACAAACAGACGCTCAAAAACAAATATCCATTACCCCGCATCAATGATTTGCTAGACCAATTGAATGGGGCAAAAGTATTTTCCCGAATGGACCTAGCTACAGGGTTTCATCAATTGAGAATAGCAGAAGAGTGTGTTCCTTTGACAGCTTTCAGAGGTCCAGACATATTTTATGAATGGTTAGTAATGCCGTTTGGCTTGTGCAACGCTCCAGCATACTTTGTCGATCTAATGAATAGAGTGTTCAGGGGAGTTCTGAATAAATTTGTCCTCGTATTCATCGATGATATTTTAATCTACTCCAAATCAAAACCCGAGCATGAAAAACACTTAGAACAAGTATTGGAGATTCTAAGAAAGAACGTCTTCAAAGCCAAATTCTCTAAATGTGTCTTCTAGCAAGAAGAAGTGAAGTTTCTTGGCCATGTCGTGTCAGAGAAAGGAATTTCTGTTGACCCAAGCAAAATAACAGCGATTCAAGACTGGAAACAACCCACTACTCCCACAGAAGTTAGAAGTTTTATGGGGTTGGCTAGTTATTATCGAAAGTTCGTTAAGGATTTTTCGAGGATATCCGGTCCGTTAACGAAGCTCACGAAGAAACATGAGAAGTTTAAGTGGACTTCCGACTGTGAAGAAGCTTTCCAGGAATTGAAATCGAAACTGACGACTGCTCCAGTGTTAACCATTATTGATGGCAATCAGGATTTAACGGTTTGGACAGATGCTTCTATTAGAGGTCTTGGTGCAGTGTTTGTAACAACCCGTATTTTCAATAACCTGTTATAACATAAATGGAGGCAGAATTAAACTGTAAAATCTGAATCAAGGGAAACGGGCTATGCCATTGCGTTCGTCTCGGAAAAATACGCGAAATAGAGTCCGAGTTTTCGAAAATCGGAGTCCGTATGACCAAGATATGGCCTCGCGAAGTTTCACGAAAAATTCCCAAATTAAAGTATACTTAATTAAGTGAAATGAGTTGCGCAGAGAAATATTTATATATTGATATATATATATAATTGAAAATTAAATAAATAAATATGCAAAAATGTTCAAAACAACGAATTGGGAGAGGGGAATAACCGAACCGGCCGATTTTTGAGGTCGACCCGAGCCTGCTGGGTCGACTAGGGGTTAATCCAGGGTGTTTGGCTGTCAACCCGTGGGCCGATTCGCTCAAATGCAGATTTTGCATTTGGATGGTTCTCATGGTTCATCTTTAATCTAAAGGCCCTAGATGGTTCCTACACTTGACTTCTTCCCCAAGACATGCTTTGATGGCTTGGATTGAATCTAGGTTTAATCCTATGGCCTAAAACACTTGCCTAATCTATAAATAAGACCCTAACCTATCCTAAATCCTCATTATTCAGTCATGCAACTAAACTATGGCAAAATTTTACCTCTCATGGCCTCCACTCTCTTCATAAAATTTCTAAATGGTTTCTATGAGAGATTTTCCATGCATACAAGTGTTTTCAAGCTTGTATGAGTGTCATTAGCTTGCATTCAAGTCAAGTTTCTATCTTTGCATCATAAAGCAAGGGTTTTGATCATTTTGGCTCAAGGGTTTTTATGTTAGAGCTTGCATTTTGGGTCTATTTGATTGCATAAGGGCTTTGTCATATCTTTTGTGCCTTCATAGCAATGTAAGCCCTTTCCCTACTCTTAGATATTAACTATGAAGTTAAATGTTCATGTTGCAAGTTTGGGTTTGATCATTGAGTATGATACATGCTATCATGTCATGCAAGTTTATGAAGTCATTATCTTGATCTTGTGAGCTAAAAGCTACAACCTTTATGTTGAAATGTTGCATTAGGCAACATGAGAACCCTCATAACCTTTATGTCAACTTGCATATGAAGTCATAACCCTTATATGATGATATATGCGAGTTACTAGTCATCATTCCATATCTTTTGTCACCATGATTCGCTTATGTGCCAAGTTTGGGTTTATGCATGTTTTGAGGCTTAAGAATGTAACATGCAAGTTAATGAACACATTTGTGCCTCATTTGCCACCATGATTAACTTATGGCTTAATATCCATTTTTGTCATGCCTTTTCCAAGTCTCTTCTTTTAATCCATTACGTTGTCGCGAACGTATATGCGAGTTTAAAAGCGTTGGGTTATGTTATGGGTAATTTCTAATGACATGAAAATACAACTTGAAAACATGACTTGAAATATAACATGGAAGTTGACATGTAAGTATGCATAAAAACATAAGCTTGGGAATTTACCTATTAAGTTAGGTCTACCCTTTGGGAATTTACCTATTAAGTTAGGTCTACCCAAATGCTTGAAAACTTGTAACATGTTTTGGGAAACATGATGGACATGACACTTAGATAATATAAGTGTGGCCAACTCGAGGTTGGGTTGAGTTTGCAACGTAAAACTACCCGAAACCGACCGGCCTAACTAGTAGTTGCAAACAATAGGACCCAATGTGAGAAGTTGGTCATGTTGTGCTTGAACCCGAGGTTAGACCAAGTTGTGGTGTAAAGCTACCCGGAACCGACCGGCTTAACTAGTAACCACAACAAAGTCTAATGTGAGAGGTGAAGGTGCATTAAGTAATTAATGCCACATGATAGGGTTAAGTTAAATTGATTAATGACTTTTAACCAAATATGACATGGACAAATGGGTTAAGTAATTTTATTAGGCTAATGATGCTTAACAAAACATGACAAGGTTGGGTAGGTTAAGTAACTTGATTTGCCTAATGACACTTAACCATTTTTATGTGACTAGTGGACGGGGTTAAGTTAACCAACACTTAATCAATCCAACGCGATAACTTGGTAAGGTTAAGTAAGTTTTCTTAATGACGCTTAACCGAAAAATACGGTTAACGGATGGGGTTAAGATTAGACTCAACTAGTCTAAACATGAAAATCAGATGGGGTTAAGTTAGCCTAGACTTAATTAATCCCACTTGGTAGTTTAATGGGGTTAAGTTAAATACTTAACTAATCTAAACATGATGAATTGATGTGGTTAAGTGACCTATACTTAAACAATCTAACTCGTTAATTTGTTGTGGTTAAGTTAACCAATACTTAACCAATATAACGTGAAAACATGATAAGGCTAAGTCACGAATCGCTTGAATACACTTGACCGATTTGACTAAGTAAATTGATAGGGTCAAGTTAATATATACTTAACCAACCTAGAATGATAATTGGACGAGGTTAAGTCGTGAATTGCTTAATATACTTAACCAACTTGAGCATGGTTTGTAGGGTTAAGTCTTGAACTTGGATACTTAGCCAATTTTGACATGATTTGTAGACGGGTTAAGTCATGAACTTAAGTGACACTTAATCCATTATGTAAACCCTAGTTTTGAGGATTAGGTGGATAACCGTAGTTAACAAGGATAGCGGGAATAAG